>JAWMAG010000012.1:1250000-2500000 GCA_037013455.1 Ceratitis rosa
TAACAAAAGGTGTTAATACAACTATAACAAGAGGTGCAGATGTCGTGATTGCAAATAATTTCCAATTTGCGATAAAATATGCAATCCAAGGTAAAATACATGCGGCGGCAGTAAAGAATAATGCGATAGACATATTGGCGACAAATGTTCTATACTTTGGGCCAACGTACTCAAGAACTGTGAGGAAAATAAGAAGGATATGTGCCGCGTTAACATATTTTTGAAAACAAATAATATTTTTTTATAAAATATTTTGTGTGTGCTTCGATGCGGAGACGAATATGTATGAATGTATGTATATTGTATAACAAGAAAATCATCAAGACGCATCATTCAGAAAGAGGAGCAGGAGGAGGAGGAAAAAAAATTGTCAATGGTGAATTGAATGATTTCATATTGCACAAATGTTGTACTAAACAAATATGGGAAAGTAGAAATCAAACATTAGTTTATAACTGTGACTAAGCAATTTTTGTAATTGTGCTTATTACGATTATTATGTATTACATGTACAAACATACATAAAATAGATAGAGCTAGTTCATCGCCCCTTAGGAATAGATTGTTCGACTTCCCTTGAAACTAAAAAGTCGAAAATCGCTAAAGCCCAAAATATTATATTATATACTATATAAGCATAAGTATATGTATATATTATAGTAAGTATATAAGTATAGAAAAGAAACATTAAAATACGGTACCCACAAAGCGTGAGGAATGTATATGCTTAAGACCTACTTGCAGCATAAATCAAGGACATAACGTTTTTGAAAATAAATTCAGTTAGTGTAGCTAAATTACAAAAATTAAATTTGATTTTAAAAAATTATTAAGTCTTATGGTATATCGGCAAGGCCAAGAGCAATAAATATTTTAGTTCATTACTTACCCAGAATGTACATCATAGTGAAACAATTGTCGAAAGCGAATCCCACGAAGAATCGCATCAATGCAAATTGCCAGAAATTTGCAGTAAAAGCAGTTCCCACGCCAGCTACAAAACCAATTAAATTACTGCAAATTAGCGCAGGTATACGCCCAAATTTATCAGCTATCCAGCCAAATAGTAAGCCGCCAACAATGGCACCCAAAAAAAAGATCGATTGGGCATAAGTAGGCAGAGCGTCATGCTCGCAAACCCAATTCTGTTCGGTAGCCACCGTTGTGTATGGGTAATCTGTGAAGTTGTACGACCAGCCTTGGCGGCAAGCTATTACTGGCCAATCTGCATCAGCTTGACGCATGCCCTTGGCCAGCACTTCCGTATAATTAACATCATACATCTTGCAATTATCGTATTCCCGAATTCCGCGCATTCTCGGTATAGAGATGGCCAATCTATGCAAATAATAAATAAAGGGAGTGCAGTAAATAAGGTGGGAAGCCAATAGACAATTAAATTAAGTGTTGTATTGTATTAAAAAAAAATAATTAAAATTATTTTAAATTACCAACTAAATTGTTATGGAGAGGCTAGCAGATTTCAGACACGCAATGTAAATACACACATACACACATATGTACAATTGTATGTATACATATATGCTTACTTATGAGCATTTCATAAAAATATACATACATTAGAGAAGCTCGGTTGAAAAGTCACCTGTTGAGTTGTCGAAATTAAATTTAAAAATAATAAAATTTTCTTGCTGTCAAATGGGAAACGCAGAGCCGATAAAAATAAATAAAAAATTGTGAATGAGTTTAAGTAATTTAGTTTGAATTGTTAATACTACCCATTGAAAAAAAACTATATTCAGCTGTGTGCAACGAGCATGCGACCTTGATTAAGCGAGAGGAAACTTGTGTTGAAAAATGTTTGGAAAGAACGTGGCTCTCACAAAAATGAGTACAGCCTCCATGATCAACAGGTGCGCTAGTGTCTACAACTAATGTTCAGCACGTTTGTATGTACATATGTATGTACCATATGTATCTACAACTGTAATGTAATTTTTTTGCTGCATATGTACGTATATATTATATTTATTAGGGCGCTACATAAACAATTTTTGTTTTAAATTTTTCACAGAACCACATTCAAAACTTTCGTAGATGTCGTAGTAGAGTTAATGAAACCTTAAGTCATAAACGAATTGATGTGAATTTTTCTCTCCTATTTAGCACTTGGTAATACATTTTTCATACTACGTACATTATCTAAAATTTTAGCGGTATTAACCGAGTGCATAGCAGTTCATACTATAATTAGTTCGAATACGGGGTTCGAGTATTGGACTACCCAACATCCAAAAATTATCTACTAGTAAATTAATTTTCTTAATTACGGTAGCTCCTTGGCAGGGAATGCCAATACCGATATGGGTTAGGTAATTAATTAATTGTATAATAGTTAAAGATTATTTCTAAAAATCTTAAATGATATAACTATTGAATATTATCCGCGCTACTGTGAGTGAAAGTGTAGCCGAAGACCCGAATGTGTCTATTTCGTTGTCAATAGCAGGGACTTTCTTTGGGTACATTATGTCGTATTTTGCACTTGGACTTACACCTACAACTACTGAAGTTAGCTGACCATTCACAATACCGTACATACGTCGACTGGGGTTTTGAACAACAATCAGTGGACGGTGATTTTTCAGCAACGAGGCACATTACTCACTCGAGCATACGTAAATAGGTAAAATTGTCGTATTTGGGGCTCTGATAATCTTCAAATAGTTGAAGAGAGGCCATTACACCCAATAAAACTTATTGCCTGGAGCGCTCTTTGGTCCGAAGGTGGTAGCCACAGGGATCGTGCGATTTGACAAAGTTTTACGGGGTACGCAGAAGAGTGGGTTTATTCGGATAAACCTTTAACTCTTGGGCCCTTAAAATCAACAACAATAACATTCGTCAAGTCATTACTGAGATGGGATACCACCCAAGGTGTGCTAAAAAGCGCCTGAAAATCATCTCAAACGGATCAAAGTTTGCATTTGAGTGTTGTAGTGTTTCAAACTTTATAATAAATTCATCAAAAACATTATTTAAATGCCTTTTATTTACGTTTATTTTCAAAACCATAAAATTGTTAACGTTTTTTTTTTGTGTGTTAGTCAATAACTACTACTGTTATGTTGCTGCAAAATGAGCTACTCTCAACTAATCCACAATAGTGTTTACCTTATGGTGTGGAGAACCTACTTACTCCGGCTTACATAAATAAATAAGTATTTGGTTGTACTTTCAAAAAAGATGTTAAATTGCTTTATGGCCAAGGCAATTTGCGCGAGATTTTGTAGATAAGGAGATATGTTTGAAATTAAACATAAATACGGCAAGCAGATAGACCTTCAATTTTTAATTGTGCTCGTAGTTGTATTGTATTTGGCTGCTAGTGAGTGCTTCAACTTCTGCTGCTGTTTTAGTTGTTGCCGTTTATGCAGTTGTGCATTTAACGCTTGCTGGCAGTAAGCAGCAATGAATATAATTGATTATTTACTTAGTTTGTATTTGTCGGAAATAAAAATTATTAACTCTAATTAAAATTTGTATTTTGAATTTTTTAAATTAAAGGACCTTGCTATTACCATAAAGCTCCGTATTATCTTAAAAATAACGAATATTCTAGCTGTTTCTGGTACAAATTTATTAAAAGTAACATGTTTGTATCAACACTTACTTAATTAACTGTAATCTAAGTTATGAACACACATATGACCAGCCAATTTAATGCTTGAGTGTTTACACTTTCTAATTGCATTGTGGTGACTAAAAATGGGAATTACCTCGACAACGGGTACATAAAATTAATGAAGCTAAATTATTCAAAGTAAGCATAAGAACACTGGACATTATAGCTAAATGAATGGTGATATTTTTATATCCGTGTATATTAACTATGTTCGTGACTTAGGAAGAATCCAAGTATTTTGGAATCTCAATTAGTAGAAATAAGATTCTGGCCATATGGGGCAAATTCGGAAAGTGGTGTGACACAGATATTCATGATAAATCTGTAACCAAGAGCAAGAGAAGTCAGATTTGGTTGTCATGATCACTTTTAAGTACATGTAAGTAAAAATTACGACTAAAAATTTATTTAGAAAGATTGTAATGAGGTGTAGTCAAACTTCTGAGTATACAGCTATAGCCGTGGGGCTATATTCAATTCCTACCCTTGTATCCACGTCGCGTTCCCTGGAAATGTGGGCAACCCTTGGGCAAGATGCGGTAACCAATCCATGGTTAGCCTTGGGTTACGGCTAAAGGAGAGGAAATTTCAGTGGAGCCACTGCGACTTATTCGGTTTAAGGGTTCACTTATGTCTAAATGCAGTGTCCGTTCACCAGAGGTGCGGCTGCGAGCGGGTGTCGCTCTTGAAGCAAGCGGCTCCCTATATAAATGTGTAAAAAATTAAATCGAGGTTGTGTGATGGGTTTGACGACGAACATTGCAAACGAATTAATGATCACGATTTGAAGGCATGCACCTGGAATGTCTGTTCCCTCAATTGGGAAGGTGCCACTGACCAGCTGGTTGATGCCCTCGTAGGAATAAAGGCTTACATCACCGCCGTCCAAGAAGTACGGTAGACGGGATAAAGAAGAAAGCGAGTTGGTCCTTGTGATGTTTTCTACAGTGGGCTCATAAAGATCGCAAATTTGGTGTCGGATTCGTGGTGGGCGAGAGAATCCGTCGTCGAGTATTTGCATTCACCACGGTGGATGAACATCTCGCCACAATCCCCATCAAAGCAAAATTTTTTAACATATCGATGCGTTGCGCCTAGGCCCCTCGTCATGATCTGAAAAACGTACAACTATCTGTAGTACTAGATTACAGCACAAGAAAATTCATTAAGCTACTTGGCTGTTCCCTGATCGAAAAACTGAAAACCAGATGGATTATATTGTGGTAGACGAAAGACATGTCTCCAGTGTTCTTGACGTGTGTGTACTCCAAGGACTCAACATCGACTCGACACTATATTGTAGCACCAAGGATATGTACCCGACTCTGTGCAGCAAACAACGGTTGTCAACAAACATAAGGAAGTTTCGACATCGAAAAGCTGCCATCACAACAGCACAGTTTTCTACTCGACTTGCACTCCTCCTCTCTAAGAGAAGTGATCTGCAGCTCGGCATATGAGAACTGTGGAACGGAATTTCTAGCTACTTACGTACAGCTGCAAAAAAACTATTGGTTTTCGAAAAAGTCGCAAAAACAGCTGGTACGATGAGGACTGCCGCATCGCAGTGGAGAGAAAAGAGACTGAATACCTCGCAACATTGCGATCGGAGATTGCAAACCCGATTCCCCAATCGAGGACGATGGAACAAATGTTTCATTTCCCGTCTATGAAGAAGTTCGAATAGCGATTGCCCGCTTGAAAAATAACAAAGACGCTGGGACCGATGGTTTTCCAGCCAAGCTATTCACATTCGGCGCTGAAGAACAGAGCTTTGCCCATATTTTGCAATGAAAGCATGCTCGATGATGGGAACATAAGTATGCTCTGCCTAATCCACAAAAGTGGAGATCCCACAGTCTGCGCCAATTACCATGTGATACGCCTCTTTAACCCTATGCCGCTCGAGTCGCACATACCGCGCCCGGCCAATTTCAAGTGCCAACTCGAGCGCCCGACCGATTTTAAAAGAATACTGCTAGTGTGCACGCACATACAATCCGAAGAAACCAACAAAGTGAGGTATCAGAGTTTATACTTTACTTTTGCTGAATTTTGCCATACTATGGGTTAGTAATCACAGATCATTTGAGCAGACTCGATTTATCAGCGTAATCAAGAATACCAATACACCTGTACTAAATGTTTTTGGGGAAAATTCCAGGAGCTCAGGGGCACCATATGTACATATACCGCTACTATACCAGTTACTACTTAGCTCAAGAACTAGACTATTCGAAATGTAGTCTTACCGGAACAATCCTAACAAGCAGAAAGGAATTGCCCACGAAAATAAAAAGCCAAAATTTTCGATAAAATCCACAGTCCACAGTTCCACGTATCGACGGGGAACACTTTAGTTTTAGGATGGAAAGACAAGAGGGTTGTTTGACTACAGAGGCTGACACAGGATTGACGACGGTCAAAAGAATTACACGAAGTGGTGTCAATATTATGGTCACGAAATCCAATATTGTATTGAACTATAACAAGGATATGAATGGTGTTGACCGGGCGGACCTGTATGCATCGAGTTGTTGTTTTCTGCAAAAATCCCTCAAATGGTGGTGTAACCTTTTCTTTTGGGGCGTGGAAATCTGCCTGGTCAGCTCATACATTTTATATAAACAAGACAATCCAAAAGAGAGGAAAAGCCAGTGAGCCATCTACGATTCCTAAAGACACTCGTGGAACAATTGAGAGGCCCATATCTCCAGCAACGGGTGCAAGCATCTACATCGCAATCCGACGAAATCCGACTGAATGGGAAGCTCCACGTAATACTAAAAGGGTCCAGAAGGGACTGCAAAACTTGTTCTGATCGTAGCACACCAAAACTAATTACAGAGTGTAATACTTATCAAAGTTTGTTGTTTTCGGAATCTAAATGAATAAACTAATGAAATTTTATTACTTGTATACACTTGTTTGCACATAAAATGTTGACCAAACTCGGGCGAAATCGTCTCGAGTAGCTGGTTTGCGCAAGCGAAAAAGGCTTCGATATAATATCACATATACACGTATGAAGATCCTATCGAGCGCTTTGCGGGAAAGATTAAAGCTCACCGTCAAGAAATTTCGGTACTTAAAAATTGTTGTAGATCTCAAGCAAGCCTAATTCTCATCATTTCCCATTTTTCAATTCGTTAAACACTAATTTAAAGCGTACTTAGCCATAAGCAGTTTTTCCATAGATTTAAATTTAAGACTTTAAAAATAACATGTTAAAAATGCTTAAAGAAAGCATGGGTGTTATAAAGACCGACACTAAATTGCTTATTTATCGGAATTTAAAATCAATATCTGTATGAAACCGATTTGGTTTTGCAAAACCGATTTTCAAATAAGCTGAAAGCAAGGCAAATTCACACACGGTAGTAGCAAGAATACAAAAACAAAAATCCTATGTATTTTGTTTGTGTAATCTTAGTTTCGAAAAGTCAAAAACGAAAATTTTTCAATATATTTTGTTTGTGAAATAGAAAGTTCGTAATGTCAAAACCTATTTCTCATGTATTTTGTTTGTGTAATTTGTTGAAATTGAAGGAAGAACAAGCAATCCTATGATGTCCTTCACCTTCTATAAATTCGCCTTAGCTGGAAGCAAACTTCTTCAAAAAAACCAGCAATTTAATTTAACTTTTGCACTGGCTTTCACGAATTTGTGATTTTTATTTAAAAATAAAATTACTTCAGCCGCGAAAGTAACTTTGATGATAGAAGGATTTGAAGAAACCAGCGAGCAAATGCAGCGCAAAATAAGAGCAAGCCGTTGTAGCAGTCAGAGTCGAAGTTTGTACAATTTGCATTCTACTTTTAGATTTGCTGGTACAAAATATGTTTGTATGTATTAAGATTCATAGACCAATATCGTCTTAACAAATAAGTCTTTGTAATAGTGCTGAATGTCATCGAAGACAAGTTTGATAGGCTCTCCATCCCACCTGTGCTCCCACTTACAGCGACACTTCGATTTTTGGCAAGGCTCCTATTAACGGTTTGTGGGCAATGAATCAAATATCTCCTTAGCGTGGCCTACAGTCTCGGTGGTTTTAACAGAACTGGATAAAGTTAGGAATGAACGACAACGAAAAGCGGAGAGGTCGTCACCATTTTTACACCAAGTACCGTACTCTAGGCATTGTCCAAGACAAACATTTTCATTACATTTCCGTTTGAAAAGAAGTTAGCACACATTTCTGTATAATTTTATGATGTTGCATTCCGAACTATATCTTTTGTTTCAAAAATATTTATTCCTTTAAAGGTATGTTTTATATTAATATTTTGTATTGGATAACAAGGCTTCACGATACATAAAAAGTCATTGTTCTTTCAAACTTATAATTTGAAGACCCATTAGCCTAAAAATATTTGGCTTGAAAAAATTTGGAACGGTCTGGGCGAATTGGTAAACGCAAACGCGCATTTTAGCCAACATTCATTTGTATAGAAATATATGCAATACTAATGCAGGTACGTGAAAATCTATTTTATCGTGACCATTCTGGCAACAACTCATTTGTCCATGTCCAATTTTTTTTTTTCAAATTATTTACGGTAAACATGTTTATTGACGCGATTATTCATTTCAATGTGTACGAATAAACTCATTATGCAAATACTTGCTGATATGATGCATATTAATTGTAATGTTTCAGTAGTTCACTTTATCGAAGTGATTTTTAATAAGGGTTATGAGGTGTCAAACTGCTATACAATATTTTAGCGCTTACTAAAAACATTTAACATATATGTATATCCCAAAGCTTACACGTTTTATCAGAAATATTAGAACTGCTTTAGACTGAAAAAAGCACAAAACTTCCAAACAATTATTAGGAAAGTAGTTTAAAAAAGCTCTTAAACTTTTTGGTTATATAGTATAGAAATTGGTAGTGAAATATTTACAATTCATATAAAGGTAATTTTTTTCCTTATAATATATTTCTGACGTGAAATAAAAAGGTTCTCATAAAAGTCCATCAGCCGATCGGATGCGGTACTGAAAACATCCCAGCATAAATTATATGAAGAGCTCGGCCGAAAAACGCTTTAGCGGTTACAAAGCGCCCATTTCATGCAAATAGGTATACGATTTTTATACGTACATACGTGTACATATATATATACATACATTTATGTATGCAGCTATGCCGCCAACACCACCAAATGACATTGATATATAACAATTTTCACTTTTGCTGCAGTTCGTAGTCGTAGAATTGATATAAACAGCTCTGACGAGTTAAGTGTGTGCACATACATATATACTTTTCGTTAATTGGCTTTAATTTTAAAGGATTTATTTGTCGCTTAATAACAAAGTTGTTTTTAATCACATGTACAAACATACATACATATGTTTCAAATGGATTGAACTTTTTTACCATATATAAAAAATTGTGCGTGGTGCCTCAAAAAACTATATTTAAGTGAAAAACTTACATTAGTTACAGAACTTATGAAACAACGTGTTTACGTGTGATCTCTCATATACATACATAAATTGTTTTTGGCCAGCAATATGACTGGCATCAAGTTGACTTTGGTCGCATCGAAAAGGTTTTAAATTTCCTGCTTACACATACATATTTACGTATTTACATATTCCTTAAAGCGATTTAAGATCTAGTAAACATTTTTGTTTGCTTCAGATTATACTAAAACTACTCCTATGGAATAGTTAGTCTAGCGTTTCGGAGAGGCTAAGTTTAAAATTGAAATAATCCATGGTCAAATAAAGGAAATGCTAAAATCTGATACAAATTATGTACATAAATCCATTTAATTTTTAATTTTTTGTGTATTACATACTGAGAATAAAGTTAAAATAAGTATGTTCATAATTCAGTTTATCGCATACAATTATACATAAGTATATACGTGTATATGAAAAAATTTTTAATTACTATTTGATCGGTTGTTATTGGCACATAAGCATTATTTGTGCCGCTAACCAGCCATGAAAAATTTTATGTATGTATGTGCGTACATACAAAAAATATAATATAAAAAATATTTTGAATCATTTTAATTGAGAAGTTTTAGAATTATAGATTCAACTTATTTTTATAGGTACTGAAACATAATCAACAGCATTCAGCGACTTTGTCTACATGCAAACATATATGGTATAGTATATATGGAGAACTCTGGGATTTATATAATACAGGTTCAGTTAATGAATACGATTAGTTATGCGCCACATTATAGATACGAATGTATTGTATGTATGTAGGTATACACTCTTTACATATATAATCACAGCAGGAGGATCATGAAATAGAACGCACAAATTGCGCTTATCACAGTACCGTGACAATCGCCTGCCGTTTTACACTTTCGAATTACACTAGCGGGAAACGGGAAAATAGATGTTTTCTTTGATATTTTGTGTGCAGATATGAAAGGCATAAGTATGTATAGTGATACAAGACGATTGGATAGAAGCTCAACATAAAATCGCTCAAATGTCAGTCACTAAAAATACAAATTTCCAATATGTATACTCGTAATTCCGGATATCTCCATTATACTAAACCTCATATGTATGCTTATAAATATATTGTTCCGCCAATAAGCAATTCACTACTATTTAGATTTTCTATTGTTCAGATTAATCTTTTCATGTTTTGAATTATGGAAACAGCTGATTGTTGTGCTATTTATACTTTCCATGTTTTTTGTTTGTGATAGGAAAGGCAAGCAGAAACTACAATTTTTCCTAATGATCAAAATTTGTATCCGCATTAAATAAAACGTAATTAAGACGTTGATAATTTTGTATTAATGTGTAGGCTGTTTTAAAATTTATATAAAAAAATTTACGATCATAAGAAAACACCTTCCTTATGTATTAACTTCTTCCAACGGACTATAATTTTTTTTGACTACTGTTCTAAACCGATGTGCTAAACAAATGAATTCTCAAACTCAGAAAATAGAGTTTCTTTCCTCCTTTTCATTGAATTTAATTCCAAATTCTCTATAATCTTGCTTTCAGCCATTTTATTATGACAATGCTCACCAAAATTATTCTCAAACTGCAAAATAATAGTTTATATTGGGTGTATGCATTAATTCGTGCGGTTATTTTTCGAAAATTAAGACTTTGTCGATGGTTGGCCGGGCTTCCATTTTTCATCGCCAGTGACAATCCGATGCAAAAATTACTTCTTTTGGTTGGGTGAAGCAACATTTCCAACATGCAGAATCGACGTTCGACGTATCTTGGCTTTAATTCATAAGGCACCCAATTTCCAAGCTTCTGGATAAATCCTAATGATTTTAATCGTCTGAAACGGTTGCTTGATCAACTCCTAATACTTTTGCAAGTTCTTCTTGCGTCTGGCATGCATCTGCGACGAGCAATGTCTCCAATTCTTCGTCTTGAAATTTTTTTGGCTGTCCGGGTCGTTCTCCGTGTGCTAAGTCGAAATTGCCACTTTTAAACCCTGCAAACCACTTTTGGCACGTTCGTTCGGCTAAAGCATGGTCACCATAAAAGTCCATGAATATAGCCACAGATGAACACGACGCGAAATAATACTAGTAGAGGCCTCCCTTAGAAAACCGCACGAATTAATGCACGAATAACCATTCCCATATATTTGTATATGATAATTAGTTTCACACGCTATAGATAAATAAATATATACGTACCTTTCTTCGACTGTTAGCTCCTCCAGTTCCGGCACATGACACCAATGTTGTTCTGGTACAAGTGTCATGAAAATTTGCGAAAAATAAACAAATGCTACAAACGTAGCAAAAGGTATCATCAGGAGAAAAAAAAATTTTTGATATTTTCCAAACTCTCCTATCATGGGCAGGATGTCATCAAAATCCATAGGAGGTGGATTTTGCGTAACTGATTCTTTGTTGTCAAAATTTTCAGCCAGTTGTAGGCTATTGGCATTACCACTCTTTCGACGAAATATCGTTTCAGCTGCATTTTCATCATTAATGAAACCAGAATTAGTAAACGTTACAGCTGGATTGGCAGTTCGCCCATATCTATCTTTTGCATTGCCATTCTTGGATGAGTTTTGACGTTCAATTGTGTCTTGTGGCATTTTAACTTTAAATACGCGGGCTTTATATTACAGTACGTACAAACAAATGTTTGTGTATTGGAACAGTTTTTTTAGGAAAACTATGAGCAGATATGCGTGATTTTTTGTTTGTTTTATAAATATAGTATATACATATATATATTATGTACAACGTGAGGTACCGTGCAGTTTAAAAGGTGGCTTAAATTGCGCAAACACGTTTTTTTTTCTTTTTTAGAGAACACCACTTCAATTCCAACGCGACACAAACAATTAACTGAAACGGTTGCATAGTTGCTTTACGGTTTTATAATTCATAAGACTCGCTACTGAGAGGCAACCATACGGCCATTCAGTTTCTATTTCTGAGATACACGTACTTAGACGAAGCTTAAACCTGCATACTCGTATTGCTTATGCAGCTGAGAGCATTGAAGCCAGCAAGCACTGAGCATTTCTTATTTAAAAACTTTGTTTATAATGTAATTAGAACAAATACTTGTAATATGACTTCTGTAAATGACTTATTCTTGGTTGGTGTATATATGAATGTATTGTACTGGTGTAAATATATGAGTGGTCTTTATTTAATTTTGCAAAAGAGCGCAGCAAGCAATCCAAAGCAGGTTTTGACATGTGGCGTGATCCCCAGCAGCGTATTGCCCATAATACCACACTGCATACTCAAAGATAATCTATGCAGAAAATTATTACATAAATAAGGCTGACTTTTGGTTTGTCTCATTTTAATTTGTGATTAATCTTGGATTGGCGGTCATAATAGCCGAGTTGTTAGCATTGCGTACTATCATTCTGAACGTCAGGGATCGAGTCCTGGATCGACCAACAGCCAAAATTATTGAAAATTAATTCGCGGTCCCTCCTCGGCAGAGAATATCAAGCTCTCCGAGAGCTTTCATCAAAATCCGTCGACTGATTAAAGGCGGCGTAGAATAAACTGTAACGGATGTACCTTGTTGGAGAAACATTAAGGGATTTAGTTGTATTCAGCATGCTCTTGTACCATTAAAGTACGGTGGTAGTCACAGATTTACCATTCTCCACTCTCTACTTTCTATGCATAGGCAAATAGAAATAGCTTGACTTGCGTTGGGCTAAAGAATTAGTTTAAATTAGAATCCGAGATTTTCATTGTCTGCATTCGCAAAAACAAAAAAAAACGCGTGCAAACGCCATTGATAAGCTTCCTAAACGAGTTTTGTAAACATAAGTCATTTCAAGACTGTTATTTATTTTTTTAGAAAAAACCTATATCCTTTATGTTTTTCAATATATCTGGTATTGCGAAATCATCAAAGTTTTTATTGATCTGACTATTTATTTGTATGTGTTGGTCCATTTCCAAGGGATATCGTCCAAAAATTTAACCAAACTGAACCATGAAAATGTATATTTTTTTTTAAAAAGTTTGGCGTCATCATTATCATTATTAAAAGCAGAATCAATTCTGCCGACAGGTGTTACGATGTATTAACTATTGCAATTGCAAATTAACTAAAAAAGACTTAGCTCTATGAGAGGTTTAATGAAAAATATATGGACATATGTACCATAATTAAGGCGGGGCGAAGTTCACTGGGTCTGCTATAGTATGTGTATATAATATATAGCTTTATTTGTTCAAAACAGCGGAGCTTAATTATTTCTCTTGAGCCAAAAATATATTTCTTTGCTAAAATAGCCATTTTTAGATAAAATTTGGATGCTGAATTCGAAAATCCGTTAAAGAACAGGAAAAATTGTTCTCTACAAACGATTTGCTCTGAACTAAAGATGACTATTCGTTACCGTAAATCCCAATTTCAAAGTACTTTAGTACAACTTCAACAAATATCAAATGATTCATACGCATACTAGATGTAAGCTTGTGTTGTATTTGCAATGGCAAACAGCTTAGATAAAGGGAAATCTGTTTGGGTTAATCCAGCCGAAGTGCTACGTCACAACAAAGTTAAACAAGCGACTGTGAACCATATTAAATATAAAAATTTATGTACGAGTATGTGCCAAACAAAATATGAATTTCAATATGGGCTCAAATAATATTTGTACGAGTATGTACATATGCATATAAATTATAGATTACAATATATATTATATTTAAACAAATCTTTATAAAATGTATTTAAAAGAATTATATTATTATAGCGTTTCAAGACTATTATAATTCAATAAAAGAAAATATTTAAAATATAAAATGAAAGAAACATTTACTCCCCTCCCAGTGAAACGCGTATTAATAAGATTAATTAAGATTAAATTTGGCGGCCGCGGCAACCGAGTGGTTACCCTTACGTGCTGCCATTCGGAAGGCCCGGGTTCAAATCCTGGTACTACCATCATCAAAAGTAATATAAACTTAGGTTAAATTTTGTAATTGCGGTCGCCCTTCAGCAGGAAATGTCAGCCTCTCCGAATGTACCTATTTCTGACGTGAAATAAAACACTCCTCATAAAAAGCCGTTCGGAGGCGGCTTAGTAGAATTACTTGAAATTTAATACATCGGTAGCGTTTTGTTTAGTTCAGCAGGAACATTGATTTTGCTTCCAGGAATAGTATCTATTCGAAAAAAATCGTTTCTATGGTTTTGATTAATAAAAATTTTCGTAAGTAGACCAAGGGTCACCGAGCAGATATTTGATTGGCTTGTTCTTGAACTTAAGCAGAAGCTTTGTTGAAAGGCACGCCCGTGTATATATGGGATCCGTTTCATTGCATTTACTTGCGTAAAAGCCGAACAATTCCACAGCATGCGCTATTACAATTGCAATTTCAATGAATTTTGCGGAATAGATATATTGTATCCAAGTGAGAGAAAAAATTACTCTCAGAACGAGACATGTGGTTAATTTTTAGTATATATGCGATCTCGCTCAATGAGGAACCCTTATGTTGAAAACAATTTATAGTTTTTCCTGAATTGATAACGGCTGGTCCGAAATAAAATTCAACTTTATTAAGAGAACCTGGGGGACCGATTCATGCGAGATAATCTTAGTTACGATTCGATTCACTTGAAATTTATATTGTTGGTAACTTAATTAACATGCAAAAACTGGTTCTTAATAATCTTATTTGAGTATGGTTCAATTTGTTTAAATATTTTTTTTGGCGTTCGTATAGGCTTCTTGAACTTTTCTTATCTGAATTTTATTAGAATTGCCCATGTTCGCGTGTTGACAAACCATCTTTATTGTTTGTTCTTGCTTGCCTACTACCATATTGCTTTCTGCTGATCGAGTTCATTCAAATAATTCTCATTCAAATCTGAACTATCTACTTATGTATATTTTACTATCACTCTTAATGTAATATAAAGGCGAGGCGAAGTTCGCTGGGTCTACTAGTATATATACGAGTATATATTAAATATTTATATCTATTATAATTTTTAAAGAAGAGGCAAGATCAAGAGGCTGGCTCATCGGCAAAAGACTATAAAGATAAAAGAAAATGCCGACAGATTTGTATGTAGGTATATACGTGAGCATTAAAATAGAGTTTCATAAAAATTCCTACATAAATGTACACATATAATATATAATATTAAATTTAACTTTTTTGGTTTGGTATTTGTTTATATATTTGTTTGCAGGTTTAAGTAAATTAATTAATATTGTTTTAATCTTATTTACATGTGGTATTTCAAAAGTTTTGTTGTGTTTGGAGATAACTTTAAAAGGTCTTTCATAAGGTGGTTGAATATTAGAATTATGAATAACTTTCACAAATACATATTTACAACTCCTTAAATTTTAAGAAATGAAACTATTTTCTTTGCTATGATGTATCACATTTGTTCGAATGGAATGTTTTCTTAATTTAAAAAGAATTTCATTTGTATTTTCAATTTTGATGATTATGCTGTAATTGCAGTTTTTAAAGTTCGATGAAATCTTTTATTCATAAGATTTTACTGTAGATGATACGGAGAAGTGTGTATTTTGTGAAAATCTAATAACTTTGCTAATTCATTAAATAATTTTGAAGGAAATTGTGTTCCTTGATCTACCGTTATATTGTGTGGAATACCAAAAATTGTCCAGAAGGAGTATTTATCTTTTGAACTAGAATTTTTGTGTACTCAGTGTTTAATTGATTTATATATTGTCAAATGTTATCTATCGCATGTTGAATAATTAATTTCAGTTGGACTTAATTTTCTCGCAAAATATGCAATACATTCGAAGAATCTACTGAAATTGATAATTGACCGTTTTTGTCAAAATTTGATAATAATGATTTTTGTGCCAATAGTTTTTTAACAATTTCAAAAGCTGTTTTAGTTTCAACTGTCCAATTTAATTCTTTTAGTTTATTTTTAATTAGTTAGTTTTAGCTCTGCTGCTAACATTTTAATATACCTATGATATTAATTTACCATACCTTAACATTTGTGTAATTTATTAATCGACAGAGGTCTTTAAAATTTTAAAATTGTTTCGATACGTTCTGAAGAAGATCTGATATCTTCAATAGAAATTGTATAGCTAAGAAAATTTGGTTTATTTGTTCCGAAAATACGTTTAGCAGGTTTAATATTTAAAATGTAATTTTTAAGCTTTTTACCATAAATACAGATTTTAGATGTTCAATATTTTGATCTTCACTTTCACTGACCACAAGAATATCATCGATGTAAACCAATACGAGATCTAATCCCGAAAACACTTCATAAATAAATCGTTGAAATGTTTGAGTACTCTTTCTATGCTTTAAAAGTAAACGTACGACTCAAACTTTCCGAAAAAAGTTGGTTACTGCTGTTTTATGTAGGTATATCTTCCTCAGCCATTGGTATTTGATGATATATACACGAACTAGGAAAATTTTTTGAAAATTTTATTTTATCGTTTTAGTTAATATCAAAATCGTGAAAGTGAGGTTATGGATATCGATCTGAAAAAGTTATAAAATTTAATCTTTTGTAATCGCCACAGGGTCCCTAGACAATTGGTTCTTAATTGTAACTGAAATATCAGTAATTATAAATGGAACTTCGAAATCTCTTCTTAAACCTAAATTTAGTTTTCAAAATGTTCCAAATGTTTTTATATTAGATCCGTTTGCAACTGAAAGTTTAAACTGAGAATTTCTTTTAACTGATTTGAATTTCGAAGATGGCATAATCGAAATGATAAAGGCTGCATCAACCAAAAAATTTAAGTTGTTAAATTTATCGAAAAGAAAAAGGCGACGTGTAGGTTTATTAATATTTCCATTATCAGCCACCGTCAAAGAATTTGTATTTGGAATATTTGTGTTAGGTTTGCACACATTTGAAGGCCTTATTTTTAAATTTTTGATGATACCACCAAATATTATTTTGATTATTGCTATTTCTGTGTTTTGAAAAATTTCGTGATCTAGATCTATGTACAATATAATATATCTATCTCTAGATCTTGATCTAATTTGTAATTCGTTAATATCTGCATTAATTTTGTTTAAAGTTTTTTGTTGATCTTTAATATTATTATTATTAAAAGTTGAAGCCAAAATAATAATTTAATTTTTATTTTGATTATTAGATGAAGCTAAATGGATTTGAATTTGTTGAGGTAATTTACGAATCCATAATTAAAAAAGTATTTCATGACTAACAATTGAATCTAAACCAGCTAATGATTTCATATGTCTGAAAAGTTCTGAAGGTGATTGATCATCAAGTTGAGTATTCGAAAAAAGTTGTTTCAATCTTCTTTCTTTACTAAGGGAAAATCTTTCACAAAGAACTTTATTAATTTTTTCGTATTTGTTCTAAAACGGAGGTGGATTAATAACATCAATAATTTTTGAAATAATTCTCAATTAATAGCAATTACAACATTTTGAAACTTAACGTTATCATAATCAATGTTATTAATTTCTATGCATGATTGAAGAAGGAGTTCACAATATTAAAAACAATTAAATTAAGTAACTTAAAGTTAATTAATATATATTTATATTTGAAAGTTAATTGTAATTTGCTACAATTATTAAAAACTTGCAAATACTGTTCTGTTCTGATAGATAATGTTGCTAGTTGATGTTATTCTTGATAGCAGTCAAATTATATTTAATTTTTATTGATTTCACTCGATTGGCATTGGTAAGCATCAACCGACAAATTAATGGTACGTGAGTGGTACTTGAGTGGTTTGAGTATTTTGCCGATTTCTGTACGTTTTCTTTTTCTTATTTTATTCTTTAATAGGTCTTTGAAATTTTAATCACGTTCTTCTTTTCACAGCTTCTTTTGTAATTCAACTTGACACAATATACCATATATGTACTCGTTTATATATGTACATTCGATGGGCAGGATCGTCAATAATATGAAGCGTATTAAAATCAAAATTATTTTGATATAATTTTTTTTTTAAATTAAGTAAAAAATCATAAGGTAGTTTCAAATCTTTGGCGAAAACACCGTTTACGCTATTATAGCCAAATTAACGAATTTTTTTAGCTGCTCGTCGCTAATTGGAAACACTAAGTTAAGCCAGATCCTTCTCCACTAGATATTTACCCCGCAGTGGAAACTTCTTCTGTTTCCACCAGCGGGTACTGTATTGAATATTTTCAAACCTACAAAGTTTTCGGCCATTCCAGACAACGCACAATGGGGTAAAAGTCCTCAATACAAGGATATTGCCTAATTTTTTTGCTCTAATTTCTATATAATAAATGATGATATCTTCAAATTTAGACGATTTGTTTAAAATTATGCTTAACTTCAATATGTATGTAAGTTAGACCACCAATATTATTATATAACTAGGCCTGACATAATGAAAAGACGATTTAAGTATCGCTAATATTATTGTATATTATGAATCTCTTCTGACGTACTGACATCTGAATTCTTTGTTTGGTTAATTGGTTGAACATGACTTCTTTAAAACCCTTATTGCAAAAAACATTACCTAATCGGGACTCACTAAGCGAATTTTAATTTTTTTGAACTCGTAATGGCATTCAATTTAAGGATTCCTAAGAAAATTAAAAAGCACTTGCCAAACAATTTACATATAAAGACCTTTAAATTTAGCCAAAACTTATTGCAGATAAGTTTAGTACCTTCTGCTTTAATAAAGATAATTTCTTATGGATCTGAAGTATCTCGTTGATCTGCGATGCGTTATTCGATTTTATCATGGTAGAGCTTTTCTAGTATATGTTCACTAGAAAAATATAACACAAGATGTGCTGCTTGCTTCTAATACTCGTGCTTTAAACACTTTTCCCACACTGTGCTACGTGGCCTAGCCAGCGTAGTGTCTATCTCTTTATTCGACACTGTCATCGTATATCTTATACAGCTCATGTTTGCATCGTCTGCTTAACTCGCAAAACCTTTTTCTCGAAGACTAACAAAGTTATAACTGTTAATAGTGACGTGTGAGCTAAGACTATGTTTTTAGCACCGGAGATATTTCGTCTTGTACTCGATTACTACCAGACCCATTCGCATGTCTTCTTCATCTAGTCCAGAGAAAGCAAATTTTGAAGAAATTCAGTACTAGGTAAAAGGTTTTGCGCAATTATAATTCCTAACTTGGTCCTAACTAAAATGTTCTTTACTGCTCTTTTCAAAGTGATACAAAGAGGGACAATAATTGATATTAAATAAAATAAAACTATTTATTTTTCTCTTAATAATACCTAATGAGTATGTGTAAGTATTTAAATTTCAATTAACATATTTAAGTTTAGCATCTGATTCAAGAAAAAACAACTTTTAACGGAATTGAATTCATCCTGTACATAGAATACAAAAACTGTTTTACACTGTTTGCCATATAAATTACCATAGTATTGGCGATTTCACCAAATGGTGAAACAAACACGTGCCCTACACCTGACGTGCTTTATCGGCAACTGTATTATTCCGTATGCAAGTAGTTTAGGGAGAGTGTGCGGAATTCGTTAATAACTATAAGCATAGAGAAAAAAACAAACTGCAAAAAAATATTTACTGACAATTCTCTTGATTATTGTATAGGGTGTAATGGGGCGTAGTCAAGCTTCTGTGTATGTTGTTACAGTTGCGAAGATATAATCAATTCCTACTCTTGCGTCCACGTCCCGCACCCTGGAAACATGAGCAACCCTTGTGCAAGCTGCCAACCCGTGTGGAGCTTTCGGCCAAGGCTAATAAGAGACGAAGTTTCAGTGGAGCTACTCCGACTTATTCGGTTTAAGGGTCTGCTGAAGTCTAATTGCAGCGTCTGTTCACCAGAGGTGCGACTGCGAGTGGGCGTCGGTCTTGAAACAAGCGACTCGTTATATAAATGTGTAAAAACTTTAAACTTACTCTCATAGCGAGGTTGTGCGATGTGTTTGGGACCCGCCACTTAGAAACCAGCTCCAATGAAAATTATAACAATCCCTCGGATGAGATACCCGCTTTCTGTTGACGACCCCGCGAACGAATTAAGGATCATGATTTAAGGGCATGCACCTGGCGTGCGATGGACAGGAAAAGAACGAAAGCGAGTAGGTTCTTGTGACATTTACTACAGCGGCCATATAAAGGAGCGCAAAGAACTTAGACTAATTTTACCTGTTGACCTAAACGGGGTTAGGTCGCCGAAAGGGTGACAGCCCTTGGCCGGATAAAATCCGGGTCAACTCCGGGGCGTAGAACCGGCTGTCTTGAGAGTTGCACAGAGAGTTGAGAGTCGGGAAAGTGCACAGTACAACACTGTCACAGGCTGATCTCGCCCGTTTCTTCACTGCAAGACATCTAAACATTCAACCGACGAAATCCTCGGCTACCCTTTTCACCAGCTGGACGAAGGAGTACCGGCTAGAACTCGATGTGAAAGTTGATGACCAAAAACTTCCGACTGTAAACAGCCCTAAGATTTTAGGGGTCACATCCGATAGCCTGTACTCCTTCACTCCGCACACGACCGCAATTGCCGCAAAACTCCAGAGCTGCAACAAAATACTTAAAGCGCTAGCCAGCAGCACATGGGGTAAAGACAAAGAAACCTTACTGGCAACCTACAAAGCAATTGGCCGGCTGGTCGTAAACTATGCACCGATCTGGGCGCCGGGGGCGAACGAGACGCAGTGGAGAAAAAATTACAGGCATGCCAAAACACTCGACCCCAGCATACCCAACGTATGCCCTGCATGTGGAGAGTCTCCGCACGACACTAACCACCTATTCACATGCCCCCTTAAACCAACTCACCTAACCCCCTCTCCCTTTGGTCCAACCCCGTCGAAACAGCACGTTTCCTGGACCTCCCCTTAGATGACCTCGGCGACTTAGATTAACAAAACCTGCCCTAAGCGGGGTTAGCTAGGTGGTGGGAAACAATTTCACCCCGGTGGATGAGCATCTCGCCATAATCCGCATCAAAGCGAAATTTTTCAACATATCGTTGATTTGCGCCCACGCCCCTACGGAAGAGAAGGACGATTCGGCCAAAGATGCCTTTTATGAGCGCCTAGAGCATACATACGAGCGCTGCCCCCGACACGATGTGAAAATCGTGCTTGGTGATTTTAATGAAAGGGTGGGCAAAGAAGGTATCTTTGGTACGACTGTTAGAAAATTCAGCCTTCACAACGAAACATCCCCTAATGGGTTGATGCTGATCGACTTCGCCGGGGCCCGAAATATGGTTGTCTGTAGGACTAGATTCCAGGACAAAAAAATGCATTAAGCTACTTGGCGGTTCCCTGATCGAAAAACACAAAACCAGATCGATCATGTTGTGATAGACGGAAGACATGTCTCCAGTGTTCAGGACGTGACGTGCGTACACTTCGCACTTCGTGCAGCGAAGATATCGTCAACAAACACAAGGAAAGTTCGACGTAGAAAAGCTGCAATCACAAAAGACTGAGCACTTATCAGCAACTCGGTATACAGGAACTGTGGGACGGCATTTCAAGCTCCCTACGTATAGCTGTAAGCGAAACCATTGGATTTCGGAAAAGTCGCAAAAACAGCTGGTACGATGAGGAATGCAGTGTCGCAGTGGAGAGAAAACAGACTGCCTACCTCGCAACGTTGCGATCGACCACAACACGTGCGGGATGAGATAGATACTGAGTGCTGAAGAGGGAACCAAGACACATCTGCCGACAAAAAAGAACGAGGCCGAGTTGCGTGAGTATGAAGAGCTTGAGAAGCTGGCCAATAAGGGTAATGCTCGAAAATTCTATGAGAAAATACGGCGACTTACGGAAGGTTTCAAGACCAGAACAGACTACTATAGGACATAGAGGGGTGATCTAGCCACCAAAGTCCAGAGCATATTGAATTTATGGAGGGAACACTTCTCCAGCCTGCTGAATAGCAGTGAAAATGGAGTATCCGGAGATGAAGAACTTGGAACCCCAATCGATAACGATGGAAAAGATGTTCCGTTACCTGACCAGGAAGAAGTTCGAATAGCAATCGCCCGCTTAAAAAACAACAAAGCAGATGGAGCTGACGGCCTACCGACATAACTATTCAAACATGGCGGTGAAGAACTGACAAGCTGCATCAGCTACTTTGCAGAATATGGTCGGACAAAAGCATGTCCGACGATTGGAACCTAAGTGTACTCTGCCCAATCCACAAAAATTGAGCTTATTGTGTGAAAGCCAACAAACTGATTGGACCTTATCAGTGTGGCTTTAGACTAGGTAAATCGACCATCGACCAGATATTCACCATGCGCCAAATCTTGGAAAATACCCGTGAAAAGAGGATCGACACCCATCACCTCTCGTCGATTTGTTTTTTATTGAAACATTAATATATATTTATTGAATTTGCTTCGACTTCGGAAGCCTAACAACAAGTAATAAAATCTTAAACTAAATTAAAACATAAAGCCCATTAGTAGGAATGGGCAGCTGGCTTGACGTTGCTGTTTAGAAGGCTGCTTTGTCTCTTCTCTTTGATGGTAGGTATATTTAGATCTCTCTGGATATTTTCATTACGCATGTACCATGGTGCGCCCGTTATTACTCTTAACGTTTTCGATTGGAACCTTTGAATTATATCTATATTCGTCATGCAAGCTGTGACCCATAACTGGATTCCATACATCCATATCGGTTTTATTGTTGCATTATATAACAGGACTTTGTTGAAAAGGCTAAGTCCAGACTTCTTGTTTAAAAGCCAATGTAAACTGGTAGTTTTGAGTTTAAGCTACAGCTTTTTAGCTGCAATGTGTCGTCTCCAGGATAAGCGCCTGTCCAATTGGATTCTGAGGTATGGAATTTCGCCAGCTTGCGGTATCGACACATTGTTGAGCTTAACAGTAGGGCACGTTTTTGGTCTTAATGTAAAAGTGATGTGTTTGCACTTGTTTTCATTAGCTTATATGCGCAATTTCGCTATCCATTCTTCAATTAGTTTAAGTTGCTGCTGTAACACTTTTGTGGCTGAAATGGGGCATTTATTATAGCAGTATCAAATGTTGACGTAGTTACTTCGTCACTTGTACGAATATCTGGGGTAAACAGTAGAGCACTACCCGGCGGAATACCTGCCGTGATTGGACACTCTTCTGTCATGCATTCATTTACTTTTACTATGAATCGCCTGTTGGATAAGTAGGATTCAATGATATTGTGGAACATGTTAGGTAATGATTTTTTAATTTTATGAATGAGGCCGTCATACCACACTTGTCGAATGCTTGTGCCACATCAAGAAAAACGGCCCAGCAATACTCTCTCATTTCGAAAGCTTTCTTTATTTCATTTTTCATACGATTTACTTGTTCAATTCTGCTGCGTTTTTCCCGAAAACTAAATTGATGTGTAGGAATAATATCATTTTGATGGAGAAAAGGAATAATTTTTGATAGCAGCACTTTTTCGAAAAGTTTTGATAGGCAAGCCAACAGGCTGATTGGTCTATATGATGACGGCAGGGTTGCCTCTTTACCTGCTTTAGCTATCATAATTATCTGCGACCTTTTCCAGATGTGTGGATAATATTCTAGCATTAAAATGACACTGAAAAGCTTTGCAAGAAAAACGAGAGCAATGCTTGACAATTCTATTAACATTTTTGGTGAGATAGGTATGATCGTATGCTGGAGATTT
Source organism: Ceratitis rosa (assembly GCA_037013455.1). Classification (NCBI taxonomy): domain Eukaryota; kingdom Metazoa; phylum Arthropoda; class Insecta; order Diptera; family Tephritidae; genus Ceratitis; species Ceratitis rosa. Next base: position 1,273,789 of record JAWMAG010000012.1, read on the forward strand.
TTTTTGAATTTAAGGCGGTAATAGTGTTTTTTTGGTTCAGACACAGATGTTTCTTTTTTAGCTTGTTTTCTGTCACCATAAGACGAATTTTTGCATCGGGAGATCGGTAGGCTTGCCATTCGCAACGCAAACGTCGCTTATTTGGGACCAGTAATTCTCCGCTATTGATAACTATCAATGTTTTTGCTTTTGTTTTCTGCTCTGGTGTGGCTATAGTTGCTGTTGTTGCTAGTATACTGTTTAATACAAGTAACTCGTTTTCAACATCAGTTCCTCTCTCTATTTGCGGATTGGTCTGTATATGACTGCTAATGTATTTTTTATATTTAAGCCGGTAAGTTCTTTATGTAGTAAGTCGAAAAGCATGCTGACTTTCAGTTGCTTGTTCCTTCAATTTAATGATTATTGAGGAATGATCAGAAGATAAGTCGGCACAGGTTTCAGCAAATACTAAACTCCTATCTACGTTTTTAGTGACTGCAAAGTCAAACAGGTCAGGTAATTTCCTTGATTCCGTAGGCCAGTAAGTTGGGTGTTTTGGGGAGATAAAATCGTGTCTATTTTTGGTACTCATGATCGTGTTATATAACTGACGACCTTTCAGGTTAATTAGCCTCAATCTCCAATGAGTGTGCTTCGCATTGTTATCACCTCCAGCTAGGAACCTATCTCCTAGAGTCATGAAAAATTCGCGAAATTGTTTTCCTGTTATTACGAAACGTGGCGGACAGTAAATCGCAGCCTTTTTAAGGGTGATCGAAGTTGATTGCAACCAATTGTTGAAAAGGAGTTAAGAAAGCTGTGCTTTAAACGGTTCCTTATGAGTATAGCTGTGCCACCATGTGCTTTGTCATCTAAGTGATTAGTGTTGTACAGCTTAAACCCAGGAATATAAAAATTATACTTCTGGGTGAGATGTGTTTCTGATATAAGCCTAACATCAATTTTGTGAGTCTGTAAAAATAATTTGAATGCTAATTTATGGTGGTTTACACCTTTAGCATTCCATAAGCAAATCCTGAGTTCACTCATTTTTTGGTCAACAGGGTTTGGAGCATTTGGTTTTGCGTCTTTATTAGGTCTTGAACCACACCTTGCATGGTTGACATAAATTGTGTCATGCATTAGGTTAGATTAAGAATCATGGTCTCAACTCCAGTACTGGATGGAGTGATTGGTGGGGCCTGGCTTTTACTACGTTGGTATAGGTCATTTGACCAATATTTGAGCGGGGTAGGTTGGGTGTACTCAGAATGGAAGTAGTATATGGGAGTTGGTTCCGTTTGGCTTGTATACCCTGAGCAAGTTTAGATTTTAAATCTTTGTAAACCGGACAACCTATATACTTAGCGGTGTGATTGCCACCACAGTTGCAACACTTTTGTTGTGTTGCATCCGTTCTATTGAAGGGGCATTTGGTAGAATGGTGAAGATCACCACATGCTACGCAAACAGTACAACAGTGGCTTCAATCCCCTTAATTACAAAAATCAGGCCTTTCACACTCTTCAACTGGTGAGAGTAATAATTCTTATTGTTTGCAGAAAGAAACACAACGCCTTCACGAAAGTCTTTATCACTGTGTACTTGTATTTTTGTCTCGCTTATGTTTCCTTTTTTAAGAGGTACAAAGGGAAAATTGTTGGTACCTATTATCTTGGCTATGTTCGTAACGAGTAAATCAGAGCTGCGCTCCCGCAAGTAGATTGGTGGAGGTCTAATATTGACGACTGTGGAAAACCCGTTTGGGTTTGTTATAGACTCTACCTCACTTAATAGGTCAAATCTGTTCCCTTTTAGTGCATTACCATCAGCATCGACAGTGGAGCCAACGGTATTAAGCTTCTTAGCATAAATCACTTTTTTTGGAGGACTAGATTTCCTCTTTTTGTTTACCACATTTATGTAGCGATCAATGCCTGTCTGCACTGCCGACCCTTTTTTCATTTTGGGTGTCTCACCTTGTTCAGTATTAGTCGCCCGCACTGGAGTGGCTGCTGCTGCTGTGTTGCTTGACTGCATAGCTGTTTGTTTTTCTGCTATTGCTGGGGAACTTACACATGTTGTGAAGAGAGTTATTTCATCTTTTCTTTCTCTGTTGTTGCTAAGGTCTACGTTGGCGTTTTTAAAGTTGCACTGCTTGCCCTTGCACTGCTGTTAGGTGATAAGACTGAATGCCGTCGCTCTTTCTGATTTCAGCGTTGATCACTCATTACATCACCGGTTCACTTTTCACTTCTCGTTTTCGTTTCTCTGTTTATTTGGAAATGATTTTGTGTTTTGTTATATATTTTGTTTATTTTTATTTTTTAATTTTTTTTTATTTGTTTGTCGCCAACTTAAGTGGCTATACACCCACTACAGCCGATGTATAAATTTAAACGATTTAATGTTTTGGTTTTCTTGAACTGTAAGTGAAGTTACGAAGCCGATCAAAAAAACACGTCCGTACACTAAAGCAGTTGTGCAGAAGTCGATTTTAAAGCCGCCTTCGACAGCAAAAATAGAAGATGTCTACGCCGCTTTGTCTTAATTTGGTATTCCCGTAAAACTTATACGGCTATGTAAACTGACGTTAAGCAACACTAAAAGGTTCGTCAGGATCGGGAAGGACCTCTTCGAGCCGTTCGATACCCAATGGAGTTTCAGACAGGGTGATTCCTTATCGTGTGACTTTTTTAACTTATTACTGGAGAAAATAATACGAGCTACAGAGCTGAATAGAGAAGGTACAATCTTCTATAAGAGTGTACAGCTGCTGGTGTACGCCGATGATATCGACATTATTGGCCTCAACAACCGCGCCATGAGTTCTGCTTTCTCCAGGCTAGATAAGGAAGCGAAGGATATGTGTATATGTGTGTCTGTTAGTGAACGGGGGCAAGACGAAATATCTCCCGTCATCACACAAACAGTCATCGCATTCGCGACTCGGCTCCCACGTCACTGTTGACAGTCATAATTTTGAAGTCGTAGATAATTTCGTCTATCTAGGAATCAGCATCAACGCCAATAATATTATCAGCCTTGAAATACAGCGCAGAATCACTGTTGCCAATAGGTGCTACTTTGGACTGAAAACCAAACTCTACAAGTCCCTCATCGTTCCCGTCCTGCTATATGGTGGGTTAGGAGTTTTCGAGTGAAAGGTTTTGTGTAAGATTTATGGTCCTTTGCGCATTGGCAGCGGAGAATATCGCAGACGATGGAATGATGAGCTCTATGAGATAAATGGCGACATTGACATAGTTCAGTGAATCAAGAAACAGCGGCTACGCTGGCTAGGTCATGTGGTTCGGATGGATGTTTTCGATGCATTACACTCCGTTGGAAAGACCAGGTAGAGAAGGACCTGGCTGTACTTGGTGTTCCCAATTGGCGCCAAACAGCGAAAAGAAGAAACGAATGACGTAATGTTTTTAACTCGGCTATAATCGCGCCAGTAAAGTAAGTAAGTAAGTAAGTAAGTAAGTAAGTAAGTAAGTAAGTAAGTAAGTAATCTTTCTGGCCCCTTGACCATTGCCGATTGAAGATCCTGTAGTCTTACTTCGCCAAATAAGCATAGCTTTTGTCTTCCGAATGCCGGACATTCACACATTCCTTACATTGCTGCGTCATGTTCTAAATAGACACCCTCCTTAGCAAGTACGTCAGCTGTATTATTACCCTCAATGTCCGTGTGGCCTTGCACCCAGTCAATGTACACTCTTCTGTTTTCAAACAGTACATTGAATCGCCTTTATGACCGCTTGACTATCCACATAATTGTGTATTTCTTCATTTTGAAAGCCGACATAATGCAGTAGCTCTGCCACCATTTTTATTGCTAAAATTCCGGTAGCTTATACGACTTCCTCATCTCTAGTTGAGCGCAGTAAACTGAAGCCCCCACTCCCCCGTTCAGTTTAGAGCCATTTGTGAAAATGTGAAGAGCTTTGTCTGCATATTTTAGATCTTTGCTTCAGCTATTTGCCTCTATTGTAGCTTAAAACAACTTCCTGAAATTCATGCGCGGGAGTACGTAGTTCATACATACGCTCAGGAGTAACGCTACACTACTATGCCCGTAGGCCCTGAAAAATAGCGTGGGAGAAACCCCAAGTGCAGCCCAACATACTTTTACATGTATAGGGCCGCTGATGTATGTTTTAGCCTGGCTTGATCCACGCTGGAATTTTTTTAAATATGACCATATCGAACAATATTGACTTACATATATATGCCTTGTACTCACAGCCGAGGCATATCATTACAACTACTGAATACGAAAGACTCTTTAGCTCCCTCGGTGCCAGTTTCTTTGTAGGAGGTGATTACAATGCTAAGCACAACTAGTGGGGCTCACGTACCCCAAACCCAAAGGATAGAGAGTTTTATAAAAGCATTATAAGGAATAATTTAAAAACTTTGTCAATAGAAGCAACTAATTTAGTGCAAGAAGAATTAAATAAAATAGAGACTGGGATAGACTGCTGGAAAATGAGAGCAAATAGAAATACATTTGTGCATATTTTATTTACATTAAAGCGAAGTGACAGTCCTCCTTTGTTTTTAAATGGTAATATTATTCCTGAAAATTATGGAGTTAAATACCTCGGCATGTATTTGGATAAACGAACAAAAATAAACAGTTAAAAATAAAAACTAAATAACTTTATTGGCTACTCTGACATAAATTGCCGTTATATCTTGAAAAAAAATTACTATTCCTAATCCTTATTCCCAGGTTTGGGAATAAATTTTGCCAAGGCTCTTCTCCATGACATTAGTATGTATGCCAATGCAAGACTTTCTCTCATGATATATACCAGTGTGAATGTTATTGTCCTCCGTTTTGTAATAGTACTGGCCATATACCATCTATTCCTGGTGATTTGAATTTCTCAAAGGAGTTAATTGCCCACTCTACCGAGCTATAGCTTATTATCTTTTTAGCTAAGTGCCAGGTATCTTTGTCTGGGTTAGGGTTTTCCCCATTGCTAGTTTTAATTGCTGTTGTTGAGTCTGGAAAGTGTGTTCTAAAAAGAACCATCGCTCGTTCCTTTTCATTCTTAGTGTATTGATTATCTTCTAACTTTAGCGCCATTTTACTTTCCACCGTATCTTTAGCCAATACTTTGCTGCTTCCGGTATAGAGGATATACTCTCGCCAAAGTTCCTAAAATTCGATCTTTTTGCTTCCCTTAGTTCTTTATTGTACAATAGTTGGTAAAAGTACTTTTGTATTTACCTCAGCTACAACTTCTTTTTTGCTTTATTGAATTCCCTTCTTACATCACTTCTTAGCGATGCTGAGTGTGCGTTCCACCACAGGGCGCCTGTTTTTGCTTTCGGCTTCGATATACCTATATAAGTATTCTACATTCTGTTCTAACTCTTGGAAGTTTCTAACTTTGTTTGTTATTTCTTTCCTGTTGATATTTAAGTCTAACAGTGTTTTGTACTTTGTCCAGTCAGTTCTTATTATTTTGCTAGTCTCGACTGAACTGATAAGAAGTTCTGCTTCTGGAGTTGGTATGATGTTGTTGTCTCCAGGGAAGTAGGCGGATGCAACTACTATAATTTCTCTTCTTCCTTCTTCTTTCGTGGTAATTTGTATTGCCACCCGGTCTCTACTTATAAACTCTGAAAGACAAAGGTAGTTTATGTTTCTATTAAGTATGATACATGTTCTAGGGTTATCACATCACTTCAATACATACATATATAAATTTTAGATTGATACTTGTAACCCACTGCATACGATGTATGTGGTTAATATAGAAATTATTCATTCCATTATGTCTCTCTTAATCTAAAATTTTGCCACCAAACAATAATATATGATAATATAATATACATTTCAGGTTTTATTGTGCCATCAAAACATCTATTTTCAGAAAAAATAAAAAAAAAACACTTAGGAAAACTTTATTGTTTAACTTGCAATAAATACTTAGGGGTTTCATGAATGTTTGGCTTTTGCTAGGTACCTTCTAAATCTCCAACAATAATCTATTTGCATTCCTAGACTCCATTGCTGAGATTCCGTATCGAGCTGGCTACGGACGAATAACTCATCAAAAAAAAATCCGGCCTTTTTGATCGGCAGGCATGTCGGTATTGCGTAGGATGTGTATCCTGGACTTGGGTGTATTACGTTTTGCAAAAATCTAGGTTTTGTTTAGCCCAACCTAATCGAAGACTCGCACACGTTAAACAGCATTTAAGCGACATAAACAAAAATCATCAAAGCGTTCCTCTGACAAAAACATTGTTTACCAGTACTGATATACATCAAATGTGTCTATTAATGAGGTCAGTTAATAAAATAAATATTCATTTGTTATTGGAGGTAAGCGCCGATGTGGTTCGGAGGTAGTTTACTGGATTACCGCTACTTGGGTTACTTAATAATCCCTCACACATTCGAAATACTATTGGGATTGGGGTTCTGCAAAGATCTTTTCAGCACACGGATACCTCGAATTAACGGTATATCCTCAGTACAAATTTTATATTTTCCAATAAGATATGTATGTACCTATGTTATTTATATAATTAAACTTGTTTCTGTGTGATAATACAATACATACATATCCCTGCAAGAAGGCTTCCGATCATTTGAGCCAAAATGTGTCAGAAATGCATGATGTCATATCCCGTCAGATCGTAGAACGATTTTCCCCATCACTTTCTTAAGGCCGAAGTGACAAATGTGATGTTTACATTTGTATACGTGTACGTCATTCCATCTCCGTTGCCTTGTGTATAAACAATATTGACGTAAAAAAACGCAGCAGTGCCGTTCAAGCCGAACACAGATGAGCGACAGCATTGATGCCGAGGGAAATCAGCTTTGACAAAAATTTCCCCTACATATGTACATACATACAAACAAAAATTATTAAGATTCAATATTTTTACATAGATTAGGTACATGGTTTACATAGCATAAATTAGAAATAACAATAGAACAATAAATTCGTTTTCAAAAATCAGCAAAATATTATAAGCAAAACCGCATATACAGAAATCTTTAATAGTGTTATGCGTTGCTGACACAGCTCAGCTCCACGAACGACTCCGTCATAATCGCGGTTCCTTTGAAGTTTAAAGACGTTTAGGTAAAATAAAAAAATAATGTTCGAATTATGTTATTAATGTCTAAATGAAATGTTGTACCTCGCAAAGTTTTGTTGAATAGTTTTGAGATATACTGCTGCTGCAAGTTGAGAAACATCCATTCCAGTCAACCTGCCCCATTAACTGAATTTTCCGTACAATACGAGGCTCTCTTAAATAAAAAATATATAAAAAGTAATGAAAAATGAAGTAGTTAATTAATCGACAATATATTATATTATTGCCACAGCTTGTATAGGATCCTTATACATATTTTCCACTTTTCTACGTGCTCTGCTATCTCCTCCAATTTGTGTGTACTCAGAAGAGAAAGATAAACAAAAAACTTGCTTATGGATTAGTGCTGCCCGAAATCGTGTGAGTGTAGTGGTGAACCGATCAGCCCGTTCTTGCAGAGATATTATGTGCAGCAATACTAACATTTGTGTGCTAATTATAATTAAATCACTTGATTAGCACTGTTAAAAACATCATTTATGTCAACGATAATTAAAGTTACTAATTAAGTTGGCGCCGACAATAGCCGAGTGGTTGGCATTGTTGGAAAACATCAAGACGCATATCACAAATTTGAGGAGGAGCTCGGCCGAAAATCGCTTCAGCCGTTTCAAAGCGCCTATTATATATGTATACACATACATAAATATATTTAAAAATATACATATGTACATATATACATAATATATAATATATAAAGTTTTTCGGATTGGATGAAATTAACATTAGAATGGCGTCCACGACAATAACGACAATCGTAACGGAAACACGTACAGTGATAATGACGACGATAAATTATTGAGTTCGATGAAGACAGCCTTCACGCTTTGAAGACGATTAAAAGTACACCAGGAGGTGCATCAGTGACGGCTGTTATGAGTACCATTCAAAGTACATTGGCAGGCTCGAGTGCCAAACACAAGAAAAAACATAAGAAATCTCTTAATGAAGTGGGAAAGAGCCGGTACATTTTCGGGAATATAGTCAAGGGTAAGGCTGCTGGTTGCTCATCTACTGAAGAAGAGGTGAAATTCTAACAACAATTTGCAGAGAAAAGCTTTCTCACAAAGAAGCAGTAGGAACCATCCGAGAATCAGAACGGACTCCAGTAAAGGAATCGCTCAGCCAAGAAAGAAATAAAACACAAAATATTCCCAAGACAAGGGTGAAATTTTCCAGTAAATATTACAAAAAACAAAAAAAAAAAAAAAACTATAAACAAATAGTTCAAACAAATATAAAAAGCTCTGGTATTAAAGAAAGGTGCCTAAAAGTATGCAGGAAAATTTGCTTTGCTCGCGCCGTTTCCAAATTAGAGTTGCCAGAAAACTGTGTTGCAAAATCTACTGGTTTTTTTTGGGACTAAATTGGCCATTTTGCAAAAATGGGACTAAATCGGTCGCCACAACGTGGAAACGTTTACCAAAGACAACAGCAACAACAAACGCCACAACAACAGCACCAACAGCGAACACAACGATTGGAAAATGAGCCCTCAGCTTTTGTAGTCCCTTCTAGGACTACTTTACCATCCCCTTCATGGGCTCAATTGCCGATTACCGCAACTCCTCCAGCTCCTTCTAGAGTCGAAACGCAAGACTACACCGAAAATATCGCTGCAAAGAAAGCAGTAATTCACACGGGAATCGATCGCTACATTCTTGTAAAAAGGAAACGGTCACCCCAAAAAATAGTGAACAAAATCAAAATTGTCAAAACAGCAAGAGAAAAAGACAGCATGAGCAATAATCGATTTCATATGCTTTCTGATGCTGATGATCAAGTGCGTGAGCAGAAAACGTCCAAGCCGCCGCCAATTTATCTTAGAGAAGCGAGCTCTAGCAACCTTGTCAACAAATTGATAAATTTAATTGGGAAAAATAACTTCCATGTAGTCCCAATTAAAAAGGGAAATATTCAGGAAGTGAAAGTGCAAACCTACGGAGAAGATAGCTATAGTAAGGTGGCAGATAATTTCGAAAAGGAAAAGAAGTCCTTCTATACCTTTCAGCTCAAAAGTAGTCGTAGCTTAGCAGTCATCCTAAAGGGCATTGAACACAGTGTAAGTCCCTTGGAAATAGAAAGTACCTTGAAAGAAGAAGGTTTCAGGGTAAGAAACGTATTCAACATTAAAAATAAGGCTAACATACCTCAGCCAATGTTTAGGGTTGATATTGAGCCAGATTTCCAGCTCTTAAAAAAGGGAGAAGTTCATCCCATTTACAAACTGCGGTATCTCCTTCACCGTCGTATTTCCGTGGAAGAACCACATAAACGAACAGGTCCTGTTCAGTGCCATAATTGTCAAGAATTTGGCCATACGAAGCGATATGTATATGTGTCATTTGTGGAGATTTACACAGTTCAAAAGACTGTATGAAATCTAAAACAACCCCTGAGTCTAGAAAATGTAGTAATTGTGGTGAAAATCTCACCGCCAATTACAGGGGTTGTCCAATATATATTTCCCTAAAAGGCTTCTAGCAACTTTCCTGCCTCTCAGCCTCACCCTCAGCCTCAATCAAAAGCTGCCGAAACAAAACCTACTAATACCAACTTTATATCCTACGCCCAAGCTTTAAAAGGTGTACCTCAGCTCACAACGCAAGAAACGTCCATCCCGTCCGTTCAGTCTGTTAACTCACTTGAAAATACGCTAAACAACTTTATACGCATGATGCAAGAACATATGACATCAATGCAAAGTATGATGCAAGATTTAATTCGAAATCAAAATCTCCTCCTTCAAGCGATTTTGTCTAAGCCATGAACGACCTTAAGGTATGTTATTGGAACGCCAACGGCTTGGTCCAACACAAAAATGAACTTCAACTCTTCTTAGAAAATCAAGCAATAGATATAATGCTAATCTCCGAAACTCATTTGACCAAATTTAACAAACACCCTGAAGGGAAAGGGCGCGGTGGAACTAGATTACTTATCAGGCAAAAAATTAAACATTATATAATGGAAGAGTACTGTAAAGACTACCTTCACGCTACCTCAGTTCATAGTGTATATATGATAATTCTGGTGGAATAAACATTTCCGCCATATATTGTCCGCCCCGATACAACACATAGCAGAAACTCAATTTACTGATTTCTTTTCTAAACTAGGTAAACGGTTTCTAGTAGCAGGTGATTCCTTCTGGGGATCTAGGTTAATATCTCCAAAGGGTAGAAATTTATATAAATCCATTCAAAATAACGGTTTCGACGTTATATCTACCGGTCAGCCAACATACTGGCCAACTGATCTCAGCAAAATCCCAGATTTGATTGACTTTGGAGTAACTTGTGGTATCAGTAGAGCACAAGTAAGCGTAAAACCCCTTTTCGACTTATCATCTGATCACTCGCTTTGTCTATGTTCCATTAACATAATTCCAGTTTTCAATGACTTACAGCTAGGCTTAACCAATAAATTTACAAATTGGCTTAAATACAGAAAATTCATTAGCGCGCATCTAAAATCGCTCATTCCTCTAAAATCAATAGCAGATGTCGACAATGCAGTTGATGGCTTTACAACATTACTTCATTTGGCAGCGAAAATTTCAACGCACGGCCCATCCAACACTCATAGAAGACAAATTTTCAACGGTCTTAAGGGTAAAGACATTACAAGTCTGATAACCAAAAAAAAGACAACTAAGGAGAGATTGGCAGAGATTTTGTTCCCCGGCCTTAAAAAAAGAGCTCAATATATGCATAAAAATGCTTCGGGATGTCCTGAAACTAAAAAAGGAAAACGAATTTCAAAAGTCCGTACAATCTCTGTCAGCTACATCTGATATCAACTACTCTTTGTGGCGAAAAGTCCCGTCACTTGCGACCCTCCATTGAGAACTCACAATGGTGAGTGGGCTCGAAGCGACCAGGAAAAGGGTATATCATTTGCCATGCCTCTTTCCACTGTATTTACACCAAATATTGGATACAAATCTCTTCCAGAATTTCGTGCAGATCCAGATAAAAATTTTATTCAATTTAATTTTAAATCACTTAAAGATGTTATTACTAACGACATAAAGAAAAAGAAGGCTCCTGGATACGACAGGATAACGGGTGAAATGATAAAAGAGCTTCCAAATGTGACAAATTAAACACATGCTTTGTATATTTAATAGTATATTGAGACTACACTATTTTCCTAAATCCTGGAAGCTCTCGGAGATTATTATGATCCCTAAACCAGGTAAAGATCCATCTTTGGTGGGCTCCTATAGACCAATTAGCTTAATTACGGTATTCTCAAAAATCTTCGAAAAACTTTTATTAAAAAAAATAGTACCGATTTTGGAATCGAAACAGACCATACCATACCACCAATTCGGGTTTAGAGAAAAACACAGCACAATAGAGCAGGTGCATAGAATCGTAGCACACATAAGATCAACGTTTGAAAACAAGCAATATTGTACTGCAGCGTTCCTCGATGTTGCCCAGTCATTTGATAAAGTTTGGTTAGTCGGTCTATTATAAAAGCTGAAAGGTACGCTTACCGTAGAAAATTTCGAGTTAGGCAAAAAAGTTACACCACCGAATCCTATGAAATATTTGCTGGTGTTCCACAAGGAAGTGTTTTAGGGCCCGTCTTATATTTAATTTATACGAACGATCTTCCCACAAACCGAAACCTCATCACATCAACTTTTGCGGATGATACAGCAATACTTAGTGTCCATTCAAACCCTATGACAGCAAGTTACAGATTACAAGAACATTTAAAAGTAATAGAAGAGTGGCTAACAACTTGGAGAATTAAAGTCAATGAGTCTAAGTGTATACAAGTAACATTTACCCTAAAACAAGACACATGTCCTTCAATTTCTATAAATGGGAATACAATACCTCAGAAAGAATTCGTTACCTACCTGGGAGTTACATTGGATAAAAGACTCACCTGGAAAAACCACATAGACAAAAAGATTACTCTAACCAAATTGAAAATTGCGAACTTGCATTGGATTGTAGGCTCTAAGTCCAAACTAAGTCTAGAAAACAAAGTTTTACTTTTTAATATGCTAATAAAGCCATCTTGGACGTACGGGATCCAAATTTGGGGCTCAGCATCTAAATCTAGCCTGGATAGAATTCAAAGACTGCAGTCTAAAACCTTAAGATCAATATGGGTGTTTCCATGGTTATGCACGCGACATTTGTACGCGTTTAATTGCGTTTGAATGGTGTAAAAATAGAAATATAATGGGAAGAAGTCACTTCTTTTAGGATCGCCACATTGCATGTGATGAGTTTTTTCCAAAAAGTATAAGTATTGCAAAATTGAGCACTGGGTACCCAAGTTGCAGTCAATCAAAGTTGACTTACGCACGTGACAAAAATGGAAGTTGCTTTTAGAACCGAGAGAAAAAATGCGAAAGTAAGCGAATTGTCGGAGATTTTTATTTCGGTAAATTTTTTTTTATAAAGGTTAATAATGGAGCTTCATAATTATGTTTGCTTCGAAAACAACTGATCATACTTTGGCAAAGAAAAAAAAACATTGATTACTCACGTGACATTACGCACGTGACAATTTTTACCTTCATACATAATTTAGTAATTTTACATATATTTTCAGAAGTTTTTGAAAAAAAAATTAATCTTTTATTCAAAAATGGAAAATAAAAATAAAAAATTAAGGTACTACAAAATTAATCCAACTTAATTTTTTCTTTAAGTGATTATACTGTTCGAGCAACATTTACATATTCGCTTATTTTCATCTTGCTTAAGCCTCTCCCTCCACCGATTTTGATTTTTAGCATTACTTGACTTCTAATATTTATTGTAAAAGTAAAATCATATTTATCAAATGGACTTTAATTAAGAGCATTAAAATTTTCGTACTTACCATTACGCACGTGACAAAGTTCAAAAGTAAAAAAAAATTATTTTTTGCAGATTGCTATTTACATTAATATTTTATTTTAGTAAACAATAAATTTGCTTTACACACAAAATAATAAGACACTTAAACTTATATTACGCTAATTATGGAACTATTTATGTACTTCTTTTGCATTACGCACGTGACACACGAATGTTGCCAAAATAGAAATGAAAAAATACCGTTATTGATGCACAGTTTGATCTCTTCTCTCATTTTTACACGCTTTATATTAGCTTCACTTGTATGTCAGTATGTCTGTCAGTATGTCTGTCAGTATGTCTGTCTGTCAGTTTGTAACTTTTTAGCGGTGACGCGATCCCAATATGAAATATTTGAAATGCGAATCGTTGCATACATCTTAGCGTTGAGAGAATTAATCAGAGAACGTATAATAATCCATACTAATAATTATTATACGTTCTCTGATTAATTCAGAGAAAAAAAATCAAAATAGAGTTAATTAGAAAAATATATAAAATAAATATAGTTTAAAAAAAACTAAAAAAACACACTTTTAAAGAATATTAAACTAAAAAGTTGAAAATAATTTTGGAAATAAACTTAAGACAATAGTATATAATAAATATAGTTTAAAAAAACTAAAAAAACCCGCTTTTAAAGAATGTTAAACTAAAAAGTTAAAAATAAATATAGTTTAAAAAACTAAAAAACACGCTTTTAAAGAATATTGTACTAAAAAGTTGAAAATAATTTTGAAAATAAACTTAAGACAATAGTATATAAAAAATACTTGTATAATTAAGAGAAAAGCGTGGGGCGCTCGATATATGGAAATTATGGTACAAAGCGCAGCACGCTTTTCTCTTAATTATACAAGTATTTTTTATATACTATTGTCTTAAGTTTATTTTCAAAATTATTTTCAACTTTTTAGTACAATATTCTTTAAAAGCGTGTTTTTTAGTTTTTTAAACTATATTTATTATATTAACTTGTAGTTGTATCAATTACTTATATACCAAAATGCGATATTGCATATATATTTATTTCGTCAGCAGCAATTAAAAGTAAGACATTCTACAGGTTTTAAAGTGAATAAAAGAGTTATAAGTTTTGCATACAAGTTTTTCGAATTTAAAATTATATAGAGCTGAAATTTTTTTTTGCATAGTAAAATATCAACATTTTTCTTCTATTTTCTGTGTCTGTGTGGACCATTTCATGGAAACACCCATATGCAAAGCCCCTTGGTATGTAAAAAACTCCACAATTCACAAAGATCTCGGGATTAAAACTGTCACCGAGGAAATAGAGAAACTGCTTAAAAATTACTCTTTAAGGTTATCTAACCACCCAAACTTTCTAGCTAAAAAATTATTACAGCAGAACTACCCTAAGCGATTAAAGAGAAAGGATTTACGTTTGAACTGTGTCTAAGGGCTCTGCCAACTCCTATTATTCTACATCGGAGTTGCGCTCCGCATATATCCTTCATGATATTATAATTTACTTCAAATTTTCCTTTATGATATATCTTTTGTTATGAGTGTTTGGTATACCTAATGATATCTATACCTATAAACACATTCTTTGATAAATCTAAGTTATATTGTATTCGTAGTTTATTGTGTTTTGCTTACTTTGTTAATCTATACAGTGGTGATGATTATCTTGTTCCAGGAATAAGAATTACCTTTAAGATTTTCGAAATTATTGCTAGTTTCCAAAAAGGAAAGATTCAATAAAGCATTACAAAAAAAAAATCTAATTGTTGTTGTTTTACTTGAATTTCTCACAATCATGCAATGGGGATGCTTTCGTTTTTTGGAAAATTTGCCTATGAAATCTTTCCTAGACTAAGCGAATACCATTACTATAGGTCCATCATTCCGCACACTGCAAATTCCGAGAGGGGCTGCCAAAATCGTTTCAGTAGTTACATTTAAAGTGCCAATTATGCAGCCTTGGCCAAAAATATTAGGCACCCCACTAATTACTGAATTTTTTGTTTTAACAAGTGAAGCAATGAAGTTTTATTAGTAAAACAGTGAAAATACAATGAATTAGTGATAATAACATTAATATTTAGTAGGTCCACCCTTCGATTTAATAACGTCAGCAATTCTCCTAGGCATGCTGCGTACAAGCTTTGCACATTCGTCTGCACTTATAGCGTACCACTCGTTAATTAAGGCATTCTTTAAGGCAGTTTTTGATGTTATACTGTGTTCCTTAATCTTGCGTTTGAAAATAGCCCACATGAGCTCAATGGGCTTATGATCTGGAGATTGTGCAGGCCAATCTAACAAAACAATGTTGTTATCTCTAAACTAACGCATCGTAGTCGCTGATTTGTGACAAGGAGCATTGTTTTGCTGAAATTGAACCCCGTCTAAATTAGTATCGCCGAAAATGCGCGTTAACGAAGGCAGAAGAACAGCTTCTAATACATTTATGTACTTTTGACTGTCCATGCGACCCTTGCAAACGAACATTTCGCCGACACCATCAGCAGCCATGCAGCCCCAGATCAAAATGCTTCCTCCTCCATGCTTAACAGTGGGTACCACGCAAGCTGGATGATATTCTTCCCCAACCCGTCGCCTGTGGAAAAGAAAAAGTAATGTTTTCATAAGATTTGTATTATGTCTTCAAAATTGCTCTAGGGTAAGAAGCTATGACTGTTAATACTTTAAGACGATTTTAACTAAGCTTATCTCGAAGTTTGATTCATCAGACACCAGAACACTCGACCAATCTTCTTCCGTGAAATGTTGGTATCGGCGAGCCCATTCCAAACGATTTTTCCCATTCTTTTCTGAGTGACATGGCTTCTTTCGGGCTTTACATCCTTTTAAACCTGCTTCCAGAAGTCTTCTTCTAGCTGTTCGAGCACTAACTGGTTTACTAAATTCATCCGGTAAATATGAACTGTTTTTATAAGATTGGGAACTTTTCACTAAATGTAATTTACACTTTCAATTGTAAATGCGAAAATATTTTATGAATTTCTTAAAAATGACAATTTTTAGGTTTAGCTTACCCAGAGTGCTATGACTTTTAATATTACACAATATATTCGTTTAATCAACAGCTAAACACTAATGTAAGACATTCACAAAAAAAGTGGTAACTTTGATAGCCACATTTGAGAATACCTGTATTTTAGTGGGGTGCCTAATACTTTTGGCCAAGGCTGTATATGTATATATAGGGTTTTCCAATAGAAATGATATGATTTCTAAGTGTCGTTTTGGACATTTTTAATATGTTATGATCTTTCATTTTTTTACTTGTAATCAGTAATGTTTACAATTTCATCATGGCAAGATAATCGCAAGAACAACGTTTACAAACAACAACAATAACAACTTGAAAACGATAATGATTTTTTTAAGAAAATAGTCTCCGATGAGGCTCTATTTCATCTGAGTGGTTCGATAAATAAACAAAACTGTCGATTCTGGTGCGAAGAAAATCCACAAATTATTCACGAACAACCATTTCATTCACCTAAATTGACAGTATGGTGTGTTTTTTGGTCTGGTTTAATCATGGGTCCGTAATTCTTTCGAAATGAAGCTGGTAGCAGCGTTACTCTCAAGCGGTATAGATCGTTGATAACCAAATTTTTATGGCCACAATTGGAAGAAGTTGATCTTAACAACATCTGGTTCCAACAAGACGGGGCTACATGTCACACAGTACGTGCAAAAATTGAATTATTGTGAAAGAGTTTTGGAGATTCGATTATTTCAAAAAATTGTGACATTGAGTGGCCACCAAGAAGTTGTGATTTAATACCATTAGTCAATATTGAACGTGCTATTCATGACATACGACTTGATTTCGTGGAAAAAGTGTTGCAAAGTTGAGTTCAGCGAATTCGTTCCTGTATTTTAAATTAAAAACATTTTGATTTCCTTAACAATTAGTATGTTTTTTTTTTGTAAATAAATCATACCACTCTTTTTGGAAAACCCTATACATATGTATGTAGATTTGAGCTGCCACTCCGCGGCTTCAATGAATGTAAAGAGTTCTTCTTGGAAGATGCTGCAATGACCTGGTAATGTCATATATTTATTGAGAGCGCGATTTTCATTGTGCTTCGAGCCGTCTGCAAAGATGGGTATGACTACTTGATCGAAGGCGTTTGTTTTTCCCATGTATTCTTGTTTGGGATTGTCGAACCAATCCGTTGTATTTTATGTAATAATATGTAGAACGGGGAGCTGGCTTCGTTAACCCCGCTTAGGGACAGGTTAATTAATCTAAGTCACCGAGGTCATCTAACGGGGTGCCCAGGAAACGTGCTGCTTCGACGGGATGGGACCAGATGGAGAGGGGGGCTAGATGTGTCGATGCGGAGATTCTCCATATGAAGGGCATACGTTTGGTATGTTGGAGTCAAGTCTGGATAATTAGGAGTTTAACCTGCTACAATATCCAGACCTAAGTTGTGCGAATGTCACGTGGGTCTCTCGAGGCAGCTCGAGCTCTCCGATTGCTATGGGTGGTGCTTTTTCTCCGAGCATGCCATTCACGGGAAGCAAGTCTTTGATGGTGTTGACTGACTCCTGGTGAATGGCGTTCAGTACTTGTCTGTACGCCGTCCTTTCCAGCGGTTGTTGCAAGTATTGAACTTAACATACATACATGAAGAGATTTGCTCGATACAAGAAATATACTGGGATTTACTAATATGTTAGAAGTTAGATAAAATAAGTCAGCTCTTTGTGAGTTAATAGTTTTCGTTTTCAGAAATACTGACTTTCTTTCTCACTATGTGCAGTAAACAAAACTTACCTGTTTATTGCTAAATTTTCATAACCGAAAATTAAAACTACTATTTTGATTATTTTGTTTAAATATAACGTAGCGATCATTTATTTTTTATTTTTAGAGTTTTTGTATTAAAAAATTTAGTCAGAATCTTTATTCCATTTTAATTTGATTTAATAAGAGGCCAAAGAAATTTGGTTATTGCTAAATGTCAGAAATAAAGACAATTGGAAAAACTAAAATTAATACGTATATTATACATTTGTGGACGATAATTATTATAACAGTAACTAATGATAAGACTTAACTATGTTTATACACACATACGGCGATAAGCTTAAGACACCCTGTCTATTCTTTGCTTTTTCATATGTTCATATGTTGTATTATCTTTCATTTACCCTTTACTCGCTCATTTTATTTGAAACTATGTTTGCTATAATAGTGCTATATTTTAATACTATATATTAATATTTGTATGAATTTGAATGCATGAATTTGTTCTATTCTTGACTCTGATTGCAATATTTTAATATGTATTTCTGTATTTCTTATTTTTAATTCATGTATGTACAAATTTGTGTCATAAAACTTGAAGCCACATACAAACTTTCAACGGTTTGGAAAATATTTCAATAATCGATCTCTTAGGTTTTGTAACTGCAAATAAAGCCACAACGACATTATCATTTTTATTGCAAGATTAATTAATTATATATTATCATAAATTACGTTAAGTGTTGTTCCGGTTGTTTATGTTTCTTGCCATATGCTATGTACATAATATATATGTTTTTAGAATACAAGTTATAATTCTAAATTGCTTGACACAAATTCCATAACTAAAAGAATTGATAAAAAAATAACTTAGTAATGAGCCCACATGTTGTTCTAGTATAAACTTTCACTTTACTTTGGAAACCAGATTTATATAAATATGTATGTGTTTAGATATCAAGTCGTGCACATTAGCATTAATTAAATTTTAAAATAATTTTCTTTCAGTAATGCTATTAAACATCATTTTTCAGATACATATCGTCAACGAATTAAGGTAATACACGCTTAAAATCATTTTGTAATGATTTGACTTTTCACTCTGAGCAGTTTACAAATATGCACTTACGTGTATATTACTTATTACTCAAGCTTCTAAATCAATATAGACTGTCTCCCTTTGAGCTTATTGGACTATCAATGGAGGAATATTACAAATATGGTTTCTGTTGTTTTTTTTTCAATTTCTAATTATGTACACAACTTTACGACCTCATATTAAATTGAATCTGAATTGATTCGCGCGTACACTAATGTAAGACATTCACAAAAAAAGTGGTAACTTTGATAGCCACATTTGAGAATACCTGTATTTTAGTGGGGTGCCTAATACTTTTGGCCAAGGCTGTATATGTATATATAGGGTTTTCCAATAGAAATTATATGATTTCTAAGTGTCGTTTTGGACATTTTTAATATGTTATGATCTTTCATTTTTTTACATTGTAATCAGTAATGTTTACAATTTCATCATGGCAAGATAATCGCAAGAACAACTTGAAAACGATAATGATTTTTTTAAGAAAATAGTCTCCGATGAGGCTCTATTTCATCTGAGTGGTTCGATAAATAAACAAAACTGTCGATTCTGGTGCGAAGAAAATCCACAAATTATTCACGAACAACCATTTCATTCACCTAAATTGACAGTATGGTGTGTTTTTTGGTCTGGTTTAATCATGGGTCCGTAATTCTTTCGAAATGAAGCTGGTAGCAGCGTTACTCTCAAGCGGTATAGATCGTTGATAACCAAATTTTTATGGCCACAATTGGAAGAAGTTGATCTTAACAACATCTGGTTCCAACAAGACGGGGCTACATGTCACACAGTACGTGCAAAAATTGAATTATTGTGAAAGAGTTTTGGAGATTCGATTATTTCAAAAAATTGTGACATTGAGTGGCCACCAAGAAGTTGTGATTTAATACCATTAGTCAATATTGAACGTGCTATTCATGACATACGACTTGATTTCGTGGAAAAAGTGTTGCAAAGTTGAGTTCAGCGAATTCGTTCCTGCAAAAGAAGTCGTGGAGGCCATTTGAATGATGTTATATTCAGAACTGTATTTTAAATTAAAAACATTTTGATTTCCTTAACAATTAGTATGTTTTTTTTTGTAAATAAATCATACCACTCTTTTTGGAAAACCCTATACATATGTATGTAGATTTGAGCTGCCACTCCGCGGCTTCCATGAATGTAAAGAGTTCTTCTTGGAAGATGCTGCAATGACCTGGTAATGTCATATATTTATTGAGAGCGCGATTTTCATTGTGCTTCGAGCCGTCTGCAAAGATGGGTATGACTACTTGATCGAAGGCGTTTGTTTTTCCCATGTATTCTTGTTTGGGATTGTCGAACCAATCCGTTGTATTTTATGTAATAATATGTAGAACGGGGAGCTGGCTTCGTTAACCCCGCTTAGGGACAGGTTAATTAATCTAAGTCACCGAGGTCATCTAACGGGGTGCCCAGGAAACGTGCTGCTTCGACGGGATGGGACCAGATGGAGAGGGGGGCTAGATGTGTCGATGCGGAGATTCTCCATATGAAGGGCATACGTTTGGTATGTTGGAGTCAAGTCTGGATAATTAGGAGTTTAACCTGCTACAATATCCAGACCTAAGTTGTGCGAATGTCACGTGGGTCTCTCGAGGCAGCTCGAGCTCTCCGATTGCTATGGGTGGTGCTTTTTCTCCGAGCATGCCATTCACGGGAAGCAAGTCTTTGATGGTGTTGACTGACTCCTGGTGAATGGCGTTCAGTACTTGTCTGTACGCCGTGTTGTTGTTGTTGTAGCGGTTCGCTAACCCCGCTTAGGGCAGGTGTAATCAGTCTAAGTCGCCGGGGTCATCTAACGGGAGGTCCAGGAAACGTGCTGTTTCGACAGGGTTGGACCAAAGGGAGAGGGGGGTTAGATGGGTCGGTTTAAGGGGGCATGTGAAGAGGTGGTTAGTATCGTGCGGGGACTCTCCACATGCAGGGCATACGTTGGGTATGCTGGGGTCGAGTCTGGATATGTAGGAGTTTAACCTGCTACAGTATCCAGATCTGAGTTGTGCCAGAGTCACGCGGGTCTCTCGAGGCAGCTCGAGCTCACTGTCTGCGATGGGTGGTGGTTTGGATCCGAGTACGCCATTCACTGGGAGGGAGTCTAGGAAGGTGTTAACTGACTCCTGGTGAATGGCGTTCAGTGCCTGTCGGTAAGCCGTCCTGTCCAGCGGTTGTTGAACGTGGTGCTGTATAGTGCTGTCGTAGTCAAGTACTCCCTTCCTGATGTGCCTAGGCGGAGGCTCCGCTTCTAGGAGGTGCCTGCTGGGGTGCTCCGCGCGGTGGCATCCCAACAGGAACTGCTTGCACAGCAAAGCATTATGCTCCTTAACTCGTAGCATAGATGCTTCGCTGTGCAAGTGGTGTTCAGGTGACATCAGGAGGTTTCCTGTCGCAGTCCTAAGGGCGGTATTCTGGCAGGCTTGTAGTTTCCTCCACTGCGTCTCGTTCGTCCCCGGCGCCCAAATCGGTGCAGCGTAATTTACGACCGGCCGGCCAATTGCTTTGTAGGTTGCCAGCAAGGTTTCTTTATCTTTACCCCATGTGCTGCCGGCTAGCGCTTTGAGTATTTTGTTGCGGCCCTGGAGTTTTGCGGCAATTGCGGTCGTATGCGGAGTGAAGGAGTACAGGCTATCGAATGTGACCCCTAAAATCTTAGGGTTGTTTACAGTTGGAATTTTTACGTCATCAACTTTCACATCGAGTTCTAGCCGGTACTCCTTCGTCCAGCTGGTGAAGAGGGTAGCCGAGGATTTCGTCGGTTGGATTTTTAATTGTCGTGCAGTGAAGAAACGGGAGAGATCGGCGAGGTAACCGTTCACTTTCGAACATAGGCTATCAATATCCTGGCCGGACGCCAATATCGAACAATCATCGGCATACGAGGTTAGTGAGACTCCTTCCGGTGGAGGAGGGAGCTTCGAGATGTAAAAATTAAACAGTAGCGGGGAGAGGACACCACCCTGCGGAACCCCCTGTTTAATTTTCCTCAATTTAGATGTTTCACCTCGGAATATGACCGATGATTGACGACCACTCAGCTAGCCCATGACCCACCTCTGCAACCCCGGCGGTAATGAGGATTCCTCAATGTCACTGAGTAGCACTGAGTGATTGACAGTGTCAAAAGCTTTTGACAAGTCCAGTGCTACCAGGACAGTTCTCGCACAGGGTCGGTTTTGGTTCAGGCCATTGATCACCTGGGTGTTTATGGCGTTAAGTGCTGTTGTGGTACTGTGCACTTTTCGGAAGCCATGCTGATGTGCTGCTGGACGCAGATGGTGAGTAAAACTCGGGAGCAGTAAGGCCTCAAGCGTCTTCGCTACTGGGGAGAGGAGAGTTATCGGCCGATAAGACTCTCCTTTGTTGGCTGGTTTCCCCGGTTTGAGTAGCGGGACCACCCTACCGGTCTTCCACAAATCTGGTATGATTAGGGTGGTCAAAGACAAATTGAGGACCTTAGTGAGGTATTCTGCTCCCGCTGGTCCAAGATGTTTTAGCATCAGCATGCTTATTCCGTCAGGGCCGATGGATTTGGAGGCTTTCGCCTTCCCGATAACCCCCTGAACCTCTTCTCTGGAGAAATCAAGCGCCGCGCTTGTGTTTGGCAGTTTGCGCATACGACGGGTTACACGTCTTTTCGCTTTGTCTACCGAAGGATGCAGTGTAAAAAGCCGGCTAAAATAGCTCGCGCATCTCTTCGGGTCCGACGAGGCGCGATCACCGAATGAAATTTCCACCCGGTCATCGCGTCTCGTCGGGTTAGACAGCGACTTGACTGTAGCCCAGAGCTTGGTTGCCCCAGAGGAGAGATTGCAGGACCTTAGGTGCTCCTCCCACTTTTTCCGCTTGTGATTGTTTACAACAGTCCGAATCTCCGCATTTAAATCTCTGATTAAGGGATTCCCGGGATCGGAGTTACGGAGGATGTCGCGCCTTGCTGCTAAAGCCGCCGCTTCGGACGGGAAGTTAGGGCGGATTTCCGCAATTCGGCCTGCCGGGATGAAGCGGGCGGCAGCGGTCACAACTATCCTGCGGAATGATCGTTCACCAGAGGTGACGTCTGTTGGAGTGGAGAGAGCACTGAAGGCGTTCTCAGTGAATTCCGTGAAGCCGGTCCAATTAGCTTTTTTGAAGTTAACGAAGGTCCGGTGGTCCGCGGAAACAAAGTCGGGAGGTCTGTCAATCGAGATGTGTATGGGTAAGTGGTCCGATGCTAGTGTCAGTACAAGTCGCCAACCTATACTGTTTATCAGACCAGCACTCGCAATTGTTATGTCAGGCGAGCTTTGGCAATTACCCACAACTCTGGTGGGGGTATTGTCGTTCATTGTGCAGAATGTCGAATCGTCTATCTGTTCCGCCAGCTCCATTCCTCTACGGTCATTTGACAGGCTAGAATGCCAAAGATCGTGGTGCGCGTTAAAGTCGCCCAAAACCAAACGGTTTTCGCCTCTGAGTAGCGCACCTATATCAGGGCTATATCCAACTGGGCAACTTGTAACGGGAGGAATGTATATATTAAATATTTCGAGCTCGGCATCGCCTGACCGGATAGCTATGCCCTGACATTCTAGGGTAGTATCCCTGCGGTCGATGCCGCCGTCGATGAGACGATACTGCACGGTGTTGTGCAGGATGAACGCCAAACCCCCTCCGTGGTCTCGCTCGCGATCCTTGCGGATTATGTTGTATCCGGCCCGACTCAGAAGATCCGAGCGGGCGGTCAGCTTAGTTTCCTGGATCGCAGCAATTGACAGATGCTCCCGGCTCATGTAGTCGACTATCTCGTCGATCTTCCCCTGGAGTCCGTTGCAGTTGAATTGAAGGAGTCGGGTCCGTCTCGGGGGAACGTTCGTGATACGGGGGGTGAGGGAGTGGTGCGTGGATGACGTGTGTTGCTGCTGTAATACCCGCTGAGGTTGGTTCCGCACGTTGGTGTTGATTGGCGGTGTTGTCGTATTAACAGGCGGGGGCAGACTCCTACAGCAAGGGGCAACGTACGCATCACTCCACTCACGGGTGGTGCGCAGGCCCGAGCACGTCCGAAAATGACACCAGCCGGAGCAAGAATTGCATCTGACTGAGGTCACATTCCGACGTACTAAGGCCTGACACACGGAACAGACTGTGCGGGGGACTAAGAGCTGCTGGGTAGCCCTCGCACGGGAGGAGGATGAGGAGCTGGTTGTGGGGGGGGAAGGGGGGAGGGTTGGTGGGAGTCATGTTGCGGGGAGCTCCGGGAGACCGTGGAGGTCTGCGGGTTACCCAAAGTGGGTAAGTGTGCTGAAGGCACTGCCGTGGAGGCTGGGGGCGCACTTGGGCGCTGGCAACATGGGGCCACATAACGTGTGGTCCACTCCCTATGTGTCTTAAGGCCTGAGCAGACCTTAAGATGACTCCAACCATTGCACTGGTTGCACCTAACCGAGATGGAGGAGTGGTGGAGTCTTTTGGTGCACACGCAGCAGAAATAGTCCGTCGGACCAGGGTTGGTTTCTACACCAGCCCTGATTAGAAGGATTTGAAGCAACCCAGCTGCGAGGTGTTGCTCCGATGGCGCACTTAAACTAATTATACCTGTTGACCTAAACGGGGTTAGGTCGCCGAAAGGGTGACAGCCCTTGGCCGGATAAAATCCGGGTCAACTCCGGTACGTAGAACCGGCTGTCGTTGAGAGTACGCCGTCCTTTCCAGCGGTTGTTGCAAGTATTGAACTTAACATACATACATGAAGAGATTTGCTCGATACAAGAAATATACTGGGATTTACTAATATGTTAGAAGTTAGATAAAATAAGTCAGCTCTTTGTGAGTTAATAGTTTTCGTTTTCAGAAATACTGACTTTCTTTCTCACTATGTGCAGTAAACAAAACTTACCTGTTTATTGCTAAATTTTCATAACCGAAAATTAAAACTACTATTTTGATTATTTTGTTTAAATATAACGTAGCGATCATTTATTTTTTATTTTTAGAGTTTTTGTATTAAAAAATTTAGTCAGAATCTTTATTCCATTTTAATTTGATTTAATAAGAGGCCAAAGAAATTTGGTTATTGCTAAATGTCAGAAATAAAGACAATTGGAAAAACTAAAATTAATACGTATATTATACATTTGTGGACGATAATTATTATAACAGTAACTAATGAAAAGACTTAACTATGTTTATACACACATACGGCGATAAGCTTAAGACACCCTGTCTATTCTTTGCTTTTTCATATGTTTTTATGTTGTATTATCTTTCATTTACCCTTTACTCGCTCATTTTATTTGAAACTATGTTTGCTATAATAGTGCTATATTTTAATACTATATATTAATATTTGTATGAATTTGAATGCATGAATTTGTTCTATTCTTGACTCTGATTGCAATATTTTAATATGTATTTCTGTATTTCTTATTTTTAATTCATGTATGTACAAATTTGTGTCATAAAACTTGAAGCCACATACAAACTTTCAACGGTTTGGAAAATATTTCAATAATCGATCTCTTAGGTTTTGTAACTGCAAATAAAGCCACAACGACATTATCATTTTTATTGCAAGATTAATTAATTATATATTATCATAAATTACGTTAAGTGTTGTTCCGGTTGTTTATGTTTCTTGCCATATGCTATGTACATAATATATATGTTTTTAGAATACAAGTTATAATTCTAAATTGCTTGACACAAATTCCATAACTAAAAGAATTGATAAAAAAATAACTTAGTAATGAGCCCACATGTTGTTCTAGTATAAACTTTCACTTTACTTTGGAAACCAGATTTATATAAATATGTATGTGTTTAGATATCAAGTAGTGCACATTAGCATTAATTAAATTTTAAAATAATTTTCTTTCAGTAATGCTATTAAACATCATTTTTCAGATACATATCGTCAACGAATTAAGGTAATACACGCTTAAAATCATTTTGTAATGATTTGACTTTTCACTCTGAGCAGTTTACAAATATGCACTTACGTGTATATTACTTATTACTCAAGCTTCTAAATCAATATAGACTGTCTCCCTTTGAGCTTATTGGACTATCAATGGAGGAATATTACAAATATGGTTTCTGTTGTTTTTTTTTTTCAATTTCTAATTATGTACACAACTTTACGACCTCATATTAAATTGAATCTGAATTGATTCGCGCGTACATGCTGTCGCGCATTCTATATCTAATGTGAATGCATCAGTGTATGTATTATGTGGACGTATATATGTTAATGTGTTGTAATTTACATTTATATTATTTTGGAACTGGTCATTTCAACTTTATCATGCATTCCAAGGCAAAGTTTGTTTCAACGCTGATGTAAATATGCTTCCAATGAAATATTACTGTTAAAATTTAGATCATCAATTAACAAATACAAAACAAGAGCATAAAGTTCTATAAATAATTTACAAATTAAATTAACAGCTAAATTAAATGTAGTTAAATGCTAAGTTTTTAATATATCATAGGCATTTTCTATAATATTTTATATATTGCCATTTTAAAAGTATAGTAATGTAATCCTTATGAAACTAGTTTGATTGAATATTTGCAATAACGTTAAGATGTACGAGATATTGTGAATTATGAAAATTTGGCATATTTATTTAAGATGCAAATATATTTGAGAAATAAATTATTTAATTACTTTTAACTGCTGAATTGAATGTGTTTTATCACTCCTATTTATTCATTGTTTTTTTTTTGTATAAATTTTTTTTAATAGGATTAAAGAAATAATTTATTGAATAATTACTCTTTCCAATTAGTTTTAATTTCAATTTGTTTATATTGTATTGTTTTTTCTTTTACTTTGAGAGTATAAACAAAATTCATGATCATAAAATATATTTTATTAACTCAAAAATTGTTATTTTTTTTTTTGGTAATTAATATTGAAACGAATTATAACCATTTAATTAAAATATAGCAACATAAACAAATTGTCTCTATATAATTACCTGATTTACTAATTTTTTTAATAGCCCCACTTATAATATATGTAAGCTTGGCTACATGCTTACTACATACTTTCTTCGTCTTATATACATAAATTTACATAGTTAAATTTTACTTTCAGAACGGACAATTATCTTAAACAGAAACGGTTACACCTGTGATACTGACGCCTTGAATAAGCAGTTTTATCTGAACGAGTTTGTGCTCAATCGATTTTGCTATAATACAAGGACAGAAGGATCGCTGGATTAAAATATATTTAACTTCACTTTACCAAATTTTTAGCATTAGTAGCGACGAAGTAAAGTTACGTGTCTTTAAGGTACTTATTATATTTAACGTTTGAATAAAATTATACATAATATTTTTTTTTTTAATTCTTTTATTTTACGGCCTACCTGTTACAAGGCCGAACATAAAATGTATCTTTTCTACGATATATAAACATTAGTTTCATTTGTAGATATTTTTAATTTGTTTTATTATCCGTATGTAGCAGCTAATGTACATATGTGAAATATTTGTATGTCAATTTATGTACAACGTGTATGCCAGTCCTGCCAAAAATAGCGTCACCTTTAGAACTGTAAAAAATACAATATTTATAAGACATCGAAATCCGATAATTGGTTAAAGAACATATTATATTATTTTACACTCAAAGGAAATTAGAACTTTGAACTTCTTAAAATAAGATATATGCAGAACGCAAATTTAATCAATAACGAGTATTTTGTGATGAAGAAATGCAGTTAGCACTCATAGAGGGTCTTAATCATTTGAATATTTCCAAAGTAGTTTTGAATTTTATACATAAAAAAAAACAACCAGACTAAAATTATCTGAGCTGGAGTTTTCATGGATATAATTTTTTAAAGAAAAATAAAACATTTGATGAACACAGGATAGGAAAATGGTAGAATTATGTTAATAAGGAGTATGTAAAAAGACATGGTCGGCGTAAACATTTGTATCTTTCTTGTCTTTCCAGGATTTTGTTACCCATTTTTAATAAACATGTGCTTACTAATAACCTGATTAATGATTTGCATTTTACTTTTGAAATTATTAAACATTGTATGTGATGAAAAGGATTGCCTATCTATAACCAATGCTTTGATTTATATTTCAATTTGTTATTACCAATTATTTTATGATGATTACATGCATCATCGTTGCATCTGATGGGATTGTGAATATTTTTGCCCGTAATTAGTGCTTTTACGCGCAGAAACCGTAGAGTTGATGGATGTAGTTGTCAAGGAGTCGGTGTTATGAACTCTGTTCTTATGATAATCCTTATAGTTTTTGTGATCTACATTTTGATTATCATCATAGTCGTCATCATCATCATTCGACTCTCCGAAGAGTTGATTCATATTATTGGATAACAGTTGCATCTGTAAAATCATTTTCAAATGGTTTGAAGCTAGTGCCTTTAAGTTTTTGAAAATCACGCCACTAAAGGGCTTATTACACACCATTACCACACGGATTAGTTCGGTTTAGAGTGTATTTTAAATTACTACTAAATATTTTTTTTATAACTTAATGTGTAAAGTACTTCGAAAATATTATTATTTATATATAAATGTATACCTTGCATTTATGGGAAGGTTGAATTAGTAAAGATGGAATTAGAGCGTAAATTATATTATAATTCAAGACATGGGGTGTTTGTTAGTTCTGAGTTTCCTATTGCTTTCGATATGTGAATGTGTCTTTTTAGATAAGGTTAATTTAATTGAGATCCTTTAAACCATGTTCCTTTTTTATGCATACCTATATGCGTGATTGCATCACACTATCTCTACCATATGTGTTATAACAAAGTTTAAAATACTTATTCAGCCTTATCATGACTATAATGAGTACAGGGATTTTCGTCGTCATTAGGAAATATATGATATCCGTAATGGAGAGAAATATCACTTCGAAAAATGTTCTAACACAGTCGAATTTTTTTTCTAATTTTTTTGTTCTTACCGAAATAAGTACATTATCACTAAATAAATTTTAATTTTTTTATTCTTATGTTCAAATAACTGTTTTCGAATGAATGTAAAAATTCCAATTGAAAAGTTTTAGTTTAGCCAAATTTAAGATAGGCTGAGTTTTTTTTTAGTATTTTAACGTAATTTAAATTTGTATAAATTACATGTGTTTAATATTTGTAAAAATTGGGATTTCCTTATAAGAAATTTGAACCATACTAATCTCTAATTTTGTACATGTCTTGAGTGATTCTTTTTGTTTTTCTTTTTTATGAGATGTGCTATAACTGTGCTAAAACCATCAACACCGGTTTGATAAATTAAAAAGCGAAAAGTGCTTACCTTGTTAGGATTTTGACTCTTCGGTGCCGCTGTTTGTGGTAGATGTGAGGGTAACGATCCACCTGCTCCTCCTTGTAATGTTATTGTAGAATGAAATAAGCCACCTCCATTCGATTTGAGACTTTCGTTATTTAAACGCTTCTTATCTTTGTCTCGCTCGCGATCCTTGTCACGGTCACGATCTTTCTTTTTTCCACTACTAGTGCTGCCGCTACTACTGCTATGCGACGTGTTATTCGTTGTGTTGCTTGGTGTCACAAAAGAAGAATAAAAACCCGTTGGAAGTTGCGCCAATGCCTGTGCTTGTTGTGAGGATAAATGTGCCGATGAGTCTGTCGCATAGTTTTCTAATTTATCCTTGCTAATTTTGATTTTTAACGCGGGTGCCGGATGCATGGCGGTACTGCCATCTGTAGAACTGTTGGCACTGCCAGTACTATTGTTCACATCACTAATTATTCGTTCTTTCGGAATTTTGATCTTTAAGCACTCTCCAGCACCTTCAATTTTATCTTTAGTAATTTTAATCTTTACATGGCCCGAGTTGTCTAGTTCACTGCGATCTCGTTCTTTATGTTTGTCTTTATCCTTTTTATGTTTCTTTCGTTCTTCACGGTCCTTCGATTTATCCTTCTCTTTATGTTTATGCTTGTCTTTTTTCTTTTTCTTTTCCACTTTATCGCTTCCAGACTCAGTGATTTCCATTGATGATGGCTCATTTGCAGTTTTTACAGATATATCTGCAATAGTCGTACCTGTGGCCGGAACAGCAGCCACTGATGGCTCGAAAAGTTCAGCTGGTGGTTGAAGGCTCGGCGCACCCAACTGTTCGGTTTTCAGAAGGGCATTTGAGGTGCATAGGCTCTCCTTCAATAAACTTCTGACTAAATCAGGATTAGTCTCTATTCCATTCACTACTTGGAGTTTATTCCCATCGTTAGATTTTATTTCGTTATACGAAGACAATGTGGATTGAGTATCAAGTTTCCGAAGTTTGTTTTGCTCCACCTCTTGTTTGTATACAACTTCGTGTGGCCGTTTAATACCAGTATTTATACCTGTAAAAACACTTCGTTATTCTGATTCACTGGGGGTTATCATAGTCAAATAAGTTATAATACATATATCTACAGATGAAGCCAACAGCGGAGTGTCGATTAACTTATCTCGGCGTTTTGTGAGGAAACAAAATCTTTGAAACAGTTGCATAACAACAATGTGAAGAGTATATCGGAAGCTGGTTAAATGCATTTGAATAGATATTAATTCATATTACAATATTTTGAAGACTAATACATAAATACCCGTTCTTTGTCTTAAAATGGATAATCGAGCATGAAAAAAATCCCATAATAAATTTTTTACTTCCGACATTGTTAATACCTCTTTTCGAAAATCTTAGTTTATATAATTTTATATACATTATATAAAATATCAAGTTCTCACTCCGTGGCGAATACTAAATATAGTGTGCAATTGTATCTTCTAACAAATAACACGGGTTTATGGGTTCAATTTCTATTTATAACATGGTTACGATTATGACATAATTATAGAATTATTATAGGAATTTAATGAGATCGCTCCACTACTAATTGAGTTTTATATTTTTAAGTTCCCTTAGAGGAATTTCTCTAGTCTCAAGGATTATATTACCGGCAGTGAAACTATCTTATTTTGTTCCAAGAAATCAAACCCAATTTCAGTAACCCCTTAATTATATTATTCCCTAAACATGAGCGAAATATCGCAGCGGCTAAGTTTTGAAAAATTAATTTACCAATTTAGTGCTTATACACTTATCAAAATAATTGGGTCAACTGAGTTCTTTATATCCAAATAATTGTGAACTGAGTTTTCGAAAGCTATCAGTACATTATTATTGTTGAAACCCACGGATAATATCAACATGTCTGTCAATGGTTCACCAAAAACCATATTTAGGGTCATAAGTTTGTGTCCTGTCCATACCAGTATTAAACATTTATATATGAAATAAAATAAATAGATTTTGATAAAACTCAGACTGTTCGGAGGCGATTTTAAGCTGTTTAAAACGCACAACACAAATTGGAAGAGCAGTTCGGGCGAATATCCCATCAGCCGTTATAAAGCCATCGTTCAGACATACCTACTATATAACACAATGTAATCTCACACTTCTTTGTAATAAATATTGTACAGATATTTTCTAGATGAGCATTTGTACCGTTAACTGTAAGAATAAATTGAAATATCATACCGGTAAATTCGCCAATGACGCTAGAATCAGATTTCTTTGGCATGGTTATTTTTGATGATTGCTGTTGTAATTGTTGATGATACTGCGGGGGAAGAGCTGTGGGCCGCACACCAATCATCATGGTCATATCCATGCCAGAATGACCAACCCGGTTCCGTTCCTTTTTAGGGGCCGTAGCATTAACGTCCAAACGTTCACGATCATTTTTTTCTTGCTCCCCTTCCTTGTTGGATGACAACTTGTAATTAAATGCATCGCCCACATTGGAAACTGGAATATTATTATTGGCATACGTAGCTGAAGATATTTGTTGCTGTTGTTGATTCCAGTCGGGACTAAATATGGAAGTCTTAGATTGGTTAGCACTTGATGACTGATGTAAGATCGGATGTACTGACGACATTTGGGAAGCATTTATATCTTCGTTGTGTGAAGTCTCTGACGATCGAGTCATCATATAACTGGCAGCAGGATGTGTTTGCGGATGAGTAGCAGTTTGTTGTGAATCATGGGCTCCACTACTATAAGTAGGTTCAGGTGGAATTGGAGGTTGTTTACTATGTTGTTGAAGGTGGACGGAGGCGGGTTTTGATAAATCCTGCTTGTTATTGCTGTTGCTACTATTGCTACCTTGCCGAACATGTTGTGGTTGATAACTACCTAACATCGGTACACTACCAGAATTATTATTAACCCCATATGAACGTTGGCCATGAATTACATTACGTGACAAATCTTGTCCAATATCCAATTTACTTAATGGCTGTGCAGTATTACCGACAAAATGTGGTATATTTGAAACTGACGACGTGGTTGGAAATAGTTTATTACTATTACTAGAATTTTTGCTTGGTTCCGACATTTTGGCTGCAGTTTGCTCTTTCTGTAATGCTCGATTAGAATCTTGCTTTTGTGAGACTTTATGTGCCGAATGAGCTTGTGTTGATGCATTGTGTGGATATGAACCCATAACAGCTCCTTTTTCACGAGATTTGTGATAATTCACATCTAGTTGGTGGCCTTGTAAAGACGGTCGGGGTTGGTTTTGACCAGGCATACTACTTAAAGATCGACTGTTGGGCACTGAAAGACTTGATCTTGATGAGTTACTTGGGACCATTGGTTGTTGATGTCCCTGAGACGATTGCAAAAGATCACGTGGGCGGCTAACAACGCCACTAAATGACTGTTTGTGACTGCTTTTGTGATCTAAAATAGTAAGAAATTAAATGGGAAAAAAGTAATAGATGTTAAAAAAAAAAAAAATCAGTATAAAAAAATAATGCTTTTAAACGTGAATTCGTACCAAGAGCATCAGTTGAAGGAAAATTAATTTTTGAATGATGAGACGTGTGATGCGAGCGGTGTTGACTGGAGTGCAATTCACTTTTCCTTGATATTGACGCCTGTGGTGGTGGAGGTGGCAATAAGCCTGGTACCTGCTGTTGAGACTGCTCGGCGCCTATGGAGGTTGTAGCATAAGGCTGACTACTGTTACTAATATTGCCACCACCATCGTGAGCATACATTTTCATCATATCACCCATTTTCCACTCTTCGTTTGCTCCCTTTTTTTCCTTATTGATCACACGGTTGCTTGCATTTTGGGCGAGAGCCTTTATTGAATTCAATTTTGACTTGAGACGCGAAGGGCTCTTTTCGTATATTGCTATGAATTCATCAGTCAATTGCTTAAGCAAATCCATAGTCACAGTTTTATCAACATAATGGAACCAATGTTTACCTTCAGTTGATTGAGGAATCTACATTCAATTTTAAAAACATACAGCATTTTCTTATTTCGCTATAGCGTTTAGTTGCTCTTACCTCCCAACGTGACCATTTACAAGCCAAATATATGCAGAAACAAGCAACCACCGTTGGTTTGTATTGTAGGCACATTGACGTCAGATGAAGACTAAACAAAAAAATAACATTTGTTGTAATAAAATTGATAAAAAAAAAAAAACATTTTATCCATAGATATTATTTTGATGCAAAAGATATTTTTATGTGAAAAAAAACAAATTTTATATCGTAGCCGACCTGTTAGAAGCCAAAAAATAAGAGGTTTGTGCCAGGTCCTTGCATGCTGAAATTACAAATAAAATCAGTTTATATAGTAAAATTGTTTGCAAATGAAAAATTACCTTTAACCAAATGACATGTTTTCACGACATGTGTATGCGGATGATCTATAGCCACATCAAATCCAAGGGTTTGAAGTAGAACATTTTCATTAAATACAAGTTCTTGCGCCTGCTCTATGTAGTAAGCGTCCGTAGTGGAAGAGGTGGGCTGATTAAGGCACTTGTTAGCAGCCTTAATTACATGCTCCAATTTTCGAGGCTGCTCTTCCACCTTAGCAGCTAAGAATAAACTCGCTGCTGCTATGTTATTGCGATGAAAATGCGTGAAGGAATGAAATGCATAGAATCGATGCATGTAAACAATGGCAGTATTAATGCAAAGTTGAGAGCTGTATGAGCAGAACATGAATATATATTTTATTCAATAGGTTGGAAATTACAAAGATGCACTTACACCTGTAGTCGTTGCCCCATTTCTTGAATAAGATAAGCAGTCATCTGACGGTAGGAGAGTTCAGTGTCGGCATCTATTCCTTGCCGCCGACTCGGCGAGTTAATTAGCTGTTCCGCACTGAAATACCAATGTGAATCCTTATCTTTCTCAATTGGAGCAGGTCCAGTAGAAATGCTGCCACCACTCATTTTGATGTTTGAAATCACCAACTACTTGGGCAACGAAATTAACTAAAATTTTTTGTTCAACATTGTATTTACCGATAGTTGTGAACACGCAATATGCTAAGTGTCTAGTTTTGAACTCACCAGATGGAGCGCTACGCAGATCGTGCCTTTACGAAAACTTTGTGTATAAAAAACAAACGCTACTGGAAGCAGTCAACCAGTCCAGGAACTAGATAATCTTAACCTTGCATTTCTGCACTAAGATATACACTAAGCAGTTTTCGCGAAAATGCGATAACCGTCGATTGGGAGGTAAGTATGTGAGGAGAATAATGATGAACAAAGTCGTCACAACTTCCCCGAAGAAAATTCAGTGTAAATCCATTTGAATGCGCACTTTTCGCACTTTGCTCGAAAACAACCAAATATATAGCACTCCAAACTTTTTGTTATGCGCGATTTAATATTATATCAATAAAAATACACTGCACTTCACACTTTTAGCACAATTGAAGGAAATAGGAACGACAATTTTTTCACGAAACACGAAAAAGAAATTTTTCACGAAACACAGGGATGCTGAGACACAGCACTTTAGACGTTGCCGTATTAAAGGTCTTGTATATTCAAAAAAATTTTTTTTTTTTTTTTCATTAAAAAGGTTCTAATATTGATATTGCTCAGTAATAGGTTAATAAAGGCAGACAGCAGAAATACTAAAGTATTTTATTAGAAAACAAAAATGCTTATATATTTATTCACATAAAACTCATTTTTCACTTACCTGATATTTTATTAATATGGCAGCCTGCACGGATAAAACACATGTCTCCGGCGAAAGGCGAATTCAACACCTCATGAAAGTTTCAAGCGCCAAAATAGCAAAATGGTTGCCAACAACCATTATGACGAAAAATAAATGTTTTGTATGGTTTTCGATTTTTACTTATCCGGGATGTGCTGGAAATCGGGCGATTTAATTTTTATATCTACATTCCTTATCCAACGAATTGATTTGGGGTGGGGAAGAATTTCGCTCGATTTATCCGCTTCGAACTTAAATTCGAAACAGCTGATAGCTAAACAATTGGCATTTACTAAAGTTATTGTGCAAGATATTTTTGTGAATATGGGCGTTTTAACTTGTTTACCATACCGAAATAATTAGAAAATTGAAAAAAAAAAACATGAGAAAGTGTGTGTGTGATGCATTTTAGACCATTCCAATCCTTAAGATATTTCAGAGGCAGGATAAGTGCATGGACGTGTACATACACTTTGTAGCAATATTAGGGTGAGTTTCAAAACGTCAGTTGCAAAGCAATCATACATTGTTACGCATTCCTAAAGGCAACTGTGCAAACTTTGACGATGTGTTATGTTCGAAAATGCATCAGTAAAGTTATTAATGCGCAAACAAAAGCGAACTGCGCATCGTTAAGGTTTGTGCTGCTTTATTTTACCATAAATTCTTAGCAACAACGGCGGACTTTGGAGGGCAAGTTTTTTGCGCCAATTATTATTTTTAGACATTATATTACTTATTTTTTTGATCTCTCTTATATTTTAGCCATTTCACTGAAACAACTTATTTGTACGAAGAGCGTTCCAAAATGTCTGAGTTTGCAAAGTACACTGGTCTGCAAAAAAAAAAAAAATTTTCTCCTTCTGGTTTTCATGCATGAATTCTTTATATTTTGTGCTCTAAACACGGAATTTGACATACAAATAAGTATCACACGTAGATTTTCGATAAATTATTTATTTAATTAAAAAACAGAATTATTAAGGTATCAATTATTATAAGAAAATGAAAAAATATTACGGTCGAAGTTTTACAGCGAAAAATCTTAAAGTATGATTTTATGATGATAAGATGAAGTTATTTTGTAGTTTTGTCCAACAGGTTCCCCTGTTTTAATCTAGATCCAAGTAATTGCGCCTTAGATTTTGAAAGTCCCAAGTCTCTAACAAGATCATTTAAGTCACCTTGTTTAAGGAATTGGGGTTCCTTAGATGGACTGGAAGTTCCAGACAAGGTGTCTGAAGGAGAAGATGTGACAGCAGAGAGAAAACTCGATTGAGATTGAAGACCAGAGATATTTTTATTTTCCACCTTCTCATTAACTGGTGGAACTGGAGATGAAGTGTCTTTGTCGCGAGGAATTGGTCTCTTTGCAGATGGGATGTTTGGGTATACAATCTTATTTTTATTTTTTTTCGAGAACCCTCGTGTTGATGTCATGCAGAAATAACAATCATTTTCATGATTCTGAGGCTCATTCCAAATAATTGGCATTGTAAACGACATGGATTTGTGACTTCCTTCAAGCCAACCTCTCAACGTTCTTGAGCAGCTATTGCAGCATACTTTTGGTAGCCAACTTTTATCTCGCTCATCGATAGAAAATCAAAATATAGATTATATGCTGTTTTAACAAGATCTGTCATGACATTTCGCTGTGTTTTTAATACAAATTCCCCACAAACGTAGCAAAAACCGTCTGTCGAATTCTTACAACTTCGTGGCATTTTATAACCTAAAATTACATAAAATTTATTTTAAAACAATTTTCAAAGGATTATTTTATATTTATTTACTCTGCTTATGCAACATATACTAACTACACATAAAATACTTAAAACCAATATAGGGAACATAAACTTCATGTATATAATATAAAATAAAAAAAAAATTCATATAAAAAAATCTAGACGTGATGGAAAAAATCGGCCAACGGGGATCGATTCAGGACATTTGAATCGTCATATTTATGACAAAAGTTTTTAAAGGAGGATTTCATTGCAGACCAGTGGTATTGTTGCAAGGCAAATTTATAGAATGCTGGGTTACATTGTAATGATGCGGTTGCGAAATTATTTTGGCGTTTTGGAACTCACCCCAGAAAACTTAGAATAGCGAGAAGCACCAGGGCGTGCCAATTATCAAATTGGTCCGCTGGCTCGTTATATGAAAGCGTATTTCAACATGAAAATCTAAAAGCGTAGTTCGACCGCATTTTAACAGTGAGCGGACAGAAATCTTGCTCAAAATAGCAGAGTGAGCAAGAGTGTATATAAAATGAGAAAATACATGCAAAATAAATGTTAAATTGATAAGCCTTTGCAATGTAAATGTCGGCATGCAGATGGTTATCAAAAATTTCGGATATTATCATCTTTTGTTTATTGTAATTTGTAAAATTAATAAAATATTTTTGTAATTTACCAAATGATATGATTTTTGTATTCTTACATATTTCAGAATTTTATTAATTTTTAAATAATTTAATTTTTTTAAATAAAGTCAATGGTAATCATGATAATTGGACATATTAAACAATATTTGATTAAATTCTATAAATATCATATATTTTCGGGGTAAATATCAAAATAAGTAAGCAAGCCAAAATTCATTCATACAACAACGTATAAGCGTGTGTACATATACATATATGTATATATATATATATATGTACATATAAGTGTAGTAAGAACAAGCAAAAACGTACGCAAAAAAAAACCACGACATCACCATGACAACCCTATTTGAATGGCCGCTGCTAATTCAATTACAAAAAAGTCCTTCTCAAGACGAACGCCGGCGCACCGTCCACTAAACAAGCTGCGCAGCAGCACACATCTTCCCGCATGCGACTCGCCTACAAACCAAAGTGCCAAAAATTGGAAGTTGAACAAATTTGTGTCTTTTTTCACAACAGCAAATCGCGCTCTCGATAGAGTGAAAATTACAAAACGTATTTTAAATGAATGCCAAACAAATGTTTAGAAAAAAGGTCTCATTATTATTAAACATGAATTTTTTAATTTAATTTAAGTTTAGCGATTCGGGAAAATGTAAAATTTAATAGAAATGAGGAATTAATTATAACATATACAAATGTTTCCTAAAACTTCTATCACTTCTTTTATTATTAAATTAATATATATTAAATTATGAAAAATATAGGAGTAGTATTTTAAAATGTATAATAACTTAAAACAATTAAAGATTTTTAATAACAATTTAAAATCTAGAAGATATTTAAGAATCACTCCTATAGATGTTGATTAGTGATTGATATATTCGTGATGCACAAAGTTTAGTGTACCTGAATTCGTACACCAAGAGGCGGAAAATATGAAATCTAGCAAAAATTTTGTACTCGTCGCGAAGAAATAGCTTGCGGATGGTGGGGTGTAAGAGAAAGAGCTCAGGCCTTATTAACAGCCTTATTATGTATTGCGAAGCGAACGCTCGTTTCGTGTGAGACACGAATCGTTCGCATATTTGTATTACGTATTTCGAACACAAAGCCAAACGATAACAGCTGATTCTTACGTGATATGTTATTGAAAAGTACATTCTCTATTACGAATAGTATGCAAAACAACGAAGAGACATGTCAAATTCAAACGAAAGCTAGTTTGGTATCGTTGCATTAAATTCAAAATGGATCAGTCATGTAAAAAAAAGGTAATATTAACTAATTCAATCAATGCTTGATTTGAAATAACATATTAAACTTATTTCAGCGTTAAGAAAACTACTAGCATCCAGTTTGAGATGCTCATTAAAGAATTGGAGGCTAAGGTAGACTTGGCTAGAGGCGCTCCTGTATTTGGGGCTGATAGAATTTCTTTCGATGCCCAGTGGAGGAAAGTTGCGGATAAATTGAACGCGAATGGACCTCCGCAGAAAAGTGTGGTGGAATGGAAAAATGTGAACGTGGATTGGAATTACAGTTTAAAATACAAAATATATGTGAAAATGTGTTTACAAATGTAAACATAATATTCTTTACGCAATTCTCTACATAGATTTGGGCTGATCTTAAAAGTCGGAAAAAACGAAAGATTTTAACGAATTTAATTGAAATTTTAAAAAACAAATAAAACTATTAACAAATCATAAAATTTGTTTGAATGCTAGTTTTGCTTTTTCATTACATTTTATTTTGTATATATATTTTTTGAATATATACAAACACCGTATTGTAAACAAACAAATACAAATGTCAACGAACGAGAATATAAAGAAGCAATGAGCAAGTGAGCACTGCCAGATGTTTAAAATGTAACTTTAAATAGATAGAAATTCGAAAAAACACAGTGTTTTTATTTTAATTATTATATAAATGACATATGGCAACATGTTATTTGACAAATGATTCCTTCTCGCATTTCTTTGTTACGTAGGCAACGTAAGGGTTGACGAACAATGTAGGGAATGTCAATGCTGTACGAAATCGTCCGGAGACGATTCGTTCGTCAGACCTTTCGTTCGCAATACATAATAAGGCTGTAAGATTGTGTGCATTTTGCGTATACATATTAAATTGCTTGCAGTATGGGTTTTCACGTCGAAGTGAGCTCAACAGCAATTTTTAGATTTTTGCTAAAATTTGACTTCGACTTGAGGAAACTGTTTGTAGAAGAAGATTTTTTGTTGCTTCTATACTTTGTCTACTTTCCTTCATTGAAATCAAATATTCTAGAATATTATGGAGTTTTTGGAACTTTTAGAATATTTTAGAATTTTAGCACAAAATCCTTGCCACCACAATTCATCTTGTCGACAAGGTGCATGCGGGAAGGCAAGAAAATGCTTGCTGGGCAATATGAGCTAATAGGCGAACAACAAATTTAGTAGCACGATGCCGATTTGCTTCAATTGAGTAGACGATTTTAGTCAGCGACACAAGAGTTCTAAGCAATGCTTGTTACGGGATTTTTTACACCCGACTGTACTATGTGAACAGAGTACATTAGGTTTGTTC
The DNA here is from genome assembly GCA_037013455.1 of Ceratitis rosa. Lineage (NCBI taxonomy): Eukaryota > Metazoa > Arthropoda > Insecta > Diptera > Tephritidae > Ceratitis > Ceratitis rosa. The sequence goes on from JAWMAG010000012.1 coordinate 1,313,700, forward strand.
TGCTAACGGTTTTAAAATAATCGAGGCAGGTAAAGACTTTATGTAAAAAAATTCATGAAATGGTGAGATAAATCGATTTAGGAATGTCTGTCTCTCCGTCTCTATAGACGATAGCTCGCGGAAGAATTGAGATGTTTGAAACAGTTTGACATAAAAATATCAGCCGATTATCTATTGTTCGGTTCCACTCGAAATTAGTCTTCCCTCCATATTTCAGTTTGCTACCGTCACGATGAAGCAAGTTGTTGGTGTGGCGTGCGGTGGTGTTTATGAATGAACGCACTTTGCTTTGTTGTAGGGCGCAGGCGTCTATGAATGAAAATGTTATTGTTGTATTTGATTTTAGTTCTGAGCTTTTGGGCAAGAGAAGTATTTAAAGGGACGGAGTAGTCGAAGTACGTTTTCACGCAAATAATGTGCTTGTATGTTTTGGCACATGCGTATATATATGTACATATGTATTTAAGTATATAAATATGTATGTATGCATGTATTTCCTGAGGAAGGTCAGTATTTTGTATAGTGTAGGTATACATACGTATATATTTATTAATAAAATCATTAATTAAATGCTATAGCGAAATGCCGACGGCAAATCAATACTTTTTGATGGTAAACATTCAATATTTGCTATAAGATACATCAAAATTTCAAAAAAACATAAGAAATATTAAATAATATTTTCCTTTATTTTGATAACAAACATAAAAATTCGTTCTCTGAAGTTAACATATAGCAATGTTATTTAAAAACTGAAAATTAAGTTTCAGAGCATAATTTTTATTGCTATGCTCAAAATGTTAAACACTATAGACGAATTCTGTTAATTTCTGTGCTCAACTTCGTTTTTGACAGTTTCCACGCTGGTCCGCAATTGAACCTTCCAGAGAAAACCTTCCAGCAGAGAACTTAGAGTAACGAGAAGGTTCAATTGCGGACCAGCGTGGAAACTGTCAAACGAGCCAGAACGCTATGAGCGCTTTTTTCACCACTGTCACAGAAATTAACAGAGTCTTCTATTAGCGTATAACATTGGTGAGCATAGTTGTAATAAATATGCTCTGAAATGTAATTCTCCGTCTCGAAATAACATTGTTGTATGATAACCTTAGATACAAAACTTTTTGTACGTTTGATATCAAAATATGCGAAAATATTATTTTCAATCTGTGTGTGCATTAATGCATTTTCAGAATAAGAAGGAAATAATCATGTTTTATCAATATATTTGAACTTTTTTTTGGACCATCTTATAGAAAATAATATTAATAAATTGATTAACTTTTAAAACAAAAATATGGTTAGAGTAAAATTCGGAAAAAAAATTTCACTTTGATAAGTAGTGATAAGACTAAAATTTGTATGGGATACAGGCACATGTACCTTAGAAAGTACTTAATTGTGCCAAGAAATATATATGTACATACATATCTACATACATCCATATTTGTATACACATATGTACACACACACATATGTAAACAAATGCAAACTGATTATTTTTATGTAAAAATACTTTACCTACACTATCCCTCTAAACGCTTCTCACATCTAAAAGTTTGAAATTCTAATAAAATACAACAATATCATTTTCATTCATAAATTTATCGCACACATGCCCCTGCATAACCATGTCTACAAGCTCTTGACATATTCAAAAAATCAAAAAAATCGCATGCCCTCTCCCTTCAACCCGTAAAATTCATAAGACATCTTCAAATTATTCAAATTCTAGTAAAATACAACAATAACATTTTCATTCATAAATAATACCGCACACATGCCCCTGCATAACCGTGCCGACAAGCTGTAGAAAAAATTCAAAAAATCAAAAAACAAAAATGGTTGTAATACATGAAGCAACAACAAAATTCATTTGCCTGCCGCTTTCCCTTCAACCTGCAAAAACCACATGGCATCTACAAGCATTGATTCAAATTCTAACTGACAAAAATTCAAATATTCAAATTTGTCTACTAATATGAAAAAATCGGCATTCTGTTACTAAATTTGCTGTTCGCCTATTAGCTCATATTGGCCAGTAAAAATTTCCTTGCCTTCCCGCAAGCGCCTTGTCCTCAAGCTGAGTTGTGGCGAGGTTGATGAAATTCTTAAATTCTAAAATTTTGGAATATTTTATATTTTGTTTGGGAAAGAAAATTGGCAAGCGAAGATTGGCAACATTGCCCCAGACAATTCCAGTTCCAGCCAGAAAATTTATTATATTTCATATTTTGGTGTAAGAATTTAGGTACAGTAAGTTCTGTGTACCACCAAAATACTTCTATCACAAACTAACTATCCCATAAACAATGAGTAAAAGTGAGTTTTATAAAGCTTATGCCAAAATAGCCAAATGGTTGGCATTGCGAACTGCCAGGGCTAGAGTCCTGGTTCTACTAACACCCTTATAAAAATGCATGGGCCGACTTGGAATAAACTATAGGTACTTCCATTTGTTGGAAAATCAAGACGCATACCATAAATTGGAAGAAGTCTTTAATTGTATTAAATTATTAGACATTTTGAAATTGTATTCTTATATTTTTCATAGTTAAAATACATATTAAATTTATATTCGTTTGGCAATTGTAAAGAAAGAGGTTCATTCTATCGATAGTTATTTGCTGTTGTCGCAGAAGAATTCAGGTACAGTGAACTATGTACATCAGGAATATTCCTATAATATTTTAATTATACAATGTACATCCAACTGCATTACTTTTGCATACGTAATTTCTCAACTAGTTTAATAGCCTATTTCCACCAAGCACTTCACTGCATTTAAGGCCTCTGTTAAGTGAATGAAATGTCAAACGTTTCCACCGAAACTGAGTTAACTCAAACAGCTGATTTTTGTTTACATTTGCAGTTTGCTCGGCCGAAAAATCCCTTAACCGGTTACAAAGCGCACATTATATATACATAAATATTTGTTTTGCGCCAATTATATATACATACATACATAATTATTTGTTTTGCGCATGCGCTGATAGTTACCAGAGTCGCGTATATTTTTATGTTGAGGGGATCGTTTTCTACTCCACAATTGCTTTTTGTTTGTTTTTTATTTTTATTTTATTTTATTTTTAAAAGAAGAGAAGCATTCTCTTCGCCAATTACTTAATATATTTTTTTATGTCAATATTAATGCAAAAAAGTAACTTTTGCAGAAAAAATGTCTGTCCCCTCATTAAATCCGAAAATACACGACTCTGGCAACAAGTATACCGAAACGTCTGAAATGTTTACATTAGTAGTGACAGCATCGACTGTTAACATAACATTTTCTGTTCAATTACCGAAAGTGAGTTAACTCACTTTGAAAATAGAGTTAACACACTTTTATACAACAACAAACACATGGGAATTTCGCATTTAAATGCGATGTTTAAATGCATTCAAGCTTAACTGCAGTGAACGTCCGGTGGAAATAGGCTATTAGACTGGGTCTATAAACCAGGTAACATGGCCAAGAGGAGGATTTGGGTAGGATATATTACAAATATACTTATTATAATATATTAATCACTTAAAATATAATATTTTTAATAACTACATACGTACATATGTGGAGGAAAATGAGAAGAAGTGTGAAAGAAAGCTGCGTTCCTTCCGGCAGGGATGGAGGGTCCTCGGAAAATGCCGCGTTAAGCTACATGAAGGAAGGGAGGGGTCCAGTAGGGTCTAATATATGACCACGCACATTATAGACAATCCTTTATTAAACATTCGTTTGATAATTTTATAGAACCCGGTTCGCATTATCGTGAGTGCGTTTTACAATTGTCGATTGAAAATACAATTTTGTTCAATTTCAAATATTTGTATTTTGGTTTGTAGAATAGACGCGTGAGGGGAGATGTGCGACGCTCGTTTTTTTTCTAATTTCAAATTGCGGCCATTATAATAGTTTGTCATGGCAATGCGTAGTATTTTTTTTTTGATGGAAGCGTACGCTTTTGTTTGTAAAAAATGTGTAAATTTGAATTCATATGCGTATATATGTATATATGTAAAGAAATGTACATATATTTGCGTGCGTGAATGAATTTTGATTTGCTTACTTTTCTGATATTTACCTCTAAAACTATGTATGTAAATAAATACAGAAAATGTAAAACGCAATCACGATAATGCGAACTGGGTTCTATAAAATTATCAAACGAATGTTTAATAAAGGATTGTCTATAATGTGCGTATAATAGACCTTACTGGACCCCTCCCTTCTTTCATGTAGCCCAACGCGGCTTTTTCTGAGGCCCCTCCATCCCTGCCGGAAGGAACGCAGTTTTCTTTCACACTTCTTTTCATTTTCCTCCACATATGTATGTATTTAGTTATTTAAAACATTATATTTTAAGTGATTAATATATTATAATAAGTATTTTTCTAATATATCATACCCAATCCCTCTTCCTGGTCAAACTACATGATTTATGGACCCAGTCTAAGAGTACCTCATTATTTTTAAAAATAATTTTTTAAATTAAATTTATGTTTAATACTTCGATATAGTTTAACATTTAATAGAAACTTTAAGTCGTTGAGAAATTACGTATGCAAAAGTAATGCAGTTGGATGTACATTGTATAATTAAAATATTATAGGAATATACGCGATATACATAGTTCACTGTACTTGAATTCTTCTGCGACAACAGCAAATAACTATCGATAGAATGAACTCCTTTCTTTACAATTACCAAACGAATATAAATTTAACAGGTATTTTAACTATGAAAAATATAAGAATAAAATTTGAAAATGTCTAATAATTTAATACAATTAAAGGTTTCTCAGAAGCGATTTTCGGCTGATCTTTTTCAGTTTATAGCTTGCGTCCTGATTTTCCAACAAATGGAAGTACCTATAGTTTATTCCAAGTCGGTCAATGTATTTTTATAAGGGTGTTAGTCGAACCAGGACTCGCACCCTGGAAGTTCGCAACGCCAACCACTCGGCTATTTTGGAATAAGCTTTATAAAACTCACTTTTACTCACTGTTTATGGGATAGTTAATTTGTGATAGAAGTATTTTGGTGGTACACAGAACTCACTGTACCTGAATTCTTATACCAAAATACGAAATATAATAAATTTTCTGGCTTGTACTGGAATTGTCTAGGGCAATGTTGCCAATCTTCGCTTGCCAATTTTCTTTCCCAAACAAAATATAAAATATTCCAAAATTTTAGAATTTAAGAATTTCATCAACCTCGCCACAACTCAGCTTGAGGACAAGGCGCTTGCGGGAAGGCAAGGAAATTTTTACTGGCCAATATGAGCTAATAGGCGAACAGCAAATTTAGTAACAGAATGCCGATTTTTTCATATTAGTAGACAAATTTGAATATTTGAATTTTTGTCAGTTAGAATTTGAATCAATGCTTGTAGATGCTATGTGATTTTTGCAGGTTGAAGGGAAAGCGGCATGCAAATGTATTTTGTTGTTGCTTCATGTATTACGACCATTTTTGTTTTTGATTTTTTGAATTTTTTCTACAGCTTGTAGGCACGGTTATGCAGGGGCATGTGTGCGATAAATTTATGAATGAAAATGTTATTGTTGTATTTTACTAGAATTTGAATAATTTGTAGATGTCTTATGAATTTTACGGGTTGAAGGGAGAGGGCATGCGATTTTTTTTGATTTTTTGGATATTATCCAGAGCTTGTTGGCATGGATATGCAGGGGCATGTGTGCGGTAACATTTATGAATGAAAATGTTTTTGTTGTATTTTATTAGAATTTCAAACTTTTGGATGTGAGAAGCGTTTAGAGGGATAGTGTAGGTGAAGTATTTTTACATAAAAATAATCAGTTTGCATTTGTTTGCATATGCGTGTATGTACATATGTATATACAAATATGTATGTATGTACATATGTATGTATATATGTATTTCTTGACACAATTAAGTACTTTCTAAGGTACATGTGCCTGTAGCTCATACAAATGTTAGTCTTATCATTATTTACTTATTTTATTCATGCATACACAGACTGAAAATAATATTTTCGCATATTTTGATATCAAACGTATAAAAAGTTTTGTATATAAGGTTAACATACAACAATGTTATTTCGAGACGGAGAATTACTTTTCTGAACATATTTATTACAACTATGCTCACCAATGTTATACGCTAATAGAAAACTCTGTTAATTTCTTTGACAGTGGTGAAAAAAGCGCTCATAGCGTTCTGGCTCGTTTGACAGTTTCCACGCCTGTCCGCAATTGAACCTTCTCGTTGTTTTACATTCTCTGCTTGAAAGCAAGACTTGACGCTTATGAAAGAGAATTAAGGTTTGTGATGCTTTATTTTATCATAAATTCTTAACAACAATGACCGACGTCGGGGCGCAAGTTCTTTCGCTAATTATTTTTTTTAAGCATTATATTATTTATTTTTTTATCTGTTTTATATTTTTGCCACTTCACCGAAAAGCATCTTATTTGCAAGGAAAGCGTTCCAAAATGTCAGAGTTTGCAAAGTATTGTTGCAAGGCAAATTTATAGAATGCAGGGTTGCATGGTTTCGCAACCGCATCATTACAAAGTACCTTGACGTTTTGGAACCCGCCCTTAGCTGTTACTGGTAATCAGTGAGTATTTTAAAGAAATTTGTTAATGTGATAACAAATTGTGAGACCTAATTATAAAAGATAGTATAAAAGAAAACGAGTTAAACACGTGTTGCAGAATTATAAGACCGTTGAGTTTTTATTCAATTTGGTTTGATTTTAATAAGACGCGTTTGATATTTCTGTTTTAATAATTTATTTGTGGTTCATTTGTCATGGCACTGGATTCATCTTTGCTCGCTCTATGTTTGCACTTCGTTTTAGCGCTTCCCATATCGTTTGACGGCTTACCTTTATGCCGAGGAGGCGAGATAGAGTAGAGCAACTCTTCATAGAATTACTCGCAGTGCGGCATATTTTTCTTTCATCGCGCGGACTTATAGCCTATTTCCACCGAGCACTTAAATGCATTTAAGACCTCTGTTAAGTGAATGAAATGTCAAACGTTTCCACCGAAAGTGGGTTAACTCAAACAGCTAATTTTTGTTTACATTTTTAGTTTGCAAAACTTGTCACAACTATTGAAATCATGAATTTAAGAATTCAAGAATTTTATTTGGCTATTTATGGAATCTTATGATTTGCAAGTGCAGATTATTGCTGCATGGACAAACGCTGCTGGAACGAAAATGTTTTATGCATGTTTCCATTCTCACTTTTGCTTGTTTGTTTCCTTAAACTATTTATTTTGTTCAATCAGCTGATAGCTGGCAGAGCCACGCATATTTTTATGTTGAGGGAATCTTTTGCGATTCCGCAATTTCTTTTTTTTTTCTTTCTTATTCTATTTTTTTTTTTGAAAGAGGAGAAGCATTACCTTCTCCAATTACATAATAAATGCATTTATGTTAAAATTAATGCAAAAAAGTATTTTCACCATGCAAAATAAAAGTCCCGTCCCTATTTCAAATACCGACAGCTTCTTTCCTCTAGGCATTCAAAATAATAAAATTTTTTTTTTTTATTTTTAATTTAAGTAAATTAAAAATTTTAGGGTAATTTTCACTCCAAACTGAGACAAACACCAACGGTCTTATAATTCTGCAACACATGTTGAACTCGTTTTCTTTTTTACTATCTTAAGTTTTACCGTTAGGTCTCACTATTCCCTGCAAGACGGGTAGCTGTTGCCTATCATGTTATCCGTCTGTTACTTTAAATTGCATTTGTTATTTGAATTGTTACTTTTCTTCTAGCCGTGAGAAAAAAATAACAAACTGCCCCGTTTTGTTTCACGTACGTGTGATTCTCCTTTTCACTTCCTCGCATAGCATTTATCTGCATGCGACATATCTTCGTCTTTTTTAATTGTTGGGATACTTTTGTCAGCAACTGATTGATGAAAACAAATGTATTTGATATTGTATCTGCTACCCAAGTGTTGTTGGAAACATAATCATGTGTTAGCATATCTATGAGGGGTGAGTTATTCAAAACAAATGCATTTGTTACCAAACCTGTCACCGGTGAGTTATTCAAAACAAATGTCTTTGTTATCGGACGTGTTACTGATTAGTTATTAAAACAAATGTCTTTGTTACCCGACGTGTTAATCATTAGTTTTTGAAAACATGTCTTTATTACCCACAGGCTATTGGCCTTCTTCCTATATTTCCTTTAAAATGAAAAATAGTATTCTTTAAGTTTATTTTTGTTTATTACAAATATAAATAGTAAAAATTTACATATTTACATTTTGGATTTAAAAAGTTAGTTTTTTTAATCAAATAATACATTTTTACATTTACATATGCTTAACAAAATTAATTGTACATTAATTTCTAATACTTAATAGACAATGGTACTAGAATTTTGACGAGCTAAAAATAAGTTTTAGAGTAATTAAAATACTAAGATAGCCGCTTCAGAGTAAGACCTCCACTCCGTTAGAAATATCATGCGTAGTAGGACCTGGCTGAACAGGCGGCGTTGTTCACTTGGTTTTAATCGTGACAGCAATCTACGACAGTAAAGAAGTATACAAATGGAATCTGAAATATACAAAAAATAATAATTATTATGATGTATTTTATTGAATTTTTATCTTTATTGAACATAAACATAAAGAACATAGCTATTTGCATACATTATTTGTGTATGCTTGGTACATACGTAACAAAAATGTAAAAGTTTTACGAAAAAATCTTTTTTTTTAATAATATATATCATGAAATAAAAGATAATTAAATAAACTATCTTCCTAAACTCATTTAAACAAATTTAAGTTAAATATTCAAACAAAAAAAGAACTTTTGTTACACCATTGCTTTTCTACACCCGGATATATGTGGGACTGGCACATGCAATACAAAAGTGCAAAATTTTTACAAAAAACTTAAATTTTTTTTAAATAAATTTGTTCAAACTAAAATATAATTAAATAAACTTTATTTTAAAACTCATTCAATCAAATTTAAGTTAAATGTTAAAACAAAAAAAGAACTTTTGTTACATTGCCAAATTTGTACACCCGCATATGTGTATGACTGGCACATGCACAAAAAAAAATGCAAAATTTTCAAAAAAAAAAGTAAATAAAATTGTAAAACAAATTTCATTAGAATAAAAGATAATTAAAGAAACTTTATTTTAAATTTTATTTCAACTAATTTGAGTTAAATGTTTAAACTAAAAATAAACTTTTATTACAACGTTGGCAATTTTTTACACACGCATATACGAGTATGTATGACTGACACATGCACAACAAAAAGCTATAATTTTCATAAAAAACCATTTTTTTTATAATAAGTTTGATTAAACTAAAAGACAATTAGATAAACTTTCTTATAAATTTCATTTTAACAAATTTAAGTTAAACAATTCGTCATAATAAAAGGTTTCCAAAGACCTTGCTAGTTGCATATACGTTTGGTACATGCATACATGTACATATGTGTGCCTGGCACATAAACAACAAATGTAGAATTTACACAAAACAATTTCTTTACACTGTAACTACGGCCAAATGCATGCACACTTTCGCACTAAGTTTTAAAGGATTTTGGCTGTAGGTTCAAACAATAACAGTTTCATTTTGGCTACCACATAATGAACATGGTTGATATTGTTTTTTAAGTTGTTCCAGTTTTTTTAGTTTTGAGCCCCTGAAGATGCTAAAATATTTAGCGAAACGTTGGGCAAAAAGTGGAGTAAATTTGTTTTATTTGCACTGACAAAACCAGATCAGCTATGCCTAAGTAAAAAATATATAATCCCTAAGTTATTAGAACTGATCGATTAACAAAAAAAAAAAAATTAATAACTTACGTTTTGATTATTTATTGTTTCTGGAAGAACGTTTTGCGATGATAATCCAACCGAGCTTGTATAAGTTGATGATATTAATTTACTTGAAGCTTGCAATGATAATCCAACTAAAATGCTGAAATAAACAATATTGTTATTCTCATGATAAAACCAAAAATAAAACGTGAATATCATATCTTTGTACTACATACATATGTACATGCATGCATATTCGTCAATATGCATATACATGCATATGTATATACACATATGCATACGTTGTTATCTTACCTTATTTCTCGATTTAATGTTGCTCCTACTCTGCTACAGCTAATAAAGAAATTATTAAGAAACAAATAATTAATTATTAGAAATTTTATGAAATAATACATCTCACCTCTCAGCGTCTTCAGTTGAAAAAGTAAATGGCGGAAAATTTTCGGAGGCCATATTTGAATAATGTGTATGTATACGCACATTTCTTTCTAATATACTAGATAATCGTTTTCGATATATGTTACTCGTCTTATTACAGAAACTGCCTATAGGAAGGATAAAATAGTTTTGTGGATGTAGTGGTTAAGCAGCAAAATTTTACGATATTAGTTCCGAATATTTTATGAATATTTTTTACACGCGAAGTTCCTAATACGTCATTTCCACTGCTCGCCTATTACGTTGTTCGCTCTATCAATCGTAATTTACACTCCAAATGCATTCCGAAATACTTAATTCCCCATATACATTTTTTCGAGCGACTCAGCAAGTACGGTATGTTACACAAACAAAATGGATGGTAAATAGTATCCATTGCTGTAGCGGCACTTGTCTAATCATGCATCAGAATACCGAAAAAAGCACAATGCGCACATTTCACCGAATAGCGAAGTTTCCAAAGGTGCTGGGTGTTTAGATTAGATGGCACTAATGTCAGAATCCAATAACCTGTAGATGAAAATGTCGAAAGTTTTCGAAGCAAAAAAGGATACTTGCAAAATGGAAATAACGGCCTTTGTATGCAGGTGACCTGGTTCTGTACGTGTCAGCATTATTTTTAATAATATTTGTCTGAATCACCGGGTTGAGCAAAAGGAATATAGGGACTACTTTTCATTGGACGACAGTGTTATGGGGTCAGCAACTACATGATGTGAAAACTTTTACATCCCAATCTTAGCGCTGATTCTCAAATTCGTATTAGAAATTGCATATAAAGGTGCTATGGATTGAGAGTTTCACTTAGCACAACTATGAACATAATTGTTGCCTGTAGTGTTGCACGATTTGACTCCAATTTGGATGAAATAAAAGTTCAAGCGCAGAAACATCCGTTGATGTCGACGAAAATATAGCTGAGGTGCAAGGAAGCCTTATATGTATTTATATTACATATGTACATTTTATAAATGTAATTTAAAACCGTCAAAGTCATTTTTTCCAAATAAAAATACAATATATCAAATGAATTTCATTAAATTACAATTTATTTATATTTTTTTCATAACAAAAATTAAATTAAGAGAAATGAAAAACAAAACGGAAGATCTTAAAAATTATTCAACGATATCGGGTGGTGTCATGCAGTTTTGATGTGTTCACAACGCAAATTTTTACAAATTTACCCTTAATACAATGATCAAACTAACCGAAACTTAGTGAAAAACAAAGTACCGCATCAGTCTATCTGGTGGTTAGCTATCCTTCGGTTAAAAGTTAAGTTAATTAGACATTGTGAAAACGGGCCTTAATGATATTTTAGAATTCAAATGCAAAGTACACACGTTGACACATGTTGAGTCCTTTACTACATACAATGCAACGGTTAACAGAGAACCAGAGAACTTATAATAACGAGAAGCAGAGAACTTATAATAACTTGTTTAATTTGTAGTTATGTTATGTTAAACCATCAAATCTGTTAGTTTACAGCCATAATTTAACAGAGTGGTGAATCCCTTTCCCGAGATTATCTAGCTCTGTATTTATTAAAAACTGATATAACTCAGTGCATTGCATATGGATAGTTTTATTAAAAACTGATATAACTCAGTGCATTGCATATGGATAGTTTTTTTAAAACCTGATATAACTCAGTGCATTGCATATAGATAGTTTTATTAAAAACTGATATAACTCAGTGCATTGCATATGGATAGTTTTATTAAAACCTGATATACCTCAGTGCATTGCATATGGATAGTTTTATTAAAAACTGATATAACTCAGTGCAATCGAGCATCGAACCAAAAGTCAATTGCACCTTCTCGTTATTATAAGTTCTTTGGACAAACTGCGTCCCGTGTGAATGGTGTAATTCACGTTTTTAATTGAGAGGATGAACAATGTATTTTAATTCACGATGCCGTGAAAAAGCCGTACAAGAGTATATATACTTTTACCTATGGCTTCATCTGACATTAAACGAGTTTGGTCTTTTCCGTGCTGCCAGAAAAAATCCATCTTCTTTGCCTTGAAAAATATGCAAAGTTGTAATGAAATATTTCAAAAAATAAAATTTCAAAAAAATTAAAAATTAAGATTTTTGCATTTTATTTAGTACTTCAGTTTGCCGCGTTATTATAACTTATAAATTGTTGTATATCATATATGTTCCACATATTAAGCGTAACCGATCCATCGAATCGATCCCATGTGCATTTCCCACAAAAAAAAATGTTTCCAGTGTATTTTGGGTTACTATAAAAAGTGTTCTCCACGTAAATCTGGTCGAAAAGCTACCTTTGAAACTCTAGTCAGTTGGTTGAACCATGGTGATTCAGGACAAAACCTTTTATACATACATACGTAGAAAAAAGAAGAAAAAAGAAATATTGAAAAAAGAAATTAATTCACCTGAACTTGTGCTTAGCTTTAACTGTTACAACCTTAGCAAGTTGTGAATATTATGTGTGAACATACATATGTATCATGATGAAATAATAAACAGGTGAAGTAAGTAGAGTAGAAAGAGACTTTGACACTGCCTTTGGAAAACGTTGTATTTTCGAATTTATATAAATATTGAAAATAATAAATTATTTTTCGAAAAATATATGTATATCTACATATGTATTCAAACATTATTTACATATATAATTGGCGCTTTATAACTGCTGAGGTGTTTTTCAGCCGAGCTCCTGAGTCTTGATGTTTTCCCAACAAATGTAGAGACCTAGACTTAATTCTAAGCTACCTCGAAAACAAACAACAACAATTTGTATGAGAAGCTTTTATTTCATGTCAGAAACACATTTGAAGGGCGTGACGTTCTCAGCCGAATGACGACCGCAATTAGAAAAGATTAAGTTAATTTTTTTATTTGGATTTTCTATAATTTTGGATGTTGGTCGGGCCAGAATTAAAACCCAGTGATAGCCTGGACTGCTCTGAATCTGAGATCGATCATGGAAGGTTGAGGTTATACTTACCTCTTACACTAAACAGCTACAGATTTACTCACCAGCTGCCATAGATTACATAAAAAAGGAGAAGGAAATTACTTATTTATTTAAAGTAATTAGTTCTTGATGCAGAAATAAGACTTGGAGGAATAAAAGCTGGTGGAATGAGAATTAAAATCTTTGCTCAAACATTAGTTTTGCACGAACATGATCTTAAAGGGATGATAAGACCTCAAATCAATTCAGTTTAAAATAATCTTCAAACATCGATTTTCGACTACCATATGTAAGTTTTTGTTTAACGAAATGTACATTATATTCAATTCTTACCGCGTTATATTGTCTCTAAAAAAGTTGAAAAAAATCTTATTTATAACGAAATGTCGTTAAAACTAACATTGAAATACTTCTAATAATGATTACTCTTCTCAGTGATAAAAAACTTTACATTCTCCAAGATTTTTATTTAAATATGGGCAGCGTGTGGAAAAGGGACAATTGCTTTCTTACTTCATCATGCATATGTATATAAGGATATATAAATTATCTGTATTAAATGAATAATAATTAAAAAAATACACAAAGAATGCATCAAATGGGGAAACATAAAATTTTTCGAAGAGCTAGTTTCTTTTTTACTGAACTTTACTGAGAGAGCGTAATCTTGACGTTTGGTTTGGAGAGAAAGTTGCAAATTCATGCTGGGAATATTTCAGCCAGTAAAAACTAGCAAGTATAAAAACAGCTGATTTGTGATCATATGGTTGAATATTTGACAGCAAACCAAAATTGATTTAAAATGAAAATAATATTAATACTGAAATATGAATGATACACTAACAAAATAAGTGCCCAAATATAATTTCGTTAAATTAAATTTAATATCAACGATTCAATTAACCCGCCGTCAGAAAACATGATTGATCGCGAACAAATGGACGTATACCTATAGTTGAAAACTTTCGTTCGGGTGTCTCACACCCATGTTCATTGACGACATAATGTATTTTATACGCGTGCAGTTGCATGTTACATTGCGTCATGGCGACAAATTCGGCAAATGCGACTAGTTGGCGAGGTTTTTTGTCGTTCTATATTTGTCGGAACGTAGCAATGTTACATGCAATTTGTTTTTGTTTTCGCGGCATTATGGCAAATGAGTAGAAATGATGTATATATTTTAGATTGACCACTCACTTTGTGTTTAGTAGTACAAGCAATTGTGCCAAAAACCGTAAAAAGATGCAAAGAATACGCATGACGCAAGGACAGAAAAACTGAGCACACTTGTTTACTATGCGGCAAATATCATTGTAGGCAGCATGGTAATATGTGCTGCAAAAATTGCACTTTTCCAGATAACTCGCAAATGATTACATAACTGAAAGCACCTAATTTTATACTGTATTTTTTTTTTAATGTTTAACAAAAAAAAAAAATAAAATATGTCAAATGAACTGAATAATTTTTTGTTATCTTTTTTTATAACAAATATTATTAACCTAAGAAACAGCATTAAAGTTGCATTTACATATATAATTGTTCTTTTCTTTAAAAATATGTATATTTTTTCTCGGGTGTGACACACCCAGTTCATTGACGGTGTGACAAAAAATATGTTCATTGACGGTGGGTTAAACAGTTAAGGTACTCGTTAAATAAGAATGCGGTTGCAGTGGAGTGGAATCATCGCCCGCACACCACCCAGCCTACGCTGAGGAATGTTGAAGGCATATAATTAGAATACGAGAGGATTAACATAAGTTCGGTCAGTTGATAGCTTTCAATTTGTTTTTGTTAAATCTAAAAATACCAAATCCTTTGAAATTATTTTATTAATTTTCCTTTCAAATTTTAGAGCGATCAGCTAAAATGGAGACGAGAAAACGCAAGATAGCTGGGGATAGGACAGATGAAATTCCACCACCAATGCAAACAGAAATTCGCCCTGTTATTCTCTTCGGGTTTCGTCGTAATTTACAGCCAATGAATGCCAAATTGCATATGAAAGATTGCACCGCCTTTAAGGACTATTTCTAAGTGGTTCCGAAGATTCCAGACCGGACATTTTTCCGTAGAGGACGAGCCCCAAGAAGGTCGATCAAAATCTTCCACTGCTGACGTTACTGTAGCTATGGCGAAGTCCAAAATTGACGAAAATCCACGATTGACACCAGAAATGATTGCTAATGAATTGGGCTTGAATGCCATGGCTGTATCGCGAATATTAATCATCTGGGGTACACGAAGAAATTTGCTCAATGGGTACCACGAATTTTAAAAGATACCCTAAATGAGGTTCGATTGCATTTTGTTCAATTTTTCCCAAACAAAATCGAAAATGTAGACTGACCATTTAATCATTACTGGTGACGAATCTTGGATCTACATATATGTACGATACAGAAACCAAACAGCAAACCCACCAGTAAACCGAACTTTTGTTAATCCCCTCGTATTTATTATTTTTTTGTACAGCAAAAAATTCCTTAAATTTACTAGAAGTCGACACTGCCTTGACAAAACGATGGACAAAATAAAATATTCTTCTCCTTTCTTGGTGTTGGCACCGCTTACGCGTTTATAGCCGAATCAATAAAAGCGCGCCATTCACCTGATCCTTCCAACGGATATGATGAGCGAGTTGTAGAGTTTGGTTTTTGTTTCTCAAGAGAGCACTTTACATTTCAATTTCCTACTCAGTCCAAAGTATCACCTGATGGTAAGAGTGATACTGCGTTGGATTTCAATGCTGACGTTATTATTGGTGTTGATGCTGGTCCCTAGATCGACGAAATTATCTACTACCTAGAAGTTACGACTGTAAACAGTGACAAGAGAGCCAAACGATGACTGTTTATTTGATGACAGGGGATATATCGTCTTATCCTCGTTCACTACGAGACCTATTCGCTTCGATTTTTTTATCCAGTCTGGAGAAGGCAGAACTAACGGCGCGATTGCTAAGGCCTATGATATCAATATCATCGTCATACGCCAGCTCTTATTATTTTCTATAGCATCAATTTGAATGAATCACACGATAGAGAGGCACCCAGTCTGAAACTTCGTTTGGTACCGAACGACTCAGAGAGGTCCTTCCTAATTCTGACTGACCTTCTGGTGCTGTTCAGCGTTAGTATATGCGGGGATAACAAATTCTGACATAGCGTGATGTGCATCGATTCTTCTTTCACGGTTCTTTTCCAAGATTTGGCGCCTGGTAAATATCTGGTCAATGGTTGGTTTATTACTAGGTCTAAAGCCACACTGATAACGTGCAATCAGTTTGTTGACGGTGGTCTTTCACGCAATACGCTTGATAGGACCTTATATCCTATATTAAGGTAATTGGTGCAGATTGTGGGATTGACCTTTCTGTGGATTTGACAGAGCTCACTTAGGTTCCAATCGTCGGGCATGCTTTCATTCAACCATATTTTGCAAAGAAGCTGATGCATGAACCTTGTTAGCTCTTCAGCGACATGTTTGAATAACTCTGCCGGTAGGCTGTCAGTTCCAGCCGATTTGTTCTTTTTTAAGCAGGCAACCGCTATTTGAACCTCGATCGATTGATTGATTCATTTTCACAGCCATTTAGCAGGCTAGAGAAGTGTTCCCTCTATAAATTCAGTATATGGATTTTGCTCCGGTTTTGAAACCTTCTGTAAAGATACGGCTTTTTGTTGAATTTTCTGGCATTACGCTTGTCGAGCAGCTTCTCAAGCTCTACATACTCATAGATTTCGGCCTCTTTTTTCCTGCAAACGCGTCTTATTTCCCTCTTCAGCACTCGATATCTATCCCACCCCGCATGTGTTATGGTGGTCGACCGCAAGGTTGCGAGGTAAGCAGTCTGCTATCTCTCCACTACAGTTCCGCATTCCTCATCGTACCAGCTCTTTTTCTGACACTGCCAAAAACCAATTGTTTCCGTAGCGGCGGTACGTACGGATGAGTGCTCTCAGAAAGCAGGTGTGCAAGCCGAGTAAAAAATCGTTCAGCTGTTTGTTGTGATTGCAGCTTTTCGACGTCGTACCTTTCATGTGTTTGTTGGCGGGCGTTCTTTGACACACAAAAGCACGTGCGTATCTTCGCTGCCACAATATAAGGAATCCGATGCTGGGACCTTGGGACGTACGTTCTGGATACATGTCTTCCGTCTATCTCAATATGATCGATACGGTTTTGAATTTTTCGATCTAGAGACAACCAAATAGCTTGATGAATTTTCTTGTGCTGGAATCTAACGACAACCATATTTCGAGCCCCGGCGCAGTCGATCAGCCTCAATCCATTCGCCGATGTTTGTCGTGGAGGCTGAATTTTCCGGCTGTTGTTCCGTACCTTATTTGCCCACACTGGCTTTGAATCGAAATTTTGACATCGGAAGTCGTGAGCTGCTTGAATCATATGCATACTCAGTTAATAGCCGGCTTACACGGCAAAATAACATATATACATACTGGTATATTTATCGTTTGACGGCTATAAAGGAGGTAGAATTCCATCATTGTTGAAATACAATAAGTCTTGAATTCAATTAATTAATTCAAAATGCCATGTAATTGTTAATTTTATTAACCCTTTTAGTGCCGGGCGGAAAAGAAGTGCCTTTGCGAAAAATATCGGGTGATTTTCTGAACAAAACACTGAAACTAGTTTTTATGTATACATTAAAAAATACTCGTATATAATAACAAAGATATAAATCCTTTTAAATAATATAAAAGTTGAGTTCTCTATTGCAAAACATATTAGCACAAACAAAAGGTCATCTTTTCATCATAATTTGATATGGACTAATTAGTTTGAACTTCATATTTTGTATTTCCACCGTGTTTTGCAATAAGATAAACAATATTACATATTGCAAATAAAATATACAACCCAACGCCACAGCGATTTACGCCGCAGATTGGATGTCGGAAATAGTCCACAAAGAGTTAAAACGAAAAACTGTTTCTTTTTAATTCTCTCGTAGTGAAATTACATCATTTATAACATATTATAAATTCGCTTTGATATAAAGTTCTCCCGGAGCGAATAGTAAAGCGTTAAAATGCGCGGGCCGATATATCGTCTTCTGGCACTTTTCGCGAGTGTAGCTAGAGCCGATTTATCGGCCCCCGAAAAAACTCAATGGCAGAAAAAATAAACTGTGTAAATGAACGGATTCAAATTTAACAGCTGTTATACAACTTGCTGACTTATACCGCGTTCCGAAACTCAAAAAAAGTGAAAGTGAATCGCGAACGTGACAAAATTGTATAGTCACAAAATGCATAGTACATAAATAGTGGTCGGCTTCGAGAAACTTAATTTTAGCTAACTTCAGTTGTTAATCTGTCCGATTATTTTTTTAATAAGACGAAGCTATTTGGCGTATCTTTTCATTTGCGATACATGAAAGACACCCTACAGTACTCCATTTAGAAAATGGTCAACGAGTTTATTTTAATGAATCTAACGCAGCAAACAGGGCGGCACATCCACCGTCGACAACATTAACAAGTTTCTTCACAGTCTGTCAAACTGATGATTTTGCTCGCACTTTGCTGTATGCTGACATGCCACGCTATTACACATGGAACGCATCATCGAAATCGTTTCAGCGTCGAAAACAAGGAACACCAGTTGAAGGACATCCAAATGTATTTGCTTCAGATGCTCTGGGTCGCATCTACACAGTACATCCAAATAACGATGAATGTTATTATTTGCGGTTGTTGTTGGTGAATGTTCGCGGTCCGACATCGTTTAAACAACTGAGAACAGTTAATGGACAGCTGTGTGCGACTTACCGTGAGGCATTTCAACTATTACATTTACTTGAGAACGATTCGCACTAGGATGATACGCTCAAGGATTCCGTAATATCTTCATCGCCGCATCAAATTCGTACATTGTTTGCGATTATCATATGACATGTTTCCCCTCGAATCCAAAAGATTTGTGGGTTAAGTATAGAGATGACATGTCTGAGGATGTTTTGCATCGTGTGCGCCGTCAAACTTTGAATCCTACACTATAAATGACTGAAGAAATTTACAATGACACATTGATCATGATAGAAGATATGTGTTTATTGATGGCAAATAAAGTATTGTCGCGTTTGGGAATGACAGCACCCAATCGTCATATGCATGATGCATGATGCATTAAACCACGAGTTGCAAGAGAACATGAAGCATTGGCCGAAACAGTTCGTACAAATGTTCCACAATTAAATCAACAACAAAGAATTGCGTACGACACTTTGATAGAAGCTGTGAACAGTGGATCTGGTGGAATTTATTTCCTTGATGCTCCCGGAGGAACCAGAAAAACGTTTTTAATTTCATTGCTTTTGGCGAGGATCAGATCGCGAAATGATGTTGCTCTAACGTTGGCTTCATCTGGAATAGCTGCGACTCTGCTAGAAGGCGGGCGAACTGCACATTCTGCCTTGAAATTACCACTAAACATACAAATCACCGAAACACCAATTTGCAACATCGCCAAAAATAGCGCAATGGCCAAGATCCTACAGGTATGCAAATTGATTGTTTGGGATGAATGCACAATGGCCCATAAGAGGTCACTGGAGGCACTGGACAGAACGTTGAAAGATCTTCGTGACAACCAAAATATTTTTGGTGGGGCTATGATTCTGTTGTCAGGTGATTTTCGTCAGACTCTTCCAGTTATTCCCCGATCAACTGTTGCTGATGAACTAAATGCATGCCTAAAATCATCAAATTTGTGGCAGTACGTAAAGACACTCCACTTAACAACTAACATGCGAGAATTTTTGCAACAAGATGAAACTGCAAATGTGTTTGCGAAGCAGTTGTTAGACATTGGAAATAATAAAGTTGCAGTGGACACCTCGACCGGATTCATCACATTACCTACAGATTTCTGTCACATCACAGACTCAAAAGTGGAGCTTATTCAGCGTGTTTTCCCAGATATAGCGCAAAAGTTCAATAACCATAATTGGCTGGGTGAACGAGCAATATTAGCAGCGAAAAATAAAGATGTCGAGGATCTTAATGCGACCATTCAGAATTTTCTTCCAGGACAGTTGGTTTCCTTCAAATCAGTCGACACCGTAATGAACCAGGATGACGTAGTCAACTATCCCACTGAGTTTTTAAATCCACTGGAATTGCCTGGATTACCACCTCACAATTTGCAGTTAAAAGTGGGATCAGTTTTCAACATGCTGCGTAACATTATTCAACCTCGACTATGCAATGGAACAAGACTGGCTGTGAAAAGACTGATGAATAACGTCATTGAGGCGACAATCATAAAAGGAAAATACAAAGGAGAGGATGTCTTGATCCAGCGGATACCGATGATTCCAACGGACTTACCATTCGATTTTAAACGCTTACAATTTCCAGTACGTCTGGCCTTTGCGATGACCATAAATAAATCGCATGGACAGTCGTTAGAAGTTTGTGGAATCAACTTGGAGTTTCCCTGGTTCGCGCATGCACCACAAAACAAAACAAAAAATATAGTTTATGAGAAAGCTTTAAATTAATTAACAGACTTTAACAGTGTGTGTCTGTGAATATCAAATTTATTTAAATTTATTCAATAAATGCTTTTTTATTAAATACGGATTCGATTTGTTTGTTTTAAAATCATTTTATACAAAAGATTAGGTCTTTTATTTATTGATGAGGCATTACGGAGTCTGCCGGGTCAGCTAGTAGAATATACAAACACGAGTATTTTCTGCGGGACAACCGTTAGTAACGGCTTCGACAAGCGTGACAACTTTTTATTTACATGGCGCTCTCATAAGATATGTTGCTATGGACGGAAGGTATGTAAGATGGGTAGTTGCGGCATAATTCTTACTGACATTTCTCTCCGAACAGAGCTACTATCTTTAAAATATTGAATTATGGGATAAAGTAATCGGCTTTGAAGCTATCTGACATTAAAAATCTACTACTGTTAATTAAATTTTTTTAAAAGTAATTAAGCATCAAAACAGTATCTTAAATTGTGTTAATACGTAAAGAAATCTTTTGCGACCAATATAGTAGATTTTCTTAATTTGTTTGCCTTTCTTTTCTTTATTGCAACTTTAGTATGTTGCAAAAGCAGAACAGATTGACCCCCCAAAAATTTAAGCGATTTTATGGAGATGACGAGCGAAGTGGATTTCGACATATCTGATTTTCTGCTTGAATGTAAAACACTCAATTCCTTAAAAAAGATTCAAGGAAGTTTTGTGAGAAGATAGGATATTGTTCTAATAATTTCATTATTTTTGATTCTGCAAATCGAATCAGCGATAAAAATTTGATAATTTCTTTATATGTATGTATATATGTCCTTTAAGTCCCATCAATTTAAAATTTAATCTAACTCCTAAATATATATAAACGTCCGCGTTAGCCGTTTGGTTAGCATTGCGTACCGCCATTTGGAAGACCAGGTTCAAGTCCAACCAACATCTAAAAATTATAGAAAATTAATTTAAATAAAAAATTAAGTCAACCTTTCTGATTGCGGTAGGGAATGTCAAGCCCTCCGAAAGTATTTCTGTTTCTAATTTGCGCCTACGCCCCGACGGAAGAGAAGGATGACTTGACCAAAGATGTCTTTTACGGGCGCCTCGAGCACACATACATATGAGCACTGAGAGGTATTTTTGAGACAACTGTCGGAAAATTCAGCCTCCTCGGTGAAACATCCCCAAATGGGCTGAGGCTGATCGACTTCGCCGGGGCCCGAAATATGGTTGCCTGTAGCACTAGATTCCAGCACAAGAAAATTCACCAAGCTACTTGGCTGTCGCCAGATCGGAAAACTTTCAACCAGATCGATCATGTTGTGATAGACGGAAGACATGTATCCAGTGTTTTAGATGTGCGTACCTTCCAAGGCCCTAACATCGACTCACATCATTATCTTGTCGCAGCGGAGATATGCACGCACCTCTGTGTATCGAAGAACGCCCGTCAACAAACACAAGGAAGGTACAAAATTGAAAAGCTGCAATCACAACAGACTGCCGAGCGGTTTCTACTCGACTTTCACACCTGCTCTCTGAGAGCACTCATCAGTAACCCGGTATAAGGGAACTGTGGGAAGGCATTGCAAACAGCTGCAAACGAAACTATTGGATCTCGGAAAGGTCGTAAAAACAGCTGACCGAAAAGGGTAACGCTCGAAAATTCTACGAAAAGATACGGCCACTTACGGAAGGTCTTAAAACCGGAGAAAACTCTTGTAGGACCCAGAGGGGTGAGCTTGTGACGGATACTCAGAGTGTACTGAATCTATGGAGGGAACACTTCTTCAGCCTGCTGAATGGTAGTGAAAATGTAACACCCGGAGAAGGTGAACCCGAAACTCCAATTGATGATGATGGAAAAGTTGTTCCATTATTCGACTATGAAGAAGTCCGAATAGCATTCGCCAGCTTAAAAAACAACAAAGCGGTAGGGACCGATGGATTACCGGCATAGCTATTCAACTACGGCGTTGAAGAACTGATCAGGTGTATGCATCAGCTTCTTTGCAAAATATGGCCGGTTGAAAACATGCCCGACGATTGGAATTTAAGTGTGCTTTGCCCAATCCACAAAAAAGGCGATCCCACAGTCTGCGCCTACTACCGTGGAATAAGTCTTCTTAACATCGCATACAAGGTCCTATCAAGCGTATTGTGTGAGAGACCAAAGCCCACCGTCAACAAACCGATTTTAAAGCAGCCTTGAACAGCACGAAAAGGAGCTGCCTGTACGCCGTAATGTCCGAATATGGTACTCCTACAAACTTATATGGCTGCGTAAACTGACCTTAAGCAGGACTAAAAGCTCCGTCAGGATCGGGAAGGACTTTCCGAGCCGTTCGATACTAAACGTGGTTTCAGACAAGGTGACTCTTTATCGTGTGACTTTTTTAACTTATTGTTGGAGAAAATAATATGAGCTGTAGAGCTGAATAGAGAAGGTACATTCTTCTATAAGAGTGTACAGCTGCTGGCGTACGCCGATGATATCGAAATTATTGCCCTCAAACCGTGCCGTGAGTTCTGCTTTCTCCAAACTAAATAAGGAAGCGAAGCGAATGGGTCTATTACTGAACGATGTCAAGACAAAATATCTCCTGTAATCAAATACCAGTCACTGTTGACAGTTATAACTTCGAGGTCGTAGACAATTTCGTCTATCTAGGAACCAGCATCAAACAATATCAGCCTTGAAATCCAACCCAGAATCACTCTTTCTAAAAGGTGCTACTTTGAACTGAGTAGGCAATTGAAAAGTAAAATTCAAAAAAAACCAAACTCTACAAGTCGCTCATCATACACGTCCTACTATATGGCGCAGAAGCGTGGACTATGTCAACATCAGATAAGTCGGCTCTAGGAGTCTTCGAGAGAAAAGTTTTCCGAAAGAAATCGGCTACCACAGAAGGGTGGAATGCGCAATAAAATGATTCCAGCCCTATCTTCAGAAGATGAAAGTGTACACGCTTGCCGTTTTCATGCACATTGAAGCGACTTTTAACAATATTCTTCCCGAGACTCTTCAAAAAATGGACCTTTAACAACCTATTGTATGGCTCGTGGAATCTCTCCTGAGGAACAGGATCATCTTTGCTTAGATGAGTATTGGTATGCTGACAGAGAAACATTCGCAAATCTTAAATGATTTACTTCGAAATGCCCTACACATAGTAGGAACTGTGCAAAGATATATATCACTTCCTTTTTAACCACCCTAGCTAAAAGGCATGGAAATAAAAAAAATTGGTGTTCTCTATCAGTCTTTTGAGTTTGGGTGCAACAATTGGGATTAATTGTTACTGAATCGTTTGGCTTGAAAAATTCAGGCAGCAAGCAATAAGCTTCAAAAGTACTGGACCGTAGTAAATAATTTTCAACAATGTAGGCATAAACAAAAGGTAGCAATGTATGCCTTGGTGGAAAAGTCGTATACAGAAATTAAGACCTCATCATTAACCTTCAGATCCACGTAATAAAATAAGCTGCTAAACATTTAAAGACTTTAATTGAGTTTGGATCATTATTCATTTTCTTTTCTATTTTATAGATTAAAAAATAAAATTTTAATATTTAATTGAGAGCATCTAAGTTTTTTCAAAAGGAGTTCTTTTCTTAACACGCAGTTTCTGTATATCACTGACTTAATATTTATTATCACAAATAAAGTATGATAATAAATAATAATTATGGAATGGAATTTTGAAGTTTGCCCAAAATGTGTGCTTTTTAAAATTCCAGCAATGAATAGATTATATCATAGCCTGCTGATTTTGAATAAAAAAGGTGGTTGATGGTTCGTTTTAGGAGTTTCTATACAATCAGTAACATTTTTTAGTTTAGTATGGGCATCACGCAACAATCCTCCAAACATTGATAGACCATACAACTATTGAGTTGGTACTTAACAATTGATTTTTATATAAAATTATTTTTATTTTTTAGACGAAACATACAAAAAAATTATCTAAAATGTAGAACATTGGTCTTTGGAATACATATTACAGTTACTTAGATACATACATATAAATTTTTGAAATTTACAATACATAAAAAATTTCGGCCTTATTGTGATTTACTGTAAAATTTTGTAATACTTGTTATGGTCCAACATTTCTATTTACAAAATGCCATTAAAATTGCTCATGTTTTTGCAATTTGATTTTTTAGTAATTTTTCTTTTTATATTATATATTTGAAAAAGACTAGTATTTTGCCAATGAAAGGTGTATGTACAAACATTCATGTATTTCTCAAGTAACGTGGAATCAATTAGTTTTAAATTAAAAATGGAATTTAATTTGATCAAAATGGCGAAGAATTTGTATCACCTCCGAGGATATAATTAATTAGAGTTGTTTGGTTGATAATTTTAAGATGGGCTAACCTAAAAGTGTTTAAAAAACGTATCAATGTAAGTATAATGTTTATTGTTTCCTAATTTTTTGTATGTACGTAATAGTTTCGTTGTTTCTTTTTTAACGCGTACACACATTTGTGAATCTAACTGATACATTTTCTTTTAATTGGGGAAGTATGTATGTATATATATATTTCTGCATGTGTTACGAATAAATAGTGTTTGTCATATACATATGTATGTAGATGTGTTACATTGTATTCTTTAGTAATATTCTATTTTATTTACAAGTGGCAAGTACCTTTTTAGGTAAATAAATATACTCACATATACATATGTATGTATGTATGCATGTGCTTTTATTGAATTGGATTTGTTTAACTACGAAACCTCAAAACTGAATTTTCCTTATGTACTTCTTTTTAATATTATATGTTTTACATTTGCTAATTTTTTAAATTACTTACTCTTTCCTGGCTTATATTCTCTTTTAATAAATATTTCTATAATTTATTATGATTTTACTCAATTTGTAATATTTAATACGTTTCTTATTCATGTAAAGATTTATATATTTTTTATTTTTTCCTTTATAATCTATAATATTACTAACTATTACAATTATTTTTGAAAAACTTGTACATATGTCTTGATCGTAGCTTAAATTGGGAGGTATTTTTTTAATTATTTCTGTTATGATAAATATCATTTTTCGCTCTGATTTTCGGGTTAACTCGTTAAGTAAATGACGTTTAATTTGCGTGCACGGATATTATGAAAATCGCTCGCCTACTTGTAAATATTAATGTGCTTTATTTATATTTTGGTATTATATGTATGTAAATATTTTCGAGCTATATTCACATTATTTTACTAACTTAATTTTTTCACTATTAATATATGAACATGTTTCTAATTTTGCATATGAGTGCAAGCTTACATGGAGCATTTTTTTGACAATAATGTACCTAGTACATATGGTACATGTATGTATTTCTGATATAAATAAAATTTATAATAAAGTTAAACACAAATGTCATCGTTGGTATATGAAAGATTTTATAAATTACCCATCAAGATTTGTTATATATGTAAATGTTGTATGCATATATGTATGTGTATGTATATAGATGTTATACATACGCAATATATGATTTGTAAAAAGAAAGGCGTAGATAAGAAAAATTGTACTAAATTAAAATTAAAATGTGTTATTAATTTGATGTAAATATTATTTTATTTTAATATTGAAACATACGACTAAGCGAAGTTTTAACTTACTGAGCCCAGAAAACATTTCGTTACATGTTCCATATATAAATACATACATATGAGTATATTGAATATAAATAAATATAAATAATTTTCCTCTATGAGAGTCTAAATTAACTAAAAAGAAATCATTCTACGACCCAAGATTTGCTCAAAGTTTCAATCCGTATACAAGTTTCATATTACTCGGGTGATTTTATTGTAGTAATTTCTACCGTTTTTTAAGTTTATGTGTATTCCAATACGATGTTTTGCAAGCCATTAGTTTATTTCACTCAAAAATAAAGTTCATCGATGTATTTATTCAGGTTTCGTCCATTCACTATGGTGCTCCTGTTTGGCCATGACTAATGGTGATGCTAAGTCTTGCAGAAATATTTTTGCGTCCACCGTAGCTTAGTGGTAGCAGTGCTTGCTGGGGTTCGATGGGTCTAAATGAGCTGACCTTAAGCGGGACTTGTCTGATATATTATATGTGTATATCAGGAAACTAGTGCTTATGAAAATTCTTCAGCAGTTGGTTGACGATTTAGAAATAGGCCTGTTCATTTCTATTTGCCAAATCATAAATGAAAAAAAAAAACTTAATCGAAATTCGCTTTAGTTGTCATAATTATCAAAATTGAAATACGTATACGAAATACTAATTTTGTGACTGGCTATGGAATTATAACTGTTTCTGTATTTTCTTACGTGATTTTCTTATGGACGTCATCACTTGCCGATTGCATTCATGTGAAATATCAACCTATCTTGATATCTATGGGATTAAAGTTTCCTCTAAATATATGAATATTTAAAATTTATCGATGCACAGATGGACTGAAATTTCCAATTCGCTCTCTATTGTGTTACACCATTCATAAAACCATCGGCTGGACAAAGATAATAAACCCAGTCGGATATTACAGTATTATTTATAATTGGCAAAGATAGCTACTGTCAAACAATTTGAAACAAAAAGTGTATCAAGTGCAGTTTAAAAAAAAATTAAAGGTTATGTATATTTAAAGGCACTCATAAGTATTATAATTTAAAAAAGTAAATTAGTATATCTAATTTTTTTTATTTTACTAAGCCTGCCTGCCCGCTTTTATTATTTTTGTAAATAGGCTCTTGTGATGAGCTTTTGATTAATGGTTTCTAATAATAAAAGCAGGTACGCTTAGTACACTCATGTTGATACAAAAATAAAATTCTCTTTAAACTATTTAATTTATTCTATATAATTCATAAATAAAATTAAAAAATGGGGTTATAATCATATTTAAATCGAAATCGACCAAAATTTTTCTTTTTATTTCAACGACCATATGATCATACGTGTATGTCTGTGAAAGTAAGAGAAACTCTTAATTTAATTAGCTTTGATTTCACCGAAATATTAATGTTGACTTACAAAGTACTTTGCTAAAGATTTCATATATAATAAGAGATTCTATCCGCTTCCCGCTATCCACTCGTAATTTCAAGCACTCTCAACACCTTACATAAAAAATAATTCTTCTTCCGCAGGGTTGCAATCAGGTTCAATAAATAAAACGCAAAGAAAATGAAATGATAATTTTATTTTTAAATAAGAAAATGTCACAATAAAAAAATTATATATGTATATGCATTCATCTTCTTCGTGTGCTCACAAAATAAAGGAAATCAAAATATTGAAGACTAACAACGAAGTAAGTTTAGAAATCCCGCATTTAATTGCTCGAAATTTAAATTTATACAATTTAGTTTGTTTGCATATAGAATTTTTGAATTTTCTTTTCTATCTTCTACTTAAACAATACTTAAATGATATTAACATTATTAAGTTCCTTTTTCTTTAAAGTAGTATAAATTGCACATTTGGGCAGTGGCCACAGGACTTATACCTGTTCTTCTTTAGAAGATTGTTATGTTGTTCTAAATAGTACGTTACGGCTATTTTTGCATGCGGCAGTGACATTTGACGGTAAATAATCGAGTAACCATTCGTAAATTTTGTATTAGAAAAAAAATTTAAGGTTTTTCAAATTTATATGAATTGCCATAGTGGTAAGAGGTGATTTGCTTAAAACAACAACAACAACTACAACTACACGTTTCCAAAGAACTGCGTATATTTCATTTCACATATTTGCTTTATTTAAGTATACAAATATTATAATTTTTATTACAATAATTGATCCTTCCGATTTGAATAGTTTTCAAGCATTTCAAAAATTCACGTTATTTATTTTTCTTACATAGTCAAGTTAAACAAAATTTCATTCAGTTCCGATTATTATATATACATTCGTAATGTTTACATGTTTTTTGGATCCAATATCACGATTTATCACATTTATCATTCCAGTATGTAGTTTTCTTAAATTTTTCCAATGAGGATTAATTTTTGCGTTTACACTTTTAAAAAGAAATTCCCTACTCTTGCTTACCTTCATTTACATATGTATAAATATGAAGATGTATATTCTTATATACATACATATTAATCAAGGTATAGTCATATGGTATCAACACCTAATTTAATTTGTACTCATGTCGACTGAAATATTCCTAACAATAGTTAAAAAAGAAATATGTATGCTCGCAAGATATGCTGGATTTGGCCAAAAAAGTTTAGACACAGGCACATACATATGTACATATGTACACATAATTATGTACATACATATATGCATTCCAACACATTAATCTTGGTTTCATCTAACTATCTGTCACGTCCATACATTCAGAATTACGAATAGCAAATTATTGCTGAACTCAAAAGGAGCACATACTCGTATACATTAATTTTAATTTTTGATTTTTTTCAGTTGCATATATTTAAATTTTTAATAACTTAAAATTCATGTAAACTTTTTTTTTGAACGAGTAAGTATTCGTTGTTGTTGTTGCTTCCATTTCTAGCCTTATAGCCTTTTAGCCGATCTTTAGAAAACTTAAAAGGAAACATAGAGGGCGAAATTAAAATAGAGCAAACATTTGCGGATGTTTAGTACAACTAATGTTAATAAATTTCAACATTCGCGTCTTATATTAGATACAATTACAGTTTACTATAAAATAAGCAACAAAAACAAATTAATAGTATTTATATGCTTTAGCTAGACATATATATACATACAATTAATATATATTTATTTATGTATATTTATACTTACAAATGAACTGTAGATGCACAGAACATTTTTTTTTTAATTTTACTAATAATTAATAACAATTTGAAAATATTACAACATTTTGTTTTCAACATATCTTTCTCTTAAATAAATATAGCTATTTTTCTTTAAAAATATGTATGTTATTGTGTATCTAAAATATACAATTTCATTTCAGTGAGCCTTAAAGCCATTTTACTCACCATAACTACTATTAACATAAAAAGTTCTAATAAATACAAATTCTTTACAATATGCATCCATTTTTGTATAAAACTTCTGTACTCTGCAAATATCTTTTTTTTTTTTTAATTTCTATATCTGTATTACTCGAAATTCAGCGAAAATTTCGAGCAATCTTTTATTGCTTTGTACATTCCACAAAATCCATTTAATTTGTAGGCCATGCGTTAATTTTGAAAATTCTTGAGATTTTCGACAATAATTTCGTTCATTTGAATATATCATCTTTGGAAACGCCTTAACTGAGAAAACAATACAGTTAACACTTTGAATACCGTGGTCATTAGCTTAAAATATTTTTGATTTATACAATTAAGTCCTTTAAAATTATTTTTATTTTCAAGTTATTGCGTTTATGATCTTTAAGGAGATGGATATTCGACATTCTGAAAAAAATTAAAAACAGTTTCGAAAGTGTTTTGTTAAGGCATTTCTGCATTTCTTTGTTCAGATATATTACAAAAAATTTAGAATTTTGCCAACTTCCACACCTCAATGGAATGTACAGCTCATTGAGCTTTGTTGTATTTGTTATTGATAGTGTCAATAATGCTCTTACATTCGATGTACTTAAATGCACATTCATACATGTACACGTATGTCATTTCCAAACATTTACACTCCATTGCAGTCAATCTCAATAATATCCTTTGGCACGTCTACAAACTGATAGACCAGCCTTTGCCCGTCCACCTTCGCCAATATCCCACGCTGATAGTAATATCGCAATGCTCGCCCCATTGTCTCATAATTCATATCTGGTTTATTCTTATGCATGCCCCATAGACGTGACACTGCTTTCGAGTCCACCAACTTGAAAACGCCTTTCTCACGGTTGGTCCACTTAATAAAACGCGGACAATATTCTCGATCCTGCAAGAGTTTTAGTAGAAATTCCCATAGGTATGTTGTAGAGCCCTCTCGACTACGTCGTTTTACACCCATTTCTATTTTCGGCTTTCGTGGTTTTTTCACTTTTCGTTGAGGAAAACCACCAAGCTCCAACATATAGGAGAGATCATAATTGACATTGGACGTTGTTGGCTGAATCACACTTGGTTGATGCAGGACACTTCCAGCAGCGGTTGATTGGCTGTTGGCCAGCGTGGAATGCTGATGATGATGAAGGTGTTGTTGGTGAGCATGCAGGGAATGATGTGGTGTCATGCCGGGATTGGCGCGTGGCGGGGAGGGTGTTGTAAAGTAGGGTGCCGTCGAGTAAGTAGTTGGATTTCCATTATTTAGCGTACCAACTGAACCCGCATTCGCACCATTTCCACTGCTGCTACTCACCGTCGAACCACTGGATGGACTAGTGTTGCTCGCGAGTGGCAAGTAGTAACCATCGGGCACTGCAAGGAGAAAACATAATTTTTACGTAAAGTTGAATATTCATTGCTAAGAAAAAAAATTGTTATTATTACGACTAGAACTCAGCATAATAACCTTTTGAGTATCCATACAGAACTCATTGCAACCACATGTTATTTTAGCCCTAACCCGAATTTGATTTATTTTTTATTGATATAATAAACTTGAAAAATTAATTAATCCATTAAAAATCAAGGCTGCATCGTAACGATAGATTTCACGTTAATCGAAAAATTCATATATCGTTTCAGTTGAAATATTTGGAAATATTTACGTTAAGGCAATTATAAAAATAAATTTCTTTTCGATTTTACCCGAAACGAAAAGCTGTCGTTAATGATTAATCGGTAACCGATAATGTTCAACGTTAAAATGAAGTGGTCTGTTAAATCATAGCAACAGCCATTTTAAAATTAACATTAAGGATGAGTTTCTGCTGTTTCAGCGTTACCGATTTCATTTCGTTTCGATGAGTTAATTTTTCTTGTAAGCGAAACGAAATGATGTCAATGCGTTTGTTGGGCATCCGCTGAATTGATTAGGATTCTCGTGAGTCATTGGTTCAGAGATTTGTGCACGAAACTTTTCTTTGAAATTTCGAAAACTAGAAACAACTCTTTTCGACCCTTTGTCTTAAAAACTAGCGACTAAGTACTATCCTTCATAAACGGATGGTACAAATTCGACTTTTGGCCACGTTTTTTTCAAATTCAAACCACTGTACCGTGTGAAGGGGAAAACAATAAGCGAACAATATTTTGGAAGGCCCAGAGATTTTTTATAAAATTACACTCAAAATTGCTTTAGTTTCAAATATATCTCTGAGAGGAACAGCCGGATATTTTTTAACTTCTTCGCGGTGAATAAATACAGATTTGTATCTACTACTTACTATAAGAATTCTGGTAAGCAACTAATTGTGAGAACATGCATATGCACGCAAGCATACATATACCCATTGGCATTTGTAAATATAAGATTGTAAAGACAATTTAATTTTAGGGGGCTAGTCTGGCGTACTCAGTCTCATCTTTTTAACGCCATATTACATTCACACATTGTGAACATACGTTCTCTCTCTGTTTTAACACTCCGCTCTCTGTACTTTGACGAGCTCCGCTGTGGAGCTGAACGTTTACACTGGTAGTTGTGACCTTCACATTTTGTGCAAAGGCAATGTGTCGATGACCACAAAATCATACATACAAAAATATAAACAACGAACGGCGAACACAGCAAAATGCATATAAAGCTTCGTATATACATGCTAATATATACACATTAAAGTAACATACTGACAAGCATATTTGTGAATTTGATTTTCTACGGTAATTCGAAAAACTGGTGGGGGAAGGTGACGCTTAAGTGGGACTGCAGCAGGCAACGTTGAATAAATAACGTCGTCGCAGACGGGTTCACTTTTGGCGATGGCAGTAGCAAACTAAGGGAAATGCGATATACATACTTACACATTGCTACACATGTATATATGATAAAATAAGTCTGTGTATGCAACAATTCTTCGTTGTATGCAATGCGTGGAATAGTGAGAGCTTTTTGCGATGAATAGAGAAGGGGAAATATTTGACATGAGCATGTGCGTGCTGAGAGTGCTGAGTGCTGAGTGCAAATAACGTATTTGTATGTATGCTCATATTTAGGTACATACATATATTCATGATTCGTTTGTTGCAAAATGTAGTGAGCTAGCTTTGCACGATTCGAGCGGTTACTCACTTTGGATGGTGCAAACATTCATGTGCTTACTATAAGTTGTATAGCTTGAACATACATATGTAAGGTAAGTATGTACACATTTTTGCACAAAGATAATATAACTTTTTTTTAAATTTATATGAGCGTCATACATAAAAAGACACAAACATTTGTATGTATGTAGTATGCACACGACGATTTTGAAACCTTTTGGACCTAAGCATTACATACGAAAATAAGTGTTCATTTAGATGACAGTTCTTACATTTACGCATGCGCATTCTGAAGCCAAGCTTAAAATACACTTTTAAATTGATTATTTTGGATCATTTCTAAGACAATATTTTCCTTAAGATACAATTTTTAAAACCATTACAGATAATTCAAATTTAAGTATGCGAAAACTACATGCATACATATTTATATATTTATTATTGACTTTCATACATACATATGTACATATGTATGTACATTGAATGGATAGTAGGTATAATTCATATTTTTAGGAAATGTCGTGAGTAAAATAATTTTCAGTCCTTATTTAAAGATTCCAGCTTACACCAAATCTGTTTGGCAGTGGGTTTGTGTTGTAATTGTAAGCGAATGGCGAAAAGTGAATCGTTCAACCGGTTAAAATTATTGATTTTAATATTTTCGCTTATTATTAATAGGTTAGAATTGAAATCAAAGTTAAAATTGTGCCTACTTCGCTATAAAAAAGTTGACCGAAATTCCATATGGTATTTTTTATTTGTATTAAATGTATTGAAAATGTGCAAAGAAAGACTTACTTCCGACACTTCGACTCCATATATTCCGTAATGACGCAGAATTTTGGTACAGATTGGGGTGTAGAAAAGTCCCTGTTGGAATATGAGATGAATGCGGGTGACAATGTGCCGATATACCAAGCCTCGCCTTTATCTCATCACTGCACGGTTGTCCTCCTGAACTAGAACTATCCACATCGGAGACACCACTATCGGCAGGACTGGGAGGGAAGGAACCTTCACAAAAAAAAAACCAATCCGAAAAGAAATGTACATTAAATTGATACGTATATAAGTTCTATTGATCTGAATGAATAAATGGTCTTATATAAATGAATATATAGAACACTTCATTAATATAAACTTAGAAGCAGACCCACTTTGAATCTTAATACATTTACTTTTCGAAAAGGCTTTCAAATATCCTGAACTTAGATAGATACATATAAAATTTCGTGTCTATATACAGTACATGGAGGTATGAATGTGTGTTTATGAAGTCAGGTCAGTTTGCCTACCTGTTGTAGCTGTTCCATAGGTCCTGTGATGTGAGTTGTGTATGGAACCGCCGCTTAGCAGATTATGCAACAAAGGCCGGTGTGGTATGGCCAGTGGCTGGAGCTGGTTACTCGCTCCTGATCCTGAGTGTGGGCCGCCATGTTGAGATAAACCATTAACAAGTTGCTGCTGCTGTTGTTGTTGATGATGGGCTTGTTGATGGTGGTGCTGTGGAGAAAGTATTGCGTTTTGCTCAGATTTTATGTGTATAACACTAGGAGATCCCGCATAAGTGGCGCTCTGTTGTTGCTGATGTTGTGATGGCTGCTGCTGCTGTTGATGCTGCTGCTGATGGTGATGATGCTGATGATGTGTTAACAATGGACCAGGACTTGTTGATTGCTTTATAACTGGAATTTGAGTATCTGTGATTAGACAACGAGAGAGGAGAAAAGTAAAATATTTGTACAATGCCAATTCTATCGTCTTACTTTTTAGCAAGTATATTTATATGTATGTGGATACATACATACATACATATACATATGTACTTACACATGTGTAAGTGCGTACCGCACATGAGAGAAAAATTATTCCCTTAAATATGACAAAATAAGCTGGGCTGCACACTTAGCACAACTACCGGAGTTTCCGAAGTTGGAAAAAGCTAAATACCGCTAGATATGCATATAAAGTGCACTTGTGCACTTAACGTTAATATGTGGCTACTAGAAACCCCCCGTTTCAATGAAAGCAATTGCAATTAATATTAATCATTCTTTGATAATTAATGCGATTGCGGAGGCTATGTTGCGGCTTTACATTATACGAGTATGTAGGAATTTTGAAGGGTTTACTATAAAGTGTACGTGTAATTTTTTCTACCTGAAGAACTATAATTTTCGCAATGTCAACCGATTTCTATTTAATATTTTCCAGTTTACATTAGCTGAACTAGGAAGCTTTTCGCACCCAAGAAACTGTTTTTGTCTTGGCAACGCCTTGGGGTTTGCCATCTACACGCCGTAGAACAATTATAATCTGCACTTAGACTTTCGAAGAGGTGCGTCGATGTGACTGTGAGCAGCAGTCAGCAATCAGCAAATTTGCGTCTCTGTTGTCGCCAGCGAGTCCAATGACAATGACCCGGTTTGCAACCAACCAGCCAACAGCTCAACAACTAGTCAAACAACTGTAAACTGGGACTACGTTAGTAATAATAAAAACATTTATTTTCCCAAACCGACAAATCGCCAAACATAAGTGCATATATACCTACATACATACATACATTAATATATAATATGTACATATATAATACATGCAAGTATGCAAATGTAAATATAAAAACTGATGAGCTGCATGACGCTGATACCACCTTTTTTAATTAGTTGTAGATATTCAAGTACCGAAGAAAAGAAAAGCGCACAGCGAAATGAAAATGAAATCGAAATTGCAAGCAAAAAGGAAAGGTGAAGTGTAGCATGTAATGTATTACGACTGCAAAACGAGTTTTGTTTATGTAGTCGTTGCTGGTGTATTTTCTTTCACCAGTAGTGTCACAAGCTAAAACAAAAGTTAAACAACAAGAATGGAAAGCAGCAGAAAAAGCAACAACTGCATCCAATTATCATCTCCGACAGAGCAACGCCGCAATGAAGTACAGCGAGGAAAATTAAAAGTAAAAGTGTATTTTCACTAATTTCTATCAGCAGATGCTACTATTTGGCATTAAAACCATCAAAACATAAAAATATTTTCCTCCCATCTGGCCCCAACCCATCCGATTGAATTGTTTTTGCTCTTCGCCAATCGAATGCAGTGCAATTTATGAATGCACTAACTCACATGCACACATACCTACACAAACATATAACTAAAAAACTTTGCAGAGAGTACAACGCTCAGGAGAGAGATGTAACCACAGTGGTGTGGAGATGAATAAAATATGGTGTAAAACATTACTAATATGATATTTTTCAAACGAATTGAAGGACCTTCAGTTTAGTCTTAATTCACCTCCGTACTGTTGGCAGATTTTTGTGGGAAGCAATTATTTTTCACGTCAAAAATATACTTCAAAATTTGGTTTTATAGAAGAAATGTAATGAATTTTTGTTTATATTTTCTAATTATATATGTAATTTGCTTCTAATAAATAGTTTCATGAGACATTTGAATTTTAATTGAAATATGCATGTGAATATGTACATGTGTATGTGAATTCCGAAATTAAAGTCATATGATTAAAATCCCAAATATTCTGATATATGTATGTATACATATGTTTAAAAATCTATAAATTTAATGCGAATTAATTATTTTGTTTAAATAAAATAGGAGTTATTTTTGTTTGTAGAAAGATTTCCTTGCTACATGGTGCAGAGCGTGTGCCATTTAGACCTAATGGGCGGAAGCACTGCCGCGCACCGATAAGCATGAAAGTGCAAGCGAACGCCGCAGGAAGGAAATGGCTGATAGATTGTAGCGGGCATGTGGGGAGATGCAATAAGCTCATAGGTAGCATGTTAACCTACAACTTTATTCTCGCATCGGAGCAGTGTCAGAAATGTAATTGCATATGTATGTGTTGGGCTAGCGTAGCGCCTTTACGTTGCATTTACTAAGTTGCGCCTGCAATGAAGAGAGCTTGGTATTGTGGATGTCGACGAGCCTCTGACTGCAGTGTTGTTTACACGCACACACAAACTCTCTAATCGAATGTGGCCGTAAGTAAACATATATATATATAGATAAATCGACTATGTAAATATATACACATATGTACCATAGGTATGAAAGCGCGTGCATGGTAAATATATTTTTAAATGCATCAAATATACAACGATGTGTAAATACATACCTATATATGTATGTACAACGCTGTAGCGCCTTTACATGCATATGCATGCATGTGTAAATAAAAAACTACACTTACATTTGCAATCAGATACTTAGATGCGAACGCACAGGCAAACATATGAACGGCAAATAGCATGCATACGACCAAGTGTGGCTGCGAGAGAGGAAGAGAAATCAGGTCAAGGCTTGTCGGTAGAGTAGTCGTCGTTCACAATTTATGCTTTGTTGGTTGCATTATTGCATGTTGTTATCTTATTTTGCTTTTTAAAATTGCTACGCTGCTGTTGCCGCTGTGCGCTTACACTAACATACATACATACTTATATGTTGGTGTAGTTGCTGTTGTTAGTGTACTCTATAGTTTCTGCTGTTTGTTGATTTTGCCTCATAGTTATTTTGCCGTTTACAATTGCAGACATACATACATATACATATATACGAGTATATGTAGAAATACTTATGTAAATATGTGTGACTTTGTACATGCCAATGTTCTCTGCCTTCACTTGGGAAATGCTACTAAGAGTATTTGTTCAATATTTTATCCACATTTGCTCTTTGCCTTTCGTTAGTGCAGGTCCACCAGCGCATTGCAAATGCAAGCCAATAACACCACATAGTCGTTGGGCGGTACAAGGCTTTGGCTGCTCACTGTTACCAACTTTCATGAAGTCAAACGCGTAAATATGTATGTTTACATATGCATGTACTTGTATACGTACATATAAGAGGTCAAAGAATTGGAAAGGTCTCTGCAAGAGAAAATTATTAACATTACGAGAAAGTAAGGAAGAGATAAATTTTTCGGAGGTTTTGTGATTCAATATTTACATAAATATATTTATGAGATTTTTCACCCATGTAAACATGATTTCTAAAATTTCGGGCCTAACGTTGAAAGAATTCGTCTGAACAAAACAAAACTAATTACTTCCGCTGGTTGAGAATTATTATTCGGATTTTTTCAGATATTCACATAAAATTAAAATATTTTACCCTCAATAAGCAAGAGAAGATTTCCATGGGTATTTCTAAAAAACCCAAATGATCATACCTTCTTCTACAGGGACATACTTGTCAAAACTAACATACCGTACACAAATACACCAATAAACATTATGTCGCATAACTACATATTACGGAAATATTTGTCAGTACGTAGAGTACTGCAAACTCGACGGTTAAGACATTTATTTTTGACAATTAACTATTGATACTACCTATATATATTCTCGGTATTCCGGCGACACGCCTACCACTTTTAATTGCATATTTTCATTTGCCTGTTTAACAACATGACTTATTTTGCTCTTTGTTTGACTTTTGTTGCTTTGATTATTACCATTGAAATTTTTGCAAGTTTTTAGACATTTTATTGTGCTTTGTTTCCTTTGAAATTTCGGTATTTTTGGAGCGGGTGTTTGTTTACCCCTTTTGTTCCGCTTGACGTGTTTGAATCGGTTACATCACATTTTGAATAGTAGGTCAATGAGCAGCGAAACATAACATCAACAACAACACACTGGTGGTTGGCAGAAGGCATTTGCAATATCTTACACACATGTATGTATGTATGTATGTACATAAATTGTTCGTTTCACGTGGATTTTTAACTGACTGGTTTACTTACTGAATAACTACCGGTAGAGGGGCTTACAGTTACCCTGAAGTATAAACAGAAATGCCAAAATAAAAGTGGTAGTGATATTGGCGCTAAGAGCACTTGCTGATTTTTCGGTTCAGCTTCACTCAAGTATTTTTTTTTGAGAATTTATAATTTTCATATGTGAAAGATATAACATTTCCTCTAAGTAAGAGATATTCCATTATGACTAAAATTTACTAACTTTAACTCTTTGCAATAAAATAAAATGCTGCAATGAGCTCATCTCTGCTGAAACTCAACTTTTAGAAATGATAAATTGGAACTATATCATTAGTTGATTAAGATAGCAGTGATATTCATCAACTTCTATGCTCCTGGTAAAAATTCCAATTGTAGTTAACTGCAGGTCTCTCCATTTGTTGGAAAAGAAGATGACCCGCACCATCTGTCGCCTGAAAATCACTTCAATGGTTGATGGAGAAATTAACTAACTAATTAACTTTAAATTAACTAATTAACTTTAAATTAATATTTCTATAATTTTTGACCAGGACTTGAAACCTGCCCTCCGAGTGGCAGTACACAATACTAACTACCCGGCTGCCTTGATCTTTTTGCATCAAATTCTGGACATTCTTCACATTATCTCATTTAGTCATCTTATATGGGTTTTTTGGGCTAGTTATAGCATATACTTTGCTGTGGACGCAGGTACACTAATATCGTGTACCTGGCTTATTATGGTTAGAAATGATCCTCCTCTGGCTAATTTGCCTGTAACTGTGTCCGGGCTCTCAAATCACGCTGTGTTACATTTATTTGAGAGTTTGTTCAGTAATTCTACATTTTATACATATTTTTTTGTATGTTTTTTTTTATGAAGAGATTCCAATCTGTTTTGCACTAAAAGTTTGCTACATCTCGTTAACATTTTTGTTAGGACTAATAGTAATTTTTATTAAAATTATTTATTATTATCTTAAAATTGTCTTCTTAAAATGTTTTTTGTGCAACGAAATATTTGATTGTGTTGATAGAGCTAATTTAGAACAATATAAAACAGGCACGAGGAGTTTTGCTTTGTTTAAAAAATAAACTGGGGGTAAAGAGGAATAAATAAACAGAAACAGCCGCTGATAATCTGACAAGACCTGTAATAATGGAAAAGGGGCGGGGTGATGAGCCGAAAATTTAGATTGTTATTGGCGCTGTATTTGTGCTCCCAGTCAATTAGCTTCCACGTAATTAGGCAAGCATTTTCGGTTATGCACATATGTATGTACAATACATACACAGAACAAACAAACAACAAAAAACTACATATATGCACATATGTATGCACACATATATGGATGAGTATGCAAATCTGTATATATATATACATATGTGTATATGTACACGTAGGTTTTGTTGTTTGTTTGGTGAGTATTCGTTTATTGTGAAACTCTTAATAAGTACTGCAGTCACATTTTTTTGTTTTGTTTTGACATAAATATAGTTCCTGTTCTTTCGAAGAGCCACTGACTTGCAATAACAATATCTCTGTTGATCACCTATAAATTTATTTATTATATGCGTCTGTTTATAACAATTATACATATATGTATAAATACATATGTCTTCATATGATGTATTCATATATACACGTGCATATACTCGTAGCCATATCCACATGCCTTTGTGTGACGAAAGAGCACCATCGACAAAAAAGTTGATTTTTTTCTGTTGGATTCTTTGCTGAGGCAACGAAATCAGCAGCAGCGGAGTCAACTTCGACGAATGTTGCTGTTGCTTAATCGCTGTTTTGTTGTTCCGTTCAGTTGCCAGTGCGAGTGAGAATGCGCACATTTTGGAAATTTAGTCTCAAGTTCAAGGTCTTTCGTATGATATGCATATGTATGTACATACATGCATATGTATATAGGTATGTAGTACACATAAGTATGTGTATGTTGTGTATGTGCAATATATACGCGAGCGGACAAAGAATATTGGTATTTTTACGGTAAAAATTTAGGTTGCCTTTTTATTGCTGCTCTGGCTTGTTATTAATTATTGTTGTCATTGTCACTTTTTAACAATAATGTTTAAGTATGTACGTATTAGTGGTATGGTGTGTGAAGAGTTTTGAGAGGCAACGTCTCCTCAGAAATGGAGAAATTTTACTCTCATTAGTTTGCATTTCCACTTTTCAACACCCACATACATACCATATATATATACATATATGTAAATATGCATATATGTATATATGTATATATATATATATATATATATATATACATATCTAATTTTATAAACATACATATGTTAGCATATACAAAATATTTTTTCTTTGCTTCCGCATAAAAAAGTTATTCTCCATATATAATATTTACCATTGAAATTTTTTAATATAAATATATATAAATTTGTATAAGATACAACTTTGCTAATCTACACGCGTCCACATTCTTTTTCTACTAAAAGTTTTAATGTGAATATTTAAATATGGGCTTAAGTAACCTGTGTCTCAAAGGAGGTCGGGTATTAATCAATTCGGACAGTAGCATATGGTATACTATATATAAATATATACATATGCATGTATACGTACACGTATACTTACATTGAATTGTGCATGTCTAAGTACGAGTATAATGTAATCTCTGTTAAATACGTGATTTAATAGGGATCACTTTTCGAATCACAGAAGAATCTCAAAATTTATGGATTGAATATACTCGTATGTATAAGATCTATAAGCGTTTTGTATACGCATATAATTGTAAGCATCATACATATGCACAAACCTATGTTCATAGTAGGTCATTAGGGAATCATAAAAATATTCCCAAATAAATATTGTTCAAAGGTGATTACTTTGCGTTAAAGTGGTTAATTAAAGTGGTTCATTTGTTACATTCTCGAATACTCACGGGTATATTCATTTGAAGCGGATATACTGAAAGTATAAGTGAGATTAAAACTAATACTAATAAAATATTTTATATTTCCATTACAAAATTATTGATTTAGTTATGTAAAGTGTAAAATAAATTAGAATGCTCAAAATATTTTACCAAAGGAAATTAAAATTTTTTGATGCTATAATTGTTAAAAAGGATCGAAAATTACAAAAAAAAAACCTTATTGATGTTTTGCAATTCGAAATGTTGCCTACGTCTTTGCAATTAGTTCGATTTACTGTTTAAAAACTGTAAAAGAGTTGATTAATAAAGTACAACTTAAAGTCTATTATGATAACGGTCTATTCGTAAATTGGCTTTCTTTAATTCTTGACCAATTTAGATTGAAAATACACCCAGAAGGATTTTCTTAGTATACAGAGAGACGAATATTTCGATAAAAATTGTTTAGGGGAGAATTATGTATTCTGTAATATTTGTAGTGATTAAATCAAGTTCTGCGCGAAGTATGAGTACCGTGTAAATTTTTTTTTTTAACTTGTAATGACTCGATGAACTAACTTTGTAGGCTGTTTGAAGACTCTTTCGATAGGCAATTAACCAAATTTCCGTATAATTGTAATAGCTTCGAAGTATATTCATGGAAATAACACCAATAAATGATTTGTATGAGTTTGGATGATTTCCCTCTCTCAAGCAGATCTCAAAATGTGTGCAAGGCAGCTCACTGTAACCACTATTTTGATTTTTTACTATGTAAAGCCAAAAATTCAATGGTTTCGTTTTTTTTTTTGTGAAATAACCATGTATACGGCACGGGTTATAACGAAATAACGTAAATTATACTATTTTCTCCAATACTTTGTATTTTCTATGTCATTTTAAATTCCGATGAGTACCATGAACTGCGGGTGTATCAACTTTCTTAAAATAACCATCAAAAATATACAAATGTGATCTATTTAATTCCATTAATTATTTACCAATAAAGGCAAATTAAAGAAATCTTTTAAGCCCTCTGATGTTGTATAAATTTTTAACCGCCGCAATTAAATACCAAAAAGAAGTGCTTTAGATACATAAATTGTAATTTTCAATGAATAAGGGACCTTGCAATAATCGATCCATTATGCTTATAAATTACTGCAGAATGTACGAAGGACTTTCTGGCGATTCATTTCGACAAAATTTGAATAAATAGCTTAGCCGATGAACCTTTAACTCTTGAGCACTTGAAAACCAACATTTGCCAAGTTACGGCTGAGATATCGCCCAATATGTGCCAAAGAGAAGTTTTCTACAATTTCGTCTGAAACTGTTGGATATTACAAGTAGATTTAACTTAAGTGAATTGTCATAAATTTTAAGAATAAATTGCATGTGATGGCCATAGTTACATTTATATTCATACAGTAAGTAGAGAGAATCCAAACCTCAACACTTTACCGTATAACCAACTCAGCTATAAAAAAATATTACCAACTATTCTGGATCAGTGTGCCCGATTATATACATATAATATCAAACAACAAATAAATAGTCCAATCATCGTGTTGAAAAGCCAACTAACAGCAACTAACAATGTCTGTGTATATATATACATACATATATTGTCTCGCAAAGGCAAAAGTTACATACATATACAACTCCCAACCTACCTCAAGAAATTTTTTGTTATATTCGAACATTGGTCGGTTTGACTTTCAGTCGGCAGCGAGATTTCTGCCTGGCTTTTCTATGTTATGGGGGAAATGTTACGAGTACACATTCTGTTGTATTAAATCCTCTCTTTTTTTGCCACTAAATACACACATAGAATATGTGTATAGACATCAACTGGCCGAAAAGAACCCACGAGGTCGCGTCAGAAAAGCCATTAAGCCCACTAAACTACCGCATTATTAACAAGCATACGTATGTATGTATGTAAGTTTTATACGTGTGTGTATTTTGATTTTGAATTTTTGGTTGTGTTTGTTTCGTATTTGTTCTATTTTGTGTAGACCTTTTCACTTTCTCACTTCGTGGGGGCAGACCATGTATAATATAAAACGATTATCCTGCAGAGTTTCCTCCATTTGATTTTGCTTTCGTTTTGGACTTGCGACTTTCACGTATACACACAAAATATTATATTTGACGACAGGCGGGCAGGCTGTTAGCAGGTTGTCTTCTTAGCCTGGTTTTTCGCTCGTTATATAGATCAAGTCCAACATTTCCA
The DNA here is from genome assembly GCA_037013455.1 of Ceratitis rosa. Classification (NCBI taxonomy): domain Eukaryota; kingdom Metazoa; phylum Arthropoda; class Insecta; order Diptera; family Tephritidae; genus Ceratitis; species Ceratitis rosa. Next base: position 1,357,436 of record JAWMAG010000012.1, read on the forward strand.
ACAATCAACGTACCACAATGATGGTGATGCCGTTATGTATATGAGTGTATATGTATAGAAGTCTCGTTTCAGCACACACACCAGCATACTTTTCATTGTTTTACTACAAAAGCGTACGATAGTTCTATCATATAGATATATATTGATCCAGTTTTGAGATAAATGACAGAGAAAACTGCAGACGGAAATAAGTACTGGCCAAGAATGTGATACAACCAATGTTAGTAAATACTTACGTATGTACATGTGTGGAAGTACAGAGGAGTCGGAATTGATATATCTATATATATATATATATATATATATATAATTGGCGCTTTGAAACCGCTGAAGCGATTTTCGGCCGAGCTCCTCCTCCAATTTGTGGTTTTGCGTCTTGATGTTTTCTTCAACAAATGGAGGGACCTACAGTTTATACGAAGAGTCTTTATTTTATGTCTGAAATACACTCGGAGGGGTGGACATTCACTGCCGAGGGGCGACCGCAATTAGAACATTTAACTTAATTTTTTTATACAAATTAATTTTCCATAATTTTTGGATGTTGGAGGTACGGGGATTTGAGCCCGAGCCTTCCGAATGTCAGTACGCATTGCTAACCCCTCGGCTAACGCGGCAGCAAATATATATATATACCTTCTGCTCAAATATAAACGAGACTGCTTAATTTCTCAAAAACGGTTAATTATTCTTCAATATTTATTTTATCCCCTTCAAAATAGTCACTATTAGAGGCGATACACATATACCACCTTTTTTTCCCAATCTTCATAACACTTCTGGTAGGCCGCTTTAGGTATGGCTTTCAGTTCCTTCTTCGAATTCTCTTTTATGACTTCAATCGACTGAAAATGCTTTCCACGAAGCGGCAATTTGAGTTTAGGGAAAAGAAAAAAGTCACACGGTGCCATGTCGGATGAATACGGTGCTTACGGAACAATATTTACGTTGTTTTTGGTCAAATAATCGCGTACAAGACGAGACGTATGAGCTGGCGCATTATCATGATCCTTTTGAGACGAATATTCTCACGCAAACGCTTCAAAACGGATAAATAATATTCAGCATTAACGGATTGACCTTCTGGAAGGAATTCCGAGTGCACAACACCTTGGCTATCAAAGAAAACAGTGAGCATAACTTTGATTTTCGATCGACTTTGACGTGGTTTTTTGGGTTTCGGCTCATTTGGAAGGCGCCATTCAGATGATTGCTGGGCTGTTTCAACGTCGTATTCAAAGACCCAAGTCTCGTCACCAGTTATGATGTGCTGGATGTCCGTATCACTCTTGTGAGTATTCCCTTGGCGACAGTTTTGCGTTCCTCTTTTTGAAGAAAATTCAACAATTTTGGAACAAGTCGAGCAGACACACGTCTCATGCCCAAAACATCGTGAATAATGCTATGAGCCGATCCATTTGATATGTTGAGCTCACTAGCTATCTCTCTTTCAGTCACACGACGATTTTCCAACGCAATTTTCTTTACTTTTTCGACGTTTTCTTCGTTTATTGACGTTGCTGGACGACGATCATGGGACAAGTTCTTCAGCGATGTATGGCCGTCCTTGAACGACTTATACCAATCAAAAATACGTGTACGTGATAGGAAAGACTCCCATATGCCTTATGCAACATTTTCTTTGCGTCCGTCGCACTTATTCCATTGAAATAACAAAATTTCAAACAAACTCTTTGCTCAACGTTAAATTCCATAGTAAAATTCGAAAAACACACTCGAGGTTGACTTGTTTATAGTGTCGTAAAAAAAAACTATGTGACAGATCGCGCTCAAATTTGACATGTAAACATATAACAGTCCTGCCAACCTAAGCAAAAAAAAGTATGGCCATATGTCTTGTCCTTGTCGAGTTATGGATAAATTGAGCCGAAGATATATAAATATATATATATATATATATATATAGGTATATGTATATATGAATTGATATACATCTATATATATATAAACATGCGGCCTGATAACCACGATATAGCCTTCATAATAATATACTCATTCACAGAAGCCGAAAGATAAATGAACAACACTAGTGAAGTTGGTCGTAGATGGACATTGTGACTTTTGAGCACACAATGAACACACATGAATATACCTGCCAGTGGATCTTCCGCAGAAGGTTTTAAAAAATACATTTATTTAAAAGCAGTTCATGAGAAGAAAGAAAATTGTGCTTTACGATTTTTTAAATTAATTTTTGGCATTTACCGCGGAAGGTCATGGTTTTGAATTCTGGCGAAACTAACACCCAAATTCACAAACAAATTAACTTAAAAGAATTATTATTGTTAAAGAAATAGTTTGCATCGATAAATATACAAATATACAATATTATATTCTTGTTTCAAATTTTGATGGTACTTCAACTTGGTTCCCAGAACAGCGCTGCGTATACGTAATATTATATTTACGCGCTGGTAAATATTCTACAATATTTATATACATATATGTATATGCATATATGGTATATATTTATAAAATTGGCGCTTTGTAGCTGCTGTACCAATTTTCGGAAGGACTTACACTTTATACTAAGCCGCCTCCGAACGGCCATTGTTTCTTGTCAGAAATACACCCCTGCTAAGGAGCAACCGCAATTAGAAAAATTAACTTAATTCTTTTATTTAAATTAATTTTCTATAACTATTTACAATTATGGAAATATAGCAATATTTAGTGCTTTTCAGACTAATTTTGTGTCCAACCGTTTGATAACAACACAAATAGATTAATGTGTTTGGCCTGTACATTTGTTTTTCCACACTCATGGTTAAATTTTACTAAGAAGACTGCAAACTTTTTGTTTACCACCTAAAATAATCGATAAAATTGTTGAGGTGGGTTAGGAAACTGTTACGTGTGAAACGAGCCTATCCATACAAACTTATTTATGTAGGTATACATAAATGTGCATAAGTCTTACTTACATGTGTATTTATGTTTACATATTTGTAACATGAGGGTATAGGAGTTAAAGAGAGGCGAGCAATTCTGCTTACGTTGGAAGCGGCCAACATAAGTACGACTACCAGACGTATATACTAATAAATGTGTATAAGTAAGTACGAAAAATTCTACCATATATACATACTCGTATATACATACACAGTTTCGTATGCAGCAGAGAAAAAGTGCGAGTAGGTGTGTGACTATTAAAATACAACGGCAAGTCTTAGTTTCACAGCGGAAATTACGATATCTCCAACTACAATTTTGTATGTATTTTTTCCAAATGTTTTGTTTTGAGTTTTTTTGTTATATGTACGTAAACACGTATGGAATTGTTGCTGGTTATTTGGTCGGCCGAGTGTCTGATTGCCGGGATTGTATGTCTGCTCCTATACTTCTCTATTGGGTTAGTTGGTTGATTGGTACGGTGATTCGTCGGTCAGTGGTTGGTAAATTTAGAGGTTTCGTCACATTTTCCTGGTTAGCTGGAAAATTTTTGATTTACTTCTTTATTCATTTCTCATGCTGTCGACTAAATACAGTATTGCAAATGCAAAAAAAAACTTTAAGTTTGTGCGACATAATGTCGAAACAGTTGTAACAGACAATATATAATATAATAGACTCTACACATAAAAACTAAATGAAGTAACGGAATAAATTTTGAAATATTTATATTGTGGAGAGACGAGTCTAATTACCTTAATTTTACTTTCGTCTTAAATCTGGCATTGAATGTATTGGATTCGTTACTAATATGTGTACAAAACATACATATACACGTTAGGATGTTGATGTAAGCTAGTGATTTGTGATATTCGCGTAAACAGTTTTAAAATTAGCGCCAATCAAAAGCTTTTTAAAAACCATCAGATTTAATATTGAACCAATAAAAAAATTTGTTCTGTTTTGACAATTAGTATTTTCATTCTTACTATAATAGGTATTATTAAATTGGCGGTCCCAATAACCGAGCAGTTAGAATCCCGTACTGCCATTCTGAAAGCCAGGATTCGAGTCTTGAAGGAAAATTAATTTTTCTAATTGTGGTCGCCGCACGGCAGGGAATATCAAGCTCCCCGAGTGTATTTCCTGACATGAAATAAAAGATCCTAATAAAAACTCATCGGCTGTGAATGAATGATAAATAATAATAATAGCATTTTAATGCTACTATTGATAAACACCATTTTCTATCAATACAGACAATGAATGCATATTTAAATTTTCTATAGGTACGGACTTTATGCTATTACACTTACAGTATCGCTTCATTAGATTTTTCTTGTAAGCGGATCGTTGTTCTGCCTTAAGTTGGGCATGTTCTCCTTCCGTTACCCCAGAGCCTGAGTCTTCCGAATCCGTTTCTGAGTAGGAATGATCCCGATTACAAAGCATTTTTGCATTCACTGATAGATCCAATGGGCCATCTGTATCCTCTTCTTCTTCGTCTTCACTATTATAATTCTCCATGGAGGCTATGCCATCTTCTTCGACCGCGATATTCTCCTCCTCATCATCATCTTGCGAAACAACAACTGCACTGTTCTTTTGTCTTTCTAAGTTGTGCCTACATTCGGGTGTGTTGCACTCACGAGCGTTCAATGGTTCGCTGACATTTTGGTTTTTACTTGTAATAACGGTACGTCTTACCTGCTGACCCAATTCGCCAAAAGTCTCACACTCCTTGTCAATAGCTCTACTTACACCCGAATATTTATGTTGCCGCAAATGATTGTAAAGTACCGTGAACTTTTCAGGACAATTGAATAGCCGACTCTTATTATCGGCAGTCGAGTCGGCGGTAGCTGTTGGTGGTGATGTTTTCGGACTAGATGCCGGTGAAACATTACTATCGTTATTATCGTTAGTCACAGGTGATGCCAATTTTGGCAGAGGACATTCTCGAGGTTGGATTGTGGACTTGTGTGATTCTATGGCACGAATTAATATCTCATTCTCGCTGCTGTTGCTGGATGATTGCCAATTCTCATTTCTAACTTCTTTTTCCTCCATTGGGGCTTTAATGCAACAATTCGACGATTTATCATCATTTGAAATATTCCTTGTACTGGTGCTTGTTGTTATGATGGTGGGCGAAGCCAACGGCGATACACTCTGCTGCGAAAACGCCACGGGCGAGGGTGATCGGACTGGCGATGACATTGCATTCGATTCTAGGGATGCCGAACACGAGAGAGATGACACAGAGGATACATTGTGCGCGGACGGTGGTGACGATGGTATAGGCGAAGACGAACCTGCAGAGGACAGCGCTGCCTGGTTGACAAGCGTGTGTCCTGCATTGGCTGTGACCAGGTGTTGCACCATAATCATTATGAAGCTTGTAGCTAAGTGCCACTACTGGTGAATTTCAATCGGTGTATTCCGCCACAATTATGTTTAGTTTAATTGCCAAATAGTTACAATTTGTTTTTATTCAATACAGTCTCTTTTATGAAATTTCTCAACGGTCACATCTAATAAGATTTTGTGAACAGCTTCGCAAAACAGATATTGCGTTACCATAAAGTTGTTGGTGAGCTTATTTATAAAGTTTATTGGTTAATCTTTCCACGTTTTCTTATTATAATTATATTATACGCTCCACAAATCGAGAGTACTATGTGTTTCATACACAGCGTTTACAGCATTGAATTAAAAGATTTTTACGGTAAGGTATTTTTTTGTTAATGAATTGCTTACACTTAAGTCTATAAAGTGACTAACAATTTTTCTAGAAAGATATTTATAATTCTTAACACTTTCACAAAAATTTTGGATATGAATTGCAATTGAACAAAAGTTGATTATTATTTTGGTTTAAGATTTGTGCAGCCACCATTTACTTTTTGTCGCTGTTATTATTTATTTCAAACTTTTGTACCTGAGCTTCGTCAATATTTAAAAATTTTGAGGTAATTTGTTTGTTTTGTACATTTGGATAGGACGTTTGATATTTAAATTAAATTTTTGTTTATGTTTTTTAAGATGAATGATGCATACATACATACATACATATGCACAGAGTGATGTGATATTCCTCGAAAAAAAGTGTCACATTTTAAAACTTAATTTCTACATCACTGAGTAAAGAGTTCTATATCCTTTCACTCCATTGTCATTAATTATTGTGGTTTTTCTGTTTGAATTGCACGCCACTAGTCACTGTTCCTGTTAGTTATTTTACGACATATTTTGTAAGTGCATTGAATATAAGTGCATGTGTATATGTAAGTCAGAAAAATCTACTAGATTGCACAGCCAAACACAAAAAACACATTTGCGGATATTCGAAATTTACACTTTGAAATCATTCAAATCATTCGAATACATTGAATTTTAAGTGTCATATTATCGTTTCACAGTTTATATTGGTCTTTAGCCACACCTGCATGGCATGAGAATATTTTGTTAGTTTGATTTTAGTTTAAGTGCATACGGGCATTCATAAAATCTATTTCTGACAAACGGTCACGATTTTCTAACATTTCATTTCATGTATATGTAGTATTCATCTCCGTACGTTTTTTTCCATATGAATGTATAAGTTTAATTAGCTATCGCAAATTGCAAATCGCTTAAGTTTGTTTGCTGGCAAGTTTGTGGAGATACCATCCGCGTATTGCAATATTTCTGTTTTTATTAGGTTGAACGCAAACGTCGGTTATCTCTTACGGTATCAGCGAAACTGAAATTGTAGTTTAAACTCTAAGTCGATTACAGTCGAAGTAACAAAACGCTCTACCTAGCGCCTAGCGAGCATCAAGCAAGCAACTGCTTCGATTCACCGACGACGACAACGAAAACAGCAACAGAAAAGCAGCAATGGCAACAGACCAGAGGAAACAACATATCGCATATATACAGTTGCACACGCAACACATTCGCAAATCAGACAACTCAATTCAACAACAACAACGACCCTACGATGGAGATGATGACGACTACTACGTCAACCACGACGCCGACGTTAGCGGCGAAGCTTTCCGATTTGCGCGAATCTTAAGCATGAACAAGTACACATACCTACACGTATGCATACATAAACACATTCACAATACAGAAAATATTTATATACTAATATTTGAAACTCACACTGCAAAGTCTAGACATTCGCGTCGTATCACCGCTCCACAAGTCTCACATGCCTGTATGCATTTTCGTAACAGCACGGATGAGCGCATCGGGAGAGCAGTGCCGAGTTTGTCATTTTCATAGAAAACCCCATTCAGAAGCCCCAAACATTCACTACCGTCAAAACGATGCAACTTGAACATACATATGTACCTACGTACCTTTGGATAGATATGTACACAAGTATTTATATGCATGTATTATGTATATTTTAATATTTCGTATGAAATGTATCCAGATATATTTATACACATACAAGAGTAAACAAATTAAAGTACAATAGTCTCAGCTCGTAAAATTGTTATTAAAATGTTCTCTTCGTAACTTTTTGTATATATATATCTATACACAAAAAATACAAAAAAAATATATATATGTATACCATATACAATATCAAAATATTTATAAATAAAACTAAAATCTCGAACTAAAATATTAATTCAAATTTTCGTTGTAAACCTAATCAGAAAAACAAAATGGTCCCAAGTAGATCTATTTTTTAAATACTGGTACATAGAAATCGGAAAGTTGATCACAGATACGTTCCTAAATATTTGTTTAAACAGAGAATGGGGTATTAAGAATATTGAAATATTTTTTATTTTTAATTTGTTTTATGGGTACACAAGGGAATTCCTTTCTTCAAGAACCTGAAGTGGAATGATATTTTATACAAATGTGTTAAATTTTCATTTTACTAAATTAGTTAATTGCACCACTGTCCGACAGTCCAGCTAATGTAAAACACTTGGAGCAGTTGCTAAATTTGAATATGAAAGTAAAAATTTTCTATGAGAGCGTAAAATATACACACAATGTCAATGTGTTGAACGGGAGAGCACACGATGTAATCGAAAATAGACGAGAGAAAATTTCAAACGACTGGTTGGTCAGGGGGAACACATCCGCTAAACATTTGAGTACAAGTGTAGAATTCGTGTTGTTGATTGGCGCTCTTATGAAAAAAAAAAACAAATCAATTGCAGCCGGATTTGCTTTTTTTTTTTTTGTATTTTAGGCTATAAATTTACTTATGTCTGACGTCGTCCGTCTTCGCGGCTAATCGATGGCAAACTCTCCCTCAGTACGGCTAGCGAACCACACAAATATAAAATATCATACTGCTCAAAAAAAAACCCAAAGCAATAACAACAAAATGTTAACAACAATAACGAAATCGCAAGCGCAAAGCATTAAGCGACAGTGGCACTAAGCGACCCAGACCCACTGCGCTGAAGCGACTTTTCGTGAATTAGGTTTTATGTGCATATTCATACTCGTCTAAGCAGGTATGCACATTTTCATACATAAATGTATACATTTATGTATATATGTATGTATGTATATACATATGTAGGTGCAATTTGTATTTATACGATTTCCATTTGAGTACATACTAATGTTTATACCTATATAAATAATACTCATTCTTGGACGGATGAATAAAGAGAGAGAATCAGAACTAGCAACAACAGGTCCATTTCAAGGTGCAGACCGTAGTTTAACTTGTGAACTAGGAATTATTCACTCCACAGCTAAAAGAAGTCAATAGTTACAATTGGGATCATTGCACTGTGCAAGTTTTAGAGTGTGTTGTGATGCACATTAAGACATACGAGTACATTGTACATAGGTATGTTCATGTTATTTTCTCAAGAATGACTGAGGTGGAGACGAAAGACGGTTCATTTAATAACTTTAATTTAATTTCCATCAACATTCATTGAAAACTACATACCTTCCAATTTACAATAATTAATAGTCTCATCATTTTTTTTTAATTTATTAAAAAGAGGAAACACATATGTATATCCTTTACAATAGATAGTGATTTGATCATGACGATCAGTTGAGATGAACAGGACGCATGAGTATGAACATTGGTATTATTCAAATGCTCATGCATCAAATGTAGGCCCTGAAAGCATATTCAAATCGTGGTATTATTCCAAATAACATACCTTCATCAGATTCATTTTTCAGACAAATATTTATCTACATATGTGATTTATGGTCTTATCTAAAGTAAGTAATTAGTTTTGGAATAAAAATCAAACCCCTTATAAGCCACACATACCTGAATGTTCAGAAATGAGATCTTGCATTATGGAACCCCTAGAAAAATAGTTTCAAATTAATTTAAAATAACGCTCGATTCATAAAACGAAGGGAATCATTTATATCTTGTTTTTTTTTTCTATCCAGTTTTAATGTATTGTTTGCGAAAAATGTAACATCAATATAATTTATTTACATGTGTTTGTAACGGGTGATCGAAAAAGAGGCACTTTTTACATTAGCTTTTTTTGGCAGATTATGCTTGAGTCGTGTTATTTTTGCTCAGTATTTTTAGGCATTTCATCATGAAAAGACTTACCCCTTAACAACTTTTACAAATCGTTCAACTTTATTACGAAATTTGACGCTTCGCCCAACTTATGGTCAACATAACAGTCCTACCGAACATACTATTCGTAACACCATCACCCATCTTGGGACCCAGCATTCACTATTGGATAATATTCAACCGAATATACCACGTCCAGCACGCAGTGAATAAAAGAAAGCGGCTTTAGCTGAATGTTTACAAGAACACTATTGGCGCATTTTATGTCGAGATCTTAAAAAGTTCCAATAAGATCCGACGTTATTGATACAAATTTTGTTCAGCGATGAGGTCCATTTCCGGCTCAATAGGTATCTAATACAGCTTTTCCACGGCATCATGAATTAGATTAATTACAAATGCGAATTACCCCATTTACACTGCACGAAATTTGACAGTTTTCTTGTTTGTTCCATTTGAAAACGCATGGAACATGAAAGATTTTAAAAATGGTTAAAAAAAATCTTGAATTAAATTGGTAATGTATGTAAATGCTAGTTTCTTTAATAATTTCTAATTTTTTTCTTCTTTTCTTTTATGATTTTCATATATTTTATTTTGATTTGTCAACTGGTTTCGATTTGGGTTGGTCGTAATTCAATAGGAATTGAGGATGAATACCCACTTTTAGTGTAATTCGTTCGCAAAAAATTTTATGGCGAATGAAGTAATTCGGCATGTATTTGAGATAGAGAAACACGTAATTGGGCTGTCGTAGAAATGCCGTAAGCAAAATTGACGCATGTAGGACGAATAGTAACCTGAAGAGATTCAAGAGCTGCCATTTCATCCAGGTGTAGTTTGTGGGCGGGTGGAATCATCGGTCCATATTTCTTCAAAAATGATGCCGGTGAGAACGTAACCGTTAATTATGACCGTTATCGCGCCATAATAACCGACTATTTGATGACATTTGGTTTCAACAAGACGACGCCACTTCCTATACATTGCATCAATCAATGGATTTATTGAGAGAGCCCTGCGGAGAGCAGGTAGTTTCACGTTTTGGGACGGTCGATTGGTCACCAAGATTAGGAGATATCACACCGCTTGACTTTTTCCTGTGGGAATATGTAAATTCTAAAGTCTGTCCGTACAATCCCGCTTCAATTCAGGCCTTGGAGCAAAACATCATGCGTGTTGTTCGCCAGTTAAAAGTCGAAATTTTCGAACGAGTAATTGAAAACTGGACTCAACGGATGGACTATCTAGACGCAGCCGCAGCCAATGTTCAAAAGGGATAAACTTCAAAAAATAAATGGCAAATAATGCTTTTTCGATTCGGTAATAAGCCATTAAATTTGATTTTTTTTTTAAAGTAGGGAACCTTGAAACTGATCACCCCTTATAACGGTTTAACGAGATGAATGTCAATTGTAGATGAAGATGAATATTTATATGTGTGTATCCATCACTTGTAACCATTTTGAGCGTCCTGTGATGTTATTCTGTTTGCAATTCATTCAATAAATTTATACAGAATTAAAAGTATACTTAGGACGACATGTCAATGGCACATACGTACATAACAAGTATTTTAAACCTTTCGCAAATAACATATGAATGTGTGTACCCCTCAAAGGTACCTTGAAATACGACCAGTTTTTACAAGTGCAAAAACAACAAGTTTGCAACAGTGATTTTACAAATACGTCTAATTAAATGAATACGACGTTTTGTGAACACCCTATACTCGTATTTACATGTACAAAAATATGTATGAACGCATTTACCTATGTATGTAAATGTATGTTTACGACGACGCCCTAACGATTATGCTACTACATCGAATGTGGCAGAACTCAACGAAAGCAGAAACGTTAGCCGCGCGGGAAATTTTCACTTTCCGTTCACGAATGGAGATTAGTTCGTCTTTCAAACAGCAATCGTTTCTTTTCCTTGCCCAACTTTGAGTCCAGTCTTATATACATATGAACATATGGTACGTATGTACATACACATACAAATCATTATATGTATTTATATAAAGATATGTGCAATGTGCATTTACAGCTTGGCTGCACTGAAAGGTTTTGCAAATGTTTGTGATTATGGTGTAGGGAAAAGTCGGGCAATACATACACGTACATAGGTATATATTCGTATATATTTACATACGCGCATGTGTAATATAAATATGTATGTATGTTTATAAATAAAAAGAGAACCTTAAGTAGAGAAGAGGAAGATGGCGCTTGACTAGTTTAATTTCCTTTGTAATGGTTGAGTGTGACGGCAAAAAATACATTACAGCTTTACGAGACTTGAACAAATTCTAATTGAAGTTTAAGGGAAAAGGAAGCCAGGGACACAATTCGGCAAAGGACCAACCGATGATACTTTTATCTATTATTGTGAGAGAGACGTAGCAATTTTAACGCAAATTTTACCTCCTTCACACATTTGCTGTCTTTTTTATGTTTCGAAATTTTTCAATTTGATTGGTTATTTGAAATTAATTCATAGCTAGTCTGACGCAATCTTAAAGGATAAAGCCACTCTAGAATTTTAGAAAACGCATTTTGTTTGCTCGCAGGATAGCTTTGGGTCCTAGAAATTATATGCAATCGGCTTTAATGTGAAAAAAATATTTTAAATAGCTGAACTTTTTATTTTGCTGCAGTCCGTCAGTGCGTGTGCTAAGTACAATTAAAATTTCAAACACGTTTTTCTCAAAATCACAAAATTTTGTAGGTAGCTTCACAAATACATTTTTTTGGAAGTACTTAGCCGTGTTTCGAATAAATGCAAACTTTTTTTTTTAATAAGTTAACAAAAATTATTTAAAAATAAATCGGTACGTACTTCCAAAGACCATAGTTTGTAGATTATAAAACTTTTAGCTTTTCTTTTCTAGGTTTCATCCTTTAGAAGAAATCGGTCCTCCCGTGGACGCCTTACAAAAAGCATGGATGGACTTTATCACCATTATCGCCATTTCGTAACAAAATAATAATTACATAATATTTTTTTATACTTTAATATAAGTATGTTCAATGAAATGGTTAAATAGAAATTCTATTCCTTTTCCCATATTCCTTCAATAAATTTCTAAAAATTAGTATATTTTTCAACCTCTAGAGTGGCTTTACCTCTCAAGGAATCGGAGCTAAGTATAATATATACACATATATAATAAGCAAAGGTTATACATATATATGTAGATGGGAACCTACTAGAGCTCTAGATACCCGTGTATCGAGCACTGTGAGTACGATACTCGTCGTTGCTCAACTGCAAACGATCATTTGTTTGAAATTTTTCAAATTTCAATTTTATTTGTCAAAATGACTTTAGTATTACAATAAGCTTTACAATTTACATAAATAAAATTAAAATTATGCAGAAAGTTCTTGGGAAAAAGTTAAATTTTGTATTCAAAATGCTGAAGCAGCTCGAAACCTACTAAGTAATAAATAAAAAATAGACATTTATCCTGAACGATTTGTTGAGTGAGCTATTGTTATGTCATATAATTGTAGTTCTCTCATAATGTGGTTACTGAGCACTAAATTACATGATAAGTTCCAATACTATTTCATGCTCATGAAATGTATAAAAAACGTATTTGTATTATACATGCATGTAAGGGAGAAATAAGCTATGTATGTCAAAATGTTAGAGGATCATTCATGTCTCATTCGATCATTGATAACGGTAGTATTTTAATACACGAAATATTCCTAGATGTACATATGTACATATTTATAGTTCGGTTTTGCTTACGATTGTTATAATAAACAGTAACAAAATTGACGGGTTTAAAGATTCTGTGATGTAGGGAGGCTACGTCTTTTTCAGATGATTTCATATAGGTATTTTAGTTTACTGTTACAAATATCTGCTTATATTGACCTTTGGAATACCCTGTTTCCGAAGTCAAAAAGTATTACAGAAAACGGCATTTTAATTGTATATTTGGGTCTTAAAGTGGACTTTAAAACTATGTTTTCATTTCCATAACAAAGTCATGTTGGAGACATTTAATAATGTAGAGTCATGTTTGAATAAAGTTTCATACAAGAAAGGAAATTGTAAAAATAGTAAAAATTGAAGGAAAATAAACTCAGAGTAGTTTGAGAATTTCTATACTTCTATGACTTATCCTGCCTTAGACCTACTCAATTCCACCTGAACCTTTTTTAGAGACTATGTATACATAGGAGTATACATATACCATACATGTCGCGTATAATGTTTGTATTTTTGTTCATATTGCATTAACCCGGTATCAAAGTATGTTTGATATTACTAATACATTCATAAATACATGCATATGTACAGATTTGCGTGGATGTCAGTGAACAGACGACAGACATCTACTACTCGCTCTCCATTTCCTTTCCGGTTGAACGTTTTAGCAGTTTTATTGACTTAACCACGCTCAACTTCTCACGAACATATGAATGTACATACTAAATATTTAGGTATATATATTTAAGTATATATGTACCTATATCTATATATATCTATATATATATATATATATATATATATATGCATATATACCAAACTTATGTGTTGTTTGTACAAGTATCGACAAAGCTTTTGGAATTGTATTTTGGGTGTTTAGATTTGAGTACAAATTATTTAAGTGAGTCATGAACGAGACAATATCCAGCAGTGAATGACCTGTTAGGATATAGCACACGCGTAATTCTCTTTCTATCAAATTGAAAAAATTACAAGTTATTCACACTTATAAACATACATATTTAAAAGAAACTAAGAAAAGAATTGATATCAACAAAATTAATAAAAAGGAAAACTTACATCTAATTTAAGGTAATAAAATCCAAGATAGCGAACAGTTAAGTCAGCAAAAGGAAATCATAAATGAAATAAACTTCTACTTCTTCTTCTTTACTGGCGTAGACACCGCTTACGCGATAATATCCCTGCGCCATTCATTTCTTCTTTTCGCTGTTTGGCGCCAATTGGAGATATCAAGCATAGCCAGGTTCTTCTCTACCTGGATTTTCTAACTGACCGCAGGTCTTCTACGTTCCTCTGCTTCCACCGGTGGGTACTTCATCGAAAACCTTCAAAGCTGGAGTATCTTACTCCGTAAATCTTACGGAAAACCTTTCCCTCAAAACCTCCTAACGCCGACTAATCAGATGTTCGTTGAGAGAGGATTTTACTACTCAGTTCAAAGTAGCACCTGTTGGCAAGAGTGATTCTGCGTTGAATTTCAAGGCTAAAGTCGTGAACGCAATGACTGTTTGTTTGTTTGAGCCTGTTTGGTCTGGAGTCTGGAGCCAATAATGTCAATATCATCGGCGTACGCCAGCAGCTGTACACTCCTATAGAAGATTGTACCTTCTCTATTCAGCCCTGCAGCTCTTATTTCTTATTATTTTCTCCACCAATAAATTAAAGAAGTAACTCAATAGGGAATCACCCTGGCTGAAACCTCGTTTGACGGAGCTTTTAGTGTTGCTTAACGTCAGACATAGCGCCATAGAGGTAGCTCCTATTCGTGTTGTCGAAGGCTGCTTTAAAATCGATGAAGAAGTGGCGTGTGTCGATCTCCTTTTCAGGGGTCTTTTCCAAGACATGGTGCATCGTGAACATCTGGTCAATAGTTGATTTACCAGATCTGAAGCCACACTGATGAAGTCCAATCAGTTTGTTGACGGTGGGCTTTAGTGTTTTGCAAAACACGTTCAAGAGGACCTTATGTGCGATATTTATGAAATAAACTATTAACTCCTCCTCCAATTTGTGGTTTTTCGTCTTGATGTTTTTCCATCAAATGGAGAGACCTACAGTTTATACTAAGCCGTCTCTGAACGGCTGATGGTTTTTTATTAGGAGCCTTTATTTCATGTCAGAAATATACACGGAGGGGTTGACATTCCCTGCTGAGTTTGGTTGTTCGTCGTACCAGGATTTGAATCCTGGCCTTTCGAATGGCAGTACGCAATGCTAGCCATTCGGTTGCTTTGCAAAAAAAAAAAAAAAAACTATTACTCGCGATTTGACTAAGAGTTGTTTAGCAATGAATTATTTAAATTATAAAAAACAAAGAATTTTTGGCTAAGAAATTAATTAATACTAAGTATTTAAATGGTGTAACAGGCGCTTGTTTCACAGTATTGTGACCTTGCACAACAATTATGATCCAAGAATAAAATGATTATTAAAGACAAATAAGACAAAATAAGACAGAGTTTTATGAGTATTTCAAAAAATATTAATAAATAGGTATTTGTCCTCATAAAGTACAACATATGTAAATCTGCATTACATCGATTCCAGCAATTTTGGAACGTACATAGATATACATATATATTTCATATGTGCATTCGAACATGTAGAAACAAAAATATAATAAAAAAAGAACTTAAAGCAATGTTATTGCACTATGCTCTAAAGGTTAATTTTTTGATGAATTTGCAAATTTACAATGCAATGCCAAAGTAAATTCACTTCACTATTTACATATGCGCTTACCAATGACATTGCCACTGCAACTTGAACAATGTCTGGTAATTCGCAATAGTGCATGCAACAACAACCGTATTTAAGTAACTGACCGCCATTCGGTACTTGGTCAAATAAAGACAATACAATTGCGAATTGTGGAAACCGAAAGATGGGCTATTAAAAAATTATTATTTTGAGAAATATACATATCTTTCCTTTACACTTCAATTTAACAACATTTGTACTGCTATTTTTATACCATCATATACTCGTTTACTCATATGTACAAACTCGTATGTATGGTACATACGTATAAGCTTTTTTTGGTACCCAATATGAGAAAGACCTCTAAAATAGAATTGCAAACTCAGAGAAATCACAGCGAAATTGAAGAAAGTAAAACAAACGAATTTAAAAATGCAATATTCAGCAATATTTTCAGAGAATTATGTTTATATGTATGTACGTATGCATTTACAAGGACATGTCATTAGGCGTAAATAAAAATCTACACTAAGAAATTACGCGTTTGTCTGGTACATGTGATTCATTAAAAAAAGAATTTGAAATGTTTACGTGAACCACAGGCTGAGTGATATTTTTTATACAATTGTTATACATATCTCTTCTTCTTATCTTTTTCCGGTAATTATTAGTTATTCCCATAGTAACCATACTCAAATTTTTAAAGGAGTTATAGAGTCATTTTAATGCGTCAGCTGGAAAAACTTCAACATACTGCGCCCATTATTCTCCTTATTTACCTAGTTTTCTTCTCAACTTCCATATCTGGACCTTTGCTATAAGTCTTAAACGAGCTGTAATGCTATGCTGTGTATTTTTTTGTGATTTCCTAAGATTAGCAAACGAAGATAGACAAACGCCAAAGTAGAAAACAGAGTTTACTCTGGAACTCATTAAATCTAGAACCGCGGAAGTCTCATTACTGCCAATGAAATACAGCCATACCCTAAATAAACAGTTGAATAGAATAACCTTTCAAATGGAAGTATGACTCCATTGAATCTATCTTCCAGGAATAAGCGATACGCAAAAAATTAAGTTAACTTACAGATTGCGGTGCTTGTACCGCTTTTTAGATTACCTATCTATCAGATATGGGTACTATTTCATCGGCACTACTAGTACGCCGCATATACCGTTCTTATGCACGCGTAGTGAAGCACTATGTCAAAAAATTGAATAGTGTTTATTTACTCGTTTTCTTTTCTGACAGAACTTGTCACCTCCACTTTTTTCACTACCCACTGAACAAACGAATCTCCGCACAAAGAGGAAGGTGACAACACAATCTAACAGAGCGACCGGCCAGCTTAGTGAATACGTCATGGGTCGCTATCTACGTACAATAACAAAACTATGGGCAAAAACAAACCAAGTGAATTGATCAACGCTGACTTAGATAAACAAATGTACGACAACAATTAAGCAACGATATAGGACAGAGTAAACAAAATATATTCTTGGGGTGCACCCGAGGTGTGGTCAAACCAAACTGGTTACGAACCCACTCGCACTACTCCCGTACTGCCGGAGGTATCTTTAACCCGCCTGTATGACTGGGCTCTGGGTGCAGGATGCTATAAGGATGGGTCGGGGAGAACGGAAGGAACGACACTGTCGGCACGACAAAAAAACGCAAGAAAACAATAAGTGATACTTAGCGGTTTCGGTCGGGTGTGGGTACCCAACTTCGGTGCTCCTCCGGTGGTGCCGCCAAACTCCGGTTCCGCCACTGAAGCGCGAAAACAACAATCTAAAACTATGGGCTTCAACTGCCAACAAATACTTGCCTCGACTGGCAATGCACTAATATAAAATTATTTTCTAAAATCACTACTCAATTCCAATTTTTTTGATATATATTTTTTCAGAAGAATCTCGCACGTCTGCGCCAAAGGGTAAGCACACTTTTGTAGACTTCTAGAATCTGATCCGACACGCACTTACGAGCCAGGCCGCAAGCTACGCGTCGACCTTCAGAATTCTCAGGCGAGTGTGTATTGGTGCCCAATCATTTGGCGCCGCCCCCATTACCCAAAGGGACAGAGTTGTATAGCGCACGCCACCATGGCACACCAAGCATACTGGGATAATTTTCCCCTCGCCGTATAAAAAGAAAGGCGACACCCCTTTTTACGGAATACCCGCGCAAAGCATTCCGTTTCCCTAATATTTGTTAGTGAAGGAACCGTTTTGTCGAACACCTCCTTTTGGAGATTTATACCACTGGGTAGGCAAACACCGAGTGCAACCGTGCCAACAATTTATGGCTTTGAATTATACAACTATTTGCCGACAGATGTCGCTGCCAACGCTTGGAGTGAAAGGAATATTAGGCAAAACCAAGGAAATGAACAAACAAACACAAAAGAAGTTTTTGTTGCGACCAGTACGCGACAACTCCACCCCTTCCTCAACGAAAAGAAAGGAATCTTCCTTTTGGTCAGGGAACGGAATCTCCTACCATTCTACCAGACCCAGTTGGGTCTGGTGACAATAGGGTCGGTTACCGAACTAGTTGCTTTAGGTAGGCAACTAGAGGCGGTTAGGTTATCGGTGGAAGCTTTTGTCCCTCCTCCGAGTCATAAGGCCAAGGGGTTATTGGAACCCGACTTAGCTTATGTCTCGACTGGTGTAGAGGTCGCGGCTGTAGCGGAGTCAGACCTTGTTGATAGTTTTAAGCCGGGGTCGAACACCCTGTGCTTCAATTGCAGGCGGTTCGGTCACATTTCTTCAGCGTGTAGGAAGGGGATAAAGTGCTTCGGGTGCGGTAAACTTGGAGTCATGAAGCGGGATTGCCCGGCGTGTGCAGCGAAGCCGAGTGGCTCCCCGCGTACCCAACGAAGTTCAACTTCCGGTGGTGGGCGAAACCACAACCCCTTCAGGTCAGGGCCTTTGAGAGGGAGTAGGTCGGACGAAAGAATAGGGAATTCTCCATCAAGCGATAGGGTTGTCAGGTCGGACAACAGATCGAGAAATGGGAGATAGACCCCTGGAACAGCAGGACAGGCAGTCTAGTAGAACGAGTTAGTGAACCTGCTAACTCCCAGCTGGCAAAGGTAGGTGTCGAGGTTGAAGAGGTTAGGTTCATCAAGTTTTGCATTGGTGTATTTTAGACAAAACAAAAAAAAAAAAACAACGCATAAAATTTGCTTTTGTAAAAAAACCCCCAAAGTGAATATAAATATTTATATTGTTTGTAGTGGAATCGAGCGCTCAACCTTTTTTTTTGCAAGTTTACCGTTTTTTTTACGTGATGAATTTCTTGCTTCGATTTCGTATTCAATTTGATAAAAATTTGAATAAACAAGTTTTTGTTGCAGCATTTATACACTAACTATTGCCTTGTTGGTTCACACACGCACTCATCTTGAAAGTCCTGTGTAAACACAGCCACAACATTCTTTGCGGTGTTGGTGCTACATTTACCGCAAGAAAGAAGAGTACACTAGAAGGGCCGAAAACAAGCACCGGTGCCCATCTCTGCTATCTGTCTATTTTGACAACAATTATAAAAGTCTCTTTTAATATATTATACCATACATCAATCTATTGTACAAAGGTAAAGTGAGGAAGGAGGTGCTTTCCTAGAGGTGAGAGAACGTGTTTCGCTGTACTGCAAAATTCTCAATAAAGCAATTAAATAAAGATATATTTTTCCGTTTTGATTTATTCAAATGAAATTGATATATTTGAAAATTATTATAGATTAAATGTTTCGTCGTTTTTTTCTATAAACAATTTAAAATTTCAAACTAAAGTTTCAACCGTATTGTTGAACAACATTTGAGTTCGGAATCGGAATTAATTTCCTGAATTTGGGATTCATCCATATGCGTATATACACATATATATTATTAGCTAAAGTGAATATTACAAAATTTATTATTTTCTTAAAATTATTTTTCCTATATATTTAGTTACACCGAACACGAAATCTTAAGAAAATATGTATATATCAGGCAACGAAAAATTTCCAGAAAATCGAATTTCATTAAAATAAACTAACTCTATCTTTTAGGCATTTAGTGCCATTTAGACTTTTCAAAGTCATGTCCAAGATTGCTTGTTATCGCCAAAATACTGTAGCTCTAGTTATTCAACAACGAATTTTCTTCACTATTCGTAACGCCAAGGCATGCATCCGTGTAAGCCTGTTTCGGGCTGCAGCTGAGTGCGCTGTACGTACATACAAACGTCTATATCTAATATATATGCCCATGTTCATATGTATGTACATATAATTACTGGTTATTTTTATAGGTTAGCTGTGACTTCAATTGGTTACTGCACTTGCACTTTCTATTTACATTATGGACTAGAAAACTTTCGTTTTTCTCTGCTGCAGCAGCACCACCACCAACATTTTCAACATTTTCATCAACTTTATATTGCCTTGCTATTGTTGTTGCTTTTGCTGGTGTCGACGTTGGTGTTTTGCGATTTGAGTCAAATCAGCTTTGCAATGAAAATGTGAAAAAAGAAAAGCAGCAGTACAAAACAAGCAATGGCGTTAAGAGAAAATATAAAAAGTAAGATTGCATGAAAATTAGCTACGAGGAGGATTGTTGAAGCGACGCGTTGACGACAGGGGTGCAGAAGTGATAGCGATAGTGAATTTTTGCTTTCTGCATTTTTTTGCCACATTGCCGTGGAACAACTTTTCATTGTTGCTTTTCGACGCCATTATCGTTTTTGTTGCAGTTGTAGTTAGTAACCAGCTAAAGTGGCATGATGGTATGATGGCATGATGACTTGAAAACACAGCGACTCATCGCCGAGCAGAAATGGCAAAGCAGTGGACTATTGCAAGCGTCAAAGCGAGATTGGAAGAGGAGCGTGAGGAAAGACGAAGACAAATTGTTTGCAACTTGCTGTATTGCAGGCCAGGCGACAACAGCAACAACTTCGGCAACAGTAGCTTTAACAAGCGGATCGTCAAAGTAGAATTGCAACTAGTTGCATCGCATCGCTTCATAATGAAAGTGAAGTGAATTTCGCGCGCACATGCTCGCATACCAATGTGGAAATGGAAAACATGAACCTGCCAGCCAGTCATCAGCCAAAACGTAGAAATATTCAACCAACCATGCAATTTGCAAGTTGTAAACAATAGCATAGTTAGCAACAAAATCCATGCAACTGAACTATTCCACATAAAATCACACACTTTTATCAGCATACATAGATATGTACATACATACATACAATTATTGGAAATGAAAATGAAATGGCAAAAGAGCCAAACAGCTGGAATACCTAGCCGAGTGGTTGAACGGCCTGGCCTGGTAGCCTAGTCGCCCTGATGAGAGCGATTGGACAAAAGTCTTTGCAAAAATTTCATCCTAGCTGCGTATATTGAAATTCACTAATTTGTATTCAGCCGAATTGAGTTTTTCTTATAATTACATTCATGGCTATTAAAAACAGGGTAATCGACTAACCCGGTTTTCCATTCAACAGTTTGACACTTTTTTATGTTGATACATATGTATGTAGGCTTTTATGCCTGTTTGTTAATACATTCAAGGTACTTAATATGGTCTGCATTATATGATTTTAATAAGAGAAAGAAGGTTTGTTATTGGTTATGACAATTTTTTTTCTTAATTTTTTTCTATTTATTTCTGTAGCTTTATGGAGTCTACTTGAACTTCTATTTTTAAGTTTTCAAAATACGAATTTTCATTTTATTTGATTGTATACCTTCTGCTCAAATATAAACGAGACTTTATCCATAACTCGACAAGGACAAGACATATGGCCATAGTTTTTTTTGCTTAGGTTGGCAGGACTGTTATATGTTTACATGTCAAATTTGAGCGCGATCTGTCACATAGTTTTTTTTTACGGCACTATAAACAAATCAACCTCGAGTGTGTTTTTCGAATTTTACTATGGATATTAACGTTGAACCAAAGAGTTTGTTTGAAATTTTGTTATTCCAATGGAATAAGTGCGACGGACGCAATGAAAATGTTACAGAAGGCATATGGGGAGTCTTGCCTATCACGTGCACGTATTTTTGATTGGTATAAGTCGTTCAAGGACGGCCGTACATCGCTGGAGAACTTGCCCCATGATCGTCGTCCAGCAACGTCAATAAACGAAGAAAACGTCGAAAAAGTGAAGAAAATTGTGTTGGAAAATCGTCGTGTGACTGAAAGAGAGATAGCTAGTAAGCTCAACATATCAAATGGATCCGCTCATAGCATTATTCACGATGTTTTGGGCATGAGACGTGTGTCTGCTCGACTTGTTCCAAAATTGTTGCTCATACGTCTCGTCTTGTACGCGATTACTTGACCAAAAACAACGTAAATATTGTTCCGCAAGCACCGTATTCACCCGACATGGCACCATGTGACTTTTTTCTTTTCCCTAAACACAAATTGCCGCTTCGTGGAAAGCATTTTCAGTCCATTGAAGTCATAAAAGAGAATTCGAAGAAGGAACTGAAAGCCATACCTAAAGCGACCTACCAGAAGTGTTATGAAGATTGGAAAAAAAGGTGGCATATGTGTATCGCCTCTTATGGTGACTATTTTGAAGGGGATAAAATTAATATTGAAGAATAATTAACCGTTTTTGTTTTATTGAGTCAGTCTCGTTTATATTTGAGCAGAAGGTATAATACACGTTCATATGCACACGAACACATATAAAAATATACCCCAACCCTACTATGAATATATAATTATTATTTTTTTTGTAAACACTCCTCAGTTTATAAGAATTTGGAACCATCTAGTTTTTACTGTTTGATAGTTTTGCCAACAATAGGAGCTGAGAAAGCCAAAAAGCATTTTGAGTCCATGACGATTAAAAAAGCAAAAAATTCAAATCAATGATCGAAGGAGAAGCACGCTTGCTGTCTTTTCTTCAGAATGAGTTAATAATCGCATCTCTATTGTCGAGTGTATGAGACAATGATTTAAATCAATGGTTATATGAAGTGCCCGTTGCTATTTTTACTCCAACTTGAAGTTTTCTGTTTCTAATTTTGACATTCTTCGTAAGAAAATCGAGCCGAGCGAAAAAAGCTTCACCCATGTTCCATCCGATATATCGATCTTTTCAACCATGTACATATATATTGGTAAGTTGTACATATATTCTCTTATAATAATTAAAAAAAAATATAAGTTATTAACACGAGTAAATTTCCACGTGTATATTTCGATATAAACGTGAGACTCTTGAATAAGTGAGGGACTCATCCGCGTATAAGCAACATCAAGTGAAATGGTTTCGTAGAAAAGACGTGAAGAAATTTCTCCAGCGAAATTCGCAACAACAAATATAGACGGAGATTCGTCTGTTTTTTGTTGCAATGGCTTATGAATACAGTATGCAAGTTGTTATTACAGCTACAACAGAGCGATCAGCATCCCACTTGCTACCTTAACAGAAAGCGAAAACTCGCTGCCAACGTCACTTAAAAGGAAAGCAACGAGAGGGAAAGTGCCCGACTCGCGGACATATAGCAAAAACTTAGCTATGCTGCAAGCAGTTAAAATGTTAACCGTCCGCAGACGCGTCTGCTTACCAAGTTTGACTTGGGCGGGGAGTGGCGAAGCAGAAATTCAACTAGTCAAGCGGTTAGTCAGGCGATTCCACCGGCTGTTTGCTGCCTAAGCCATCGCCTGTTTTGCACACATGAATTCGTTTATATGTACAGATGAACAGTTGAGTTTGTTACCTGGGTTTTCATTTTCAAGTCGCACGCATACATTCGAATTCATGCATGCACATACATACATATGTATATACATATGTGTGTTGTATATGGTATATTCAATATGTGGGCATATTAGAAATAACAAATTAAAAAAGCAACAGAAAAATGCATACAATGAAGTGCAGAGATGTTGTTGTTATTGCTGCAGTCTGCAATTGTTGCTGCTAATGTTGGTTGTGGCAAGCATTCACAGTGAAACTACAACAAATACGGAGAAGAGGCAAACATATAAAAATAAAATAATAATAGACACAGTGACACTGAATGTCATGCAGTGACAATAAGAACAACTAAAACGCCACAAATCTACAAACATGTATGTACATGTGACCATATACATATATCCATATGTATGTATGTACGTATGTACGGGCGAATAAAAGTTTGCATAATTGGAGAATAGTTGTAGAGACAAACAGATTGGTCATCGGGGAAGCGGGTCGCCGGCGAACGAGCGGAACTTGCGAGCTCCGCAGTGTGATCAATTAGTGATCTAACTAGTGTATTCATAAAATGCGACAACAAATTGAAACAAAAACAACACCAACTATTATCATAATAAAAACAATTCAAGCAATAACTGCAACAACACGCATACATAAGTATGCACGTACATATATATATGCAAATACAGCGGCGTGTACAAATAAAAATAAAAATTTGCGACAACAACACCGCTTGACTGCATGGCAATGGCAGTGCTATGGGGTATTGCCATTAGACGCGACCATAGCCAGTTGTTGCAGCGCCGTCACTACCACCGTCGCCTCCAAAGCCAACTGCTACATTCAAAGCCGGCGGCAACGACGACATTCAACCGATAGAGTCAAAGTTCTGAGAGAAGGCAACAGATAGCACGTCACTTGACTCAAATGGGGACATGGACAACATGCGCTTCGTCTGTACTGCGACCCCGCTTCGTTACCCGTCGACAGCCAGTGGAGCAGTTAGTGCGCCAATCCGCCGCATGGGCTGTTTACATATGTATGTATGTGTGTATTTGCATATGGGCTGTCGGTCGGTACATGCCAAGCAGCCAACGAAACAACTAAACAGTCCGTTTCGGACGGCCTTACATCCTACCACCCACCCCCGTTTCGCTCACTAATGTAATAGATGTTCGTATGTTCGTCCAGCCGTTGAGTTCGCTGTTCGTCGGATAGCCTGCCAGTACGTTAGTTCGTCAAGTTTTCTTGTGTTATGGTGTAAGTGTGTTGGCGGCACTGTTGCTTCCGCCCGATACCCGCTGCAATGTTTGTACATTCTAATGTTATACTCGACAGAAAAACATTTTTCTATTGAACATTTTCGCTCATTTTTCAACTCGGTTTCGTTCTTTTTTATGTTTTTGCCTTTTGTACGAGTGTGTGTTTGTGCATTGACGCTTTTATAATTCATTGTGCGTTCATGCAGTTTGTTGTGTAGGCATTTTGGTTAGTTATTGCAGTTACGCAGCAGCAGTCAGCGCACAATGAAGCACGATTAGGTGTTGATGTGTGTATGTTCGCTTAACATTTAACAAGCCGTTCCCTTCCTCTTCCACCAAGTACTATGAGCTTGCCAATAATATAGTTTGCATGTTAAAATATCACAAATTGTCGATTCGCTTGGCAAAACTGGCATACAGGGTGATTACTGCTGTGCTGTGGTGCCACTCGGAAGTCCGAATGAGATCAAGGCTGTGCATTTTTAAATAACAAATTCATTGCTTCTTTCCCAGTACATTGGTCTTTCGCGTTAAGCAAGGTTTGTGGTGCGAAAGTTTATTTCTTTTTTACAAAAAAAAAAAAGTTCACCGCGCATTAGAAAGGCTACTTGATTTGAGTAAGGAATGTTTTTTCAACTATGAAAATGTATGGTTTGGTTCGAAAATAATGATAATTATGATGGAAACGTTTTCA
Source organism: Ceratitis rosa (assembly GCA_037013455.1). Classification (NCBI taxonomy): domain Eukaryota; kingdom Metazoa; phylum Arthropoda; class Insecta; order Diptera; family Tephritidae; genus Ceratitis; species Ceratitis rosa. The sequence continues at coordinate 1,383,024 of JAWMAG010000012.1, forward strand.
GATATCTTTTAACATATTTAAACAAATTATATTCGAATTCAAGAATTATGAATTATTATGATGTTATACCGGTCTAGCCGAGGAATAGCTATAATTTTTTCACTATCCTAAAAAATATATGGTCTGAGCCAGCTCAATAAAGTTAAATAATCCAATAGAACAATGACCCGAAATAGCAACAACAATTTTCATTTTTGAAAAACACATTTATTTATTCGGCTAATTTGATGTCTTCAAAATAGTCCCTCTTAGAGATTGCGTAGTTGTGCCAGCGATGAAACTCGATCCTTAAGTTCTTTCAGCGATACACTTTTAATGTTATCTATGGCCGTAGAATGACGGTCCTTGTGCTCCTTAATGACTGTTTGACCTAGTGGTAAGATTCATGGGGCACTTTGCCATTAAAATTGGAGAGCACAGTTAACATAACCTTCGGTCCGACCGCACTTGTCGAACCATTATCGGTCTTAGTGAGTCAGAATGCCTCCATTGCGATGACTGAACTATAGTTTCGATGTGATATTCGTAAACCCATCTTTCGATGCTTGTACTTCTGCATCGTCGTTGATTTTATTGAGCGAATGCCGATCGTTCATAATCATTTCCTTCTTATTTTTTCATGTTCTTTGATCTATTTCTTTTAACAAACAAAACACGTCCAAACTTAATTCAAAAACACAGAAAAAAATTAATAAGGGAAACAGCCAACAGTCGAATGCCATCAATAAAATTGAGCGCAGTAGTACAACTGTTAATTTTCCCGAAGTATGATTGAAGAAGAGCATTAAATTGTAATTGCTCATATATGTATTGATCTGTTTAGCCTTGAGTATCTTTAACATTTTGAACGAAAGTCGGACGGTCAACAGGCAACTGGTAATACTGTGGCAATTTTCCATTGACAAAAGGATGATGAAATGTAAAGTTTGTCTGATGGAACCGGCTTAAATCAATCTGTTGGTTGGAAAAAACACCACAAATTTGAGGAGTATCTCAATCGAAAATAGCTTCAGTGGCTATGTGGCGGTAAATACAAATATATATGTACATAGGCATATTTTCAATAGCAACATAAATGCGGTAAACGCAGTAGTTTGTGGTAGACTGCATTACTATATAATAAAAATACTTAACTACTTTCATTGAATTTATCAGTATGACGCGCTCGGAACACTTACTTATCAAAATACATATATGAATGTAATGCATACATACACATATACGCTCAGAATACTAAAAACACAAAGTTTTGCTGTAATAATATATGTATTTATGTAATTCATTATTGCCTTTCTAGCAAAATAAAATAAAAAAATCATTCGCCGCTTCATGTTACAATATGAACCTAATCAGTTGTCTCCTAATAACTTTCAGTTTCGATTGCTTTGTTGTGGTAGGTCGCGTCTAGACCTTATCAGTTACGAATGGGTATACGAGTGCTCGAGAGTAAACAAATAGTCGCATACCCTGTGCCGTTGCCTCTATTTCTAATAACAACCAGCGCCAAATCAGTCGTAGAAGCTCCAGCGCTCACAGTGACATCGATGTATTCATATGGTTAAACTTATTTTCTTAAAACAAGAAAGAATAATACATGATTTCTCAAAGTCTTTTTGTCTTTCATAAATTGAGGCTAAATTAATTTTGGTCGTAATTCAATCAGCAACACTTTAACTCTGAATAATCAGTTTAAGATAGGACTTGTGTGTTATATTTGTCCTATTTCGATTCTTTTCCGTGTCGATAATTTAGATATTTTACGTGTATAATACTAAATTTTACGTTAAAACCTACCTAAAAGGAGCAGGAGTTATAACAAATTAAACACATCGTAATCGGTTGTATGACAGCTTTTTAATAGACAATTCGGGTCTACATTTTAATACATCTATCATCTACTACTTACACACTTCGGGCTAAACTTATAATTAAAGGTTTAAAAACTACCCAAAAGCTTTGAATTCTGGAACAACCCTTTACCTAACTTCGGTTTTTGGTGACAACATGGTATTCGAACATACTATCAATGAAACGCAAGTCATGCACCCATGAGGAATGAGAAGAAGCAGTCAATTGCACCACACTGAACAAACACGCAACGACAACAGCTATATAAACGATCGTTTGAGTTGTTGAACAGCAAAAGCTTTTAGCAACAATAACAGCAATAACGGCAGCAAAATCTTCTTTTCTAGGTCTAGGCCAGACACACAATCGCATTCTAAAAAATCTCTATGCAATGCATTTAAACAAATACATACATACGTACGAGTATGTACATGCATATGTATGTAGGATGTGTGCAATATGTATGACAGCAAGCAGAGTGGCACATTTGCTATTTACGCGCTTTTTTGTTATGCGCATAGAGATGTTACATTTTAGTTCTGTGTTTCGTTGAGTCTTTGTTGTTTATTATATTGACATTTAAATATGGTAGGTATACTATGTGCAGGCGATTAAAGTTGCTGTAATAATGCAAGTTGCCGTTTGATAAAGTGAAACGATCATGTTCATTGTTACAGATATGTTTATGCACCCAATGTTCTGAAACTTATTATTAAATATTATACAGTTTTTAAAATTCTTTTTTATTCCCGGAAAGTGATGGAATCCTTATAAGCAAATTGTAGTTATCTGTTTTATGCCTACTCTTTCTTAATATGAAATAAATCATAATAATATTCTTTTTGGCCTCGTCGATGCCGCAGTAGCCAAGATTCAATTTGGCATTATGTCTACTTAAGGAATTTTTCGGAGAGCTTTCCTAGGATTTGTGAATCTTTCGGCTGTCAGGTTAAAACAGAATAATCACTCAACTTCCGTCCAGCACTAGTAAGCATCAAAAATTATTTCTCTGAATATCGATGAGTAAATAAAAGGTCCAATCTCTCCGACATGGAAAGATAGGACCAAAAACAACGACGTATCTACCTAAATACCTCAGCAAACTTTTCTCATCTCATTTCTAGCGCCAAATTCCACGTGTCTGTCTCCTAATAAAAAACAAGAGATCTAAAACATCCATGAGGTATTTTTAATTTATGTACTGTCTTAACACAAAAATTACTAGTTTGTTGTTAAAATCACTACAGGATGATCAAAAACTTTCTTAAAAAAGTTTCACTCGAAAAAACTCGTAATTCGTTTTTAGCTGGATCTGAAAATTTTAACAGTACACTATGTATAAATGTATGATATCTACATCAGTTGAGTTTGGACACATTCAACTACTCAGGCAATCCCAACCAGGGGCGTTAAAAAAGTTGATATACCATTAGTATCCTTACACAAATATTATGGGTATAAAAATTAATTTTCAAAATATCTATCTATTTATGTACATACATACATATATAAATAAGTTTTAACTACTTATACTTATAGGTACATATGCACATGTGTATGAATAAATGTGCAATTATGCCATACTGTTGCACATATGTATGAACGTACGAGTTGTCCTCATTTTACATATGTATGTATTCCAACGGTTCACTTGTTCCAAGTTAACAGCAGGATAAACCCAGATTGCCATGCAAATGTTGGGCGGGCAGAGAGTACCTGTAATCACACTGAGGCTCTAGGGGACATCATGGCAGTCAAGTTGACACACTGTAAACGTATGTTTTAGCGCCAACTACACTAAAAACAACAATGATAACAATTGAAATATACATACAACATACACGTATACTAGCTTGATGCTATCGGTGCCGCTGCCACTGTCACTGCCACTGCTGAAAGACGTCCGCAGCAGCAGCTCTGCACTACTAACAACAAGTCAGCTCAGCTCGATGAATGAGAACCTAACGAATTGCAATAAAACAATGTGACGCACGTCTACTCTCTACAACGCTGCCTGCAGCGTCGCTAACACAACACGGCGAAATGTGGGAAAGGCACGAAAAAGCCAAAGGAAAGAAGGAGAGTGAGAAATATGCGCAATGCAGGCCGGCTATTATGGCAATGGTTAGTACGGTTGGTGTTGTTCGGGCGGTGCTGAATGAGGTAGCGATTGAGTGTGTGGCTGGTTACCGACATGGCCGTTCATCCGCACTCGCTGCTTCCTCCACACTCTAGCATTTGCTATATACCGTCACGCGAGTGCAGCGAACTAATTCAAGGCTGCGAATGCTATTCAAATTGTTGCTGCATTCGGTTCGTAGATACATACATATGTATGTATGAACGTGAATTATGTGTTGTATCGTGAGAGGCAATGGCAACAGCCAACAACAAACGATGTGCGTTTGTGTAAGCGCGTTTAGTTGTTGGGGCTGCTGAGGACATACATACATATGATATTTATATATCCAAGTCTGTGAGCTTATGTGAATCCACATATAAACTGAAAGACGTAAGCGTGTAAGTGCGTACATATGTTTGCATGCACACGAAGGGGCTAACGAAAACGAAAAATCACACGAATAGACGAACAGACGCTTAGACAACCGGTTGAGTGCATTTGGTGTTAGCGATGAGGGCAACATGCATCGCGCACTTTCCGCTATCTCGTGTATTTTGTGTGCATGTGTGTTATTATACGAGTATGAAAACAAGTTCGTCGTGAGTAGCCTAATCGTGTTTCTCGCTATTGCTGAGATTCGTTCAGAATCGCATTGGCTCTTGCTCATTGCTGGCGCTATCGCAATTTTACCAGTCGCCCAGATATTCTCTCTAATTTTTCTCAGCTTCTTCGATAGAATTCTAATGCAATTTGTATGCCGCCCAAAGCAGTCAGTTGTCAAACGCTGCATATGACGGCAGTGATGGTTCAGTATCGCAGTGGAGTACAACAGTTACCACTAAATAAAATTACGCCAGATTGTATATTATGCATGAGTATTACTGAATCTAAATCTGACATATATTACAATCGAAGTGAGGCATTTTTAAGTTATTATGCAGTCATAGTATTTAGCCGCTAGCAGATTCTCAGGGGTTTTTCAAATCAGTTAGGGAAACTATGGGAATTTCATCATTTGAATTGTGTAAGTTTTGATAGGGCACTAAGGGGTTTTAATTGTGAAATCCAATCGTCGGTTTCTATGATTACTACATATCAACATACATACATATATATGTACACATGATATACTCGTACAAATATACATACATACATATGTATGTGGTCACTAATTTATTATCTTTGGGTGGGTGTAAGCATCAAAATAAATTTTTATTTTTTTACTCTCAAAGTAATTCTTTCCATTATTCACCAGACTACACTTTTATTCGGACAGGTATAGATTAATTATTAAATAAAGGTATTTGCATTAAGTTTGTAACACGTATCTAACTAGCGGCTTGCTCATTTCCGAGCAGGGAAAAATATGTTGAAGGTAAGGCTATAGCTAATAATGAAGATATTTATAACTGTTCGAGACAGGCTTAGAAGAAGGGGTTCTCCTGTGACCGCCCCATTGACGAAGGTATGTATGCAGCTTCAAATTCAATATCCAGAATTTTGTTTTGTACGCAGAGATTGTGTGCATTATTATTTTTGGGGTAAATCTATTAGGTTTCTTTGGGGAAACCAAGACCGAATTAAGGAATTAGATTTGTAAAAATCACACAAGGAAACCAATAACACCGCTAAATGCCAAGTCACTGGGATGTAGATGGTAATGAAAAGGCGAAAGAGCTGGCTAGTGTTGGTGTAGCTATTATGTTCAACTGCTTCAGATGTTTCACTACCTTCGATTTATGTTTTAAACAATGGATTTCTTGAAGCCATAGTACATAGAACTTAATATTCTTGTAGGGGGATCACGCATAGCCCCTGAAATTTTATCTTCTCAATTTAGGAAAGGTCAAATCTACCAGGATGTCAGAGCTAAGTTGAAGGTGATTTAAAATTATTAGAATGGTTGTCATCAATATATGGATATTTATAAAGTTCATTTTTAAAATAAATTTTCTTTATTTGATACCTACATAAGTACATATACATATACATTAATCAGTTACAAGTCAATTCATATAAAGGATAATGTTAAGAATATGATAGTGCGTTGATCTATTAAAAACAATTGATGTGTACTGCTCCTAAAGTACTTAAAAAAATGGGTAGTGGTGACCTTCATTTCCGTGGATGATAAATTAATGATGGAAATGAATGAAGGAACAATAAAAGTTTTATTTTTGTTTAAATTATTACCATTATTTTAATTATTGTTTCTTTGTTCAATACCTTAGGAATACATCTAAGAAGATAAAATTTTGCGACCGATTCGTTTAGCCATCGAAATCGAGTTCACCGAGTTTGAACATACCATTTTTGAGCAAAAACATTTGAAGTTTCAGAAGTTTTTTACACAGTTAATTTTATTTTAAATTGAGGTATACACATGTATATCCGAAAATATATGTTAATATATTCCGAAAATGCAAAAATTATATTTTAAAATTTTTGATTGCGCTTAAGCTATTAAGGGGTTATATACAGTTATGATTTTCAAAATAACGTTTTTTTTTATTTTATTTTCTGTATCTACATATATTTAAGAATACACACAAGAAATTTCAAATCGATCCGGCAAATATTTTCGAAGTTACACGCACATTTGTAAAGACGTTTCGGAGCGCTTGGAAGTATAAGTATAACTTTAAACGCGTTTTTCTCAAAATGGTGTTTTCAAAGTCGGTGACCACTATAACTCGAAAACGGCTGAACCGATTTATCTAAAATTGTAAGACAAGCTTTTGAATATATTTTTCAGAGATTTTTCCGATAAATACTTTTTTTTTATAAACAGTTTAAAATCGAAATTTCGCTGAAAAATCGACTTTTGTCTTTGAGAAGGCGCCATTTTGACAAACATTCTTTTTTTCCTTATTCCTTCGTGATTAATCACTAGATTCAAAAAAACATGTTAATTTCAGATGATCCAGTTCAGAGATAGAGTGGTCACCGCAAGACGTCTTTTTTCAGAGGACCTCCTGGAGATCAGCTGTAGCTCTTCTCCAGAGAAATATTTTCACTAGTTATAAGGATTAAAATATTGTTGAATAATACCATAATAAGTATGTAAATTTTTTGAATCAATAAATTCTAAAGACTTCTCAAAAAAAATTCTTAAAAATTCGTTTTTTTTTTTTTTTGCCCATGAACTGTATATAACCCCTTAAGCGATTAAAACGACCAATGATTTTATTCCATTAATAAAGAGACGCTGAGGTTTTAAGATAAACTATCATTTGAACGTCAGAAATACACTCGAAGGTGACCGCTTTTAGAAAAAAAGCTAATTTATAATTATTTATATGCCCGCAGTATCCGATTTGATCCTTTAGCTCTCATTCATGCAAGTATACGTACATATTTATAGAAGTAATCGGAGGATTTACATCTTCCACAAAGAGCCAATAGCTTAAAAAAAAAATGTTATTGGATATTATTTATTGCACCTATGCCCCAAAACAGAAACCACATGGATAAAAACGTGGACGTATTTTAATTTTAATAAAATTATTCGAATTATTTTTTTATTCCTTTCATGAGCAACAATGGTATATTAGCTTTGGTGCGAAATATATAAGTTCCAGAAGGAGAAGATATAAACCCATCAACATTTAGACCGATTTAGTCCCTCAGTTTTTGAGCCATTTCAACCACATACCACTATACTATATGGATATATGACTAATTTTTAAGATGGATGAAATTTGGTATTGTAAATTCGTATCTACAAATAAACATTGACATTGAGAACCATGGAAATCAGAGTGCTGTACCATATAGCCTCGTGCGACCAATTTATTGAGATAAGAGAATTCATATTTAATCATAAAACGAAATACCATAAATTTGTTATGGTCTGGACAGCTCTTCTTTCTTGTTAAATTTACAATCAAATCAAAGAAAAATCTTAAGAATACAATATTTTTAAAACCAGCTGCGAAATTAGTTGTTATATACAAGCTTCGTTTTTACTAAAATGCTTTACAAATTAGAACTGAGGGGTCCGAACACCGGTGCAATTAGAAGGAACCTTATTTCTTTCAAAGCTTTAACTAATCAAATAAAAGAATTGATTCCGGATTCAGATGCATATGTCACATTTAAATGTGTTTTCAATACTGAAATAAAAATTAAGCAAGAGCTTAGCTTGGATGGAACTGAACTACATAATGTTTCACTTAGATATACGGAGAAAAAGTGATAATGGATGTTGCTTACTCATTTTTTAAGAGAATAAACATTTAATTGGGTTTGTTTAAAAATAAAAAATCTGAAATGTAGAAAATTAGCTTTTCGAATTGCGGTCGTCCCTCGGCAAGGAATGTCAAGCCCTTGGAGCGTATTTCTGGCGTGAATAATAATAAAAAACTCATCATAAAAATTCATCGGCCATTCGGAGACGACGTAGAATTTTTGAAAAAATATCAAGACGCACACCCCCAATTGTAGGTGGAGCTCGGCCGAAAATCGATTTAGCGGTTAAAAAGCGCCAATTGTTTATAACTTTACAATATATTATTGACTCAATCTAAAATTTGGAATTAAAAAAGAAAATATATAAGTTTGGTTATTGAAATCTTGGTAATTTTACCTTTATGCTCAAAGGGAAAACTGAATATAGATCACCCTCTTTATATTTATATGTGTAATTAAAGTCAACTTGCTTTGACTCTTTCCTAACGGTTCAATTCTTTTCAAGAGGAGGAAACATATTTGACTATTGTCATAAAAGGAGTGGACTGTTTTCAAAAATTTTATTATACATATTGCCAGGATCGTTAGTAAATACAATACCCTCTTTTAGATCAAAAACTATAGATGTACACATATGATTAATAACCCATGTCTAAATATTATACTGTTAGAAACAACCGTTAGTTGAACTAATTGACTACACCTTTCTTAATAGTATATTTGGGTATGATAAGATCATATTCTGGAACCTTCAACTACAACTTTTACAATGACAAAGTTCAACAACGATCATTTATTATTTTCCAATTATTCAACGTTAACGAGGAGTGTTGTTGAATGTTACGATTAGCTGTCGATTAGGCTAGGCTTTACGCGCAATTTCAAGGATATCCTGAAATCTATTGCCACATGTTTTATGCATGCATATTTTAATTTGCACACGTATGTGCAGGTGTGTATGTATATATTTATTTGAAAACGTGAAGTTCTATTAAATCGGCGCAAGTCAGCAATTATGTTAGGCAGGCTTTTAAAATGGGCCTAAGAGTGGATTTTCGTATGTATGTGTGGAATTCAAAACAATAATCAATGTAAGTACACACATATATGGTATAACATACAGTCAACGCCATGCCATACAGTCCGTGTTTACTACATTGCAAATTTTATTTAAGTTTTTATTACTATATAGGAAAACAAAAACCAAAATCTTACAACAACGGAAGTTATTAAACGAAAACTTAAAATTCATACATACATACTTGCGGACAACCTTAGGTTCCGTTATCCCATCGAAGAATTATATTTTGGTATGAAAGTTCCCGTGTTTGTTTAGTCGGAGTTAGTAGTTGAAGCAACATAAATTATTTTTTCCCAATGAGAAAGCAAACATCCATACATATTCGGGAAGTTATGCTTAAATAACGCAAAGGAGGAAAATCTTTGCGCGAAATTGGGTCTATTATCAATAGAAGCCATAAAACAGTGAAGAAAGTTATTGATAAACATATCAATTATGGGAATTTGGACAATTTTTCCAAACGGTCAGATCAAAGAGGTTGAGTGTTGGTGAAATAAGATCAGTTTTGCGAAGTGTCAAGAAAAATCCTTCTGAAAGTGCAGTAAAACTGGCATTGATTTCCAAAACGAATCGATTGAAGCGTTTAAACTTTGCTAAAAAATACCAAAGTGAATACATTTCTTTTTTGAACAATGTTCTTTTTTGGAAAGAAAAAAAAAACACCAAAATTTGGAGAACAAGAAATGAAGCACATGCTGAAAAGAATTTTATACCCACGAAAAAGCATTTTGGTGGCTAGATGATGGTATGGGGGTGTATAGCCGCGGGTGGGATTGGTAACTTGACTATCATAGAAAGCACTATGAATGAATATTATGAAAAGAAATTTTTTCTATTATTAAAAACTGAATTTGGGTCAAACAAAAGTGTTTCAACAGGATCATTACATAAACACATAGCAAAAATTGTGAAGGAATGAATTCTTTCCTCAGGCGTTTAGATCATTTCCCACAGTCACCGGAGTACCTTAACACACTGATAAGAAAACGGAATATCGACAATAAAAACACGGATGGCAAAAAATTGCATCTAAAGTAATAACAAATCTTGTCGATTCCATGCCGCGTCGCTTACGCGATGCAACAAAGGCTAATGGAAAACACACGAAGTACTGAAAAATTTGTTTCTGACAACTTCTGTTGTTCTAAGAATTTTTTTGTTCTTCTATATAATAAAAAACTATTAAACACTTTTTTCAAAAAATATATGTAAAATATAAAAGCTTGTAATCAAATAAAAGCTTAAATAAAACATTCTATGTAATAAACACCGGTGTACGAGTACACTTTCTTTTGGTGTTGACTGTACATAAGTATGCATGTGCGTTTATTATGCTGCGTATAAAAATTGTTACAACTGGCTCGCATTTTAATTACAATGTCGTATAGTATTTGAGCTTCGAATATATGTGTATATGTATGTATACGTATGTAACTTCATTTTAATGTTCATATATATACAAATCTGTTGGCATTTTCTTTAGCTTTTAAATAACTGAATTTATTTATGGAGGCAGTCCAGCGACACTTTAATATTTTGCAATAAAATAATTAAGATTTCAAGGGATACAAAATTCTGAAAGCAAAGAGCTCAAACCAGAAACTGCTCCGATATGATCAGAGCTGACTCATATTATTTTCAGATTTAACCGACCAGATGGAACAACTTTCAATGCGGCTATTACAAATTTAGTTCTTTAATGTACTCATGCATAGATTAGGCCTATTGGAATGCATATTTTCTCTCTATAACGAAGAATTTTTATATTTGCATGAACAGTACCGCATTGGTAAAACCTGCGACGAGGAAGGTACCGAAATTAAATTTTTCATGCAACATGAACGAAGCAGTTTATAGTTATTCGCATGAGTTAGTTATACTGTACATAGTACCCCGGCATCTTCATCGAATGTCTTCGAATTGTTGCCCGATTTAGGTAAAAGTGGAAGTATACTCGTGATATTAGACAATCTAAATTCAGCAGACTTCCAAGTAAAGATATTTTATCCTATGTGTTGACTTCGCCTTCACCTCGCGTTATCTAGAAATTATTATTTATATAATTGGCACATGAAATTTAGACAGTGGTGAGACCACTGATTTTTGTTTACGAGTACAGACGCGATGCTTTCATTGTGACACCCTATTCTTTACATAATTCACTTCTTCACATACATTCCATCCTTGATAGTTCATCAATAATTGTAAAATAAATGCATTTTTTATCATAATCAATTAAAAGTATCAAAAAAGAGAATCAAATTTTGCTTTAAATAGGTTTTAGCCATAGGATAACTTCCTTACTTCATAGGAATAGAAGTAGAATAGCCATTGGTTTGATTATTTTTGGAACCACCTTCAGTGTTGAGACTACAACATTACTGTCACTTATTTAATGCTCTGTTTGCGAATTTGTGAACAAACATACGCATATGGTATCTGGATATTGTAACTATTGTATATGTGTTTGTTTGCATTCCTTACAATGCGCCATGTGGTCTTGTGTGTTCTCTGAACTGAACTCAACTCAGTTTTGTGTTTAATAATAATCAAAACGCACTTATAAATTATGCTGTACACCTTGACACCAATCAGTGTTAGAGCCTAAGTTGTTTTTGTACATAAATACAAATAGATATATGTATGTATGTAAGTATGGTATCTCTATATTGAGGTATAAATTGCAGTACATATGCATTTATCGAATGCTACAATAACAAGAGTAGTGAGAACAAAATAAGAATATTTAATTGATCAATAGTTTATCCATTAAATAAATCAAGATTCTAGACACCCTTTTATTATATATACGGATGTGTAGCTTTTATAAAACATTGATCATCGCTTCGTGGTATTGAAAGTTAGTTTTGAAAATAATTTTGGAAATCCCATAGCAAGTTCAACGAATTTGAAACTAATTATAAAAGGAGGTTGTTGGCTTCAGACAAGTCGTTATTCTTGTTTTACAAATGTGTGTTTATCCCAGGAATTAATAATAGATTTTACAAAGACGATGTTACTCCAATATATTATTGTGCGAATATTAAATTCTACCAAATGACCGCCCTCTCGATTGAGGCTATAATACACCGAAGGAACATTTTTCATACCCTCACATACCTACATTCCAATGTTATATGAATGCATACATTTTTTTAATTGTGAACTAAATGGAATACTGTTCTACTGATAGCTCTCAATTTAAGGTACAATTTTTTTGTAGAGACGTAGACGGAAAATGATCCAAAAACAGTTAATTTGGGTACCATAGTTAGAATTAAGTGTTGGTATTTTCTAAATATGAGATTTTCGCCAAAAGTGGCCAGAATTTTTAAATTTATCGAGCATGGTCAAACTTTTTTTTTATTATTTGGGTGTACATGCCTCTCACTCTAGGCTCCCCAGCACATCTACATCCAGTGAAACAAGTAAAAAGTGAAGGTAATGGTTTACAACAAATGCCGAATCACATGAATAATAAAAAATTTAATACGAAATGTATGGCAAAATTTGCAGAGTGGTTGAAACTTATTGTAGCAGTCGAAAATACATTGGTTTACGGATATAGCGTAGAAACTATCGCAGTAGACACGTTCTAGCTCGCCAAGACCGAAAAAGGCTCGACAGAATGCGAACGAACGTTCAACACTTATTTCCAAAGTTAAATTAAACCTTAAGGGCGAATCTTTTACAACCGTGGAGGACATTAAAAGCGCACCATTGAAAGAACTTAAAGCAATCTGCATAATCTCTGATGGTCACCATTTTTTTAAGGCGACCACAAAAATGTAGCTCAGTTAAATATTTGTTTTATAATAGTCATTATTTCTTGACATCTACTTATTACTTAACCTTAATGTGTACAGACTTTCGTGTATATATAAAGTTACACACTTTGTCACTGCGCAGTGTAGAATGGAAAGGAGGAGCAAAGAAATATTTAGGTCGAAAATAACTCCTTTGCGTTTGTTTTCATCCGATTCCTTTGCTGTCTTCCCAGATCAATTCCTATAGATTCGATTAATATGATGAGCCCCTACTGTAATATTTATTATTTCATCTGAACTAATGATCATCTCAATCAACTAGTCAGTTTTAGGTGGCATTTTTAATCTTTTTATTAAAATTTTTCAAATCACAAACAATTACCAACGAAAACAGTTATTTCACCAATATAGCACTTTTCATATTTACCTATATATTAATGAAGCTTTATACACGCATAAACGTTTTTCCGCTAATTGAAGGGCCCAAGCATACGGTAATATTGCGTATACGCCATGGAATCCTACGTCTCTAATATTAATCATTGAACTAGAATGAAATGGCGCTTTTTGATATTTTTGAATTTATATTGTTGATAATGATATTGTGAAGTGATTTTTTAAAACTTGTCCTTAATGTTAATAAGAACGTTTTTATTATATAGAAATATATGTATTTGCTTCATGCACTATCAGGAAAATTATTTGAGGAACCAAAAAATAAAATAAAATGTGTGCCAAATAAATTGAAACCCTGCCATTTTAGCTTTAAATTTTCTCAGAAAGCTGTCCGTAGAGAGAATTCGTAAAAAATGTCTACAATCTCCTGGTTTAAATAACCGCTGGAAGCATGAACTTGATAGTGTTAAATATTGTAAGCTAAACTGTTAGTAATAAATTGTGATGCATGTATTGCATGTGCGTTAAATATTAGCCTTCCAAAGCTACAATAACCCCAACATATTGCATTATTTTGTATCGTAATAAAAAATAGTTTATACACAATACACCCATTTAAATGCGAATCCCAAATATGTGCATATATGAGGTCAATTTGTCAATGTGTTTATTATGCTCTACGCGCAAAAAAACTGTTAGAATTTCAAATATAACATAAACAAGTTATTAAAATTAGAAAATAGCATAGCTTCGGCTTTGGCTTCGGCTTCGGTCTTGGCTTCTTTAATTAAACTTCGGCTCGGTTACTTATATTTTATGTGTTTATTTCTTGATGGGATTTATTTTCAACGCATTCAGTTGCACTAGTAGTAACTGATAGACTGATAGACTGTTATCATTATTTAATAGATTTCAGTAAATGTGGCTAAACTAAATTACACAAAAATTTTGCAATTTACATTCTCGATTCGAACATAAAAACAGTTTCGCTTGTTCAATAGTTCAAATATTTTTATTCTCTCTTTGGATAGCTTTCTGGGGAAATTTAAAGCTAAAATGGAAGGGTTTTTGATTTACTTGGCATACAATTTTTTTTATTTAAGTGTAGAGTAAAATTTAAAGGAATTCTTTCAATCCCGTTATAAGTGTATATATTAATATATATATTGTAATTGGCGCCTTGTAAACGCCGAAGCGATTTTCGGCCAAGCTCCTCCTCCAATTTGTGGTTTTGCATCTTTATGTTTATACTAATCCGCCTCCGAACGGCTGATGGTTTTTTATGAGGAGTCTTTATTTAATGTTAGAAATACACTCGGAGGGGTTGACATGCTCTGCCGAGGGGCGACCGCAATTATGTCATATTAAAGCTCATTTTCGAGCAAATTTTCGAGCAGCCCCATCACTTGTTCAGTGCTCATTATTCAATTATTTTGAGTTTTCTCAAGCATTATTCATTATTTGCAACATTTTCCTTTATCTTTTATATTTAATTTATGGGAAATGTTCATCGAGTTGCTCGCCCTAATACATAGAATAAAAACTACATTACTTCCAAAAAAAATTAATCCAGTAAAAAAAACTGTAAAAAACTTGGTGGTTGGCTTATTTTACTCCGCCGCTAACAAAGGATTCAAGCACATTCATAGAAACTAGTTTAAATCGTCTCCACATGCATCTTGCCAGAATAGCTTTAAAAATTTTACTACAGGGTATTTACAAACGATCATGTGTACTCACATCTATGTTATGTTCATGTGCGTAAGTGTACATCTGAATGCATGTAGGCTTATGAGCATTGATATATTTTTTTCAACTAAATGTAATCAAATTGCCCTTGAAAATATCAACTTTCATAGAATAACATTGTACGAGAGCATTCGCATTCGCATTCGCCTATTCGCATATGTGTATTCGCTCGTCGATATACATACAAATCTAAGTGCGTATGTATGGTATGATGAGGTTATTAGCCGCTTTCAAGAACAGCCGTTAGAATTATACATTTTCGCGAACACACATAAATGAGTGTCCTTTGGCATCTACTTAAACAAATATCTACGGGTTGAAAAACAAACGTACACATGCATATAAAATAATCTATATTTGTTTTATTTGTATGCTATATACACAGGTGAAAAGTGCAAAATACTTTTCGTTACATACATATTTTTCAACATCAGCACGGGTACAATCGAAATTAATGTTTTTGTTGCGATATTCTGATATTATCAAATATGTATACTTTAACTTATTTTTATAAAATCAATTAAGAATAATTTAAATTTAATTTTAAAGAAATTAATAACTTACAAACAATGTAAAGTTGATTTAAATTATAATAATGATTTTATTTCACACAAATTTATTTATTGAATATAATTATTTATATTCTATATTTCCGCTTAGATCGATTTACTACGTTGATTACTAGAAAACAAATTGACACAAGGAGATGGTACAAAACACATTTATACATGACAAAACAGCATTTTGTGAGGAGTGAACCACAAATAGCACAAACCTAAGTTGAAAATTACTTAGAGCATTAAAAATTTTGGAAATTCTATAAGTTTCAAGTCGCCAATGAGATTTTTAGATGTTAGTTCTCATTTCGTCTGTAATTATGACCATATGACAAAAAACTCCACTTATTATCATTTACTTTTCTCTCCTGATCATCTATTTCAATTAATATAGCTTTTTCAATTCATTAAACTTTAAAATTTAATATTTTTAATTAGTCTCTTAAATTTGCTAATACCTAGTTTTCGTATATTTTTGCATAAATATTTTCTAGCCAACTCCTTCTAAATTTTCGATAAATAAGTGATGTCTGCACTCGAATCAACTATTTTAAGTATTCTTTTCCTCACACAGATTACACTTCACAAATTATATATTATGAGGCTCAAAAGTTCAGCAACATCAGCATCTCCACATCTAATCTCTAATTCCAATTTGTCGGCCACCGCCCAACTGAAGCCAATGTACGCCAGAATTAAGGACATGCAAAAAAAACTCATATAATCGTCGATTTCTTGGCAATGTCCCGAAAACCAAAAACAACAATAAAAATACGAAACAGTGCCTTTATATACCTAAAATGTAAAGATATATTCGTAAATGTACATGTATTGACATTGTCTAATACAAACATAGACTATAAGCACAGACACATTTCTGCTGGGTTCAAATTCATTGTTTCTGTGCCTTGTTGACTGAAATACTGAAATTTCAAGTTCAAGGTTAAACATTACCCTGCCTGCGGAAACTCTCAGCCACATAATGATTACTCATTTTTATTTTACATAGAAATTCCTATATTTCCCTTCACACCAGACATAAAATTTAACGAAATGTGTCCCAGACACCCATTTAAACTCATACAAACTTATTCACTCAGACGTTTGTATGTATGTAGAGTTTACGTGTTTATTTGTGGAGGCGCGTGGAGGCTCACGCACATACTCGTACCCGAGTAGACGGCATTTAATGCCGACAAACGACAATGTCGTCGTCGCCATCGTCGCCGCTGCCGGCTCCATCTCAGTTAGCGCTGAATATATAAAAAGGACACAATTTCACTTTTAAGTTCTACTGTCTGACACACCCACACCAGAAATGGCTGCATACGCACGAAACAAGAAGCAAAAGCATTTCGGAAAAGGTCTTCGCAAATAGGAATGGTGGCATGGCATTTGCGCCATACGCATACATATCAATTTGGAAACAGCCTTAATGTACATACCATATACCTATACACTAGTACGATTAAGAAATCTGTCGCTTACGATGCAGTCAGAGACTGAAATATATAATATTATACATATAGAGATCCTTTTTATTTGTTTTATCAGGACGTCAGCAAGAGAGGAACGATGACCTCAAACAAGTTATTTCCATTTTAAGGGAAACACTGCCAACTTATTATTGCACTACATTCTGCCCATACAACAAAATACATGCAAAAATTATTTCTCAAGTTGGTAGCTCACAGCAGAGAAATACCAAATTTTTCTAGCAATAAAACCACACGAATGGTTCTTTACTTCATTACAACACTCTTAGTGCCCAGATATTTCTTTCATTATTCAACCGAACGCCTAGTGAAAGTAAAATTTGTACGGAAAATAACAGTTCCTCACAACTGAGTAACTACAAGCAATCGTTGTTGCTGCCGAAGTTTCCCACATTCATTTCGTTGTCGTTGTAGTTGTTTTGTTGGCGTATAAAAGAAGCACGCCCGTCTGGATATTTGCCGAACAAAATACCCTACACGGAAAGAGGCAATATCCTTTTGACCTTGAACGTGCATTCTCATGCAGGGCATTTACTGACCCGACTTTCTTACTGCTGGCAGACAAATATCCTAGTAGACATCTACACAAACCGACACACCGCATCGCCAGCCATAGCAGTACTCACTTCTTCCTTCCGCCGATAAGGATGTGTACAAATAGGAAAATTGGTTTGAGGAAAAGTGTTGTCGCAAGTATGCAGTAACAGAAATAAAACCGACAAATGCTGAATACGAGACGCCAGCGTAAGTACGTTTACATTTATTGTGAACTCCAGCATCAGCATATCTACTATACCTCTGAAAGTCTTCAGTATGTGTGTGAGTTAAATGTCTGGTGCGTCTTATTTTGTCTAAGTTCGTCAAATTCGTCTGACTTGCTCTTGCCTTCCTAATGTTGCGTCTCCGCTTTGACTTGCTTGTCTTGCTCAGTTGGAAGTAGAGACAGTGAGGCTCGTGGTGGGTGTCGTCTTCGTTACCGTCGTCGCTGTCGTCGTAGTCACTACCACCAATGTCGGTTTGTAGCATCGTCAGAAAGATGGGTTCAACACCTACTTATTATGTTCTGAAATTATATTATGTGCCGTAGCGCGTCTTACTATGAGTTTCTGCATATTTGGCTCTAGCCTCTTTGCCCCTTTAGAAACAAATCGCTTTAGCTAACGAACTCGCAATATGTGGGCTCGGTAGGTGGCATTAGGTGCTGTATGTGTGTAATAACATTAGAAAACTTTGGCAGTTTTGAGGTGGTTTTAGGCTTCACAGACATAGCTTTACGTGCATACTTATGGTTTAGAAAGTGAAGAAAAAATTATTGGTAATGCTGGCTTTCAGACAGGGTTTCATGAACTTGTGTTTCATTAAGTTTAACAAACTTGGATGCATTCAAGGTTACAGTTTCAGTGGTGAAGGCAAAAGGAGAAATCTGTGAATAAGGATATGAGAAAAACTACATTGTTGAATTGAATAAAGTCATATAATTTGGTTGCATCAGAAGGGTTATAGGTATATATATTTTTTATATTATTGTGTATTGATCTCGGAAAATTTGAAAATATGTATATGCAGCAAAGTTTTAAATCATGTTTAACTTTCTTATGGTTGTTAAAATACCTACAAAGTGCATATATCTGCACATTGGAAATAATTGTACAGACATTAGTGGTATTCTTTTAGTTTTTTCAAAGAGGTAAGAGTAGTAAGCATTTGAACATTTTTTTATTTGTAATTTTTTTTAATGAAATTCGTTTAGTCAACATGCTTGGAGCAATATTTGTTTTTTTATAACCAAGAAAGAAGAATATAGCAGAAATAAAGTAACGAAAATACTCTTCCGAAAGCCTTAATAAGAATATGACAGAAACTTCAGAGGCGGTATACTCGTGGCATGGACAGCTTTTAAGTACCGCGTTGCATTGTTGGTTGAAACTGTGATGTAGAATTTCGGAAAATTATTTCTTATAGGATGCCTATCTCCTTAGCGCGACCTACACACACCACCAGCTAAGGTTAGACTGTCCGTTGATCCGTCATTCATACAGCACAAAGCATTTTAATTACAATACATAGATTCAAAATCTTCTATTAGCAAAAAAGTATTTACACATTTTTTTATAGATAATTAAGGGGTGTTATAGAAACCGACAAAGAATTGCTTATTCATCGGAATTGAAAATCAATATCTGTTTGAAATGGTGTTATGAAACCGACTTGATTTAGCTTTTTTCGAAGATAAGCAAAACCGATATTCGAATCAGCTGTCATCACACTTGCGCAAAAAACCCAGTAATTCAATTTAATTTTAGTGCTGGTTTTAACACATTTGTGATTATTAATTAAAAATAAAGTGTCTTCGGCAGTGATAGCTTTTTTGATGATAGAAGGATTTGGGCAATTTGGCCAGAAAATAAAGCGCAGAATTTTAAAGCATTAGAGCAATCCGTTGGAGGTGCCAGATATAAATTCAATTTGCATTCTACTTTTACATTTGCTGATACAAAATTAATTTGTATGTAGATTCATAGACCAATATCGTAACAAAGAAGCCTTTGTAATGGTGCTGGATGTCATTGAATATAAGTTAGATAGGCTACCAATTTTCAGAATTTTTCTTACCACGGATGTCTACTTTTTGTTCTTTCCTGTTGTTACGTTGCGATGTTGATCTAACAGAGACAATTGAAAAGTTCTGTTGTTATACAAGATAGTTGTGTACTTATTTTGTTTTAAGCACAAATACAAAAGCTCTTTGGCATATTTATAATTAGAGCTTTGTAGCCGCTGAAGCGATTTTTGGCGGAGCTCCTCCTCCAATGTATGGTATGCGGTATGCGTCAAGATGTTTTCTAACATATGAAAGAACCCACAGTTTATTTTAAGCCTCCTCCAAACGGCAGATTAATTTTTATGAGGAGTTTATATTTCATGTCAGAAATACACTCGGAGGGCTTGATATTCCCTGCCGAGGGGCGACCATAATTATAAAAACTAATTTTCCATTATCTTAGATGTTGGTCCAAACAGACGTCGAACCCTAGCTTTCCGTATGTTAGTACGCAAAGCTAGCCACTCGGCTACTGCGCGCGCTCTTAGATATAGTTTCCCAAAATACAAAATGCATTCACAACTAGAAATCAATGCTCAGTACCATTGCAGTTATCATTTACAGTCGATACAGCGGTTCGGAATATGCACCACAAATAATTTGAAAATTCATTACTTTTTGGCGCCCTCTATAGGGTTGATTATATTATTACGATATTATTAGATCGTAATTTTAGGAAAGGTCGATACAAAACAATTTAATCCATGTATTAGAGAACTTATAACAATTGTTATTTCGAACAAAAGAAATTTACTTTTATATCACTCATTAAGTTTTCAAAAAAGGTATGGCGAATATAGTGATCGCAATTGGCACTTCTCTAAGCTCAAACATCTCTCTATATCATTAGCTAATTCTACAGAAATAAGACAAAATTCAAAAGTTTTGTATTTGAGAAACAACGGTCGGCATAATGTAACAAGTTGATTGTACTTACCATCGAAGTCTGTGGCTTTCACCGTCGGATTATTGCTGTCATCTGCGCTGATTATACTTTTAGCCAACAGTTTTTCAGCGAGTAGAGGATTAGAGGCAATTAAAAATCGACCCGTATTCTGAGTACCGCTATCTATATAAGAATTGCCGCCCCTTAGGTCCTCTCTTCGCCCAATGTTTGAACTCCCCGTTGGTTTTTGACTTTGGTTTATTGGTTTAGCAGTGAGTGATTCACAGTGTGAGGTTAATGCTAATAAAGTGGACTCAGCTGCGCCTTCAATTGTAATACCAACATCTCCTCCACCTGCTGATCCGTTTGTATTCGCGCAAGCAGGACTAAGGACACCAGTGGCAACAACTGCAGAAGCCTCCAATGGCACAAAGTTATCGGCCACAACTTGTTCACCAATGTTGTTATTGTTTTCCTCCTTAAATAGATTTTGCAAAGAAATGATAAAAGAAGAAATAAAAGAGGGATTCGGGGGAAATAGCACGTTAAGCTAATTTCAAATTTCATTCAATAAAATTTCTATTTACTTTAACCTCAACTGTTGCCAGATCTGAAAGTAAACTCTCGATTTCGAAGTTGCTCTCGGATAATTGGCGAAATAATTCATCGGAAGACTCGTTGCACAGCGGTTCAAGAGAGTTGAGTTCCGTGTTGCGATCGTCCAGTAGTGCAGGCTCATTGCCATTCTCATTGTTATTGCCAGTGGCTGCTTCCTTGTTAATCAACGCAAGTAAATAAAATTAGCATTTAAAAATTACAATACTACATAAAACAATTAAAACATAATATACTGTATTATCGACGGGAAATGTGTAAAATATCTTTGCATACTTTTTGGCGTTTCTAACTTACTTGCATACAGTGACCAATATCTAAGCCACCAACCATACGACCATCATTATCCGGACACCAAAGGAGTGCGTCATCGATAAATGGCATTGCCGATAAGGCAGAGCCACTGCACACTTCCGCCAGTGCCAGCGTGTGTTTGTGTGGCACACTTTAGCAAAGTCTCTCTCCCGCTGTAGGTAAAGCACTATCGAAACGGTTTGATTGTTTACCGATTTCAACGGCAAGGTAGTGTATGTTTGTGTCACGGATAAAATATCGTTTACGATCTTTCACTTTTATATTATTCAATAATTGTAATTATCGAATATTATTTTGTAAAATTACTAAAGCACATTTTTTCAGTATTTTTTCTTTTAATTTTTTGATTTTATAATTATGTAAAATTTGGAGGCACTTTACTTACGACGGAATTTATATTATTTATCAGGCTAATCACTATTATTTACCTTATTTTAATTTTTTCTTTGTACAAAAAATTCGTAATTTTGAAATGTATAATATATAACTATTATGTAATTTTGGACGAATATAGTTTCCAGTAAATTGTATATAGTGTGTATATATTTGTATATTTATAATATTGTAAAAATTGAAAATATCTAATATCACGGCACTGAAGTTCCTTTAAATTTTGTATTTTTTAATGCTTTTTGTTTTCTGAATACTTTTGAAATATACCAAAAAATTCTAAGATCAGGTTTTACGAACAGCTACTGGTGATATTGAAAACGTCAGATAATCTGAAATGAGAAAAAAAATAAACATATAGTTTTTTTTCTTTTTAGGAATTGGATACAAAAACTCCAAAAAAGCTTATTGTTAAAATCAATAACCCCATGACATGAAAATGTCTTAGATACAGATCTATGAAAATAAATATTTTTAATTGCATTCCACGATGTCGATCAATTTGAAATTAATCATTTTATAATTCGCATGCAATTCTTTAAAGGTTTCGATCTTTGAATGTTAAGCTTCCACTCCTCCATATTATTTTTTGATTTTAAAAATTTTTGTATAATTTAGAGTTTGAATTTAAATCATTTTCTCAATTATTAAAAACGTGTCATGAAGCAAAGAATTGAAATTGGATGCTCATCACCTTTAACTCTAAGTTAATTCTACACATGACGTGGGTATACCGCTTTCCTCGGCAAAGAATTTGTTAACACTAGGCGTCACCAAAAGGGCCAATAAAATAGATGTGGAGGAATTGGTAGAACATTATCTCTGCCACTGCAAAGCACCCCGTACGGCGCGTTATCTCTTTCTTGGAAAATTCTTCTTTAATTACCTACCAGAACTGGCATCGGTGGGCATCATTAATATTCTAAACTTCATAAGATACACCAAGTGGTTTGAGCATTTGCGAAGGTGAGAGGAATTTCCTTAAAATAATCAACATAGGTATCACAACGATCCATTAGGCCTAGATCAGGGTTTCCATGATCGATCCACTGTTGAACTAACTAACTAACTATTCGTGAGTTTGTTTTATAATATATTATTTCAAGAATTTATTGAAAATAAGAAAAATATAGGAATTTTATTCTAAAAAAGCATTATTTATGTAGTAAATATGTTTAATTCTCTCCGTATTGTAAAAGATAATAATCGGGTAACCAGCTACACGGAAATTTGTGGTGCATT
Organism: Ceratitis rosa; assembly: GCA_037013455.1. Classification (NCBI taxonomy): domain Eukaryota; kingdom Metazoa; phylum Arthropoda; class Insecta; order Diptera; family Tephritidae; genus Ceratitis; species Ceratitis rosa. The sequence goes on from JAWMAG010000012.1 coordinate 1,406,281, forward strand.
GATAGATCGCATTCGCCCGATTCTTATATTATCTTATCTTACTAAGATAAAAATACCAAGTAGAAATGGCAAATAAACGTCCGATTTTAAGTCCGCATTTAAGATTTTTCATGTTTTTGTTCAATTAACTTTGAATCGATTTACTTTGCAACACAGTTTGACATACACACATACACATATGCATTTGCGATTGGAGACACATCATAATTTAGAGGAGGTCTCAGCCGAAAATTGCTAATATTATGTTTATTTTGCAGGTGTTGTGTTGATTTGGCATATTTTAAAATAGTGAATAAAAATTTATTCTATTGTACACAAACTTTCATTTTCGTTTTTTATCATATTAAAAATAGTGTAAGATTAAATAAATACTTATTAACATTTAATAGTTGCTTTGAAATTCTGAACAATTAAATCTTTTTGAATATAGGTATATATTTAGTAAGCTTGTGAACGTAAATATATTTATTTTGAATACTTTAACTTTTTGCCCAATGTTTCATCGCATGATCGAAACTTTATCCTTGCACCTGAAGCAACGAGTATGAAAGATTTTGAAATGATAGCCATAATATTCCAAGTTGTGCTAAGAAAAATCCATTCATCCAGTTATTGCATAATTGCTTCCTTGTAAACATTTCAAAACAATAAAATTAGTTACTATTTGTCAGCACAAAAACTTTTCTATAAAATGCAACAATGCAAGTTAATGCAGGAAGATGGGTAGCTAATATACAAACATGCATATAGATTTACATTCATATGCGTGTATACATTATTTGTGTTTATATTATATGCATGCATTGCTTTTCCACCTCGTAAAATCATAATTAAATTAATGCCTGAGAATTCTCACCAAAAGTGTAAATGCTTAGTCAAGTACACAAGTTTACAAACACATATGGCAGCGCACACATTTGAGTAGCATATTGAAATCAAAAAGAAAAATCAGATAAATATAATATGTTTAAAAATATTTAAGTCAGCATCCTTTTAATGAGTAATATTTATGAAGTCAAAAGTGACAATAGTACCGTTGGTAAGGCCTGATGGGGCGAATAGAAGAAAGATTCGGATACGATGCTGCGTACAACCAGCACCTAACCTCACATGCAAGGTTGATGCAAATTGGAAATAAGTAACTGTGCATGCAAAACGCAACAAGCAATTATGTTCGAACAACAACAATCTATACCAGTCTCAAGATAAGAAAAAAACTGAGTTGTGTCGACCAGTGTAATTCGAAGCCCCTTTCTTCCGGAATCTAGAGTTCAATAACTCCGAAATAAAATTACAACTGCCCTGCATAGATTACATGCCATAAAACCGAGTAGCGCGCAATGCAGCGCTGGTGAGACGCCAAAGTCGACGCAAATGTTTACGTCAATTGCCACATGAACAGCCTTGCCACTGCCACAGCGCCAACTGAATGCCACTGCAGCAAAATGTTGCCGACAGCGAGACAGCGGCGTTGAAAGAAAAACTTCAACTGCAACATCAAAAACCAGATAAACCGAGGAAAACACTTTACATAACATGTTATTGAACTATGGAAAATAAAAGCAAACCAGTCCCAATATGTTTATTATTGTTGTTTCTGTTGCTAGTGCTGCCGGAGCAGCAAAATACACACGATATTTCTATTGCTAACTCCATTTAGTCGGCAGCATACAATGCAAGTTAATGCGAGGCACTTTGGTCGCACGACCATGAGGAGGACAAAGGGGTCGGCTACGAAGCCATTGCACAGGCAAACGCGGCTGAGCCAAATTCATTATAAGTGAAAGTCGGTTTGTTACTGCAGTTCGTTAACATTGAACTACGTGAGTTTGAGCGCTGAGTTGTGCTGAGCTGAGCCGAGGCGAAGCGAAGCGAGCCGTCTGAGTCGCCTGATGAATTGTAGTATGCAATGCAACTGCAACGAAACAAGAAAGCATTAATAGCAATATGTATTAGCAACAACAATAAAAACCAGCAGCAAAGAAAAGCAAAAGGCAATAGCAGCATAACAATTGGTAAAACTGAAAACAACCGAAAAAAGCAATACAAATGCACGCATACATTCAAAAGCATAGACGTATGTGCATATACATATATATTGGTTGAGTGCATAAGTTCGTGCCCGATTTCAAGTGCAAACTAAAATTGAAATTTTTTGAAGAAAGCGCTTTTATTAATCAATTATGTATTCGCCATCATATTCGGCAATCCACTCCCAACGTTCAACCAATTTACGGATGCCTGATTCATAGAAATCGCGCGGTTTCTCGTTGAAAAAGGTGTCAAGGTGGTTTTTGACGTCTTCCACATTTTTAAATTTTTTTCCATTCAAATTGTTCTGCAGTGATCGAAACAAATGATAATCAGAAGGTGCAATGTCGGGTGAATATGGGGGATGCGGCATGATTTCCCAATTCATCTCCTTCAGTTTGGCCAGGGTCGGTTTTGCAACATGTGGCCTGGCGTTGTCATGATGGAAAAGAACTCCTTTGCGATTGGCCAAAATCGGACGTTTTTCATCAATTGCTTTCTTCAATTCGACCAATTGCTGACAATACTTGTTGGCAGTGATCGTTTCTCCAGCTGGCAAGAGCTCAAAATAGATCACGCCTCGGATATCCCACCAAATGCACAGCAGTACCTTCATCGGATGTAATCCACCTTTCGACATCGGTTCCGCCCCTTCGTGTGCCTGTTTCCATGTTTTTTTGCGTTGAACATTGTTGTACAGGACTCATTTTTCATCACCAGTCACGAGCCGATCCAAAAAAGGTTCGTTTTTGATCCGTCGAAGCAAAGAAATTGCTGTTGACATACGGTCCACTTTGTTCTTTTCACTCAACTGATGTGGCACCCATGTATCGAGCTTCAAAGTGTACCCAACCTTTTTTAACCGACGAAACGCAGTTGATTTGTTGACGTTCAATTCACTGGCAACCTCTTCCGTCGAAATACGTGAGTTATTCGCAACTAAAGTCCTTAGAACATCGTCATCAAGCTCAGAAGGCCGTCCACTGCGAGGTTGATCTTCGAGGTTAAAATCTCCAGAACGAAATTTCGCGAACCATTTCTTTACTGTGCGGAGTGCTGGAGCACGGTCCAAATAAACTTCGCGAATATCTTTAGTTGCAGCGCCGACTGTTTTTCCTTTGCGGAATTCGTATAACATAATATGACGCATATGATCTTTTTCGTTGTTCATCTTCCATGCGTCTTTTCACTAAGCAACTCAAATTAAAATGAAGTTATTTTATGCTTAATTTACAGCTCGGACTGTCACCTTTCCAACGATATATAATATGTATATATTTCTTTCACGAGCGCCACTCTCAAACGATTCGTACGGCATCCAGCGGAATCGGGCACGAATTTATGCACTCATCCAATATTATATATACATATGCATAAGGCTTGCATTAGAAACAACAACACATCAGCTTACGAATAGCAATGCCAATCGAACGGCCAAACGTCGACTATTTTTATTTTTGCACTATGGAAATGTTGTTGTCGATGTGCAACTAAATGCAACGCCCGATGAGGATGACGACAACAGCATGATGGCGTTGGCGGCATCGCGGCATCACGGCGACGGTGGCGGTGTTGACGAGGCCGATGAGAGCGAAAAGCGAAATACACAACGACTTTCAGCGCTGATGGGAATGCCGGTCATTGGGGGGTTTGGGGATTAGTGGTTTTTCCACCTAAACGCATGCGCTGCAATGGTAGTCGTTGCAGTGGAGCGCAGTAGTAGTTGTCTAGCAAGTATCTAATGCCACTGCCACCAGCACAGCAATCGAAATACTAATCAGTTGCGGCAGCAATGAAAACAACAACACGAATAAAGTGGTAACAGTCTTCTTCGGCATTGTCTGCCACCAGTCAATACACCGACATTGTGCAAATACTTCCAACATATTGCGAAATATTTATTTTTATCACTTTTACGACTATTACATAATTATTTAATATAATTTCAATTTCTTTCTCCTCGGAACAAAGAAAAGACAACGCGACAAAAAATAGTTATATCGAACAACAAATGAACCGCGCCTAATGATAATAACTATTTTTATTCAATTTTATTTCTAATTAAAGAGGGGAGACTGATCTCTTCCAAGTTCCCTAAATTATCAGATATTAATTTGTAAAGCGGACATAAATTTTCGTAGCTTCTTTAACTCTTCTACTGGAGCATTTCCGAAACAAAGGACGGTACGCTACGGAGAAGTATTTTCCTGTAGGTGAACACAGTTTCCATGATTTTAATATGATAATATTACTAAACTACTATACTGTGACGGTTGTGGCACTTATATATAAATATATAATTGGCGCTTTGTAACCGGTGAAGCGATTTTTGGCCGAGCTCCTCCTCCAATTTGTGGTTTTACGTCTTGATGTTTTTCCAACAAATGGAGGGACGGTTTATACTAAGCCGCCTCCGAACGGCTGATGGTTTTTTATGAGGAGCTTTTATTTCATGTCAGAAATACACTCGGAGGAGTTCATATTCCCTGCCGAGAGGCGACCGCAATTAGAAAGTTTAACTTAATTTTTTTTTTTTAATTAATTTTTTATGTCACCAAACATGACCAAACATCCAGGTCGTACCAGGATTTGAACCCTGGCCTTCCGAGTAGCAGTGCGCTATGCTAACCACTCGGCCACCACGGCCGCCACTTATAGGTGTATATAATTTACAAGTGTCGATGGAACGAAAAGTAAAACGAGAGATCAATTAACGCCATTAGAACTCCGAAGCTCAGTGTACTCAAGACTAGATTGAAGATTAACTTTGTCGATTGATTACTCTAATTTTTCTACTTGAGCTTCAAATTGTGTGAATGAATTCTAGTGAACCCAATTTAATGAATAAATACAATTTTTATATACCAGGGTTCATATTCTCTACTTCAAGCCATCCTACTTCTACGAAACCGACTCAAACACTGCGTCATACAGCTACCCCTTAGAGAAAATCAACTTAAGGAATTTTCTGATAACCTAAAAATAAATTCAAAGCACATCTATTGGAGTGTTGCTGTGGAATATTTCTTGACGTACCACAAGCGATCGACAAAGTTTAGCAAAAAGGTCTATTAAACAGAATTTCTAAACCAACACAACAATATATTTGCGTTACTATACATTATGTAAATACCATATATACCCTGCTGACATCTCAGTAAACCGAAAAGTCTACACATCCACTTTCTTTGCTGTTCATCGAAGAACAAAAGTTTAAGCACTTTACATTTACATGACCACAAACATGTCCAGCAATTGATTAAGTGGTATAAATATTCCCCAAGCAAATGATGCATGTAGATACCAAAATATTACATACGTTTAAACTTAAAGCCAGCTGGGGTTCTAGCCGGCGCTCCGTGACATGTTCTCAACGTAAACATACACAAAGTCATTGGTATCCTAATAATTAAGTTTGAAGTTAAAAGGAGCAGAACAAAGTATCTCAAAAACTGGGAAATCATCTCAATCCTAACGTTTTGTGCAATTCATCTAGATATTCTCGACTGCAGCGAAGAGATGTTCCCGCTTTCTAAGGAGGGCGCCATGGTTCGAAAAGAGTACAAAGTTGAATCAAAGTTAACAAGTGTTTAATTTAGTTTTAAGTAGTTGTGTACACGTACTGTTAGGCTTAAGTTTATGTAGTTTCAGTAAACAAATAAATTACGTAAACAAAAAATTTTCAAAGGTTCCAGTATAGTTTAATAACATAAAGTTAAATAATCGATTCCTTGAATGTTTTCCGAAATAATCTTATAGCGATTATTCGAATTCAAGCATCGGATGTAAAACGTGAGCTAAATTTGAAAACTATGTTTGCTTTTTCTCGAAACACATGTTTTAAGAAAGGAAACAAGAATAACTTTAAACAAAAATCGTTGGAAAAGGACAAAATCATTCTAGAGCAGTATAATAAACAAGCCTATTAGTTATTCCCAAATTTACTTCGATGGAGAAGAGGAATCCCGGTTATGCTTCTGTTTATTTAATTATATGAAATAATTTTGAACTAAAAAACATTAATAAAGGCAAAGACAATTGAATGTCAAGATGTGTTCCTACGGACCTCTGGTAATATCCTTCAATTAAGTACATCAATCAAGTGACTTGCCGTGAGACCGAGGAGACTATAGGCATTAGTGTGCAGCATACAACAACAACTGTCTTTTTGAGCCATCGATTTGATGAGTCATCCATCGGGAGGTCAACGTTTTTCGACACCTTGAGAGGAGGTTGATGCGTTCAGAAAACTTGTTTTGGAGATGCCTTAATCTGAGTGACAAAAGTGCTTCAACAATTGGTTCAAAGTAGCAAAAGTGTTTAGAACTTAATGGAGAATATTTTGAAAAATACAAAAAGCTATTTTCGATGGTTAATATTTGTCTTTGTTCTCTAATCCCTCAATATGAAAGCCAACTGTAACACACTTCTAAGTGAAATTAATTCAAAGCGTCCTCACATGACCATAATAACATTTTTAAATTTGCATTTTCATTTTTAGTTTGTATGTTTTTCCCGTGTTCTCCGAAATTGTCTTGCAGATTATGCAGAAAATTTGTCAGTTTGTTTCTATGATTCCTGCAAAGGTTTGTACGAATAATTTTTTTCTAGAAGTGGGCCAGGGAGTGCTCGATTCGAAAAAATCGTATTTACAGTTCTTTTTATTTGAAACTCTTTCATTACAGGAAAACCGATCTATTTGAAAAAATTTATATATTCATGGTTCGGTTTGGTTAATTTTTTTGATGAATTTCTTTTTCTTTTTTGGAAATCGACCAGAGATCGAACCAAGTTCGATTTTCTGAAAGTAAATATAATACTTTCCTTACGGGAAAGGGATCACCGAGAGATTGACAAAAATTAAAATGTTTATTTTGTGACTGCGGGTTACAAGCCATTCTTTTTGGTTGAACTTGATTATTCACATTCAATAGATTGGTTGGTGAGTTGACTTACCTCGATAAATAACCAGATCAATAATATAATAAAAGAGTTATTTTTTGAATTAGATGATGTTTAATAAGGAATTTGTATCGTTCTTTGCATTACTAATTGGAATAAAAATTGGAAAACATATAAAAAGCCACAACCTGTGACCGGGGGTGTTAGTATGTACATATTTATATAAAAATGATAGCAATGCCTAGCCAATCTGGATGAATTAGATTTCAATATTGTAAAAAATATTGCGCAACATAGGTTCCTCGGAAAACACTACTTTGATAAAATTGGTATTCTTGTTGCTTTTATAAAATACAAGAAATGGTTCGAACATTTCAGAAAATGAAGATAAAAGCCTCACAGCGGTATTACAATTTGCCTATTGGCCTAAGCAACTGCCGCATCAACTCCCTCAAATCATCTTAACTCAACTCACCTAGTACGAAATACGAAAGCACTGATAGCGGGGAATATGTAAGAGCTGATGGTACAGTTAAGGTAGGTTTTGATAATTTAGCACACGCGAACTTAAGCGTCCATGAAATGAATACTTTTTGAAAGAAGAACCATTTGCGTAAATTAGAAAACTAGACAACTCAACCTCTCAGAAATATTGCTTTTTTATTTAAACACGTTTAAAGGAGTTTTTTATTAACCTCTAGACGTGGATTTAGCTAAAACTCTCTGTGTGTAATGTGTACACAGTTTTTGAAACATACAGAAACTGCTTTTTAAATTTCGTTGCGTTCCTCAACATTTCCTGATATTTTGTATACATATTTTCATAACAAACATCAAGACGCAAAACCACAAATTGGAGGAGGAGCTCGGCCGAAAATCGCTTCAGCGGTTACAAAGCGCCAATTATATATATTATATATTTTCATAAGACTGGGTGATGGGGCCATGTGCAGAAGTTCACGCAAGTGAGGAAAGTTTTTGACTGCCATTCACCTGGGAGTGGCCAGAAACGATTCTTTTGCATATGGTTCAAGCAGCTCACGACTTCCGGTTTTAGACCACTGGGTAGCCAACAAACATCCGTTTGAAGGCGAGCTAAAGTAAGAAGGCGAATCCCATGCTGTTGTGCGTAGGGTTTGGAACCCACCACATGAAAAAACAACCCAATGAAAAATCAATTTCAGCTTCGGATGAGAGACCCCCCTTTTGATGACGACCCCCGCAAATGTTTTAAGGATTACGATTTTAGGACATGCACCTGGAATGTCCGGTCCCTTAATTTGTAAGGTGCCGCTGCCCAGCTGGTTGATGTCCTCATAAAGTTAAAGACTGACATCACTGCCGTCCAAGAATAGCGATGGACGGGACAAGGACGGAAGAAGGTGGGTCCTTGTGAAATTTACTACAGCGGCCATATAAAACGGCGCAAATTTGGTGTCGTATTCGTGGTGGGAGAGAAACTCCGTCGCCGAGTACTGGCATTCACTCCGGTGGATGAACGTTTAGCCACAATCCGCATCAGAACAAAATTTTTCAACACCACTCTAATTTGCGCCCACGCTCCGACGGAAGAGAAGGATGACTTGACCAAAGATGCCTTTTACAAGCGCCTCGAACACACTTATGAGCGCTAGATTCCAGCACAAAAAAAATCCACCAGATCGATCATGTCGTGATTGACGGAAGACATGTATCCAGTGTTTTAGATGTGCGTACGTTCCGAGGTCCCAACATTGACTCGGATCACTATTTTGTCGCAGCGAAGATACGCACGCGCCTCTGTGTATCTAAGAATGCCCGTCAACAAACACAGAGAAGGTTCGAAGTTGAAAAGCTGCAATCACAGCAGACTGCCGAGCGGTTTTCTACTCGACTTGCACACCTGCTCTCTGAGAGCACTCATCAGCTACCCGGTATAAAGGAATTACGGGACGGCATTGCAAACTCCCTGCGTACAGCTGCAAACGAAAGCATTGGATTTCGGAAAGGTCGCAAAAACAGCTGGTACGATGAGGACTGCCGTGTCGCAGTGGAGAGAAAATAGACTGCCTACCTTTTGATCGACCGCAACACGTGCAGGGTGGGATAGATACCGAGAACTGAAGAGGGAAGCAAGACGCGTCTGCAGAAAAAAAAGAAAGAGGACGAGATGCGCGAGTACGAGGAGCTTGAGAAGCTGGCCGATAAGGGTAACGCTCGAAAATTCTACGAAAAGGTACGGCGACTTACAGAAGGTTTCAAGACCGGAGCAAACTCTTGTAGGACTCAGGGAGGTGAGCTAGTGACAGATGCCCAGAGTATATTCGATTTATGGAGAGAGCACTTCTCCAGCCTGCTGAATGGCAGTGAAGAGGAAACACGCGGACATGGTGAACCCGAAACTCCAATTGATGACGATGGAAAAGTTGCTCCGTTACCCGACTATGAAGAAGTCCGATTAATAATCGTCCGCTTAAAAAACAACAAGGCGGCAGGGACCGATAGGTTACCGGCCGAGATATTCAAATACGGCGGTCAGGAACTGATCAGGTGCATACATCAGCTTCTTTACAAAATATGGTCGGATGAAAGCATGTCCGACGATTGGAATCTAAGTGTGCTCTGCCCAATCCATAAAAAAGGGGACCCCACAGTCTGCGCCAATTACCGTGGAATAAGCCTTCTTAACATCGCATATAAGGTCCGATCAAGCGTATTGTGTGAAAGACTTAAGGCCACCGTCAACAAACTGATTAGACCTTATCAGTGTGGCTTTAGACCTGGTAAGTCAACCATTGACCAGATATTCACCATGCGCCAAATCTTAGAAAAGACCCGTGAAAAGAGAATCGACACCACCTTTTCGTCGATTTTAAAGCCGCCTTCGACAGCTCGAATAGGAGCTGCTTTTACGCCGCTATGTCTGAATTTGGTATCCCCGCAAAACTTATACGGCTATGTAAACTGACGTTAAGCAACACTAAAAGCTCCGTCAGGATCGGGAAGGACCTCTCCGAGCCGTTCGATACCAAACGAGGTTTTAGACAGAGTGATTCCTTATCGTGTGACTTTTTTAATTTAATGCTGGAGAAAATAATACGAGCTGCAGAGCTAAATAGAGAAGGTACAATCTTCTATAAGAGCGTACAGCTGCTGGCGTACGCCGATGATATCGACATGATTGGCCTCACCAACCGCGCCGTGAGTTCTGCTTTCTCCAGACTTGATAAAGAAGCGAAGCGGATGGGTCTGGTAGTGAATGAGGGCAAAACGAAATATCTCCTGTCATCAAACAAACAGTAATCGCATTCCCGACTCGGCTCCCATGTCACTGTTGACAGTCATAACTTCGAGGTCGTAGATAATTTCGTCTATCTCGGAACCAGCATTAACACCAACAACAATGTCAGCCTGGAAATCCAACGCAGAATCACTCTCGCCAACAGGTGCTACTTTGGACTGAGTAGGCAATTGAAAAGTAAAGTCATTGGCAACGGCGAATTCCGCAGACGATGGAACGCTGAGCTGTACGAGCTATACGATGATATTGACATAGTTCAACGAATGAAGAGACAGCGGCTACGCTGGCTAGGCCATGTCGTCCGAATGGATGAAATTACTCCAGCTTTGAAAATATTTGATGCAGTACCCGCTGGTGGTAGCAGAGGAAGAGGAAGACCTCCATTCCGTTGGAAGGATCAAGTGGAGAGTGACCTGGGTACACTTGGCATTTCCAATTGGCGCCAGGCAGCGAAAAGAAGAGAAGAATGGCTATATTCGCGTAAGCGGTGCCAACGCCAATAAAGAAGAAGAAGAAGAAGATTTTCACAAGACTGCACTGATTTCATACAAATTTTCTTGTTATCCATAAATATTAGAACGAAAAATACGTATTTATTTTGTTATGAATACAACATTTATTACCGTTTTTCTTGTTTTTCCAAAATTGAGCTAAGGAAGTCACAAAACGAACTGCCACATAAATTAGGTTTACTTGGCAATCAAAATATAGTTGGCACAGAAGACCCAATAGTTTCTAGAAAACATCGATTTGGAAAGATTATGAATTAAGTAACAATATCTCAATGTCTTAATTTTTACTAAAGAATTATTTATTTAAATTTCTTAAATACGAGCATATACTTATTTACCAATATACTCGTATGATAATGAAATCTCACTAGTTACGTTAGTAAAAGTTTGAAGGAGTGCTCAGATTCTTTCTCCGAAAATAATGTTATACTGCCCCCGACACAATGTGAAGATCGTGCTTGGCGATTTTAATGACAGGTGGGCAAATAAGGTATCTTTGGAACAACTGTCAGAAAACTTAGCCTCCCCAACGAAACATTCCCTAATGGGTGGAGGCTGATCGACTTCGCCGGGGCTCGAAATATGGTTGTCTGTAGTACTAGATTCCAGCACAAGAAAATACATCAAGCCAGACCGATCATGTTGTGATAGACGGAAGACGAGTATCCAGTGCTCTTGACGTGCGTCCGCTTCGAAGACCCAACATCGATTCGAACCACTATCTTCTTGCAGCGAAGATACGCATCCGCCTCTGTGTCAAAGACAAGGAAAGTTCGACGTCGAAAAGCTGCAATCACAACAGACTGCCGCGCAGTTTTCTACTCGGCTTGCATTCCTGCTCTTTGAGAGCACTCATCAGCAACTCGGTATAAGAGAACTGTGAGACGTAATTTCCAACTCCCTACGTACAGCTGCAAACGAAACTATTGGATTTCGGAAAGGTACGGAGAGGACTGCCGTGTCACAGTGGATAGAAAACAGACTGCCTACCTGGCAACCCTGCGATCGACCAGAACACGTGCGGGATGGGATAGATATCGAGATCTGAAGAGGAAATCAAGGCGCATTTGCCAACAAAAAAAGAAAGAGGCCGAGATGCTCGAAAATTTTCCCAAAAAGAGTTGATCCAGTAACGGATGCCCAAAGTATATTGAATTTATGGAGGGAACACTTCTCCAGCCTCCTGTATAGCAGCAACAACGAACCGCCCGGAGATAGCGAGTCCGAAATCCCAATCAAAGACGATGGAAAAGACGTTTTGTTACCCGACTAAACAACTAAGCGGCGAGGACCGATGGATAACCGGCCGAGTTATTCAAATATGGTGGTGAAGAACTGATAAGGTACATACATCAGCTTCTTTGCAAAATATGGTCGGATGAAAGCATGCCCGACAATTGGAATTTAAAACCCCAGCCTCAACGGTAGTGTCTTTAGCACCACTACAAACTTTGGGTAACCAACAGATCTCTACGGTCTCACGGAACTCCCCGCAGCATGACTCCCACCAATCCTCATCCCTGCCCGCAACCAACCCTTCTTCCTCCTCCCGTGCGAGGGCTACCCAGCAGCCCCTAGTCTCGCGCACAGTCATTTTGGGACGTGCTCTAGTCTGCATTCCACCCGTGGGTGGAGTGATGCGTACGTTGCCTCATGCTGTAGGAGTCTGCCCCTGCCTGTTTATACAACAACGCCTCCAAACAACACCAACGTGCGGCACCAAATTCAGCGGGTAATACAGCAACAACACACTACATCCACAGATCACTCCCTCACCCTCCGCATCACGAACGATTCCCCGAGACAGACACGACTGTTACAATTTAATTGCAACGGACTCCAGGAAAAGATCGACCAGATAGTCGGCTTTATGAGTCGGTAGTACCTGTTAATTGCTGCAATCCAGGAAACGAAGTTGACCGGCCGCTCGAATCTTCTGAGCCGAGCCAGATACAACATTGTCCGCAAGGATCGCGAGCGAGATCATGGTGGGAGATACTACTCTAGAATGTAAGGGCATAGCTATCCGGTCAGGTGATGCCGAGCTCGAGATATTTAATATATACATTCCTCCTGTTACAAGTTGCCCAGTTGGATGTAGCCCTGATATAGGTTCGCTACCCATAGGCGAAAACCATTTGGTTTTGGGCGACTTTAACACGTATCACGATCTTTGGCATTCTAGGCTGTCAAATTACCGTAGAGGAATGGAGCTGGCGAAGCAGATAAGCGATTCGACATTTGGCACAATGAATGATAATACCCCCACCATAATTGTGGGTATTTGTCAAAGCTCGCCTGATTGCTGTGACCGCTGCCGCCCGTTTCATCCCGGCGGCGGTTTAGCATCAAGGCGCGACACCCTTCGTAACTGCGATCCCGGCAATCCCATAATCAGGGTTTTAAGCGTGGAGATTCTCAAAGTTGTAAACAACCACAAGCGGATAAAGTGGAAGGAGCATTTAAGGTCCGGCAATCTCTCTTCTGGGGCAACCAAGCTCTGGGTGGGCCCGACGTGACGCGATGACCGAGTGGAAATTTCATTCGATGACCACACCTCGTCGGACCCGAAGGGATGCGCGAGCTATTTGAGCCGACTCTTCACATTGCATCCTTCGTCAGACAAAATGAAACGACAAGTAACCCGCCGCCTACGCAATCTGCCAAACACCAGCGCGGCGCTTGATTTCTCCAGGGAAGAGGTTCAGGGGGTCATCGGAAAGGTGAAAGCCTACAAATCCAACGGCTCCGGCGGAATAAGCATGCTGATGGTAAAACATCTTGGACCAGCGGGAGCAGACTTCCTCACCAAGGTCCTCAATTTGTCTTTGACTGCCCTAATGATACCTGACGTGTGAAAAACGGTCAGGGTGGTCCCGCCAGTCAACAAAGGAGAGTCTTATAGGACGATAACTCTCCTTTCCCCAGTAGCGAAGACACTTGAGGCCGTGCTGCTCCCCCCTTTCACTCACCATCTGCGTCCAGCAGCACATAAGTATGGCTTCCGTAAAGTGCACAGTACTAAAACAGCACTTAAGGCCATAAATACTCGAATAGTCAATGACCTTAACCAAAACCGATCCTGCGCGTAAACTGTCCTGGTAACACTGGATCTGTCGAAAGCTATATCCTTGGCTACCCTCTTCACTAGCTTTACGAAGCAATACGTGCTCGAATTAGATGTGAAGGTCTATGACGTAAAAATTCTGACCATAAATAACACAAAGATATTGGGAGTCAGACTTGACAGCCTGCACTCCTTCAGAGCCGCAACAAAATACTCAAAGCGCTAGCCGGCAGCACCTGGAGTAAAGATAAAGAAACATTGCTGGCAGACTACAAAACAGTTGGCCGGCCGGTCGTTAACTATGCCGCACCGATCTGGGCACTGGGGACGAACGAGACGCAGATGAAGAAGCTAAAGGCTTGCGAGAACACCGCCCTCAGGACCACAGCAGGAAACCTCCTGATGTCGCCGGAGCATCGCTTGCACAGTGAAGCATCTATGGCGTAGCAAGCAATTCCTATTGGGATGCTACCGTAGAGAACATCACAATAGGCATCTTACTGTAGCTGAACCTCCACCCAGCCACATCAGAAAGGGAGTACTACACATGAAGGACCCCAGCAACACGTTCCACAACTGCTGGACAGGACGGCATACAGACAAGCACTGAACGCCATTCACCAGGAATCAGTCAACACCTTCAAAGACTCCCTTCCCGTGAATGGCGTACTTGGAGTTAAAGTACCACCCATAGCAGACGAAGACCTCGAGCTGACCCACGTGATACTGGCGCAACTTAGGTCTGGACACTGTAGCAGGTTAAATTCCTACTTATCCAGACTCGATCCCAACATACCCATCGTATGTCTTGCATGTAGGGAGTATCCACACGACATTAACCACTTCTTTATATGCCCGCTGAAACCATCGCACCTACTCCCTCTTCCACAGGTCCGATCCCGTCGAAACAGCACGTTTCCTGGACCTCCCGTTAGATGACCTTGGCGATTTAGTAGGGTAAATGTAGCCTCTACAACAACAACAACATTGGAATCTAAGTGGGCTCTGCCCAACCCACAAAAAGGGCGATCCCACAGTCTGCGCTAATTACCGCAGCCTTCGACAATACGGCTATGTAAACTGACGTTTTGCAGCACTAAAAACCTCTCCGAATCGTTTGACACCAAACGAGGTTTATGGCAGGATGATTCGTTATCGTGTGACTTCTTTAATATAGTGCTGGAGAAAATCATAACAACTGCAGAGCTGAATAGAGAAGGTATAATCTTCGATAAGAGTTTACTGCTGCTGGAGTACGCCGATGATATCGACATTATTGGCCTCAACAACCGCGCCGTGAGTTCTGCTTTCTCCAGACTAAATAAGGAAGCGAAGCGAATGGGTCTAGTAGTGAACGAGGGCAAGACGAAATATCTCCTGTAATCAAACAAACAGTCATCGCATTCGCGATTCAGCTCCCACGTCACTGTTGACAGTCATAACTTCGAGGTCGTAGATAATTTCGTTTATCTACGGACCAGCATTAACACCAACAACAATGTCAGCCTGGAAATCCAACGCAGAATCACTCTTACCAACAGGTGCTACTTTGGACTAAGTAGGCAATTGAAAAGTAAAATCTTCTCTCTGCGAACGAAAACCAAACTCTACAAGTCGCTCATCATACTATATGGCGCAGAAGCGTGGACGATGCCAATATCTGATTAGTCGGCTCTAGGAGTCTTCGAGAGAAAAGTTTTGCGAACGATTTATGGTCCTTTGCGCATTGGCAACGGCGAATATCGCAGACGATGAAACGATCAGCTATACGAGCTATACGATGACATTGACATAGTTCAGCGAATGAAGAAACAGCGGCTACGCTTTCTAGGTCATGTGGTCCGGATGGATAAGAATACTCCAGCTTTGAAAATTTTCGATGTAGTACCCGTTGGTGGAAGCAGAGGAAGAGGAAGACCTCCACTCCGTTGGAAGAACCAGGTAGAGAAGGACCTGACTGTACTTGGTATTGCCAATAGGCGTCAAACAGCGAAAAGAAGAAACGAATGGCGCAATGTTGTTAACTCGGCTATAATCGCGTAAGAGGTGTCTACGCCAGTAAAGTAAGTAATTAATGTGGATATGATATTTTCAAAACTGCTGTCAGCACGGTAAAACATTAAATATATGTAGCAACGCATGTCGGATATTTTTTTAACAATTAAATAGTTCATAATAATTTTGTCCCCTTCAAAGATCAGATCATGAAAATAACATTCATCAAGAATTCTTTCATGATTCAACGGTAAAGTAATTAATTTTGGGTAGAACAACGCCTGCTAGTTAAACACTAAAGGGTATTGTAAGTATATACATAAAATATATTAATGTATGTACATATGTGTAGAGCATAAAATACCGTTTCCGATTTTTGAGAATTATGCAAGCACGAATTTTTCAAGGTGTTCAAATAAAACTTTCAGAGTTACATAAATTATTTAAATTTTCATAACATCGTATCAAACGCGATTTTGAATTGAATTGAAGGTGAATAGATATTTCGTTCTAAGCTTCTTCAAGAAACATTGAAAACATCCACAGCAAAGGTAATCGTATTTAACCATGGCTTGCACTTGAAAACATCCAATGCGCAAGCTATTGCGCCGAGTCAGCGATGGCATAGCCTCGAAAGGTACATTTAGCTATATACGAGTGTATGTATAAAGGTGCGTATGCAAGTATGTGTGAATATTTCCACAGAAACATTAAACAAGCCTACAACAAAGTAGTTGTGCGCCTCAATGTGAAGGCTCTGACATTCTAGCAACCTCAATAATTACACGAATTCACACATTTTACCCATGTAAAACATATTTACTCAATTAAGTTATACGTATATATTGATCAATATTTATATAAATAAGTTTATTAACATTAATTAAAATTAAAAGAATAAAATGGCCATACTCACTTTTGTTTATATTAATATAAATATTCTATGCGTTGAAGGCTGTTTTTGTTATTGTTTTTGTATAAAAGGCAGTGTTGGATAATATGTTCTACAAGTCTTTAAACGATATGTTAATCATAATAGTAATAATATTTTACATTGTTGTTTATACATTATCAGTTAATCAGTCGTTTAAAAATTAGTTTCTCTTGTAGTTTTTTTAAATATTTAATTAGATTCTTTTTATTATTGTTAATTTTCCATATAATTTTGTGTATGCTTTCCTGTGCACTGTTTTGTTGTAACTTCAAATCTTAAATCTGCTCTTAACCGCCTGTACATTGCTCATACTTTCCAAAATAACGAAAGTACACCGTTAAAAATTTATTTTAATATCAAGTTTTTTCTACTCTTTTGTATTTATATTTCTATTTAAATTTAAAGTATTTAGTTTGTAGTTTTCGGTTATTTTTTCTATGTTTATCACTTATCGCTGCTGTATTGGCCTTTTTATTTTGCATCGAATTCCATGAATATGTAAAGTCTTGCCATTAACATCCACAAATCCCACCTTAGTTCTTCGGGGACGCATTTATAGAAGTTTGTATAACCCAGCATTGAAACGTAAGTACATTGGAATCTGCAATGAAGTAGAATAATTCATTTTGAAATACTTATTTTATTTTACATACAAGCAATTTCATTTATATGCTAGAGTATACATGTACATAAATTTATTTCTAGTTCTTGTTGCGCAGTCTATTTTTTTAATACTTTAACAAATATTTCTATTATTTTTTAATGTTCATTATTAAATCTTTAACGGCAGCTGGTGTTCCGCAGGGTAGCGTCCTTGGGCCTATTTTATATATTATATACACTGCAGATATCCCATTAAACCGAAAAGTGCAGACATCTACCTTTGCGGATGACACAGCTGTTTTATGCCGGGATAAATGCCCTAAAAGAGCAGCAAAAACGATTAGTGATCATTTACTCCTCATCGAAGAATGGCTAGAAAACTGGAGAAGCAAAGTTAATAAGCAAAAGTGTAAACATGTTACATTTACTTTAAGACCGCAATCATGTCCTGCAATTCGCTTAAATGGTATAAACATTCCCCAAGTAAATGATGTTACATATCTCGGTATACACTTAGATAGACGTCTCACTCGGAAGAGACACATAGAGGCAAAAATACTACACATGAAATTAAAAGCAGCTAGTTTAAATGGGCTTTTAAATAAATACTCCGGTCTAAAACTAGACTACAAAGTCCTTATTTACAACGCAGTGTTAAAACCAATTTGGATGTATGGTATTCAACTGTGGGGTACGACCTGTGCAACTAACATTGATAAAATACAGAGGTTCCAGTCCAAAATTTTAAGAGCACTAACGGGCGCACCATGGTACGTCCGTAACGTAAATACTCATAAAGACCTTGGTACATTACTGGTTAAGCCTGAAATTGAAAGAAGCAGGACGAAGTACTTCACAAAGCTGAGAAATCATCCAAACCTGCTAGCTAATGCTTTATGCAACCCAACAAGAAATTCCCGCCTGCAGCGAAGAGATGTTCCCGCCTTCTAAGGAGAGCGCCGTAGTTTGAAAAGGGCTCAGAGTTACATAACTCGAGCTATCATGTTTGTAATTTAGTTCTTAAGATTTGTACACTTACTGTTAGGCTTATATTAAAGCAGATTCAGTCAATAAATAAATTGTGTATAAAAAAAACAAAAAAAACGGCAGCTTTGCAGTAAAACCTTTGCATATAATCTTGCCTGGATTCAACCAAAAGGGTTTTACTAATAGATATGGGTGTTTCCATGAAATGGTCCACCGCGACTTAAAAAATCAAAACGCTCGCAGAATTTTTATAGACAAAGAAAATAGAAGAAAAATGTTGATATTTTACTATGCAAAAAAAATTGTTCAGCTCTTTCTAATTTTAAATTCAAAAAAATTGTATGCAAAACTTATAACTCTTTTATTCACTTTAAAACCTGTAGAATGTATTACTTTTAATTGCTGCTGACGAAATAAATATATATGTAATATCGCAGTTTGGTATATAAGTAATTGATACAACTACAAGATAATATAAAAATGAGAGAAGAGATCAAACTGTGCATCAATAACGGTATTTTTTCATTTCTATTTTGGCAGCATTCGTGTGTCACGTGCGTAATGCAAAAGAAGTACATAGTTCCATAATTACCGTAACATAAGTTTAAGTGTCTTATTATTTTGTGTGTTAAGCAAATTTATTGTTTACTAAAATAATATATTAATATAAATAGCAATCTGCAAAAATTAATTTTTTTTTTTACTTTTGAACTTTGTCACGTGCGTAATGGTAAGTACGAAAAATTTAATGCTCTTAATTAAAGGTCATTTAATAAATATTATTTTACTTTTACAATAAATATTAGAAGTCAAGTAATGCTAAAAATCAAAATCGGTGGAGGGAGAGGCTTAAGCAAGATGAAAATAAGCGAATATGTAAATGTTGCTCGAACAGGATACTCACTTAAGGAAAAAATTAAGTTGGATTAATTTTGTAGTACCTTAATTTTTAATTTTTATTTTTCATTTTTGAATAAAAGTTTAATTTTTTTTTCAAAAACTTCTGAAAATATATGTAAAATTACTAAAATATGTATGAAGGTAAAAAGTGTCACGTGCGTAATGTCACGTGAGTAATCAATATTTTTTTGTTTTTTTAGACAAAGTATGATCAGTTGTTTTCGAAGCAAACATAATTATGAAGCTCCATTATTAACCTTTATAAAAAAAAATTTACCGGAATAAAAATCTCCTACAATTCGCTTACTTTCGCATTTTTTCTCTCGGTTCTAAAAGCAACTTCCATTTTTGTCACGTGCGTAAGTCAACTTTGATTGACTGCAACTTGGGTACTCAGTGCTCAATTTTGCAATACTTATACTTTTTGGAAAAAACTCATCACATGCAATGTAGCGATCCTAAAAGAAGTGACTTCTTCCCATTATATTTCTATTTTTACACCATTCAAACGCAATTAAACGCGTACAAATGTCGCGTGCATAACCATGGAAACACCCATATACATAATGTACATATATATGTATAATATATATTTATAACTGGCGCTTTGTAACCGCTGAAGTGATTTTCGACAGAGCTCGTCCTCCAATTTGTTGTGAGGCGCTTAATGTTTTTCATACAAATGGCGAAACCTACAATTAATTCTAAGCCACCTAATCCCCAAAAAGAAATACACGTATATACCAATTGGCAAAAAAATAATAATAAATAAAAAATAAATAAATAATATAGCTTTCTTAGCACTTGCCTGTTAAGTCAGGATCCGTTGGCTCGATACCCACCAGAAAAACTCTGACTAGGATATATGGTGATCTCCGAAACAACTGTTTCTTCTACCATTTTTTTTTTTGCTGTGTAACGAAGGGCATTTCAATTAAACCTCATTAACTTTTAACACAAATTGAACAACCTTACAGATATCTTGGTGGGCACCACATCTCCTTAATTCTCTATTCTATATTACTACCCATTTTCCCAACACATAAATTTCATAACCAATCACTATGTTTAATGACTTAAATAATATAGGCATTATTTATATTAAGCCATTTCATTTGATTTATTAAATAGAAACTGTGCGCTAGGCCAATGCATTAGTTATACAAACAAGATGCTCTTGGGATTTCTTTGTGCATAGATCTATAGGAATGCACCATAAGCTTATAACAGTACGTGTATTTAGATTTTGTATGTACGTGACGATGAAGTACTTGTGTATTTATCAATTTTATCGTTCTAGTTCATAACGTATTAATTGTAAATAAAAGCTTTATGAAATAAAAGATACGCATGTGTACTATTACTTTAGATTGTTATCCGTAGAAGCAAAATAAGTCAACGTTTTCGTATATTGAATTTATCTACTGGTGAAAAGTTTTAGTAGCTGCTACATACTCGTACATATGTACATCTTTTTTATGACAAAATAACAGCCTTAAATCTTTGTAGCGGAAGTTAATAAATTATTAATTAAAAATTAATAAAGTTAATCAATTTAATAAGGTAATTATTTCATTAATCCATTTAATATTTTCATTTTATTTTTTAACTTAGTGAGCAAATAAACAATAATTTCAACAAATTATATAAACGATTCAAACTTGTATATAATATTGAATTCATTTTAACTATTAACAATATTGAAAAGGTTATCACATAACTTACTAACTATTTTTCTAAAGTGGACTTACAACACTTGCAAAATAATATTTTCTTTCTTTGTTTAGATGAAAATATTTACATGGAAATGCACAGGTATTATATTTATATGTGCATATGTGTATATCTGCATAATTATGTACATATGTACATACTTCATTATAATGTACGAGTATACAACTAATGTGCGTTTGCGGATGAATTTTACGAAATTTCCCTCATACTTATCCTATACAAAGGCAAAGCAAGAGAGGCAGAGAACTTTTACCCCTCATCATGTGTTATTTTGCTATCATTATCACATATACATACATACATATGAGTATGTACATATGTGTATACATAATATCTGCATTTTCATATTAGATTATCCAAGAAGTTCAATTCAAATTTGCTGAATCAGGTCGAAAACACTGGAGCTCAAGTAAGGACTATACGATATACAGGCTGTACAAATGACTACGTTTCGTACTACTTTCTTAGATTTTCAGGAGACTTCTGTTAAAAAAATGGATTACTTGAAAATTAAAACTTGAATAAAATCTTAGGCTACTCGTTCTTTTTCTCTGTCATAGAGTTTTCTTAATCTTGTTAATAAGTGTCAGGTTATTTGAGAATAATAACCTTATTGATTAGATATAATGAACTAAACAGTAATATTATGGCGCTGCCACTTTCTTAAAATGTTAAAGTGTAGGCAGTTGATTTGTACCCAAGAGAGCATATACTTTCTTCTAATTATTAGCCAAAGCTGCATAATTCCTACATCTCACCCCCTTTTATGATAAATCATGTGCGTCTTTGTTTGTATGTGAACGATTATTTATTTTGAATTCTTATTATTGCAATATATATCTTCCCAACGAAGTTGCTTATACGTGTAAGCTGCGAACTTTAAAGCTCGTTTGTACAAAATTAAATTGTTTTTGCTCACGCGCATATTCATAAGTTCGGTTGGCATTAAGAAAGGTAGTTTTTAGTACGAAAATGTTAAATACTTATTTTATAGGCGCACATGTTTTGAGTGGAAGCTTTTTTAGGTTTCACATTTATGCATACACATATTTACATGTATGCATATGTTATATATATGTATGTGCGTGCTTTTGATCACAAACATACGTTCAAGGAAAAAAGAAAGAAAGAATGCGAATTATAATAAAGAGCGAGTCATGCTTCATATCTACACCGACCGATAAGTGCTGAGGTGCAATGAGAGGTAATTATATTTGTATGTACATTTGTATTTACCTCTGCTCGCGGTAGCCAAGGCATGATGACCTTCCCACACTGTCATGGCTACGAAAAGTCATTCAATACATCATAATTTAAAGCGGTTTTTTGTAGGAATATTAATATGTAAGAGCTAAAAGACGTGTAAAACGGGTATACATCTATCATAATATTTACTTTCGCAGTAAAGATTACAAGTAAGGAAGGGCTAAGTTAGTACTGTTCGACTGCGTGGGGGTGGCTCAGAGCATTTGTCTCTAATTTGACCAGTAGAGAATTAAATTGGTTCATGAAAAACCGGATTTTAAGCGTGGTCCTAGTCCGATTGGGTTCATTTGCAACAAAAACCTATTTTGATCCCAAAAAAAACAGCTGTATAATATATACCGCGGCCACGGTAGCCGAGTGGTTAGCGTTGCGTGCTATCATTCGGAAAGCCAGGATTCAAATCCTGGTACGACGAACATCCAAAATTATAGAAAATTAATTTAAATAAAAAATTAAGTTAAATTTTCTAATTGCAGTCCCCCTCGGCAGGGAATGTCAATCCCTCCGAATATACTTCTGACATAAAAATGAAAAACTCCTCATAAAAATACATTAGCCGTTCTGAGGCGGCTTAGTATAAGCTGTAGGTCCCTCCATTTGTTGGAAAAACAT
This sequence comes from Ceratitis rosa, assembly GCA_037013455.1. Classification (NCBI taxonomy): domain Eukaryota; kingdom Metazoa; phylum Arthropoda; class Insecta; order Diptera; family Tephritidae; genus Ceratitis; species Ceratitis rosa. Next base: position 1,429,104 of record JAWMAG010000012.1, read on the forward strand.
CAAGACGCAAAACCATAAATTGGAGGAGGAGCTCGGCAGAAAATCGCTTCAACGGTTAAAAAACGCCAATTATATATATATATATATATATAGATTCGTTGCCTTTTCCATAATTTGTTTCTATAATTTTGGATAATGGTCTGGTCAGCTCGCAGTGAATAAATTCGGATGAAAATTTTCATACAAAGCAAGAAAAAATTTCCCTTTTCTAAGTTCTTTCGTTAATCATTTCAAATATCTTTGAAATTTTAATTGTAGTATCTGTACTTTGTATTTGCCCGAAAAAAAACAAATTATTTATACATATATGTACATACATAAGTAAATGCTTACATATGTACTCTTCATCATTACAGACAAAAACAAAAACAAAATTCAACAATCAAAAACCAAAAGTCGAGTAATCAGCTGAGCACCTGCCGCCAATGCCGTAATACCCACTGCCACTGTCAATGGCACTGCAACGTACATTCACTCCGTGATCGTGGTTAGTGGAGTCCAAAACGTGTGAGGAGGCGACAAGGCTAACTAAGCAGGATGACCGCCACCAACTCGAATCGGCCATTCAACTCGAACAAAGCTCAAAGCTTTTATTTATTTTTGACAATATTGACTTGAAGTAAAGCAAAAACAAAATCGAAAGCGGATAATTCTGCAAAAAATTGCGAGACGGAAACAATATTAACAACAACGAATTATGCTCTCTCATACTGCATACGTTATCATTGGAGTTGGCTTGTACGTGGCGGGTCCCAAACCCAGCGTACAACCTCGTAGGGCGGGTAATTATAAATTTTTTACGCATTTATATAGCAAGCCGTTAGCAAGGTCATGTGGTGCGGATGGATAAGGAAGAAAGAAGAAGACCTCTCCTCCATTGGGAAGGCCACTTGGTGTTTCCAATTGCTCCAAACACCGAAAAGGAGTAATGAATGGCGCGCTCCGCTACAACCGCGTAAGAGATGTCTTCGCCAGTAAAAAAGAAGAATATTAATATTAAGAGCCGAAATTTTACACTTTTTTTTTAACCTTTACATTAATGTACTAATATATATCTGCAGCTGATTTAGAATAAAGTCTATCCAAATAACCGTCAAATACTGACCAACCCATCATATAAACATCTACATATCTCTACTAATTGAGTTTCACGTTTTATGCTCTGTTAAGAAGCTTGTCACTGCATAATTCTTCTCAAATGTTAATATACTATGTTGAAGACCTGAATTCAAAGCTTGTGGAACATAGGGAGGAATCTGAAAATAACTTTTTAGAAAACTGAAAGGCGTGAGGTGATACTTATTAATTGTAACTGTATACCAACAAAACTTTAGAATAAAATGCGTATTAACGACAAAATGTGTATTAAAATGCTAGGCTCCAGCTAAGTTGATCTTAACGTAAAAGCTCTCTTACAACGTCTATTAGTCTCCTTATATATGTTCATTTCGATCAATTTCGTACAAATTTTACGCATTTTAACAATAATTTTTCTGCCATTGAGTTCAAAATAAAACTGCCCAGCTATATCAACTTAACTCAAAATTTTCGTACATATTTTGATTAGTCTATCTCTTCTATTACTTACATGCTTCGAATAAAAAAAGAAAGAACATTAATAAAAAGATGGAGCAACAAAATTTTGTTATAGCAAAAATAGTAAGAATATATAAAAAACCGAGCGATTTTAAGCAACCTAGTATATTAGATCAAAACGAGCATAAGTTATAGCTAAGTAATAATTAATAAAGCAGATTCATTTGTTCGACAAGCCACTTATACGAATTTCACACTATTGATCGAAGCATTCTACTATCCGTTCCAATAAATATTTAACAGCAATACGCAGTATACTGATACTTGTACTAAACATATTTTCTCAATATTATTATATGTATTTATCTTTTGAGGGTCATTTAGTCGTTTTTTATAACTGTTAATTAACTATCCAAATCATCTTTCGGTTATATAGTTATAGTTAAGTTAAGCAAATATGTTTAAGATTTTAATTAAAAGATTATTAACATTTTTTAGAATTTTATGTTAGGTTATGTGATAGGGTTACTGTAAAACTGCATTTAATCTCACACTCATATACTCATATAAGAGGATTCATTTCAATAGGGCAGAAAGTAAGGGACAATTGAGTTACAGCGATGCAAAATAGTAAATAACCAAAGCAACTTCTGTATGTGTATTTCCCATACATTTTTAGTGCAATAAAATGTCTGAAAACTTTTTTCTAAACCATAACTTTGAAATCTATTTTAAAGAATACACAATAAATTTAAAACATAAAAGTAAATATAATATAATTGAAAATTGGATCATCTAAAGCTATATATGTATATCCCATTATGTATACATATATTATAACTATTTAAATACCATTTTCTTTGTTTATAACTATTTCTTCCTAAAAAACTTTCAACTATCCATTTTTGATCTTAACTTAATTTGTACACAGTTACATATGTACATATGTACATATACACAGCATTACATTCTATATAGCTCATACATATGTATGTACATACATTCGCATTTATGGTTTCACGGTTTCGGATGTGTATCTAAGCGTAAGTCTGTCTCACTGAAACGCAGCTCGACCTCAAGGTCGTTAGGCCCAAAACGTTGCTAGACTTTTAAATAGTAGCATAACAAGAAATAGCTGACAATATCATCTAGAATCACAGCGTAAACAATATATATACATATGTACATATGTATGTATGTGTAAACTAAAAAAATTCTTATACAAAGTATTTATACATATATATCTTTGTATGTAAATATGTAAATATAACGTTGTAATTGTTAACACACAATTTTCCATGAAAAGTACAATATTTATGAAGAAAATTTGTTGCTTAGTTGGTTGAAATAATATATAAATCTCAAAACTATTTTACTAAAATCGTACAAAATATTAACAAATATAAAACACAAGTATGTATATACGTATATGTATGTACCTACATAGTTATTGCTATATGAATACTTCTTTGAATGTATAGAAATCTAAAAGCCATAGCAAACTGTAAATTTTAAATAAGACAATAAGTATTATACGCAACCTTCAACAGTCTAATATATTAAATACCCCTCGCTCAGCACCTTCAAGCAGCACCTGCCTTAGCCAAATAGAATTAGTAAGGCACAAAATAAAGCACAAAGCACGCTTGAGTTCAGTATTGAAGCAATACATTGCAAATACTCAGTATAGAATAGTTGTTGCTATGATTGTTATGTATGTATATGAATATATGCATGCATACATGCTCGCGGTCTCAGTCTCAGTCACAGCCGCTGTCGCAGTTACAGTCATAGTTAAATTCACATTCAGTCATATGCGTATCAGGAAGTAAACATTTCAAGGATTGACTCATTAAAAAGTCGAATGCGAATGTGAAAACAAAAACTTTTTCAACGACGACGGCAACAACAATGGCAAGCGAATAACAAACGTGATGGCCACGACAATCAACAAATGGCTGCCTATGCCAACGTAGAAAACAGCAACGAAACAATCAAGAGTTAGAATAAAACTACCCAGTAGAAATTACTTCCATAACAAATAATTGATTTATTTAAGTTCTTCAGTATTTGCCATATTAATGAAAAGTTATTTCAGCTACCGTCATATTCGGTTTGCATTTTAATTGCCGTTGTTTGAAAAGAAACTGAAGACATACCAAATGAAATACGCAAATATATACGTATACGCATGTAAAAGGAGTGCTCAAAAAACAAAACAATAATTTCCTTTCCACCACTTTGAGTTCACTTATTAAAATCTGGGTCATACCCATAAAATCTAGCTTAAATCTTAAATCTACCGTTGCAACAAGCCACCCAGGTTCCTGTCTAACAATTCTATGAATGGAAGTATTTCGTAAATAATGTGAGGTACATACATACCTATTTAGGTAAAACCTATTGTCCCTTCATTTAAGATATGTCTTCAGAACGAATCGAATTATCGACAATCAGTAAATATTCAATATTTATTGAAATCCAAAAACATGTATGTAGGACAGTTTATTCTCCTATATCCATAGAACATATAGAGAATCAATAAGTACACAATTTTCGAAGGGGATTATAAATTCCTCAATGCGTTTTTTATTTCCAAAATTAAAAACATAACGCACTATATGTATATATGAATATATATGCATATATATTTAATGAGTGTTAATCTTAATATGATGAAGGTTGTATGAACGAGTACTGTTATTATTTAAACTGGTTTTATAAAATGCTTCTTTGATCAACAAATTTATCGCGATGAGAAGACTCATAGATATTCAATACATACATGCACGCATTCTCATGTATATGCAGACTTCCTGTTCAAATTCGTTGATTACTTAACTTTGATTTATATGAATTGGGCTTGGCAAATTGCTCATCTTATGGAAGAATTATTTTTTACTTGTCAATTATGTTTAGAACTATAAACTATAAATTCGTTTATTTCATCTGAGTGTGTTCCTGTTGGGTATTCAAATGCATTTCAAGCTCAAGAAAATCAAAACAACGAGACAGCGAATGATAATAGAAATTTGTTAGGTCTATTCTCGCCACTGGTCACAATTCAAATGCATTTAAATACTCTCTCATCCACGACACTGTTTATACAGACATACATATACATATATATGTATATGCTCGCATGTATTTTGTCACTTTGTTGAATGCTTTCAGTATTGCAAAAAAGCTCGCACTCGTTAACCCAGCGATCATATACATATGTACCTATATCATATTCATGCATAAAGAAGTATGTACATATACATAGATATATGTAAATACCTCCTATGTATGTACGTAAATATTAATATCTACATATGTATGTAGCTCAAGTGTACACTAGTAGCTGTGTTTTTTCAAAACATACAATTCTAAATTTTACGTACATTATGCACACTCGCAATAACGCTAACTACATATGTATGTATGTAATAATTTGCATTCGTTTGGTTATACAAACATACATATGTATATATGAATGCATTCTACAATATTATCTACGCACTATACATGCAATTCTGTTCAGCTTATTTCATTTGATTTTGCTTTGCTGTTTAGTTTTAGTTCGTTTCAGTTATCATTACGTTCTATTGTTTGTAGTTCAATTTCGCATTTCAATTCATTCCCTCCAAATGAACTTAGTTCCTTGTACAGATGTAAGTACATATGTACATATATGCGCCAATTTACTAAATGATTGTGGTGTTGGAGTGCATTTGAATGTGGGTGTGTTCATTCGTCACCGCCCCGAAGTCTATCACATACCCGACACCCGACGGCTCATCACCCCGTCACTCCACAGGCAAATTACTTGGCCAACGACGCCGTTTGCCTACCCGCATACTTGAAAATAAGCGCAATGAAAATATTATTGAATTGTATAAATATCTTTCAATGAAACGTTTTATATGATGTTTTTCAGCCAGTGTTGTTGTGTAGTGTTGCAAACACTTAGAAATAACCTTTTTCATGGCGTTTCCCCCTCTACAGTAGGAACTGCCGCTACCGCCTATTGGTTTCCCGCCAGGAGTGTACAAGTGAAGAGCTTTTGCTTAGGATTTGCAAAAACTTATCACATACTTGTATGTACACATTTGTATGTAAATACATTCGGCTTCGATAATTCGACAAAATCGTTGTCGGGTATTGCAAGTCCCATCTACAACCCCAACACCCCTTTTTAGTACCAACAAATGCAAAAACTTCCGGTTTTAACTGTCTGGTTGTTTCTCGAAACTTTCAAGGTCCTTTCATATTATGCATGTATATCAATACTTATGTGCATGCCTACGTATACATGTACATACTTATTTTAATAGTCGAATCACGCGGTTTGCCTTGCATGCTGTTTCATCAGGGGAAAGTGCATTCCTGTACTTTTTTTTATTAAATATTGGCAAAACTAGTTGTGTCTGATGTTTTCCATTTTTGAGGACGTGCGTCTTAAAAAATATACAAATTTCAAATGTTAAAAAATTTCTGAAGTTCCTGAGTTCTTTTATTCATAAATAAAAAGCTTCAGGAGGTTTAAGATATTTTATGATTAAAAACATTAAAGAAATTAAAAACAATCCTTCTTTAATCAAAGATCAGGGGAGTGTAGCTGATATTACCGGAATTTTGGACACTTTCAAATATGTGCATTTAGGGTAATAATATATAACTGAATAACAGATAGATAGATAGAATAATAGCTTATCGTTCCATGACCTACGCTATTAGCCATTGCCAATGCATGAAGGTTCATAGCAGCACAGGTATTATGAGCGACGTGTAGAGTTTGGTTTTTGTTCGTCGAGAGCGGACTTTACTTTTCATTGCCTACTCGGTCGAAACTAGTACTAATTGGCAATAGTGACTCTGCGTTAGATTTCAATACAAACTTTGTTGTAGATAGGGCTGAGATTAGACTCAAATGTAACGTCTGCACGTAAGAGCATAGACATATAAAATTTCAAATCATAATAAGTTACAAGTCTTAAAACCAAGAACTGGAAAAAACTGCATTCCATTGAAATATTTGAAAACTGAGAGGCAACCTCACGGATAGGGAAACATAGCTATACCATTTTAAATCGTTATTCTGAACGTTTCAGTATACATTTCGTTTCGTTCTCCTTAACTAAAATTTAATGTATAAGCAAGACATAAATCTAGTTTGAACTACACATATGTAGATGTTAAAGTTTTAATTGTATTTTATTTCACAACACCTAACACACGATTTCTTTGCAGTTCAGATTTTTCATGATACCCTCTTCTTTTTGAAACAATTGACTAATTCCGAATAAAAAATGTAAAAATTACATTGGAAATCTTAACCTTGTTGCCTGTTCTTATTTTACTCTTATTTTACTGGCGTGATTCCATCCTAGTTGACAATAACACGCAAAAATGTTTCTTCCTATCTTTCTTAACTATTGCCTATAATACAAAGAGCATTTTCTAAATACTTACTTATGTGCATCCACATATATTTATCTCGATTATTTAGAGCTCTTAAATACAACCGTTGATGTACTCCATTTATATCTTTAAGCAGGCTTAATGTTAACCTTCGCAAATCCCATTTTATTGAAGAAGTCTGCCCTGATTACGTAGACAATTGTTGAAAATCATTCTCAAATCGACAAGAACTCACGTATAAAATTTCATCGAAATCGGTCAACTTTATGTAAAAGTTCGATTACAAACACTCATACTCATACTCACGCAACTTTTATGAAGGTTCTAAATGTAGGTAACATAAATCAAAAACACAACTCAATTTTTATAATGGCGGTCTTAATACTTCTGATATAAAAATATGTGAGAGGAAAGCGCTAAAGTCATCAATTTCGATATAAATCTGTATACATTTATTGAAGGTGGGTAATTTTTAAATCTTTAATACATATTTTGTTCATCTTTTAAAATCCATACAAATATAATTTAGGCGGATCTTTTATGACGTCTGCATTATCCAAGTTGTTAGAAGTGCACTTTACAATGCGGAAGGTCTTGGGTCTTGTCAATAGGGTATTTCTGCCACGAAATTAAAAGCTCCTTATAAAAATTTATCATCCATTCGGATTCGGGTTAGGATAAACTCTAGGTCCCTCCATTTGTTGAAATAATATCAAGACGAACACATAAAAATTTAGCAGAAACTTTTAAACTCCTCGCTAAATTGATTTTCGGGCGAACTCCTCCTTCAATTAGTAGTTTGCGTCTTGATATTTTTCCATCTACAGTTTATTCTAAGCCGCATACGAACGGACGACAGATTTTTATGTGAGGCCTTGACATTCCCTACCGAGAAGTCCGCTTATGTTTAAAAAAAATGATTTATCATAAATGTACACAATGGTCTGAAACATTTAATTATATCTGTAAGGGGAGCGAACCGTTGAGATACATAGGTCTACTTCGTCTTTTGCGTAGGGACTGCTTACGGTACAATATCACGCCAATCATTATTTCTTTTCCTTCTGTGACGCCTTTTTAGAAACTCTTCGTCTGCTTCCACCCAAGGGTACGGCATCAAATACTTTCAAACCTGGAGTGATCTCATCCAATTTGACAGTATGGCCTAGCCTTTATTCGCTGAAAAATCTCTTTTCGCCATATATCTATATTGCTTTGGCAGAACATTCACGTATACTAAAATTGGAACTAAAATCTAGTGCAGCTCACTGTTCCATCGACTGCGGTATTCGCCGTTGTCAATGGGCAACCATTATTCCTCCTCAAAACCATTCTCACGAAAACTCCTAATGCAGACTCATTAGATATTGCCATTATTCGGACATCTGCAACATATTGCAGAACAATATTGATAAACAAATTGTTCGTCAAGAAAGGACTATACTTCTCAATCGTCTACTCAGTCCAAACTAGCATCTGTTGGCAACATTTATTCTGAGTAGGATCTCAAGGTTGGCATTGTTTTTGGTGTTGATGCAGTGACGTAGGATCCAAGACTCGAATGCACTGACTCAATTTGAGGACGGGAAATATTTTGACTTGTCCTCTTTTGCTACCAGACCGATTCACCCAACCTGAAGAATATTATCGGCATATGTCTGCAATTTTACGCTCTTATAGCAGTTTGCACCTTCTCTGCTTAGCTATGCAGTATTAAATGGAAGAAGTCATCCTATCGGAATCCTCGTTTGGTATCGAACGGCTCGCGAAGCTCTTTCACAAACTTGAGGTAGCTTTAGATGTGGCTCGTCGTCAGTTTACACAGCCGTATTGTGTGTATGACGGCCTTGTTAATGGAGTGGTTAACATTGCGTACTACCATTCCGAAGGCCAAGGTTCGAGTCCTGGTGCGACCAACATTCAAAAGTTATAGAAAATGTATTTAATTAAAAATTAAAGTAAATTTTTCTAATTACAGTCGCCCCTTGGTAGGGAATGTCCATCCCTCTGATTGTATTTCTTGTATTTCTGACATAAAATAAATGCTCCTGATAAAAAACCATCAGCCGGGACAAGTGTGCTTCAGAGGTTATAAAGCGCCTTATATATGTATATATATATTGGTGACACCCGCATTGCATTCTCAATTCACGAAATCAATTTCGATTGGTTTTGACATTGACGTTGATCCACTTCCCGGAGAAAAGAATAGTCCGACATTTTGAATAGGCCAGCCCCCGGTTCACTTCCCGGAGAGAAGAGTAAATGAATTTCAAGTAAATGGAAAATGTTCATTGTAAGCAAAAGGGCACCATAAATAAGATTTTCTTGCATAGATCAGTGCCTTGCCCACTTCCGGAAAGAAATATTGTCTTCCAGTTAATCTAAGCAAAAAGCCACCTATGTACCAAATTTCAAGCAAATCCACCCATAAATAAACTTGTTTCGAATAGATAAGTCCCGGAGAGAAGTGTAGTCTTCCTGTTAACCTGAGCAAAAAGCCACCTATGTACCTTCTCAGGAATCATATAAATAATCTGACGAAATTTCAAGTCAATCGGTCGGTAACTTTTGGAGAACACCCGTTCCGTAGGGGCATAAGAGTTTTCTTCGAATGGGTCAGTCCCGGGTCCACTTCTCTTAAACTTGTAAATCTTCCCAGGAACCATAGAAACAATCTATATATATATATATATATATATATACACATCGTATATCATCTTCTTTGCGTGATAAATCTACAATTAACCTTGTGTCAAATTTTAGAAAGGATCAGAAATTTGACACAAGGTTAATTGTAGATTTATCACGCAAAGAAGATGATGTACGATGTATACACTTTTTCAATTCTTCGGCACCATAACGGATTACCTCAGGCCTGCATGTGGAGAATCTACGCACGACACTAACCACCACTTCACATGTCCCCTTAAACCGACACATTTAACCCCCCCTCCATCTGGTCTGATCCCGTCGAAACAGCACGTTTGCTGGACCTACCGTTAGATGACTTCGGTGACTTAGATTGATAAACCTGTACCTAAGCTAGGTTAACGTAGCCGCTAGAACAACAACAACAACAACAGCTAAGCTGAACCAAAAAACCAACGGTTCCCAACGCTTAATTATTTTTCAGGCGGGCAATCACTATTTGCATTTCGCCATAGTCAAATAATGGAACGTCTGTTCAATCGCCATCGATTGGTAAATCGAGTTTCATTTTCACTGCCACTTTGCAGGCTGGAGAAGTGTTACTTTGGACAGCAGTCGCTAGATCACATTTTTGTGTACTACGTGAGTCATAAAACCTTAGTAAGTCGAAGCATTTTTCGCAGAACTTTCTAGCGTTGGCCCTGTCGGCTCAAGATCCGACTGCTTTGCGAAAATAACCTTTTTTCCCACCCTGATTGTACAGCAAGAAAGGCGTTTTTTTATTTATTCTTGGCCTCTGTAAGTCTTCAGTGAAACCTTGCACCGAATATGACGGAGTGGCTCCACCAGAGAGCCATAAGTACCTGTGGAAGTAAATTATATTAAATCCTCTGGAATGGGATTCCGAAGTCGAAATATCCAAACTTTTAGTATATTTTCTGAATTAATTTCTTTTTTTTAGTGAATGGTAACCGATTCATTAAACAAATTTTAAGTCATAGTTTTAATTCTGATTATAATTCTATTATAATTCACTTGCAAATACATACTTTTGTGTAGATATTTAAAAGTATGTGAGTATATAGTTTGCATCTTCGGTGCATCTGCGGCCACTTCTTGAATAACTCCCGCATCTGTGCATTCACTCTCGCAAGCAAAGGCATCGGTTGTCGTGCCTTTGCCTTTCCAAATTGCATCAAATCCCATAGCAGGCAATTCCAACAGCAAAACAACAATACCAACACTAACAGCAACAGCAACAAAATACTATACCGAACACTGCAGGCGTCGCACACTTTCCGCCTCCATCGTTCACTCAACCAACCAACCGACAGTGAATGTGATTGTTGTTTGGGGCAATTGAACTTTCTTAAGAAATTGCGACATATACACTTTGAAAAGCTCTGGATTTACAAGCAAATGTACGCCAATGACCGAGTTCGGGTGAAAGACCTTCGATAACCATCATCATCATTATTATCATGGTAGTCATTGCACCAACTCGCTCACTTACTCATTCACATACACTCACTCCGTTCGTCATCAACTTGTAAGCGTACTCTCTCGCAAGTAAACATTTCGCTCACTCGTAAACCGTCATGACAGACAAAATAGCCAAACAGGCATTTAGCCTAGCAGGCGAATGTGGCATTGCTCATCGCATTGTTAGCTTGTGTTGTGTGCCTGCTTCCTCACAACACTTCTCAATTGGTAGTATTTCCTCTCGCCCAAAAGCAAACATCGCTCCTTGCCCCTCTCTATATTCTAACAAAAGTAAGATTCAATGAACTAAATATAAACGAATGCTTCAGCATACCAGCCAGCCACACAGAGAGTAAGAGTACAATGCGTTATTCGTGCAGCCATCCATAAAAAAGCAGCATGCTTACAGTGGGACTGTTTGCCAAGGTAGCCTAATCATAATTTTAATTGCTAATAATCTTTATACATACCTAAGAAAACTGTTTCTATTGAGGCATTCTCATAGTCTTGTGTTTAGTCAGAATACTCAATCCTTAAAAATTGAAGAAGCGAAAATTTTAGTAATGCACTACATACATATGTATGTATGTAAAACTTGTAGACTTAATATCAGTGTAAATATATGTACGTATTTAGAATTTGTGCGTAATGAACATGAAAATATAGAGATATAGGTGTATGTATTGCTTATTCTCCCAGATGCTTATTCTTCCAATTGTTTCAAGATATGAGGTATACACCATTCTTAATGTACATATGTATCTCACGGTAACTACTCTGAACTGAAATTTTAATTGATTTGACAGATTTAGTAGCAGCTTTAGTAACGATTTTTCGTCATTCTAATTTTAAAGTCTTACTTAATGGTAGCAGGAACTAACTAGATTATAAATTTATCGTAAATACCCATCAGAGATAAGCGCTGCTACCTGTTTTCGGCAGTACTCTTCTTTCTTACGGTGTGGGTTGTACTAACACCACTAATAATGTTGTGGCTGTGTTCACACAGGACCTTCAAAATAGGTGCGTGTGTGAAGCAACAAGGCAACAAGTAGTATATACATAAATGCAGCATCAAAAAATGAGTTATTAAAATTTGTATCAAATAAAATACAAAATCGAAGAAAGAAATCCATTTTGTTATTTTTTTAACACCCGAAATTGAATTTGGTATTCTAGCACACATATTACATTGTTTGGCAAAACCTTGACAGAAGGCGGATCGCAACAAAATAAATAATTTTTATTTATTTGTTTATTAAGTCATAAATAATTGAACCTTATTATGGAAAGTATACCAGGACGACAAAAAAAAACTGAATGAAAACGTTATCTTCTAAATTAAAAAGGCGCATTTTCTGCATACTTCTTTACATGAGCCTTTTTGCACTTTTTCTTCATTTGCAATAAATTCTAGATGTAAAATATGCCTACACATTTTGGTTTTTATTTTTTTCTAAAGCTAACAACACAAAATCAAAGAGCACGAAATAATAACAAAATTTACTTAATGGTAAATTTTAATACCAAAGTAAATTTTATTAACTCGACAGAATAGGCTTGTAAATCAAAAAAAAGGTAACTGTAGCCGAGATACCAATTATAACCAATAACCAATATTAATTTTAGGCGTTGTTTTTACAAAAGCAAAGTTTATGCGTTATTGGTTTTTTGATTTGTTTAAAATATACCAAAGCCCAACGAAAAAAGCAACAGAAAAGAGAACGAGTAAATAAACACAATGTGAAATTGTGATGTACCAGTAGCTCTGGTACCCATAGCAACCTTTCTTATGAGAGCGCCATGTAAATGAAAAGTTGTCACCGCTTGCCCATGCCGTTTCTGACGGTTACCCGCAGAAACCCGCGGCCATTTGATTTTTACCGTAAAACTGGCTCAGCTCAATTCTCGCTGTTACACGAGGTTGTCAGTATTAACTTTTTAAACTAATATGAAATAAACTAAGAAAATACCTAGTTTTTTCAAAAGAAATAAAAACTATATTCGTAATTAATTATTTATTACCATATATATCTTGTATATTTGATTGGTGTTTATATTCGAACATATAAATTATGAAATTTGTTAACCAAAATTATAAATTTGTTTAAAAGTATTCAAACACACTGGCAGCTGGCAACATTTCGCCGCTGTCAGCAGCGTCGTAATTCGTGTATGTATATCGTTCTTGCAGTCGGGTGTTATGGATGGAAGGTATGTAAGATGGGTAGTTGCAGCATTAGTCATATGTATACACGTAAATATGTACGTACATATGTATGTATGTACATATACATATGTACTCATATTGAACTTCTAAACTAACAAGAGCTTTATCTTTATATACATATTTGATAAAATTTGGTTTCTTGCGTGGAGATTAAGTTCGTCTACTGATTTCTGCGCTTAGACCGAACTCGCTGAAATTCGGAAGATCAAGGAATTTGTATATTACGTACGTACATAAATATGTATATACATGTATGTACAGTGGCGGACTAAAGTCTACATACGACCCCTTTTTTTGGAATCCCTACCGTCCCATAGTTTTTACAGGAAAAGTATTGATGTAGTCTTGCTTTGAATTTAATTGTAAGACAAAACCGAAAATTTCATATTTGTTCAACATTAACTTTCAATGTTATTAACAAAAAACTCAAAAAAGCCGTTGACAAAAGTGAACATACGTTTCATTAATTTGTTTCGTTTATTACTTCAGCTATTGTTTTCAGCGGTCAAGTACCGTTTTTTTTCTTTCTATACTTTTCTTGGTATTTGGCTTTATCTTTATTGTTTTCCATCATTTGAAAAAAGAAATACAATCGCGAAAATGTCGTCAGGAACGGAAATCCCGGTGGCTGTGCAAAAATTGATTATAAAACACAGAAATGATAAGAAAACGTTCGGCAAAATAGCTAAATTGTTAAATTTAAGAAAAGCGACGGTGCAAACAATTTATAAAAACTTGCAGAATCGGGCTCGTTCGAGAGTAAGCCGCGAAGTGGCCGTCCAAAGAAGCTTACCCATAGGGACATCTCTTTCATCCGTAATAAAGTAAGCCAAAATTCCAAGGTACATGCTACCAATTTGGCCCAGAAGCTAGCGAAATGATCCCAAATTGTTGTGCACTTACGCACAATAACAAGAACTCTTAACAACGAAGGATTCTACAGCAGAACTCCTCGCAAGAAGCCTCTCATAAGCGAGAAAAACCGCGCACATCGGTTGGAGTTCGCTAAAAAGCATCTAAAGAAGGATCATGAGTTCTGGAAAAGCGTGCTATTTACGGATGAGTCAAAATATAACATATTTGGATGCGATGGCAGAGCAAAAGTTTGGAGAAAACCCATTACTGCCATGGATCCCAGGCACCTAATTTCGACCTTAAAGCATGGTGGTGGGAGTCTCATGGATTGGAGAGCAGTTGCAGCGTCTGGGGTGGGTAAATTGGTCTTTATTGAAGGAAATATGGATCGCTTCGAGTATTAGACCATATTGGAAAATAATTTGAAGTTATCTGTGGACAAACTGTGCCTTGGCTCGAGCTGGATCTTTCTACAGGATAATGATCCTAAGCACACAGCGCAAATTGTAAAGGATTGGCTGCTGCATTATGCTCCGCGGCAGTTGCACTCATCATCACAAAGCCCGGAATTGAATATTACATAGCACGTATGGAAAATATTGGAGCGGAAAATTCGAAAACACCCTATAAGTAATGCATCAAAGCTCAGAGAGAAACTTCAAGAAGAGTGGCAAAACATTACAGGAGAAGAGCTGGAAAATTTGGTTTTTTTCAATGTTAGACGCTTGCAAGCGGTGATCGATGCGCATGGTGGCCCAACAAAATATTACCTTAGTTATTAAAATTAATATGATTACCTAGAATAGCTAAGCAAAAAATCGTATGTTCACTTTTGTCAGTGCCTTTTTTCAATTTTTTGTTAATAACTTTGAAAGTTAATGTTGAATAAATGAGAAATTTTAGTTTTTGTTATATACTTGAATTTAAAACAAAACTGCATCATTATTTTTTCTGTGAAAGCTATAGGACGGGTTGAATTCCCAAAAAATGGATCGTATGTAGACTTTAGTTCGCCACTGTATGTATATGCGCAGAGTCTATGGAAAGTACAGCAATAATATGCAAATCATGATGTCTGGTACGTCCTCAATTCAACAAACTGAACATTTATTCAATATCTTTTCAGAAAATCGTTTAAACAACATGTTTTAATATACAAAGTAGTTATTATTCTTTTTGTTGTTTTAGTTCTATTTGTCTGTTTTTGTCCCATTATGTACGAAAACTAAGCACTATGCGACTTTTCTGCAATAAAGACTGAAAACAAAAACAATACAACAAAGAATTTAATCGAGAAACTCAAAATACATATCAGTAAAATCATAAACAAACAGACACAATATTTTACAGCTGACAGAGACACACGACTGCTATTGCTGCTCTTGATATTTTTGTTGTTTGAATTGAGTGGTTCGCAAGCATTATGATAGAGCTCAACAACTCAACTACTCAATGAATTTAAGTTTATTTTTACCACTTTAAAGTGAATCGGTATGCCTCTCAGAGCTTTGTGTAAAACAACTTCTCTCAGTTAGCTGAATTCACTCAATATTCTGCAAGTACAGAATTGTGCTCTTTGAGATTAATATACATGTGTAAATGTAAATAAATGTAGATATGGATGTGCATACAAATGTATTATCTGCTCTGCTTTTTGCTCCCATGACGTAGTGGACACTCGCCAAAAGTACGTTACTCCACATGTTCAAACAATAACTTTTGAGAGGTCTTGGCCACTTTTTATTTTTATTTTTTATCAGTTTCAGATATTGTTTGACATTTTGTTTGATGACTTTGAGTTGCTGATGTTTTCATTTCTGGTTTTTTAATATTTTGATTTGTGACTGTATAAATATACTAACTTACCGATAAACGCAGGATTATAACGGTTTATGTATGGTGTGAGAATGACTTAACTAACGTGCTTCGTTGTTTGAATTGAGCTTGATGTTGGGAGGACGAAATTTGTATGGGTGTATGCGTGATCGTCATCATCGAGTATTTCCTACGACTTGAATAAGTTTCAGACGACTAGAATAAGGATAATTGCATCTCTCAAGGCAAAAAATAGTCAATATTCATCAACTGGTTTCATTAAACAAAACTTAAATAATTTCCAAGCTATTAAAGACTCCACAAAAAAACCTTGTCTCAAAGTATTGACAAGCCATGAACTGCATTTATTTTCCCAAAAGTCAGTCACTTACCTGTGTCATTCAAAGACAAGATATTGCTCCGACCAATAAAAAAATAAAATAACAACAATAACAGACAACGACAACGTCAAAGAGTAACCACCTGAATTGTGGCAGTGGTAAAGGACAGAGCTGAGTTAAGTGTACGCTATATTGATATCAATTGAGTCACAATTATGGGATGTAAATATATACATATGTACATATGTATCAACATCGACGTAGCAAAATTTTCGTTTTACGCGGTCGTTCATATCGTGGTTCAAGGGTTTGCGTATGCTAGCAAGCACCTAAAAGTGTTGTTTTAATAAAACAGCAACAGCGAAATTTTACTGATAGTGCCAGCGAACTCAGCAATTTTTATTTATTTACTATTTTTTGGTTACTACGCCTTCACTGTACAGCAATAATAATAACAAATAAGAGGGGTGTAGATTCATGTGGAACCGAATTAAGAGATTTCTGTCTATATATGTATGTATATTAAACTTTTTTATAGTAAAATAAAAGCTCCTCTTCTTTTATATAGTCCTAAGAATTATATGTTCAGTGTACCCATTGCCAGTTGTATGGGAAGTAAGAGGCAATCCGGGTTTTTATAAAATTGCGCTTATATGCATCTCATTATGTGCATTAATTTCCTTTGCGTTTCTTGTGAGGGGTTCACGGCGAACTAAAAAATATTTTTTATCCACACCAAATCTATTTGGGTTACTCGTTAACAGCAATTTACATATATCATGACGCCTCTACAAAACAAGGTGAAGCTCAAATTTTATATTTGGTCACCTACTTTCTTTATGTCAGATATCCTCAAGGTAGAACCGGACCGAAATTGCTACGTAAGAAGTCACGCAATTTATTCCTGGTGATAAAATTCATTAGGACATTGAAATGGAAGGTCGGTGAAATGTAATGGTCAAAATAACCTGGACTTCCAGAGGCTAGCATTACATATTTAAGTACATCGGAGTACACGCTTCGACATAAGTCTATTACCTCTGAATACTTTAGTTCTACTAGTCATTTCAATTACTTTCCAATATCTCTACTGGTATATACATACATATGTATATCGGTATTGTGTTATGTTGTTGGAAACAACCGTTATATGTTGAAATTTAATATACATATGTTACATGCACAACAGTGGGTATAAAATATAAATCGTCAACGAAACAATAGCACTAAATAAGTTATTAAGGAGCGCAAAAGTTACAATATGTTAAAGTTAAAAATATTAGACTCCCTTCCATCGATTTTGTGTGTATGGTAAAATCTCTTTAGTAAATTCTAAGTTTCATTTTGCTGCTCAAATATATGTACATACCTACATCTCTTTATTGTTACGCGTAGAAAAAGACAAGTGAAGTCGAAGTCGAAGCCGAAATCGAAAATGATGCCGAAATTTCAGCCGAAGCCAAAGCTTTTCCGAGGTCATAAGTTTTTGTGAGTTTAAATCAAGGTGAGTCACCTTGGCCTTATTTTGATTTTCGGCTATGTAGTGTGCGAACAGCCAAAAATGAAATCGAAAGAGCAAAAGCAAACAAAAACACAACAACAAAAATAACGAAATAAAAGCAAACGTTTTGCACTTCGTTGCGGCTAAACGAAGTTGAAGCGAAAATGAGCTGCTCGAACTACGAAGTTGAATAAAACTTGTGCGCGCTGGCTCGCTGGCATTGTGTAAGGTCATGTTTTTAAAATATGTATGTATCTCAGATGAACGCTCGACAGAGTAACGCCACAGCAACGTGTCGGTGCGGAGTTATCTGCTGGTGCGGCTATGACGCGACTGTTATAGACAAGTAAATTGAGTGTTTAAATAGTTTAAAAATGCTTCAACTACCAATGTACTACGATTTTTACATATACATATATATATATTTACATTTACATGTGTACATAGTAGATAGTAGTAGACTCAGTTGGTATATTCTAACGGTAAATGTGATTGTTATATATTAGTGCAGAGAGTCTTAATAGTTGTATCAGAAAATTTTTTGTCGAAATTAAGGCGATATGATGAAGTTGAGTTTAACTAATATTTTAGTTTTATCTATTCTTCTTTAATGTCCATTAATATTACTACGAGCCTGTTAAGAGAACCGAGTTTTACACTCTCTCAATCGAAGCTTGAACTCTGCTTAACACATAAACATTTGTTTACTTTAAAGAATATTACATTTTAAATAGTTTAAAGAGAAAAAACGCCACGAAACTTCTTATCTAGAGGCATAATGTATGTACACCTGCTATCAAAATAATAGCACCAGTAGTATACCAGGGTTTAAACGGGTAACAACATCTTATTTGTCCAAAAGTGGTTCTGTAATTTTATTCAAAATGTAGAAAAATATGTAAACATAATGATGAAAAGAAAACGAATTCCATTTAAATATAAATTAGTTCCAACAATTCAATTTTTTCCCAAAATCTGAAAAAATAATAGCACTTACTGCGATTGTAATATGAGTAGCTATCCTACGAACTGGTTTTAATATTTTCTTGTGTTACACTTGTTAGTAATATCTGCTTTGCAGCGTCTTTCCATGGAATTGACCAAGTTCTGAGACTTCTGTAATGAAATGGTCAGGCCTGTTGCAATGTGCCCCAAAGATCATTATTGTTAGTCGGATATATTTTTATTAATATCAGCCCACAAAATTTCGATGGGGTTTAAATCTGGGGGTTGTGCCATTCCATCAAAGGGACATTATTGTCCTGAAACCACTTTTTAGTTTTTTACCGGTATGCTTTGGGTCATTGTCTTGTTTCATGACCCAAATTAGTGGCATATATTCCGGCATATACGGCAGTATTACTTCCTCGAGTATTTTGATGTATTCTGTTGCATCCATGATTGTATTTACCATATACGGTGAATAGTCGAACAAACGTTGTACGAAAAACATCCCCATTTCATGAACCCGTGTTTTACAGTATTTGCGGTAAATTTTCTATTAATATTTCTATATTTTCTATTATTGTAGATTTTGGAATTTGATGGTCTTCTAACATCGAATCAAGCATCCTTTTCACCAAATAAAACTATTATAGACACATTTGTTCAGTACGCCAATCTGCAATAGGTGGTTTTTAGCAAACTGCAACCGTTTGTACACATGCTTACTTGTCAAAAGAGGGAATTTTCGTGGACTATGGACTCTCATATTATATTCTCTAAGGCTGTTGCATATTGTCTCAATGCTTATCTATGGTTCTAATTCCTTTTTCACTTCTGCAGCTGACATGAAGTGAGATTTTTTTATTTCCCGTACTATGTGACTGACCACTGCGAGTGCTGATACTGTTTTCCGTCTAAGAGTTTCGACTTTAAATAGATAAGTAATTGCATTTAGTATCATTTTATTTGAGCAACCAACAATATTTCGAGCTTGGGAGTATGTTTTTCTCTCGGAAATTAGTTTTGTTTTATTAACTCACGCTTTTCACCTGCACAGTGTTTTAATTTAATATAAACAACCGTTATTTTTAGTAACGGGACTGTAAAGTTATAGAGAAAAATAAAGAAACATTGCCACATAATTGAATAATGATATTAAATACCTAAAATGGTGCTATTATTTTGACAGCAACTGTATGTGTGTACATATGTACACAAATCGTTAAAAATTTAAATTGAAATGAAAAGCCTTTAATTATAATTCTTTTGTCAATTATGTAGTTCTAATAGTAAGGAAGCGTCATGTAAATGCATATATACATATGTAAGTACATATTTATGTGTTTTAAAGTTATGCTTATGCTTTAACCATTAAATAGAAAGATATGCATCCAAAAACAGGTAAAGATAAATAAGCACACAACTCACAATTAAAGGTCAAGCATTTCGCGCCAATGCCAAAGCCACTGAAATCAAAAAAAAAACACTGCTGCTAGTCTTGTAGTATGGATTTGGCCAACATGCGATGTGTAAAATTTGTATAATCGCTAAATTTGCCTGCATATTAATGTGAAGTGTGCACAAATATAAATTTGCATATATTTCAGTCCCAGCTTGCAAGAAAAAAACTTTGAAACCTCATAAATTACAATGGCTTTCCCAATTCCCTTAAAACTTAAGTTAAAAAAATATAAATTATTTTTCTTTAATAGTTTTAATTCTCTATCTGATAACAAGTGATTGATTATGTCTATAAAAAGGCTGTATCATAACGAAAAATTACACGTGAATAAAAAAATTTCTATCGTCTCGGTTGGAACTTTTGAAACATGAAAGCAATAAATAGAAAGTTTTATTTCGCTTTTACCCGAAATGAAAAGCTGTCGTTAATGTTAAATAGTTAACAGATAATGTTAAATGTTGAAATTGAAGTGTGCTGTTAAATCATACCAAGAAGCCATTTTAAAAATAACGTTAACGATGAGTTTGTCCGGTTTCATCGTTAACGATTTCATTTCGTTTTGATAACATGGAGTCGAAACGAACCGATTTCATTTCGTTTAGTTAATTTTTCTTGTTAGTTTTAAACTTTGAAAAACATCTGGTTCTTGTCATGGCATGTTTAACACGTTCACGCCGGCGTGTACCACCGGTGGCTAACACAGAATTGCCTCATCGGGCGGCGCGTACCACCGATGGCTCGCATATGATTGTACTACCAATCAGTGTGCATCACCAAACATAACTAATTCAACAGTACTTATAACAAAAACATAAGTAAATATTTCAATGATATAACATAAATATTATTATTTAAGTTTTATTAGACCGTTTTCCCGTGCGATAATCTTTCGTTGAAACATTTAGTTCGGCCCCGTCTGATAAAACAAAAAGCTTTCAGCGCAACCGCCTATGGGCGCGAAACATGAATTGCAGTGCCGGCGTGAACGTGTTAAAGTAAGTGAACCAGATTCTAATCTTTTTAAAAATATTGCTTATTCTGCGATTTGGTTCAATTTTTGTACGATTGTATCTAAGCTTTATTATGCAAATGCCAAACATTTTATACATCATTTGTAGTTAAATTTCCTATTTATTTGTAAAGAAAAATCGTCAGTCATTATATTAGACAAGTCCTGACTGTCCACACTATGAAGGTAAAGTTTATTATTAGTAAAGTGTATATTTTATTGACGTGTACGTACATACAGTGCATAAAAAAAGTAAGTTATCAAAGCAACCAGCGCTTTTTTAAATGATCCCATGTTGTTCGCTTTATCGAATATAAATTTTCTTGCATTTTTTCGGAAAGAATCGTCATCAAAGTACCGGAATTGATGATTTTTATTGGCGATTGTTTGTCTGTAAGAAATTTGCGTGGCATTCTATAAAAGTGATAAAGTGTGGAAAGAGTAAGTTATCAATTACAATAATCAGTGTTTTTGAAAGAATTCTTTATCTTTTTAATTTTTAAATTGAATTGATAAGTAAAGCTTTGATTTTTTTTAAATTTAATTATTTGAAATATTTATGCGATATTTTTGCAGTAAATTGAAATAAAATTACTGAGAATGGCAAAGTTTAAGCAACTAACAAATAAGAAGCGTTCAGTCATAATCAGTTTGCATAAGATGGCCACACACAGCGATTTATTGTCAAA
This sequence comes from Ceratitis rosa, assembly GCA_037013455.1. Taxonomy (NCBI): domain Eukaryota; kingdom Metazoa; phylum Arthropoda; class Insecta; order Diptera; family Tephritidae; genus Ceratitis; species Ceratitis rosa. The sequence continues at coordinate 1,451,027 of JAWMAG010000012.1, forward strand.
AAAATTTACAAAAGCCAGGTCGCAATATGGAAAATTATTGCTGGGGGAGAGTTGATAAAAGAATTTTGGATATTTCCAATTCTGATCCCTTTAAATCTGTTTAAAAAAATCGCGCACAGCTTATAAAAGAAGGTAAGATGAATCCCTCAGTGCACACTGTCCGTAACAGATTGCGCCAATCCAAGATTCACGGCCGAGTTGCAAGAAAGTTACCCTACCTAAATGAGGCAAATAGGAAAAAACGACAAGCATTTTATAAACAGCACATATTAAAACCTCAAAGACTTTGGCATAAAGCGCTCTGGACTGATGAGTCGATGATTAGACTTCATTATTCCCATGGCATGGTTTACGTTTGGCGCTCACCCAAAAAAGAACTGTCATACAAGTGCACCTTACCCACAGTTAAGTCGGTGGAAAGGGGTTTAACGGTTTGGGGATGTTTATCTGCGAATGGTACTGGCAATTTTGTGGTTCTGGAAGGAAAATTTACTGCTGCAGTTTATTTGAATATTTTAAAGCAGCACGCCATCCTCGAGGGTCAAGGACTAATTAGACCGGATTTCCTTCTTAAACAGGGCAATGCGCGCTAACATACTAAAAAAATCATCACCGAATATCTAAAAAATGAAAATGTGAGTGTGTTGAAATGGCCTCCCCAAAGCCCTGACTTGTCACCAATAGCTGAAGAAAAAACCCTAAACCTGGTTGATTTGAAGGACTGCACGCAACAACGATTGAGTAAACTAGCAGTGCAAAATTATGGACATTGTGGATATTAAACATTTTGATAACTTATTTTTTCTACATGAAATTTACTGTTTGCGTTTATGTTTTCTTTTTATAAAATGTTTTGAAAATAGTTTCATTTGATCTTTGAAATATGGTCTCAATAAAAAAGAATAGATTGTTTGAAAAAATATAAACTTTAAAATTTTATTCACCTCGCTGCTTTATATTTCCCTTTGAGAACATACTTCTGCTACCCACTGAATGTACAAATGACGCTGTATAATCTCTGAAGCGATATTCAACCGAGATCCTCTTCCAATCTTGTGTGTGTTAATAATAATATTTAGAACAAAATCTTCGAACGCCTGATGGATTTTTATGAGGAATCGATGATGATATTGTAAGTTGGTCTGGCCAGGATTCGAACCCAAACCGCATGGTAGCCCCACTGCGATCCACCCCTATTTTGAAAAAAAATATTAAAGTTTGCTTAGATTGAAATTATTTGCATTTCTTTTACAAATAAAAACGCTTGTTCTTGACATATTCGAATAAACTGTTTGTTTGAACAAATGGTATAGCAAGTATTCTTGCTAACGCACAAATACCTCATAAATGTGTAAGCACTTACATCATATTTTTTACAAGGTTTACGAATTTTTCAGTCAGTTATACGAATAAATTACTAGACGAGATGTTTGTACATATTTGTGAATAAAGGAGAAAGTTTTATAATTGATGAAATAACAAGATGAATATAAATGTCACTTTATTTTTATTATAACACCAATGAACCTATTGCATCCTCTGAGACAAAATTTGCTTAGTACGAGTATTTCGCATGATACAACTTTTGGTAAAAAAGAAACCAAGATAAAACATCTTAACACTTATTACAACTCTTTTCAACTTGATCCTTATTAGATGAAATTAATATAATATTATCTTAGAATTATAAGAGCATTCTTAAAAGCATGAAATATAGTAATTGAAATATTGAAGAAATGTTCAAATCAGACTTCCAAAAGATAATCTCCAATTAAAAAAACTCTTTAAATCTATAAGTTTTAGTTGTAAATAAATTTTATGATTTTTTAAGGCCAGTATATAATTGACACTTTGTAACCGCTGAAGCGATTTCCGTCCGAGCTCCTCCTCCAATTTGTGGTGTGTGTCTTGAAACTTTACCAACAAATGGAGTGCCCTACGAAATGCTATCCACTTGACTGTTGCGGGCGCCATCATTTGTTGTACCCAGTTTCTTCAAATTAATATATAATTTTTCTATATACAATATATATAAAAGGTTTTGTCCTGAATGACTGACGGATCAACCCACAGCCTGAATTACTGATCGTACATATCTGAAATTTGGAAGGTGTGTTCTGTGTATAACGTACGCAAGTAGACCTGGGACCGATCTGTATGAAAAAACACTTTTTTTAAACGTTTGATTTACATGAAATTAAGTACATAAGTAACTCTTTGGATGAGTTAATCTGGGGAACACTTTTTCTTCCGAAAAGTGGGGCTGTGACCGATGTACTCTAAAAATTTTTGTTCATCTTTTGATTTACAAAAATACTTAGTACAGAGGTCTAAGATACCATTAGGGTCCGTTTCGTTATCAATTTCTTGGCAGAAGTGGTGCAAAGTAGTCAAAGTTCTATAGCAAATGAACAAAAACATATCTGTTGCAAAATACTTTCAAGTATCAGAGAAGGATTTGGAGAATCTTTTTATCTGAATGCTCCAGGTGCAACAGACAAGATTTTTTAAATTTATTGTAGGCCAAAGTGAGATGCAACCATCATACCGCTTTAACGGTCGAATCGTCTAAAATGGCTACTTTCCTGAACTGAATATCAATATAATTCTTCCTACAGCATTAGCAACAATGTTTTCGGCTTATGAAGAGCTTATAGCTAAAACTTACCGAAGCATAAATAATATTCACGATAACCCAGAATGTTGATGCGATCGAAAAACACTGACGATGCAATTCATTGTCCGGTAAACTAAAGCCTTACGATCTCCCAACTCTCTTATGTTACTGCGCAATATAAGGTTGCTTTCAAGGAAAACTTCTAACTCTAGTATAATATACTATTAACCACAATATTTATAAATGGATATATAAAATGGCAGCAAATCAAAAGCGTGTCCTAAGAATTGCTTCTTTTTCAGGACAGATTTTATCCTCAACAATGATATCCGGATCATCTTAAAATTAAATTACTATTGAATAATTGTGATGTTGCCTGAATAAGAATAAATAAATAATAAAATTAAAATTAATAAATTAAATCAGGACTGATTACTACGGTTATTACTTGGTTAGAATTATTATTGTAGATATTCTTATTCAAACTGAACTCCATGAATATACCCCGCACGCAGTAATCCAAAATTATAGAAAATTAATTTTTCGGACTGCAGTCGGACGTTCGGAGTCGGTCCCTCCTATTGTTCGAAAAATATCCAGACCACACTCGACAGGCGTGAAAGTCATTGCTTTTACAGGAATCCCATATTTCGTGATTAATATTTTTACTATGCATTTTATATGTAATGAATACAATGCACAAACAATTGCTATACTTTTTAGTTTTTGTGTTGTAATAAAACTCTACTTTTAAATACCGTTAGCTTTTCATATGTCTTCAAAACTATGTTCTATTAAAAAGAAGCCGACTTCACCGTTCAAGGATTCTCATTATATTTCTCCATTTATACGAGTATTTTTTTTTTACAATTACACAGTTAAATTGTGTTACAAAAATTCATCTGCATTCAGTTTTGTTTATATGTAGATTTGTAAATGGTAAAATGCTTAAGTCTGCTACAATTGCTTTTGCTCAACTCACGTTTAAATATCTGCACTTCTACCAAACTAATTTTTATGCCCGACTGCGATGAGCATAAGGCATATTAATTTTGTACAGCTAACGGTAGTATGTAAAAAATAAATAAACATATGGACATAACCATACAACTCTTTCCAAAATTTCGACATTTTGACTTAATTTACTTATGCCTACTTGTCCATTCGTCCGCTTCCTCAAAATTTCATTAAGAACGGCACCAAGAATACAACCTTTGAATATAAGTCACCATATGATAAATATATAAAAACCGCAACTATCTCCGATTTGGAGATATAGACGAAATCGAACTACTCATCCAGCCAGTACCAGCAAAATAGCGTTCCCCATTGTTAGATTTGCACACACATGCATGAATATAGATTTTGTTACTACTATTCTTGCTATTGTAAAAGTGTTATGGGAGTTTATATTTTAACTTAAATGTTTGTATATACATACATACGTATATGTACGTGTGTGCTTGTGCTTATTCTACAAAAAATAACTAAAAACAATTTGTAGTGCGAGTGAGTATTTCAGTTTTTCAAAGCATGTTTACAGAACCTTGAAAAGTGAAACATAAGTTAACTGTATTTTAGTTGACATTGTGAAAAAGCACGTAACAATAAACAGTCTAGGCGCTCTAAAGAGTTAAGTCGAGCAGAGCTGGCTAGCACAGTTATTGTGCATTAGCGTGCTCATAAACATATTTGCATTTGTGTATAAGTATGTGTGGAGAGTTCACAAAGTAAGACAGTTACACAGGTCAAAAGAAAGAAAATTAAAAGCTTAGTTTTCCTACCCAAACATAATTTACAGTTTCATTTGCCAGGAAAAATTAGTAGTGCTGTTGTTAAAACCCATCCACCCCTTTCTGCCCACCACAATTATGTACGAGTGTGTTTGTATTTGTAAGCTTCTCATCATTCGTCATCATCTTATCACCTTCTGAAACCGTATCTATCGTAAACAGTTCTCTATTCAAAGTTTGTATAATTTTATTCGTTTTTAATGTAGCGCAATCCAGTTTTAGAATTGTTTTTGCAGTTTATATTTGTTGTTGCTAGTGCTGTTAGTGTTGTTCGGTCGTTGCGAACGTAGTTTTTTGTTTGGAATATGAGGCGTAACAAGTGCAGTAGTCAATGTCTAGGTCATTGCATAGAATATATGTATATTTATTTTCATATATGAATTTATACATATTTATATGTATTAGTATATGTACAATTACAATGACAATGATTATGAGAAAATGCATGGAATTTTAGATTGAAATAGTAAAACTATATGTACATACCTATTCTTATACATATGTATATTATGTGCTTGTATTTTACAGCATGAATGTGATAAAACAACTAACAAATATGAAAGCAATCTAGTCGCCGCGTTTTTAAAATTAAAAATCAATACATATGACCAAGCTATGATAGAGGAAAATAAAGAGAGAATAAATGTGAAAGACAAACAACTTTTTCCCAACAGCTTGCAGAGTGGTTTACAAGCCTGATACAAAAAGGCAAAATCTTAAAAATTCATCTCGCATTTAGTTCGTCGATTAAACAACTTGATATACATATAATACCTTGTATATAATTGCTTCAGGCGACCCCAATAGCGAGCGGTTGGAATTGCGTACTGCCATTCTGAAGATCAGGGTTCGACTCCTGGATCTACACGTAGCAACATCCAAAATTATAGGAAATTAATTTTTCTAATAACGGTCGCCCCTCGGAAGGTAATGATAAGCCTTCGAGTGTATTTCTGGAATGAAATAAAGGCTCCTCATAAAAAACCATCGCTTAACACAAATTGGAGGTGGAGTTTGGCAAATCACTTGGGCGGTTACAAAGCGCCAAATATGTATATATATGTATATAATTATATAAATGCATCTGCATACCCACGTATGTAAAATTTTACTATTAAACATTATTGAATATGCACAAAATTTACAGAAATATTTCATATAAAACTTATTACGCCTATGTAAATATTACAATTAAAATATAATATAATATAATTAAAAATTATATGAAATGATATAATTTCTAAAAATTGAGTCCCACATTTCCAGATTATTTTAAAACTATATATTTTACACCCTACCTAAGGCGTATATGTAACTCATGCATACGACATATCAAAACTATTTAAACCCATCTTTCTGAAGTTTTCATTGAATTCTAACATAAAATATTACAACAAATTTTATTTTATTTAATATTATAATCCCACGTTGGCCATTGTCTTCTTGACGGCACTGTGTTGTGCACTAATTTTCGCAACGATTCAGCATTAAAATATTTTGCGTTCTTTTTGCTTAAAGTCCCAAGTGGGTCAGTAAATTTATAAAACAAAAAAGACAAATCAAAAATATTAAAAACTCAAATTGCATATTTTCTACTTTCGATTTTGGGACAGAAAATGTACGTACTCTCATTCACGTTTCGTTTGATGATTGAGCTTTTGTACTGCACAGAGCTCGCAAACTTACATATTTACATATGTCAATTCTATATTTATGAAAATGGTTGAAATTAATGCGAACTTCGGGTTGTACAAACGAGTTCAATATATATTTGCAAACATATTTGTATATATTTGTTATATTCAAACATTCTTTAGGTAATAGTTGTATGTAACAACTTCAAATGATCAGTACATAAATGAACATAACATATAACTAAGGAATGACCACTTTATAAAGCCATGCCTTTTAATCTGAGCAACGGAGACATTAAAAAATTGAAAACAAATTTGGTAAACATTCTATTGCAATTGGGGAACCTTAACTGTTTTAATGCAAGAAAATTGGTATCAAGTTGGTATCTCTGACTCAAAGGGTCAATCATCATATTATAAAAAGATGTTGTTCGAAGCTCGTAATTTTTTAAGGAAATTTCTTAAGAGATTGATACCATGTAGATAGTCCACATAAATATATATGGGAAACTATTTACAATAGAGTAAATTAAGTTACGTATACGCAGTGTGTATTAATAAAGTATTGTAACAAAACAAAAGAAAATACGTGTTGGTATATCTTTCAGTGTACAAATGTCCAGCGATCAGACGTTTCCCGTTGAAACCTTAAACTTTATCCAGAAAATCAGCAAAATGAAACGAATTTTAAGAAATATTCTGCAAACTGTTGGCAACCTGTTAAAATCTTAAAATGTAATTTCACTTTCTCTCTAGTATATATGTATGACCATTACCTTCGCTACTTATTTGTAGCAATAAAGAACATGTGAATACGGGAAGAACGATTGGAAATCCTGGACAAATCTGAAGTTCAAATTAAACTAGTCATACGGCTACCTTGGATTTCATTGTATTGAAACATGTACAGACAATCGGCTTTTGATTTAATTAGCAATAATTATAAAAAAAAACAGTTTTCATTATTAAAATATTCTCGATAACATTACAATGCACATACTCGTATGTATATATTTTTTCACTCACCTTTTGAACAAATAGAGGTTTACTTCTGTAGAAGAGGCATTTCAGAATTTTTCATTTAAAAAAAGCAATGCCACTGAGCGCATACATTTGTCGTTAATTTAAATTAATTTTCCACCTGTTTACGAGTACATATTCAATTTTGGCATTTGAATTATGATGTCGATTCGATTACGTATTATTTCACTATTTTTTAAGACAATTTCAAATGCGGTATTTATTTGTTGTACACTTGCAATCAGTTGGGGAATAGCAGCAGCAATAATGACAAGGACCGAAGATACGGCACAGCGGCAAGGCAGATGTAGCGCTGACAGCAACTAGTACGTATGATACTAAAAGCAATTTCACTGCACATATGTACATGTGTATATATATGTATGAATATACATATATAAATAATTCAGTGTATATGTATGTATGTATGCAACTGTAGAAGATCGTGCGGCGGCGCTGCCTGATGAATTGTCGAATGCAGCGACGACAACAGCAACAACCAAAACGATAAACGGCTGGTTGTAGCTGGCTGGTATTTGTGGCAGTGGCAGTGGCAGTGGCAGTGACGTAAGGGGACGTCGGAGGTCGTACTCTTCTACTCTCACTCGTGCGGCAGCGTTTAAACAGCAGCACACTCTGTCGTTGACCCCGTGCAATGCGATGTGATGTGATGTGATGTATTGATATCACATGCAATAGGAGGTTTATTGCCCTTGGGGTAGATGATATTCGTACACACCGAATTCATTCCCGATGACTGTATTAGTTGCATACACAACAATTTGGATGCTTGTATATACACATTTGCGCAAACACTCACTACACTCACGCACGTTTATGACATAATTCAGGTTCCTTTTAAATTGCAGTTTAATTTATAACCTCAAAAATTTCTTCAATCCACATTTATGTATATATATATGTATATACGTATATGTTCATATTTTGCAAAATTTTCCGAAAAGCTAACTAATTAAGAGTTGTTATTGTATTGTGTGATTTGCATTATTGCTAAAACGAAAACAAACAAAACGTCGTCTTTTAAAAAGCAATACATACATACGTACATACATGCAGACACGCATGTACATATCTATACTTGTTGTATGTGTGCACGTATGTATGTACATACGTATATGTACATGCGGTTCGCGCGTATGCGCATGTATTCGCATTTGTTCATATGAATGTATAGACTATAGATTATAAAAAGCTCAACTAGAGGTAAATGGCAAATGCATTTCACGCTTCCTCTTGCAATGGCCGTGGCATTCACACAAAATGTGGCGGCGACGCTTTCGAGGCACCGCTCAGGGACTTTGTTCGTTGTTGTACGCGAGCGTGCGAACGACTGAGTGTAGCGGTATCGACGCCGATGACCACCAAACACAACTCAATATTTATTCGTTTATTATGAAGGAAAACTCATGTATTACGCGGTCGCAAATTATGTTATTGTTGTTATATTTGTAGTTAATATTGCATAGCGATGGATATGGTGAAGATAATTGTAATAATGATGATGATGATGATGATGATAAAGTTGTTCGTGTATCCAACCAGTCGGCTGGCTGATCGACTGAAGTTTTCAGCGCTGCTCAATGCAGTTGCAGCGGTTGTTTTGCTGACAGAGAGCTCATAACGAGCTGCTGGCTTGAAAAACCGACTGAATGGTGGGTGTCAGTGACACCTTCGCGTAAGCAATAATATTGCGGAAAGTTCAAAATTCGGCATTACAAAACCTTCTTTCATCGTAATTGGAAAAATTCTGCGAAAATTCAAAACATTACTTATTTTAAAATTTGGATTTTTTGGGTTTTTTCCCTCTATGACATACATACATATGTAGCTGTAAGTACATACATACATTTTAGAATGATTTACTTTCAAACGTCGTTAGAGATTTAAAAAATATATTTCTAGCTATGCGATGTTCCTAAGGTCGAATAGAAATTTTCTAAAACTAAGTTATTGTGATGGACTTAGGAAAATGTATTCGAAATATTTCAATAATTTCACGGATGCTCGAAATTAGAATATACAATAAATTAGATTTATTTGTCGTGGCAGTATAATTTTTAATTTATTCACCTTTATTTACATTATATATGTACATACATATGTATTTTTAACAATGTTGTATCCTTTGTACAAATAAGCGTCACATGAAGGTACCGGGTTTTTATGTTGCTTATTTGCCTTCAGTATTGTTTTATCACTTTGTAATTACACACGAACAGATTAGAACCTGGGAGCCTGTTTCATCGAAAATCGTGAATCGTCTATATCGATAACCACAACGACGTTAGATCCGATGAATGGGCTCGCGATTAGTGACAGGTCGTATTATTATTGCATTATAGTATTCGCACGTTTAATTGTCCAACAACGAGTAAATAATCTATAAAAGCGAAACCGAAAAACGAAATCAAATAAACGAATTACACGATGCTTATACGAATAACAAACTAACCGGAAAACTCGCAAATGTCCGGCAGCTCAACTTTTGCCCGCTGAGCGAATCGATTAAATCTAATTTGCAACAACCGTCTTTTGCCGCAGTCACACGATGACTAAATTCTCGCAGAGCCCCAATAAACAGTGACAGTGTGCGCATTTTGCGAAACCCTCAAACAACTACGCCAATAATATGCCAATGCAGTAGCAGCAGTGTGGCGATAACATCGTGAGTGAGTGCTCATAGATCCAACAACACAACATTGCAGGTTTAGATATGTTTGCATGTAACTTACTTTTAGCAGAATGCATCGCTCGCTCTTTGTGTAAGTTCAATACTCATATATGCCCGCTTCTAGTATCGTGAGAGATATGCTTGCTCTTCGCCCGAGTAAAACGAGCAGCCAACATTGTATTACACACACACACAATCAAGCTTCAAGTTCATCAACTGAACTTCAAAGCTTTACTGTCAAGCAACCGTGCCTACAGCAATTTGCAGTTACTCGGCGCACCTCGTCATCGCCGCCACTTTCTGGTTTGAAAATATTGGCGCTCGAGCTATAGCTTTTTTCGTTTTATACGCTGCATGGAAATGTTACCTCTCCAGTTTTCATTACATATTTCTCTTGCAATCTTTTTCTCTTTTGTAAATGATGTTCAACGTCATGCTCATGACTTTTAGCGAAACATTAGAGTTGCAGTGGGTTTTATTGTTTTAAAATATTTGCTTTAACTCAGTTTTTAGGACGAATGATATGTTTAAATTCGGAATACCAAATTTCCATGAATTCCAAATGGATGCGCAACCTTTAATTTTGTAAACCAACGTATTAAAAGTTCCGAGGTCACCTACCAAGTAAGGAATGTATCTCTACTTTATTAGTTTTGGACTTATTTTTAAGTGCATTATGTAATTATAGATTCAAATATCTGAAAATGAATAACTTCAGTATTGCGAGACAATAAAACTACATACATACAATGTTCTGATATGAAAATAATTGATTCTTTTAAAAATCTATAAGTCATTCCGAGACGACTTAAAACTGTGAGTTCCTTCTTTTATGGAAAATATTTGACGACGCAGACTATAAGTTGAAGAAAAAACTTGGCCGTAAGTCATTTAAGCATGTACGATGCACCAATTATTAATTTATTTTCAATTATTGCATTCGTTGTATTCTATAAAAGACATAACGTTCATAATGCCTCACAAAAAAAAAAAAAAAATACGTAAGACCTTTGATTATTGGGATTCATTTCATTCATATGTTCTTATCTCGTCATTATTATCCAAATATTTTTGGCTTCATATAGCTCGATCAGTATATATATAGACATATATGTTATACTAAGCCCTCTGGCTTTTTCATTAGATAGTATGTTGTGCGGTGGGAGAGGAGGAGCCGCCCTCGTCACATGAAAATAAGACGGAAGGGAACTGAATCCTGACAAAAGAGCTGTAGCTGTAATGTCATCGGAGTCTATTTTGAATATATTGGCTAAACAAAACAAGGAATTAAGGACAAATCTCTGGAGAAATGCCATCTTGTTGAGTATCGACCAAGATTTGTTTTCATTTCTTGACGCCGGGGGGGTCCATCTTATTTTCTCTACCTCCAAAAGAGGGAGGTCCCGTCGAAGGTACCCGCCCTGGCCGTGGAGCGGAGCAGACGGGCTCGCCACCGACCGGGACTGCCAGACCATTGCCTCTAGACGACCTGTTGGCAATGTAAAGGATAGGAGTGTATGTCTTCCATCCACTTAATGTTGGTGGGAAACCACGGTTATATCGACGTAGCAAAAGCAGCTGAAAGAGGAAAACATACATGTCCTCGGAGCACCTGCATAGTAAGCAAAAGAAACTGAAATCCGGCTTTAGTGGTAAATCACCCGCTGCTTCGGGTGCCGTTCTATCTGGCGTTCGACTCCCCAACTTTACCTTCAGAAAAGAGCCGAGGAATGTAGCCGAACATGCCGAAGAAACAAGGGAAGCAAGTTGGTGCAGATGTTAACTCTCATTATACAGCCTGGGACGGTACAGACTGTAAAAATAGTTGGCTAGTCTTGTTCGACTATTTTAACTCTAAGTGTCTTTATAAATAGGCGTAGAAAGGAAGATTTAGTTGTATCTATTTGTAATAGTGGTGCGATAAATCTTGTGTCGAATGGAGTTCCCCCAGGAGCTCTCGTTTTACGATCAAAGATACATTGACTGCAAGCCGCACTTCGGTGGCTCTATAATAAACTCATGGTACACGAAGATTTGAGTTCCAGGGGGAGCCGGGGGAGCAGAGCCTAACATTTAAAACTCAAAAAAATTTTATTGAGTAGTAATTTTCCGCAACATTACACCATGAACCCGCCACGATGTGGCGAACTCTCAAACCGTTCAAAGCTATCGGTACCGATGAAATTTTTCCTGCTTTGCTGCAAAAAAGATCACACTTACTGGCACAAATACTTGTTTCCGTGAATATTTATCCGAAACCTGTACCAAAGTATTATAGCACGATCCGTCCTTTCAACTTAAAATAATGGAAAGGATTTGTGACGATTGGAACAAACAGCAAATATCGAACGGCTGTCATGCCGACAACACGCATACATCAGAAGTAAATCAGTCGACACCGCTCAGCATATTTTTCTTCATATACAATCGAGAGTAAAAGAATGTATGGTATACCGCACTGATCTCGTCAATTGCCTCATTGGAATTAACCAAAACTTATTTGCCTGGTTGACCCATATGTTGATCAATGTTGCATGTCGCACTCAACAAGGAGGCATTCTGTCTCCACTATTGAGAGTCACCTTGATAAGCCAGTTACTTGAACTGTTCATGCGGAGAACTTTAAGGCAGTATGTTATACGGATGATCTTGTCATCTTTTCTTCTGGCAAACCTCCCAACCGTCTATCGCGAATAATAGAAATCGCAGCTGATTAGGCTTGACCTTTGAGGGTCAACAACATTGTAATCCATTCCAACTCTGTTAATTATTACGATGTAATCCTTTATAAAAAACTGTGGAGAATGTGTTAAAAGCAAGGCAAGTAAAACCCTCCTAACTTGGTATAGCTGCAGACACTAGTGCGCCTTGAGAACAACCTTAACAAAGATCTTAGAAGTCACCTAGATATGAGTCCAAATAACATACAAGTGATGTATGAAGCAGCGCTAGTAGCTAGCCGCCTTAATGTTTAGTTCTACATAAAATGTGAAGGACATGATGGCATTCATAAAATGCCAAATTGGTAACCTCTTTAACGGGAAAATCTATTCAGTGTTAGTAGACAGTCAAGTGGCAATTAAGGAACTTAATCTCCATAAGCTACGTAAAATGGAATCGGCGATGTGCAGAGCATGCACAGGTGACGACGAAACGCTGGAGCTACTATCTTTGCGAGTGTTCGGCCTTCAGACGATGAAGACGTCACATTTTCCACGATGCTCCCAACTCCAACCTTGAAGAATTTATAAAATCGACGGAACTTCTTGCAAACGTCTAGTTGGTATACACCGGGGAGCACAATGGGCCTGCTCAATGACTTACCTGCGGCCGCTTCCGGTCAGGTAACTAACTAAGTTGTGCGGCCAGAAAACTTAAAATTATTTTTCAACGACCCTTAACACTGGAGCTCATCCTGGGCGATGTATCCTGTCGTAGTTATTCATTTGTAACTTTATAATATAATAACTATATAATGAGATCCTTGAACCAACGTGCTTTACAATGGTTGATGTCTATAGGCAACTTATTCAAGATAACAGTGAGCACATTCGTAGGACACAATTTAATACTAACTAAAATGCATGCAGCCACAATAGCCGCACTAGCACCCAAAATGATGAGTGTCAAAACCCCCGAGTGTGTTTCTCCTCATAAAAATTCACCGACCGTTCGGAGGCGGCTCCATTTTTCGGAAGACATCAAGACATCAAGAATACATCATCAATCTCGCTCCGCTGCCACCCAGGCCCAAGCTTTTGGCCTACTAGGAAGCTCGTCCCTGTGTACTGCCGATAGCTATCTCCAACCGGTCATATGTACCCTTATACACCCTGCACAGATCCATCAGGATCATCCGGGGAACCCTTGCCAATAATCTCCAGCGTGAGATGCTTTTTGTCGGTATGGCTAAATGGTTTAGGAGTTGAGAGTATGTACCTCTGTGGTGTTTCAGATGTGGAGCAGGGGTGTGGGTGTGCATTTTCCAACTGTCCACTTCTGTCTGTTATCGACAACATCTTTGGCCCACTTACGGCTGGCCTTCTGCTCCTCCGAAAGTTATGCTACGGCTAAGGCGCGTATTCTCCCCAAGATTCATAGAGCTGCGCGTTTCCCTGTGCCCTTTGACAGAGCAGGGCTTCTGATCCCTGCAGTTCCAGACGTCGAAGCGACTTTCGAAAGAAGTGTATCACCACATTGCACCACGCCTCTAAGAAGCATAAGCATAAACCCAGCACTTAGTCTCTTTCAAATTTAAAAAACCGCTGTTCCCTCTAACAATGTGAGGATCTTCCTCTTCCTCTTCTTCTACCTGCGAATAATACCACATCGAATATTTTCCAAGCTGGAGTAGTTAACGAAAATAAGTTCTCTGGGAATATTGCGGGTGTAAGTCTTTGGTCGGATAAAAATCCGGTTCGTATCGGAATAGCCAAGTGAATAGCAGTGCATACTACCACACGAGTTCCTCCTCGGGTATGCTTTCCTACGAGCATGTTCTGCAAAAGGTAGCTTTTTGCCGACATATTTGAATAGTTTTCCCCCTGCTCTTTGTTATTTTTTAAGTAGGCAATCGCTATTCAAACTTCGTCATGATTGGAAAGTTTTTGTGTTGTTGTTTTTGTTGCAGCGGTTCCTTAACCCCGCTTAGGATAGGCTTAATCAATCTAAATCGCCGAGGTCATCTAAAGGGAGGTTCAGGAAACGTGCTGTTTCGACGGGATTGGACCAAAGAGAGAGGGGGGTTAGATGAGTCGGTTTAAGGGGGCATGTGAAGAGGTGGTTAGTGTCGTGCGGAGACTCTCCACATGCAGGGCATACGTTGGGTATGCTGGGTTCGAATATGAATAAGTACCTGCTACAATATCCAGATCTAAGTTGTGCCAGGGTCACGCGGGTCTCTCGAGGCAGCTCGAGCTCGTTGTCTGCAATAGGTGGTGGTTTAACTCCGAGCACGCCATTCACGGGAAGGGAGTCTTTGAAGGTGTTGACTGACTCTTGTTGAATGGCGTTCAGTGCTTGTCTGTACGCCGTCCTGTTCAGCGGTTGTTGCACGTGTTGCTGGATGGTGCTCTTCATGTCTAGTACTCCCTTTCTGATGTGCCTAGGTGGAGGTTCGGCTTCTATAAGGTGCCTACAGTAGCATCCATTATGCTCCTTAACTCGTAGCATAGATGCTTCGCTGTGCAAGTGATGCTCCGGCGACATCAGGAGGTTTCCTGTCGCGGTCCTAACGGCGGTGTTTTGACAGGCCTGAATTTTCTTCAACTGCGTCTCGTTCGTCCCTGGCGCCCAGAACGGTGCAGCATAGTTTACGACCGGCCGGCCAATTGCTTTGTAGGTTACCAGGAGGGTTTCTTTGTCTTTACCCCAGGTGCTGTCGGCTAGCGCTTTGAGTATTTTGTTGCGGCCCTGGAGTTTTGCGGCAATTGCGGTCGTATGCTGAGTTAAGGAGTGCAGGCTATCAAATGTGACTTCCAATATCTTTGGGTTGTTTATAGTCGGAATTTTTACGTCATCGACCTTCACGTCTGATTCAAGCTTGTACTCCTTCGTCCAGCTGGTGAAGAGGGTAGCCGAGGATTTAGTCGGTTGCATTTTTAATTGTCTTGCAGTGAAGAAGTGAGAAAGATCGGCATCAATAGGAAAGATAGGTCATCAATATCCTGGCCAGACGCCAAATCGTGCAATCATCGGCATATGAGGTTAGGGAAACTGCTCCTGATGGTGGAGGGAGCTTCGGAATATAACCGATGATTGTCGACCACTCAGGTAGCCTATGACCCACCCCTGCAACCCCCGCGGTAATGAGGATTCCTCAATGTCCGTGAGCAGCACTGAATGGTTCACAGTGTCAAAAGCTTTTGGCAAATCCAGTGCTACCAGGACAGTTCTCACGCAAGGTCGGTTTTGGTTTAGACCATTGACTATCTGAGTGTTTATGGTGAGGAAGTCTGCTCCCACTGATCCAAGATATTTTAGCATCAGCATGCGGATTCCGTTAGGGCCGATGGATTTGGAGGCTTTCGTCTTCCCGATGACCCCCTGAACCTCTTCCCTGGAGAAATCAAGCACCGCGCTGGTGTTTGGCAGTTTGCGCATACGACGGGTTACACGTCGTTTCGCTTTGTCTACCGAAGGATGCAGTATAAAGAGTCGGCTGAAATAGTTCGCGTATCTCTTCGGGTCTGACGAGGCGCGGTAACCGAATGAAATTTCCACTCGGTCTTCGCGTCTCGTCAGGTTAGACAGCGACTTGACTGTAGCCCAGAGCTTGGTTGCCCCAGAGGAGAAGTTACAGGACCTTAAGTGCTCCTCCCACTTTTTCCAATTGTAGTTATTCACGGCCGCGGTAGCCAAGTGGTTAGCATTGCGTACTGACATTCGGAAGGCGCGGGTTCAAATCCCGGTGCCATCATCATCCAAAAGTTATGGAAAATTAATATAAATAAAATATTAAGTTAAATTTTCAAATTACGGTCGCCCCTCGGCAGGGAATGTCCACCCCTCCGAGTGTATTTCGGACATGAAAAGGCTCCTCGTAAAAACCATCAGCCGTTCGGAGGCGGCTTAGTATAAACTGTAGGAAACTCCATTTTTTGGAAAAACAGCAAGACGCAAAACCACAAATTGGAGGAGGTGCTCGGCCGAAAATCGCTTAAGCGGTTACAAAGCGCCAATATTATATATATATATATATATATATTGTATATATATATATATATATAGTTGTTCACTACAGTACTAATCTCCGCGTTTAGATCCCTGATTAGGGGATTCCCGGGATTGGAGTTACGAAGGATGTCGCGCCTTGATGCTAAAACCGCCGCTTCCGTCAGGAAATTGGGGCAGATTTCCGTAATTCGGCCGTTGGGATGAAGCGGGCGGCAGCAGTCCCGACGATCCTGCGGAAGGAACGTTCACCAGAAGTAACGTCCGATGGAGTGGGCAGAGCAGTGAAGGCGTTCTCGGTGAATTCAGTGAAGCCGGTCCAGTTAGCTTTCTTGAAGTTAACAAATGTCCGGTGATCCGCAGTAATAAAGTCGGGATGTCTGCCAATCGAGATATGTATGGGTATGTGGTCCGATGCTAGTGTCAGTATAGGTCGCTAGACTATACTATTTATCAGACCAGCACTCGCAATTGTTATATCAGGCGAACGTTGGCAATTACCCACAACTCTGGTGGGGGTGTTATCATTCATTGTGCAAAACGTCGAACCGTTTATCTGTTCCGCAAGCTCCATTCCTCTACGGTCATTTGACAGGCTAGAATGCCAAAGATCGCGATGCGCGTTAAAGTCTTCTCCAGCGGGTACTGCATCAAATACTTTCAAAGCTGTAGTGTTTTCATCCATTCGGACGACATGGCCTAGCCAGCGTAGCCGCGGTTACAGCCCTTGGCCGGATAAAATCCGAGTCAACTCCGGTGCGTAGAGAGTCTTGAGTCTGTCTTGAGAGTCTTTGTCATCATCATTGATTTGGGATTCGGGTTAACCATGACCGGGTGTTTCAGTTTCACTATCGTATCAGTATGCTCTGGTCACTAGATCACCTTCTTGGTTTCTACATGAGCATGAATATGAGTTCATAGAATTTTCGAGCTTGAACTCTTCATACTAACTCAGTTTGGCACTCAGTTCTTTTTTGCAGGAGATGTATAGGAACATGCATAGGTGTACATATATTATTGACCTCTCCTTCAATTGTTGGTGAGCGTCTTGATGACTTTCCTACTTTAGCCTAAACAAACTCCGAACGGCTGATAATTCTTATTTGTAAGTTTTACTAGTTCTTAAATAGTTAAAACACAATTCAAAGGTGGAAATGTTTCTCGGTCATAATATTTATTACGTTAATTTTATATGTGCACTCCAAAATATTATACTTAAAATCTATCCCAAATGGTCTGTTAAAATTTTTATTTTCATTTGCATAATTTAGCTGTGGTATTTTTTTCTTGGGTAGGTGGATTGGTGGAGTTATTAAGCAAAGCGGTAAGGGTTGCGTGTGATGAACTCAATGTGCTAGGCTTTACTAGTGCGCTTATATCGCTGGAGCTGGTGGCATGATTGCTGCTTCCTAGCACATTAGTATTACCGGCGAAAGATGTTTCAGCCGTTGTGGCTGAACAAACTATTTTCATATTAGATGAACTTATTTCTCTAATATTAATATTATTGTTCTGCGTAGCTACTCCCTGCAGCAAAGCATTTCGTAGGTGACTGTTTCCCTGTGGTCCGGTAGTTACTGAAAAAGAGTTTGTAATTAAGCCACGGGATTTTATATTCAAATTTACAAAGAACAGTTTAATTTTCTGCACCATGTATTCTGGTACTGTAAATGAATTCATAATATTTAGATCTATATTTGTTTTAGTTCGATATATTTCATGCGTTTGTTTCAATCGACACACTTCGTCGTGTATAAGAAATAGTATACGAGAATCACGGTTTTGTACAGGTACTAAGTTTTGAGAACATAACCATTCCCGATCTTCATTATCAGGTAAGTAACGTATTAATTCCGGATGTTTGCCAGTGAGACGCTCTTTTCCATCAGTTCCAAAGCCAAAAGCTTGGTTGGCTTGCACATCTAAAACAAATTTAGTTGTTGTTGAGATATGTGCTGTATTCCAAAATATTTGTTTTCGAATGGGGGTGGCAACAGCCACCGTCTGTATTTGTCTCTGCGACGGTAATTGCGCTGTTGCTGTAGAATTTACAGTAGTTTTCATATTTGAAGAGCACTCAGTAATACTAATAGCAGTACTAGGAGCTATGACCTGCACTTGCTGCTGTGCACTGCTAGTCATTAACTTTTTTGTAGGCAGTTCACTAAGTTCAAGCGCCTTTGGTGGTGGGCGTCTAACCGCGAATCGTAAACTGTTTGCCTCTCCATTGCCAAAATTTTGTAATATATATGGTGTTTTCGCATTTTCGAGTAGTGCACATGTCATCTTTTGCAACTAAAATATTTTCTAATATAGGTAACAGTTTCTAATAAATAATAAAAAAGAATACTTACAACTTCCTCAGATACTATATTTTGCCCCAAATTCTCCTTTATGTTCTTTAAAGCAGGTTTAAAATATGTCTGAAGGTGCAATTTAAATTTGAATAATAAATATTTTATAAACTATTGTTTATAAATACATATGCATGTGCATATGTATGTAAATAGGTACATCAACTAAGAATTAAGTTTTACTTGCCTCCATATATTCCTTAATAATAACATCTATTTCATAATTGAAAGCCTTTTGAATACTAATACGTAGCAATTCGAGAGAACGCACTGCTGATTCTGCTGTGGTACCTGTACCACTAACATGTACCTGGCAGCTTAGACGCTGTCGTAATCTCTGTAGCATTGTCTCAGCCATATGAGGTGTAGTCACATATTTCTTAAAATATAGTTAATCATAAACAAATATTTTGGTCTTCAAGATATTTAAATTACCATAGAATCATCCGAAGTTGTTTTAGTGGCATTCAAAGATGTAACGTTATTTGCAGCAACTCGAGCTATGGCTGGCATTTGTTGTACTGTTGAAAGAGTAGACTGTACTTCTAATTTTTCGTGAGGACTTGCTACACTTGTGGCCATAGAATGTGTAGTTTGATTAGAACAATTAGAGTCATCAGAAGAAGACTGTAGACCAATTGGTGATCGATTAGCTTCTGTTGAAGAAGCGGAAGATGAACCTCCATCGCTTAATATTTTCCAATTGCGTTGAATTACCATACTTGCACTAAACTGATGTGCTAGATTAAAATTTACTCTTACTAAATAAGGATAATATTGGCAGATGCTGTATGATGGGAGTTTGTTTCAATACTAACAAGATTCGCGCAATACTGAAGTTTTGCATTAATACTATGCCAGTTATGTTTCCAGCTCGCCACTCTTATTTTTCTATGTTATTATTCCAGGGCTCACTGCGCAAGTGCAAATAAACAACATTTCACCCCTAAATTAAATTCCGTTCTTAATAATTTTTGCAAACAAAAAATGAGGTTTTATAAATATATATTTGTCAAGCTCTTATTCACATAAAAACAGTTCAACTGGCTTATCAATTTCTAATATACATTCAGTGCTCAATAAATCATTATTATCTGTTTCTCCAGGTTGTTCTCTCTCAGTATCACATGATTCTAAAATTTCCATTTCCGCTGGATTATAGCTTTTCCGCCTCTGTTTTCTTCTTATATTAGCTAGTTTGGCATCAAACTCTTCCATGAAAGAGATAGGCTCAATATAATTACTTGGTTTTTCGTAACTTTGGTTAATAGGTATTCCAAGAATATCAGGTATCATAAATGTAAAAAGCCAGCCAACTAATGGAGTGCTACCGCAAGTGTAACTTGATTCTTTATGATAGAATAACCAACCGTCAAGTTGTGGAATGTTTTCAGGCCAAAATGGATAACGCTGTAACGCCTCTGTAACATTAGCGACATTTTCAGCGTCAAATCGCTCTAGGAATTTCAGCGGTTTATCATTTAATATGCCATAATCATCAAGATCCGGACACTCCTCAAACTTTGAACGCAACCAAAAGAACCGAAACTGTGCTTCACAATGTACAAGTTCTTGATTCCCATAAACGATTGCGTCCAATACGTATAACGTATCTTTGTCATCTGAGAAAATGCAATCAAGTACTGTGCACATTTTGTTACTACGCGGCCCATTGTCACCTGGTAATAGTGTACGAAATGTCATGCGTCGTCGTCCCGATTTAGTATACATCTCGGTTCGACCATTTACAGCGACAATTAAGCAACGTTGTCCCTTTGGACAAGGGACCATCACCCAATCACATAAATTCTCTGGACTTTCGCGCAACCATTCGGACAGTTGCACCGAATATGTGGAGCCATATGCATCTTGTAATCGCTTCGAACTTATTTTACTGCTTTCGATAACTTTATCTGTTAGCATATCACTGTGTATATCTCTTTGTGAATCTTGTAATATCATACGTCTTCGCTTCTGCTCCTCTAGCAATTTCCTTCGCCTATCTTCTTGTAATTTAATTTTACTTTTTCCACTCTGCTTATATAAATCACGAAACATTTTGCGCAGCTTTAGAAGCAAAAAGTGAAGAACAAAAATTAGCAAGATTTTATTTAAAATTTAATAGAAAGAAAATGCCGCATTTACACAAAACAATGATAACGTGATATAAATTATAGCTGACATGACACCACAGATAAAGTAGCTAATTCATCTATTATCTGCTATTGTTACCAGCTTAAGCCAAATCAGCTGTAAGTAACGCGGAGGTTACACAAAAAACTTTTGTTGCTTTTATCGGGAATCAAACAGAGAAGCTTTGTTCATTTCTTTATCTTTATTATTACTTTCAGTATTTGCGAAATACTAATGAGAGATGAAAACGAGGTGCCAACACAGTGAGCTAGTCAGTTACAAAGAAATCTCGTTCGTGATAACGAAACGTAGAAATGTTGAACGATTCATATAGTGGTTAGGCAGATAAATATTTGCTTGACAAGCACGACGGTTGTGCTCAAAATATGGGCACGAAGTCAATGTTGATCTCAAATTGAGCTGAAATATGCTTAACAGAGGGAAACGGAATCTAGCAGTTCCGAAAAAATTATTATGATATTAGTGGACCCAAAGACTAAAACTACAAAATAAGGTGCAGCGCACACTTCAAACGATGAAACGACCATGGTGTTGTTTACATGTGTGTTGTGGTATGTTTCCAAATTGTGTTGTTCTGTGGTTGGTTGTTGTGTCGAAACTCCCCTTTTTCTCGCTATTGCTGTCCTTTATATTTAGTATTCGCAAATAATGGTGTTGCCCATAGGCTTGAATATGCACTGGGAATGAACATGAACAGGGTGCCTTTACACCCATCGCAAAGCGTTTTCTGTAGCAATCTTTTGACGACACGAATAAGGCGTTCCCAGCAACCTCCTGAGCTGGGATTGGAAGGGTAATGGAACTTGTAATCGATGTTCCGACTAGTGACTTCATTGGATATGCGCTCGAAGTCTAGCATCCGTTCCGATTCTTTTAGTACCCGCTGGACGCCCACAAAATTCGTCCCATTCTCGCTCCTGATTCGTATCGGTGTACCACGGCGGCAGGCACAACAAAAACGCATCGGTGGATAGGTCATGAGCCAGTTCGAGGTGAGCGGCTCTTGTAGTAAGGCACGTAAATATTGTTCCCCACCGCTTTTCACGTCGGCGACCTATGGTCACGTTAAGTGGGCCAAAGAGATCCACGCCCGTATAAGCAAACGGCCTGACATACGGTGGTACTCTGTCCTCCGGCAATTGACTTATAAGCGGCGGTGTCGGTTTGGCTCTGTCAATACGGCATTTCACGCAAGTACGTTGCGTTGTTTTCAACAGCGACTTTGCATGTGTAAACCAAAACTTACGGCGGGCTTCATATAACGTGAGTGAAAAATTCTGGTGATACAGCTGTTCGTGATACTGACGCATGATGAGCTCGGAGACGGTGTGTTTGGACGGCATCAGAATTGGTCTCCTGGACTCCAGTGGCAAGATCATGGCTGCATCTAACCGACCTTGGATTCTCATCACATCATCGCTGTCTAAATATGGCGTTAGTGAACGTATACTGCCTTGCTTGGCAAGTTTCTCGTTTCTGCTAAGAGCTGCTACTTCTTTTTTTTGACAATATACTTTTCTGTCTTATCAAGTTCATAAACGGTTAATTCTGACGCTGGGCTGGCTTCACCGTGGTTGTTGTGAACATGGCACAAACATAAAAACTCGCCAACTCGCCATCGGCAATTGCAAAAACTCTGGACCACGCAACCATAAACTGGGTATTTCGATTTAGGCGGTCACTTGGCACGTGTAGCGACATCCGTTGTGTTTATATTGGCTGGTATCCAACGCCATTGTTGAGGCCTTGTCGATAACAGTATCTCTGCGATACGATGCCCAACATACGGCTTAAATCTTCGCTCTTTAGATTTGACCCACTGCAACACCGTCTGTGAGTCTGACCAGAAAAATATTTGTTCATGCTGAATGTTGTGCCCTCTGCAGACTAAGTTAGCGATTCGGACACCTAAAACTCCAATCTTGGCACTGACAATAGCTTTTGCGGTGCGCCTCTGGTTTTTCCCGCTATAAAGCTGACATCACAACTACCGGCGCTGTCGACACGAAAGTAATTCAAATTCATTTGTGGCTGTGTTCAAACGCATTCCTTAGACCCTTTCGTAATTAGTTCGGCCTTCTAAATGTACGGTCTGTGACATGGTCGGCTCTTCGTTCAAGCTATCTTGCAGCTGTCTGGCATTTGAAACAAATGAATGAAACTGAAACCCACCTTCTGAATGAATATAAACGACAGGTCTGCAAATGCGTTCGGCTTCATGCTCGCACTTGAAGATGGCGACAAAATCGTAGACATAATGGCTTTCAATTATAGCTGTAACGGCACCGGGATGCTGTTGACGAAAATCTTCGGCATTCTTATTTTTCACGAACTCTGCTATGCACGGCGAGCATTACATAGTGTTGAACTGGCTGATTGACGTTTCCATCACGCTCTTTCACAACCACCTGGGAGAACATCTCGCGAATATCTGCTGCAACCACAACTGCACCTTCGCGGAACTTAAACAAGATGTTGAGTAGCGGCTTTGCATGTTCAGTTCCTTTGAGCAATGCGGAGTTTATTGCTACCCCGTTAACTTTGGCAAAATGTATGCAAAATGTGGCAAATACCAAATAAAATCTGAATTTATACTAACTTATTTATCGGACAACTTCCTTGCATAACTTTTGCGTATATATTTGGCGATTTCTTCTTTATATTTGTCGGCAAAAAAGCATTGGCTTTCAGTTTACGTTCTATTCCTAACAGTCGCTTGTAGGCCATGTTAAAACTGTTAGGAAGTGCTGGAGGTACACTTCTCCAAAGAAGTCCACTTTCAAACCGTTTACCCATACGGTGGGTGCTGTCTTCCAGTATCTGGCGGGCCCTCTGATCTTCTTCAGATTCAATCTGTCGGAGCGACTCTCCTACTCCAAAGTTGTCGGCGGCAAAATATTCGATTACAAGTTCATTTAAAGATGCAAGATATTTGCGATCCCGAACATGTAGTACGACTGGTGTTTGTGGCGCCGAACTAGTTGGACCATAGGCTATCCAACCCAACCCAACAGCAACGAAGGCTTCGCTTGGTTATAGTCTTCTACCGGCAAATACTCAAAATGGCTGTAATTGGCTTTTGTAAATGACTGCGCTGGTAGATCTAGATTGCGTAGCGTGCAAACGTTGCGAAGGCAATATGTTGACGACGACCCTTTACATCTAATTTCAAGGTGGACTCTTGATGACTCTTCGGTTGTGCATTTCTGACCATACCACTGTAGCGTAAGTGGCTGTCTGTTACCTTTGAGACCCAAGGGGCGCGCTACGATCAACGATATGGCAGATCCTTCGTCTATCATAGCGAAAACATCTTCCCTTCCATTCGGCCCGAAAAGTGAAACCGGAACATACTTAAAAAACTGACCTCTGCTACACATTGCTTCTCTACAATTGAGTACGGGTTGTGATTCATTTCGACTGTGAACAGCATCTGCATTTTGCATCGAACTGGAATTTTCGTGCAAGCTACGATGATGGTATCTGCGGCAACCGTCAACGTTACGAACTTTTCGTGAACGGCAATTTTATGTTTTGTGCCCTTTATGTAAGCACGAGAAACAAAGTTGAATATCCTTTACCTTTTCCCAACGATCTTGTATGGTCATGTCCTTGAAGGCTTGGCAATTAGAAATAGAGTGGGCACCTTCACAGACATAGCATCTCATATTAAGTATGCGTTCTGGATGCTGTTCTTTTCCAACATGCATCATACGTCGGGGCGGCGGCTGTTGAGATGATGGCTGATGGCTTCTAGTTGTTACATTTGGCGGCGGGATAAGGCACGCGTACGGCGGATCCACTCGTATTACTTTGGCCTGCTTCATTTTCCCCTATGCTTGGGAACTGTTGAATTTTATTGAGTTGGCTTCTCACTAATAGGTCAGGCCGCCAAAGTGAAATTCTAATTCGGCTATAGCATTTGGAATATCGTCAGGATATATCAGCATCAAAGCTACGGTTTCCTTAGCGCGACCAACTAGGCATTAGTGCAAATGCATTAAATTCTGACGATTGCTGTAGCGAATCGCCTGAGTTATGTCATTGAAATTTGCCAAGAAAAGAGGCCACTCATCAGCATTTCCCGAAAACGTTGGCAGATCATACAATTTTGTGACTAACTCGCTGGCTGCTAACACAGTACTTTGCCCAGGCCCTTTTGCTGATGACACTGATTAACTCTGTCTTGTTGCTTCGATGAGATGTGGCTGCGTTGACTGGTGGACATCAAGCTGTATATTTGTGCTTAATCGCTCAATATCCCGCTGGCTATCCTCAGTCACAGATTTTAGCTCTGTAACCGCATTTGTAAGTGCATTAAGGCTGGCTATGATCGCAGACATTTGGTTATGTTGTCCACCAAGTGCATTCTCCGGTACATCTTGATCGGTTTCCATGTCTTGGCTTCGCAGATTATATGTCCTACTACCCGGCATGCCACTCACAATCTTCTTTTTCACTTTATTTATTGCAGACTTTATTATTTTTAATATTTGGCGCAAACTATATTATTCCCGTTCAAAATACAGTTAAATTTGGAAAATTGATGTTATTTCATTTAATTGTAGTAATGTTATTTTGTATATGTAAGTTTATTTAGAAGGCAAAAACAGGGTTATTTTCTCTCTGCTTATAATTTTGTGTGTTTATTATATGTGTGTTGTGGTAAGTTTCCAAATTATGTTGTTCTGTGGTTGGTTGTTGTGTCGAAACTCCCCTTCTTCTCGCTATTGCTGTCCTTTATATTTAGTATTCGCAAATAATGGTGTTGCCTTTACACATGGTGAAAGCATTGCTTCTAGATCGTTTACCAAAAATCGCTTCAGCGGTTTTAAAATTAAAAACTCTACACTGCACAGTAGACGTATGTTATGCTTATGCATCGAGAAAATCATAGCCTCTATACGATTTGTCGGGTCGTAAACCTGCGAATTTGCCGCCTGCACTAACGATTATTTTTAACGATAATCGACAACTAACGTTTCTTTTTTTCTTAAAATGGAAGAAAGGTCAAAATATGCAATAAATACAAAGAGGAATGATAAAAATAAAACAAATTCTACGTCTCGCACCCTGGGAACGTGAGCAACTCTATTTCAAGATACGGTAACCAACCCGTGTAGAGCCTTGGGTCACGGCTAAAAGAAAGGAAGCTTCAGTGGAGCCACTCCGACTTATTCGGTTTAAGAATTCGCTCAAGTCTAAATGCAGCGTCTGTTTACGTAGAAACCAACACCAATGAAAAAAAGCACAACGCCTAGAATGAGATACCACCTTTTTTAAAACGACCATCGCAAACTAATTAAGGATTGCGATTTGAGGTCATGCACCTGGAATGCCCGGTCCCTTAATAGGAAAGGTGCCGTTGCCCAGGTGGTTGATGTTCTCGTAGGAATAAAGGTTGACATCATCGTCGTCCAAGAAGTGCGATGAATGGGCCAAGGACAGAAGCGAGTAGGTCCTTGTGTTATTTACTACAGCGACCATATAAATTTGTTGTCGGATTCGTGAGAGAGAGAGACTCCGTCATCGAGTATTGGCATTCACCCCGATGGATGAACGTCTCGCCACAATCCGCATCAAAGCGAAAATTTTTAACATATCGCTGATTTGCGCCTAAGTATACCTTTTATGAGCGCCTGAAGGATACTCATGAGCGTTGTTTGACGACTTAAGCGCCAAAATGTGCAAATAAGGCATCTTCGGAAAATTCTGCATCCAAAACGAAACATCCCAGCGAAACACAAAACCAAATCGATTATGTTGTGATAGACGGAAGACTTGTATCCGTCTTGCATATTGGCGGACGTACACTCCGAGGTCCCAATATGAACTCGGATAGTGATCTTGTTGCAGTGAAGATACACAAGCGCCTCTGTGTATAAAAAGAATGCCCAACAACAAACACAAGACAGTCAAATGTTTTTCTACTCGACTTTCACTGTGGGACAGCATTACAAGCTCCCTACATACTGCTGCCAACGAAAGTATTTGTTTTCGATGAGGATGAGGATGATACGATGAGATTGATAGTCGAACCAAACATGTTGAGTATAGATAAAACTTTTTTCGCGCACAAAAGTATCGCATCCATGGCTAAAATCCATGACTTGGGACTGCAATTGCTTTCGCATCCACCGTATTTGCCCGATTTGGCTCCCTCGGACTATTATCTCTTCCCAAACCTCAAAGATGGCTCATCAATAAAAAAAATTCAGCTCACGCGATGATGTCATACACGTCAACAACAATCAGCTGTCAAAACCAAACTAAGGGCAGTATTGCACGGAAACTTGGCACTATAACCTTTTTTGCAGCAGCAGCGCATTCTGACGATCAAGGAGGTTACTTTTCACCGCACCTAGTACCTGAAAAAAGTTTTGATCGTCAACAACGCACGCTGTAAGAGAAATATATACAGAAGATGAATCTGGGCAATTTTTGCTTACGCCATTATAGACGAACAACAGTTTGCCATTAATTCCCTTTTTTTTGCTGTTTCGCGCCAATAGGAAATACCAAGTGCAGCCAAGTACTTCTACACTTAATCTTTTCTACGGAGTGACGGTCTTCCATTACCTCTGCTTTCATCGGCGGGTACTGAATCGAAAACTTTCAAAGCTGTAGTTTCTCCTACATACGGAACGCCTGAGCTAGCCGACCTAGCCAGTGTAGCGTTTGTCTCTTGATTATCTGAACTATGCCAATGTCGCTGTTTATTTCATACAGCTCATTCCATCAGCTGCGGTACTCAAGCACCATAAATCTTACGCTAAACCTTTATCTCTAAAACTCCTAACACCAACTAACCAGATGTTGTCATTGTCCATGCCTCCGCGTCACAGAGCAAGACGGGGTTGATAATTATAGAGCTAAATCTTTGTTCATGGGGAGAGAACAATACTTTTCAATTGCCTAGTCAGTCCAAGGTAGCACATTTCGGCAAGATTCACTCTGAGTTGGATTTGCGATGACTGTTTGTTTGATGACTGATATAGAGTGTAAAAACTCGTTTGGTGTCAAATGGCTCCGAGAGGTCGTTCTTAATCCTGACTGACCTTTTGATTTGCGGAGATTCCAAATTCAAACATAGTGGCGTAGAGGCAGCTTATTTTCGCTTAGCTGATCCAAGAAATTTTGGATAGGGCAAAGCACACTAAGGTTCCATTGGTCGGGCATGCTTTCGTCCGACCATATTCTGCCAATAAGCAAATTAGCTCATGAGCCTTGTCACTTCTTCGCCGTCGTATTTGAATAGCTCGGCTGCTGGTATTAACCATATGTCTACACATGTATGCTTATATGCATGAGTGCAATTCTCAAGTGAACAGTGAAGTAATAATAAGTGGCATAAGCTAGACTTACAAAACCATCCAGAGCTCTCCCTCGCCCTACTAATTTGGGGCATACCCCCTAACTACACCCAATTAATTTGTATGCCACTTAAAATTCTTCATATGGAGCTCACATCTCGAGCTCCTCCGAGAGTCACTTCAGTGTAACATTTGCAAACAATTTTCTCAACTCCTGAGCATCCTCCTCCTTCTACCCCTAAAGTTTAGACAACTAGGCTTCAAGAAGGGTGACTTCTATAATTTAATGGTATTGATATAGTTGGTTTCAATAACAGCGTCGTTAATTCAGCTTTCTCCAGACTAGAGCGAAGCGAGGCGAGACTTCTCCTGTCACCACATCACTGTTCACAGTCAAAACTTTGAAATCTTTGATGAATAAGGGAAAAATTACTTGGCTTCACTCGGTAGTAGTTAGTATGGCTGTACTCGCGTTAGCTTAGCAAGATTATCCATGTACATTCACCTGTTGATAGTCACGTTATTCGGTGAAACGATTAAGTTTTGTGGCCTGAATATCACATATCATAGATAAATTTCATATAGAAATATTAATAGATTGCAGCGTTGTAAGAAAAATATATTAACATTTTTGAGGAAAAAACTTTATTTGAGCAGATATGAATGTATTTATGCACGAATACATTTTTATTCAGATATTGTATGTGCATGTATGTATGTATATACTACGTATAATATCGTTCGCAATGTAGAAAGTAAAAACTAACAGTAAGGCGACTCGAGCAACTCAAATTATAGACGCTTCTTAGTTCGTTTGCAATCCACTATATGCCAGCGGAGAAATGACAAAAAAGATACACAGGCGTCTATCAAGAGAAACTCTGTGGAACATTCAAGTGCCTGCCTTTATGGTACTGTATGTATTTATGGATGAATGTGTATTCATATGTGGCATCCATTTGGGTATACATGGATGCGTGTGTTTCATATAGGCAGAGGAACAATCAGACAGACCGCTCTAAACACACGCTCTGCTTTTCTAAAGAATTTACAGCGTTTTCCAAAGCAACAACAATAACAACACTTCCATGTATAAAATAAATGTGAAAGCACTAAAACTACTGGATGTTAATGCAACTGTTGGAAAATCTTTATATTGAGTAAAATAGTTTATGTAGTGGTGAGTATTCAAACGTGTGTGCCGTTAGTGGTTTGAAATACTTATATATTTTCTTTTGATATTTTGAAGCGGGTGCCGAAGCATTCGTTGCCAGTTGGAGGACGACCGTTGAGAAAACTCATTCACGGCAAACTAAATATTAATAAAATATTGTATATTCCGATTTGTAAACAGTGCATATAAGTGAAGATGAGTTCAATAGTGAGTTTTGATATTTGCTTATTAAAATTATTTTATTTCAAAAATTACACATCCTTCAGACTTTATCCTCTACATTTTATTCTAGGACGAGGACCTGACCCCTGAACAAATCGCTGGTGGGTGCATTTTTTTCAAATTCACGCTGTACTTATTTTAATTACAATTTTTTTACTTTCCAGTTCTCCAGAAAGCCTTTAATAGCTTCGACCACCAAAAAACTGGCAGCATACCAACTGAAATGGTTGCTGATATTTTACGATTGATGGGTCAACCGTTTGATAAGAAGATTTTGGAGGAACTTATTGAAGAAGTCGATGAAGATAGTAAGTAAATTTTCTATGGAAATCGGGGGTTGAGGATACTAGTAGTACTCACATTTCGTTTGTGTAGATTCACTTACTAAAACATTTCTGTGAAAAGATTTAATCGGTGCTCATACGAGTACAAGTCAAATTGACTAAATTTTGTCCTGGAGGCCACAATACAATGAGAGGAAAAGCTGACCTGTGTTACAAGAAAATTCAACTTTACATGGTAACCAATTTGTGTTTATCCTACAGGCATAACTCCGTGTAATTTCCAGGAAAACCATAAACTCGCATTAAGTCGATCCTCGAGATGACTGATACTATACTTTAAAGATAAGTAAAATAGATGAAATTAAATCTCCTTCAGTGATCAAATTGATCGTACATGCGTTCCTCTTGAGTAAAAACTCATATAACTTCATAAATCTTCGTAATCATGTTCCTTAGAGTTTGATAGATTAGTTTTGATGATTGGGCGACTAAGCAAATCTGATATCAAGATATGCAAATAAATATGAGCAAATGTGCAATTAAGATACGGTACGTAAATTCCTGAGTAAAGTGAGAAGAAGCTAACTTCTAATTCAACTCTTAGCGTAGGCAAATGCAGTTAAAGTCAAAGTTATTGCCGTACTTAAATGCGAAAAGAGACTATTTTATACGGCATAAGGTTAACATGAGTGCAAACATGCTACAGTCAGCACTGAAGCTTTGAAGTAATAAAAAATTTCATAAAAGATGTGTTCCAAATAACGTAGATATAATTAGTCCCACCTCTTAGGAATAATTTATTGTTTTCGGTGTCTTTGTCCTATTTAATGTGTTAACCAGTAAAACGTGGCTGAATTCGATTGATACAATAAATTTAGATTCTTGTATGCTGAGTGCGCAGCAGAACTGTTCGGCAAAGCTTAACAATCAAATAAATAAATGAAGTTTTAAATTAAATTATTTTTAAGCTATAATAAATATTCATTGGCCTATAAATGTTTATAATATTTACACCTTTTTTCAGAGTCCGGTCGTCTGGAATTCGAAGAGTTCGTGCAATTGGCTGCTAAATTTATTGTAGAGGAAGACTCGGAAGCTATGCAGAAGGAGCTCCGTGAAGCATTCCGTCTGTATGATAAACAAGGCAACGGCTTCATTCCTACAACTTGTCTAAAAGAAATCCTTAAGGAGTTGGATGATCAATTGACTGAAACTGAACTCGATATCATGATCGAGGAAATCGATTCCGATGGTTCTGGCACCGTGGACTTTGATGGTAAATACACAATTCTCAAGACAGCCGGTTCTACGCACCGGAGTTGACCCGGATTTTATCCGGCCAAGGGCTGTCACCCTTTCGGCGACCTAACCCCGTTTAGGTCAACAGGTAAAATTAGTTTAAGTTCGCCATCGGAGCAACACCTCGCAGCTGGGTTGCTTCAAATCCTTCTCATCAGGGCTGGCGTCGAAACCAACCCTGGTCCTATGGACTACTTCTGCTGCGTGTGCACCAAAAGACTCAACCACTCCTCCACATCGGTTAGGTGCAACCAGTGCAATGGTTGGAGTCATCTTAAGGTCTGCTCAGGCCTTAAGACACATAGGGAGTGGACCACACGTTATGTGGCCCCATGCTGCCAACGCCCAAGTGCGCCCCCAGCCTCCACGGCAGTGCCTTCAGCACCCTTACCCACTTTGGGTAACCCGCAGACCTCCACGGTCTCCCGGAGCTCCCCGCAGTATGACTCCCGCCAACCTTCACCCCCATCCCTTCCCACAACCAGCTCCTCATCCTCCTCCCGTGCGAGGGCTACCCAGCAGCTCCTAGTCGTCCGCACAGTCTGTTCCGTGTGTCAGACCTTAGTACGTCGAAATGCGACCTCAGTCGGATGCAACTCTTGCTCCGGCTGGTGTCACTTTCGGACGTGCTCGGGCCTGCGCACCACCCGAGAGTGGAGTGATGCGTACGTTGCCCCTTGCTGTAGGAGTCTGCCCCCGCCTGCTAACACGACAACAGCGCCCACGCCAATCAACACCAACGTACGGAACCAACCTCAGCGGGTATTACAGCAGCAACACACGTCATCCATGCATCACTCCCTCACCCCCCGTATCACGAGCGTTCCCCCGAGACGGACTCGACTCCTTCAATTCGACGAGATAGCAACTATATGAGCCGAGAGCATCTGTCAATTGCTGCGATCCAGGAAACTAAGCTGACCGCCCGCTCGGATCTTCTGAGTCGGGCCGGATACAACATAATCCGCAAGGATCGCGAGCGAGACCATGGAGGGGGTTTGACGTTCATCTTACACAACACCGTGCAGTATCGTCTCATCGACGGCGACATCGACCGCAGGGATACTACCCTAGAATGTCAGGGCATAGCTATCCGGTCAGGCGATGCCGAGCTCGAAATATTTAATATATACATTCCTCCCGTTACATGTTGCCCAGTTGGATATAGCCCTGATATAGGTGCGCTACTCAAAGGCGAAAACCGTTTGGTTTTAGGCGACTTTAACGCGCACTACGACCTTTGACATTCTAGCCTGTCAAATGACCGTAGAAGAATGGAGCTGGCGAAACAGATAGACGATTCGACATTCTGCACAATGAACGACAACTCCCCCACCAGAGTTGTGGGTAATTGCCAAAGCTCGCCCGACATAACAATTGCGAGTGCTGGTCTGATAAACAGTATAGTCTGGCGACCTATACTGACACTAGCATCGGACCCCTTACCCATACACATCTCGATTGACAGACCTCCCGACTTTGTTTCCGCGGACCACCGGACCTTCAATAACTTCAAAAAAGCTAACTGGACCGGCTTCACGGAATTCACCGAGAACGCCGTCAGTGCTCTCTCCACTCCAACAGACGTCACCTCTGGTGAGCGATCATTCCGCAGGATTGTTGTGACCACTGCCGCCCGCTTCATCCCGGCAGGCCGAATTGCGGAAATCCGCCCTAATTTCCCGTTCGAAGCGGCGGCTTTAGCAGCAAGGCGCGACATCCTCCGTAACTCCGATCCCGGGAATCCCCTAATCAGGGATTTAAACGCGGAGATTCGGACCGTTGTAAACAGACACAAGCGGAAAAAGTGGGAGGAGCACTTAATGTCCTGGAACCTCTTCTCTGGGGCAACCAAGCTCTAGGCTACAGTCAAGTCGCTGTCTAACCCGACGAGACGCGATGGCCGGGTGGAAATTTCATTCGGTGATCGCGCCTCGTCGGACCCGAAGAGATGCGCGAGCTACTTTAGCCGGCTTTTTACACTGCATCCTTCGGTAGACAAAGCGAAACGACGTGTAACCCGCCGTATGCGCAAACTGCCAAACACGAGCGCGGTGCTTGATTTCTCCAGAGAAGAGGTTCAGGGGGTTATCGGGAAGGCGAAAGCCTCCAAATCCATCGGCCCTGACGGAATAAGCATGCTGATGCTAAAACATCTCGGACCAGCGGGAGCAGACTACCTCACCAAGGTCCTCAATTTGTCTTTGACCACCCTAATTATACTAGATGTGTGGAAAAACGGTAAGGTGGTCTCGCTACTTAAATCGGGGAAACCAGCGAACAAAGGAGAGTCTTATCGGCCGATAACTCTCCTCTCCCCAGTAGCGAAGACGCTTGAGGCCTTGCTGCTCCCGACATTCACTCAACATCTGCGTCCAGCAGCACATCAGCATGGCTTCCGAAAAGTGCACAGTACCACAACAGCACTTAACGCCATAAACACCCAGGTGGTCAATGGCCTGAACCAAAACCGACCCTGCGCGAGAACTGTCCTGGTAGCACTGGATTTGTCAAAAGCTTTTGACACTGTCAATCATTCAATGCTACTCAGTGACATTGAGGAATCCTCATTACCGCCGGGGTTGCAGAGGTGGGACATGGGCTACCTGGGTGGTCGACAATCAACGGTCATATTCCGAGGAGAAACATCTAAGTTGAGAAAAATTAAACAGGAGGCTCCGCAGGGTGGTGTCCTCTCCCCGCTACTGTTTAATTTTTATATCTCGAAGCTCCCTCCTCCACCGGAAGGAGTTTCCTTAACCTCGTAAGCCGATGATTGCTCGATATTGGCGTCTGGCCAGGATATTGATAGTCTATGTTCGAAAGTGAACGGCTACTTCGCCGATCTCTCCCGTCACTGCACGACATTTAAAAATACAGCCGACGAAATCCTCGGCTACCCTTTTCACCAGCTGGACGAAGGAGTACCGGCTAGAACTCGATGTGAAAGTTGATGATCAAAAAATTCCAACTATAAACAACCCTAAGATTTTAGGGGTCACATTCGATAGCCTGCACTCCTTCACTCCGCATACGACCGCAATTGCCGCAAAACTCCAGGGCCGCAACAAAATACTCAAAGCGCTAGCCGACAGCACCTGGGGTAAAGACAAAGAAACCTTGCTGGCAACCTACAAAGCAATTGGCCGGCCGGTCGTAAATTACGTTGCACCGATTTGGGCGCCGGGGACGAACGAGACGCAGTGGAGAAAACTACAGGCATGTCAGCACATCGCCCTTAGGACTGCGGCAGGAAACCTCCTGTTGTCACCGGAGCATCACTTGCACAGCGAAGCATCTAAGCTACGAGTTAAGGATCATAATGTTTTGCTGTGCAAGCAGTTCCTGTTGGGATGCCACCGCATGGAGCACCCCAGCAGGCACCTTTTGGAATACTGGATACTGTATTAGGTTAAACTCCTACATATCCAGACTCGACCCCAGCATACCCAACGTATGCCCTGCATGTGGAGAGTCTCCGCAAGACACTAACCACCTCTTCATATGCCCCCTTAAACCAACACATCTAACCCCCCTTTCCCTTTGGTCCAATCCCGTCGAAACAGCACGTTTCCTGGACCTCCCATTAGATGACCTCGGCGACTTAGATTAATGATACCTGCCCTAAGCGGGGTTAGCCAGCCGCTACAACAACAACAACAACATGGTAAATACAAATATAAATATACTCGTAATATGAAAATATTCAGCTAGGGGAGAGTGTAGATAAGCATAAGAATGTATATATGTACATACATAAGTACACATGAGGTATTTGAGGCTATTTTTAGTTTTTTATGAGCGACATTTTTTATTGCCGTAAATGTTTCCATCATATAACAAAGGTAGCCAACGGTAATCAGCTCTTGGTGCGTGGGTGTTTTCCGATTATTTATTTTTGAATGCGTTAATTGGCGCTGTTTAGCTAATTAAAATCAGTCGACATAAAGAAATTCAAAAGAAATCTGCTTGCTTGCACTGCCTCGCTTAGTTTTTATGTGCCAGATTAAAAAAAAAAATAGAAATACTTTTTTTGACTCACTCCTATTAAATTTTATGGCACACATGCTAGCAGATGTTAGTTGGAAATGATTAGGTATGTACGAGTATGTACATATGTAGTTGTTTACAATCGGACTTATGTAGATACGTATTGAAATACGATTGTTCTTTGTTCATGCTCTGAAAACATTTGTAACCATTTGGTCCATTGGAGGGATACTCCTATGTAAAGTAGCGTTGGACCACCTAATGCTATTTTTTTTTTTTTGATTGAAAGATAATTGTAAAAAATACGACTTTAACATCAGACCAAAAGAGTAACGGATTATCGATGCAATAACATATATATATTTCTCCCTTTCTATTTTTGCAGAGTTCATGGAAATGATGACAGGAGAATAAGTTTCACATCCAAAATCATTTGTTCCAATTACACTTGCATGTCTGATCGATAGAGTATCAGCTGTTATTGGATGATGACCCGATCAACAGATTTATCCATACATACATACATGCTTACATGTTTCTTCAATTTGAAGTTTTTTTTATACATTTTATGTTCAGGACGTCCTTAATGTTTGTTAATTATTTTAAATATATGAATGAACGAAAAACCTAACCAAATCAAAGAGATATAATAAAAATGCCGGTTTGCGTCATGTGAAGTCTTCTGAGAATGTTGACATCAATAAAAGGATATAGGTATTATGAAACTGATGAATGTATGACTACTTTCGAAAAAAAATTGTATAGTGTAAATACGTATGTATCGGCATCGGCAAATGGTGGTAACTTTTCATTTACATAGCGCGTTAAGATACATACATGCATATGTTGGTTGTGATAGAAGAGTTGCTATGTTGTTGGCTAGTTGCAGCATAACTATTTAGCAAGATTTCTCTAAATTGACGCTTTGTAACCGCTGAAGCGATTTCAGCCGAGTTCCTCCTCCAATTTTTTTAGTACGTCTTGATATTTTTCCACTAAATGGATGGACCTACATTTTATACTGAGCCACCTCCGAACGGCTGATGGTTTTATGGGGAGCTTTTATATAATATGCTGTCACCAAAAGTTTTAAGTTTGCTTGCAAAATTCATTATAAGTTTACAAAGTTTAAGAAATAGTGAAAATACCATTTTATTGATGATAATGTAAAAAATTATATATGTAAATATAAATTTGTCGTATATAAGTTATGGTCCTTAGTAACATATACATCCAAGCTGATATCTTTTTTTAACTAACAAAGTATGACGGTCCGTTACAACGTGGGATCTTATGCTGCAACTACCCATCTTACGTACCTTCCATCCATAACAACCAACTGGAAGAGTGATATATCTTCTGCTCAAATATAAACGAGACTTTATCCATAACTCGACAAGGACAAGACATATGGCCATACTTTTTTTTGCTTAGGTTGGCAGGACTGTTATATTTATGTTTACATGTCAAAAAGAAAATTGTGTTGGAAAATCGTCGTGTGACTGAAAGAGAGATGGCTAGTGAGCTCAACATATCAAATGAATCCTCTCATAGCATTATTCACGATGTTTTGGGCATGAGACGTGTGTCTGCTCGACTTGTTCCAAAATTGTTGCTCATACGTCTCGTCTTGTACGCGATTATTTGACCAAAAATAACGTAAATATTGTTCCGCAAGCACCGTATTCATCCGACATGGCACCGTGTGAGTTTTTTCTTTTCCCTAAACTCAAATTGCCGCTTCGTGGAAAGCATTTTCAGTCGATTGAAGTCATAAAAGAGAATTCGAAGAAGGAACTGAAAGCCATACCTAAAGCGGCCTACCAGAAGTGTTATGAAGATTGGAAAAAAGGTGGCATATGTGTATCGCCTCTAATGGTGACTATTTTGAAGGTGATAAAATAAATATTGAAGAATAATTAACCGTTTTTGTTTTATTGAGCCAGTCTCGTTTATATTTGAGCAGCAGATACATACACGAGTTATCGACGCTGCTGACATCGGCGAAATGTTGCCAGCTGCCAGTGTGTTTGCATACTTTTAAACAAATTTATAATTTTCGTCAATAAATTTCATAATTAATATGTTCGAATATAAACACCAATCAAATATACATGATATAGGTATATGGTATAAAATAATTAATTACGAATTAAGTTTTCATTTCTTATGAAAAAACTATGCATTTTCTTAGTTTATTTCATATTAGTTTAAAAAGTTAATACTGACAACCTCGTATAACAGCGAGAAATGAGCTGAGCTAGTTTTACGGAAAAAATCAAATGGCCGCGGGTTTCTGCGGGACAACCGTCAGTAACGGCATCGGCAAGCGGTGACAACTTTTCATTTACATGGCGCTCTCATAAGATAGGTTGCTGTGGATGGAAGGTACATATGTAAGATGGGTAGTTGCGGCATTACTGCTAACCCTGAATTTGGGCGATGAGCCATACAATTTGTATGAGACATCCCACAATAACGCGGCGAAGGATAAAAGTGTGGAAGAAAGGAGAAAAAACTGACGAAGAGGGATAGACAAATGGAAGAAAAATTTGGCAAATAAATTGTATTTTGCCAATATAATTATAAATATTCACTGAGAAATTAATTTAACTGATGGATGCTCACTTTTGCGGACCGATTAAGTTCATAGTATCTTGCTTGAAACAAATGCAATTATTTTTATTAAATTTTCTTAATATAATACGAACTTAAAGCGAAAGAAAAAACGTCAAAAAGCTCCAGATTAGGTATGTCAGTTAGTCACCGCTCAGACCGCTCTTTGCCGATTCCTTTTCATTAGCAGGAAATGCTGCACTAACATCTCGCTTATAACGTCCAATGATGCCAGTATCATCGCATATATTAGGAGCCGGGGACTTTTGTAGAAAGAAATAAGTATAGTGATTTTTTTATTCTTCATGTAAAACTTGAAAACACAGTTGAATGTTGGACAACATTTTACTCCACTTCAATTCGGCTCGCCTCATAGACGTTCTACGACTCATAGACAAACCAAACTTCGAACACATGTGTTAAAACGGAACTCTGACTTAAATACTGTATAGAACTACAAGTAACAAAACCCTTATTTTTCACACACCCAAGCTCATTTTTTGCTCACACATATTTAACTGAATGCTGTGTGAAGGGAAGAAATTTCAAAGGAATAGAATGGAATGAAGAGGCGAATTTGAGGGTAGGCTCCAATCGCAAGAACGAACGGTGGTTACCTAAGTAGAAACTAAGCTAGGTTCCTCTGAATTTTGAACAAAACCGCTAGTTTTTATTTGCCGTGCGAAATGTGTCTTCTTCGAAGTTGACACAAGTTAACTGATGGCATTTAATAAATGTTTTATTAACTGTTATTGAATGTTTATTAAGTGTTATGTTATAATATATTATACTATAAAATTACTTATTATATAAATAATATTATACTTATTATATAAATAATATATTATAGTAAATAAAATGTTTTTTTTTTTAAATAAATATGTGTGTAGTAGAAAATGGAAAGAAGAAACAAAATCACGTTCCATCGAGCTGGGGAGGGAGGATCACAGTGAAGGTCACGTTGGGCTACATGAATCAAGGGAGTAATAAGTTAAGTAGCAAATAAGTAAAGTATTTGATATTATTTTAATAAAAACTTTCAAAAGTTTACTTTAGTACCATTTTGGTTAAGTAGAGTATTTCGATTAGTTGATCTGAGCTGTTTTTTGACCATATATATAGGAAATAACTATTCCTTAATTTACTAGAAGGTAAAATAACGATAATAGCAATTAAAGCGAAAAATAAAGATATTGCTAAATATTGCTTTCATTTTATGCAAAAATAATCCAAGAAATTTTATAATGTTTAGTAAAATTAATTTTCGTATTTCAAGCATTCTTCTTGGAAATCTAAGCGATGAAATGTATGCATTAATTCGTACGGTTTTTTTTCGAAAATTAAGGCTTTATTGTGAAAAAATTGTTATACATACATTTAATGTTCAAAGTATTTCCCATCGGAAGCTACGATGTTTGCCCATCTTTCTGGCAGTTTGTGGATCCCATCCCAAAAGAATTTCTCCGGCTTGGAGGTCAAGAAAGAATCGAGCCAATTTCTGATACGCTGTTCTGAAGTGAAGCAAACTCCGGTGAGGGCATTCTGCATTGATCTGAACAAGTGGTAATCGGAAGGTGCTATGTCTG
This sequence comes from Ceratitis rosa, assembly GCA_037013455.1. NCBI lineage: Eukaryota > Metazoa > Arthropoda > Insecta > Diptera > Tephritidae > Ceratitis > Ceratitis rosa. The sequence continues at coordinate 1,490,447 of JAWMAG010000012.1, forward strand.
GGCTATAAGGCGGGTGAAGGAGAACTTCTCAGCCAAAGTTTTCCAAATAGTTTTTAACTGGCCGTGCAACATGTGATGTCATAATGAATTCATTTTTCATCGCCAGTGACAATCCGATGCAAAAATGACTTCTTTTGGTGGCGTTGAAGCAACATTTCCGACATGCAGACGTCTCTTGGCTTTAATTCATAAGGCACCCAATTTCCAAGCTTCTGGATGAATCCCAATGATTTTAATCGTCTGGAAACGGTTGCTTGATCAACTCCTAATACTTTTGCAAGTTCTTGCCTCTGGCATGCATCTGCGTCGAGCAATGTCTCCAATTCTTCGTCTTGAAATTTTTTTGGCTGTCCGGGTCGTTCTCCGTGTGCTAAGTCGAAATTTCCACTTTTAACCCTGCCAACCACTTTTGGCTATGCATGGTTCTTCTCCCCGCAAAAACACTTTATCTGGTACAAATTTCGACATTTTCAAATGAATGAAACAAATTGTTGTTCACACTAAAACAAATGAAATCTACTGAAAACGACGCGAAATGACAGTACCTTTGAAATGAATATAGCCACAGATGAACACGTCGCGAGATAATACTAGTAGAGCCCTCTTTTAGAAAACCGCATCAATTAATGCATACACTCAATATAATTGTTCGTCATTACAGAGGACTACCAAAACAAATATATTTAATGGTATATTTATGGATTGACGGCCATGTAGCATATAGAATTAATTTTTGAATACTTTTTTCTTTCAATCTTTGGGAAATAAATTCATATTCGTACAGTAGGGACGAGAGTCTCTATGGAGAGGCGAGCAGATGTCTGCAAATGTCATATTCAAACGCTGTAAAATCTCCCTCTTATTATATTCCATATCAGTGTATACATAAAAATGCTCATATGTATATACATTAGGGTGGTCCTTATTTGCTTGGGGGAGGGAAAAAGCCATTCTATTCTCGCTCTCACCCCATAGAAATGTGCGAATATCCCAAAAATCAAATTATACAAAGTTTAAGGTCAATCAACAAAGATTTAGAGGTGGCTCACGGCGATCAAAAAACCTACAAAGTTTTAAAATCTTAAACTTTTACCTTTTTCCCATTTTAGCTCTCCATATTATTAATGGTATTAATAGAATCTCTTTGTTCTTAGTGTATGTAAATTCTGCGGATTTTTGTCTTTCAAAAATAACTGAAATGACTCAAATCAGGCGAAATAAACATCAAATACGGTTCGAGTATTTCAAGCACATATTTGCATATGGTATATATGGTGAATATACGTACTGAGTGTTATTGTTAGTGTTGTTATAAAGGTTTTTATATTATAATTATAAATATTGTGTATAAAATATGAATTAGATTTGAATTGTTAAGAGCTGCCAAGGATGTTTTATTGTGTGACTCGTATTTCTTTCTATAATCAGTGGTGACTTGTAACAAATATTGATTTTCTTCTTCTTTATTTGTTAAGATTTCAGTATAGAAAATCTACATTCAGAAATTGGGAAAAAATATCAAATCGATAAAAAAAATCATGGAGTTCTTTTTCTATAAATTGATAGATTGCACTGGACCTTACAAGTAAACGTTTTACATTTTCCATTTTCCATTTCCTTGTTGCAGTTATCAATGTTTATAATTTTTTGTACAATATTCTTTTTCGCAGTAATGGAAACATCATCAGCAAATAAAGACATTGCAAGGCATTCATCAGATACATAGGTACCATAGGTGGTCGCAAATTTTATGTTACTGCTTGCTCCTAAGTATATACATCTTTATATATAATTATCTGTAGTAGTCTTTAATTCTTCTTTACAAAATGTATAATAATCTTTAGTGTCATTTAAAATTGATTTAAGAACGTAATTTTGTAGGAAATCTTTCAAGTTGTTTTTGTTAATGCCCTACAAGTTCTCTTGAAATCGCTTTAATAATTGAACCTCCTGAACTTGTATTTGCTGGAAAATATCATTCGAAAGCTGCTCTCAGTAAAAGTTCATACATATGTATGGTGGCAACAGCAGTAACAATGTGTATAGCTGAACGATCACTTCTTCTTCTTTATTGGCATTGGCACCGCTTATGCAATTATAGCCGAATAAATTACAGCGCGCCATTCCTCTCTTCTTTTCGCTGTCTGGCGCCAGTTGGAAATACTAACGGAGGCCAGGTCACTCTCCACCTGATCCTTCCAACGGAGTGGAGGTCTTCCTCTTCCTCTGTTTCCACCAGTGGGCTCTGCATCGAATACTTTCAAAGCTAGAGTGCTTTCGTCCATTCGAACGACATGACCGAGCCAGCGTAGCCGCTGTTTCTTCATTCGCTGAACTATGTTAATGTCATCGTATAGCTCGTACAGCTCATCGTTCTATCGTCTGCGACATTCGCCGTTGTCAATGCGCAAAGGACCATATGGTAAATCGTTCGCAAAATTTTTCTCTCGAAGACTCCTAGAGCCGACTTATCAGATGTATACATCGTCCACGCTTCTGCGCTATATAGTAGGACCGGTATGATGAGGGACCTGTAAAGTTTGGTTTACGTTCGCAGAGAGAGAGGACTTTACTTTTCAATTGCCTACTTAGTCCAAAGTAGCACCTCTTGGTAAGAGTAATTCTGCGTTGGATTTCCAGGCTGACAGTGTTGTCGGTGTTAATGCTGGTCCCTAGCTAAACGAAATTATCTACAACCTCGAAGTTATGACTGTCAACAGTGACGTGGGAGCCGAGTCGTGAATGCGATGACTGTTTGTTTGATGACAGGAGATATTTCGTCTTGCCCTCATTCACTACCAGACCCATTCGCTTCGCTTCGCTTCTTTATCAAGTCGGGAAAAAGCAGAACTCACGGCGCTGTTGTTGAGGCCAATAATATCGATATCATCGGCGTCCGTCATCAGCTGTACACTCTTATAGAAGATTGTGCCTTCTGTATTCAGCTCTGTAGCTCGTAAAAATACCAACAATAAGTTAAAAAAGTCACACGATGAAACCTCGTTTGGTATCGAACGGCTCGGAGAGGTCCTTCCCGATCCCGATGGAGCTTTTAGTGCTGCTTAAGTTCAGTTTACACTGCCGTATAAGTTTTACGGGGATACCAAATTCAGATATAGCGGCATAGACAACATGATTTGGTTGAGAGTTTTTCGATCTAATTCTAAGTTTTACAAGATTTCAATCGACGTGACCCACTTCTAAATCTTATTTCATTGCAGTGAAATGTTATATATATTAATTTTGAGCCGTTTGGAATATCTTAGGGCTCGGTCTCACTCCCAATCCGACCATATTTTAAAATAAAGGTTACCCTAATGTACATACATACATAGTATGTATGCAATTTTTTAAATTTTATCATGTTTTATATAAATTTATTACAGAGTTTTTAGAGCATGTGTACTTCCTCTTCTAATTATAAATTGGGTTACGTCTGACTATTTGACTATACGTTGGTCTATTGATAATAAACATATTGCTGTACGATATTTAATGAGCTTCTTCGAACCTACTTGATATTAACGGCACTTTTTTTGAATGGGGATATTTGGAGTGCAAGTGGTTCTATTACACGCGCCAGAAGTTATTCTATATACATACGTATAATATAGTATACATATCTACACAAACAAAACAATAACCAATATATAAGTTAAATCAAACACCTGTGTGCATACAAAGGTTTATATTCTCACATTTTTATATATGTATATATAGATATTTGCATGTAGCGGATTGTAATGTGTCGTTGCCTTCGTTACTTCGCATTTTTTTCCATTCGCCCCCGCGTGCAGTTGTTAGCCGGCGGAATCACCGCCAACACCTGTCAAGTGGTGAAGCTCTCTGACGCTTCATCGGTTAACATGCTCTTTCAGTTTGGCCCCTACGTTCGCCACTTCAATTTTGTTTGGTTGCTCAGTTGATTTTCGCGATCGTGGCCAGAAGCTTTGCGATCGCTCACCAAAAATCATTGCAATCAATTGCTTAATTCGGTTAGTACTCTGTTGACATTCCTCAAGCGTAGCCGACGCGGTCTTATCACAAACGTAAACGCTTTTATTGTCGATTGGGAATATTTCAGTGGCTCAATACTTGTCTACAATACCTCATTTGTTAGCGGTTTGCAAAACACGTATAACGATTAAAAGCCGAGTTGTTTTTCGTAAATTAATTATTTTAGGTGTTGTGGCTATAATTGCTTTGTCTTTACTCTCGTATACTCGTACATACATAAAGTTAAAAGCAAAAGAAAACGCGAAATTGAAGTACTAATAAATAGAACATATAAAAATAAGAGAAAACAAACGGATATCATCAGCAATCTTCATGCCACAAAGGTACGCGTTAATGCACATGTGCACAGTTATTAAATAACCAACAAACAATGCGGGACTCTCCGCAATGAGTCACGGTAGGATTCAAACAGAGGTCTTTCCCATTAAAAAAATCTTGTCTCTCGATTTAATAGTCTGGAGAAAACGATATGTAAATAAATTGAAATGTGTATATATGTACATATTTATAAATGTTCTTTAATTATGCTGAACTGGGGATTTGGGGTTTCCGTTTCACAATTCAAAAGCTTTGCGTAAGTCGAATTAATAAACAGAACTTCAGCTTGGATATTTTGTATTATGCATAAGCTTATGCGAGCAGTTTTTTTTGTACGTTGGTGAACATACGTGTATGTATGTATGGTATGTACAATACATAAGTAGGTATATTAAGAGGCTTCTAAGAAGTGCTTGATGTGGGTACTAAACGCACTGCTCAGATCGGGATATAGGTATAATGAAAAGTATTAAAAAAATTATCAGTACATACATCCACGTATGTATGTACTTTGAATTTGGTTGCCATTTAGTTTTAACATAAAACTATTGCAATTTAAAAAAAAACATCGGAACAGACTTGCGGTAAATATGGTTACTACCTGTAAAAATTTGTTTGCGATCTCAGAAAAACTCTATACGAAATTAAATACATAATAAAATTCTTCGTTATAAATATTTTTTTGTAAAGAGTAAAGAGTATATTTGAATGATTTGAAACTAAGGCGTATGTAAGCTTTTACTTTTAAATAATGTAGATAATTAAATCTGTTATCCATTATGTGCGTTTTCTTAACTTTTTAATGAAATATAGACCTTAAATCAAATTAAATCTGGTGCGTTGAAATCTGCATCGGAACTGAACTCGGTATTCTATATCTGCTGTAGAAAATACTTACTTACGATCTGAGTTTAGAAAGTACGTTTAAGGCGAATCCGCTTACCGACAGAATTTCTTTACAATTAACAACAATGATTTTTATTTTGTTGGGAATACCTACATACATTTAAAAGTAATTTAGTAATTTTTTATATTTTTTGCATTTTTTTTTCAAAATAACTTCAGTCATATCTTTTTTAATGATGTCCTAAGCTGTTTACACGTAACTTTATCTATTGTAATATAACTAGGTAAACATTCAATTAATAAAAAATTAAAAAAGGTCAATAAGTGGAATGTAATTTATGACTTTGAATTGAATATTTTACACCCAGTATTTTTGGACGTAGCACCAAACTAAAGATGAGGGCTATTAGAAAAAATCAAATTTATATAAGGAGAATAACTCTTGTGACTATCATAATGCAGGCAAATACTAGTATCTAATCCATGGTCGCCCTATTATTTACGCTCATTGTATATTTAGTTGATTTCGTTGGTTGGTAGATGGTTTAACTTAACAGAAGTTTTGACTGTTTGGACAGTAAAACATTCAGATACTGATATTTTTGTGTGTATGATTACGCGCGTATATATGTAGATATGTCTGTTTATTGGTATATCATTCTAGCACCCAGCGCATACATATATAAGTATAGTGTTTTATGTTTCGGTACAATAATGTTAGTAGTTTTTGGCGTCTAATAAATTATCCAAATTTACACAATCGATTATGGACGCTCAATGTATTTACTTACAAATTTATTTTGTATGACAAAAGGCTTGATATATATATACATATTTATATTTCCCATTCATACATACGTATGTACATATCTACAGCGCTCGTTCAAAATAATAAATGGAAATATAGCGGCCGCGGTAGCCGAGTGGTTAACATTGCGTACTGACATTCGGAAGGCTCGGGTTCAAATTCCGGTGCCACCAACATCCAAAAGTTATGGAAAATTAATTTAAAAAAAAATTAAGTTAAATTTTATAATTGCGGTCGCCCCTCGGCAGCGAAGGAATGTCCACCCCTCCGAGTGTATTTCGGACATGAAATAAAGGATCCTCGTAAAAACCAAATCAGCCGTTCGGAGGCGGCTTAGTATAAGCTGTAGGTCCCTCCATTCGTTGGGAAAACATCAAGACGCAAAACCACAAAGCGCGAATTATATATATCTATAATATAGAAATTTATAAAACTTTTCATTCCAGTTTAGAGCCCATCCCATCGTTGTCTAAAGTCATATTTTTTCTACCGCTTTTTATATCACACCCTATATTCGTAGTGGAATGAATATCCGAATCTGTATGAAATGATTGGTGAATTCCAATTTGACTGTTTTGGACCGAAGATCACGTTAGGTCGGTTAGGGTACCTCGCCAGTTTTTCATATTAAAATAATGATAATGATAATGTCAAAAATTGGTTTACCTAATACTGAGATACAATTTACTGAAAATGAATAAAAATATCTACTTTTTCAAAACTTCAATATATACAGTGCCACATTTTCGTTTAAACGCACTCTTAATTTTAATTTGTTTGTCTTCTCTTTTTTTTCTCAAGGTAATAATCAAAACATATTCTATCCTACATTGTTTGGGAACTAATGGGAATTTATATTGAGTACGAAAAACTGTTATTGTTGTTGTTGTTTTATTTAAATCGTTGCGGTTTAAGCATTGCACCAAAAAGAAGTACATATTCGTTTAAACGAATTAATTATAGATATTTATTTAATTTTCAGTAATCAATTGATCCTTATTTTTACTAAGGGTTTCTTTAGGCTTTGTGTCAATGTATTTTCGGCAACATGCAACTCCAGAAGTTCTCCACTGGATCCGAATTGGGACTGCACGGAGGCCATTATCATCCAAAAATGAAATAGGAGCATCGTCCAGAAGTTCTGTGTATATTTTAGAATTATTGTGTGATACCACTGATTGTCAGATTACATGTGTTGAGACTTTTCATCTTAAGTTAGCATCATTAATGAATAACTCTCTTATATTGAGCTTACAAGTGGAGAGCGGCATGTCCAAACTCTTTCATAATGGCGGAAGTGGAAAGAAAGTGCCCTTCCTTTGCAAGCTCGTCCGCCATCTCATTACCCGGTATGTTACTGTGACCCGGGACCCATACCAGGTTGAGAGAGAACTGCTTAGCCATCACGTTAAGTGATATGAGACAGTCCTGCACGGTTTTAAATTTTACTGTTACACACGCCTGGACTCGTAATGCGGGTTATACGAAAGTACCAATGATCTGGGACAATTGTCAGCCTCATATATGGCCACCAATTCTGCCTGGAAAATACTACAGTGATCCGGTAAGCGAAAGGACTTACAGATACCAAGTTCCTTTGAGTAAACATCTCCACCGACCTTGTTGTCTAGTTTTGACCCATCCGTGTACAAATGTCATCCTGTCCCAAACGTTTCTATTCGGGATAACTACCTTGAAGTCTGTCATGAAGTCAGTGAATGATATGCAGTAATCAGTTGGTGTAGTACGAAGTGCTCCGCTGATGCACAGGAGCGGCGCCATTTGTACTCTATCGGATTTAGAAATATTGGATGAGTGCATAAGTTCGTGCCCGATTTCAAGTGCAAACTAAAATTGAAATTTTTTGAAGAAAGCGCTTTTATTAATCAATTATGTATTCGCCATCATGTTCGGCAATCCACTCCCAACGTTCAACCAATTTACGGATGCCTGATTCATAGAAATCGCGCGGTTTCTCGTTGAAAAAGGTGTCAAGGTGGTTTTTGACGTCTTCCACATTTTTAAATTTTTTTCCATTCAAATTGTTCTGCAGCGATCGAAACAAATGATAATCAGAAGGTGCAATGTCGGGTGAATATGGGGGATGCGGCATGATTTCCCAATTCATCTCCTTCAGTTTGGCCAGGGTCGGTTTTGCAACATGTGGCCTGGCGTTGTCATGATGGAAAAGGAGTTCTTTTGCGATTGGCCAAAATCGGACGTTTTTCATCAATTGCTTTCTTCAATTCGACCAATTGCTGACAATACTTGTTGGCAGTGATCGTTTCTCCAGCTGGCAAGAACTCAAAATAGATCACGCCTCGGATATCCCACCAAATGCACAGCAGTACCTTCATTGGATGCAATCCACCTTTCGACATCGGTTCCGCCCCTTCGTGTGCCTGTTTCCATGTTCTTTTGCGTTGAACATTGTTGTACAGGACCCATTTTTCATCACCAGTCACGAGCCGATCCAAAAAAGGTTCGTTTTTGATCCGTCGAAGCAAAGAAATTGCTGTTGACATACGGTCCACTTTGTTCTTTTCACTCAACTGATGTGGCACCCATGTATCGAGCTTCAAAGTGTACCCAACCTTTTTTAAACGACGAAACGCAGTTGATTTGTTGACGTTCAATTCACTGGCAACCTCTTCCGTCGAAATACGTGAGTTATTCGCAACTAAAGTCCTTAGAACATCGTCATCAAGCTCAGAAGGCCGTCCACTGCGAGGTTGATCTTCGAGGTTAAAATCTCCAGAACGAAATTTCGCGAACTATTTCTTTACTGTGCGGAGTGCTGGAGCACGGTCCAAATAAACTTCGCGAATATCTCTAGTTGCAGCGCCCACTGTTTTTCCTTTGCGGAATTCGTATAACATAATATGACGCATATGATCTTTTTCGTTGTTCATCTTCCATGCGTCTTTTCACTAAGCAACTCAAATCAAAATGAAGTTATTTTATGCTTGATTTACAGTTCGGACTGTCACCTTTCCAACGATATATAATATGTATATATTTCTTTGACGAGCGCCACTCTCAAACGATTCGTACGGCATCCAGCGGAATCGGGCACGAACTTATGCACTCATCCAATACTTGACTTTTTCTCAAGTACTGGCTACCAGATTACAACCCCATAGAGAAGTATAGGCCTAACAACTGTGAGAGAGCGTTGGTCTGGTGAACTTGGAAGTTTTATATCTCCTGGTGAAAAGAACGAATTCAGTTTGCTATGGGTTGATGCCCTGTCCAGCATTAATGGACCATTTTTCTATCCTTTCAGTCCGCTTTGCATGATATCGCTCAAAATTTGTGGGAATTTGCCAATCAATATAACCGCCAGATCGTCCGCAAACTCTATGACATTGCAGCCTCCATCCTCCTCCATGTATCTCAGCAGTTGATTCACTATCAAGACCCCTAGAAGAGGCGAGAGGATTCCACCATGTGGATCACCCCTGCGATCTTAGATCTTACGACCCTGTATCTGAGAATTTAGCGTATAAAAGAAATCATTCTAGGGTCAACACCCAGGCAAGTCAGCTCAGAAGTTATTGCTAGTTTTTGAAGAGAATCTCAATCAATCCTTCCGCCACCTTAAGCAGGAAGGGTGTCAGACTTATGGCTCTAAAAATCTTCGGTTTACTATTCGACACCTTTCCACCTTTGGGAATAAATACAACTTTTGATTCCCTCCATAGTTTGGGAATGTAGTTTAGAACGAAGACTCCTTTCAATAAGGCATATAGGCAGCTGACGCTGATATCCAAGGATTGTTGCAATTGAAAAGGTGCTTTCTGTTAATAGATCTTTCAGTATGAGCACTGGTTCACTCCGTGTTGGTTCCGATGCGATGCCTGCGGATGCTTCAGGAAAGTGAGCATTTATGAGAAGGTCGAGGGTTTCCTCCGCAGATACTGTCCACGTTCCGTCGGGCCTCTGCAATCATCCCGACACTGAACGAAGGGTGCATGATAGTACTTTCCTGAGCCTACTCCCTTCTGACGCCGAGTCCATATTGCTGCAAAAGTCTTCCAAGAGCTTTTTGTCTTTCCTAGGGCTTTCTTGTAGTTCTTTAGGTTTGACCGATATTTCTCCCATAGCTCCTCATCAGAGGATGCAGAGGCTGTTTTAAAAGATTTTCTGCAAACCTTCCATGGATTCCATAGATCAGAGTACCACCATAGTTGTTTCAATTTACCCCTCGGAAGTCTTGATAGGCAGGCTATATCTAAAGCTCTAGAACTGGCACTAGAGAACTGGCTAACCAGCTCCTCCAGTTCTGTTGTGTTTGTAAAAGTTGATGGTTGATGGAACCAAGGTCTCCGGAAGAAGTAACATTAACTTTTGCTTATACAATTGCCAATCAGCATATTTCAAATTTCTCACCGGCTTGATATTGGAGACGATCCCATCTATCTTTTTGGATATTGGATATAACGATGATCGGAAAAGGAGTGCTCCTTAAGAACCCTCCAATTCTTTATCGCTCGGCTTGCGCCGACATCAGAGTCACATCTAGAACTTCTCTACTATTGCTAATGATAAAGGTAGGATCGTTTCCTTTGTTGCTTATAATAAGTCCTGAGCTTAAAATGAAATCAAAGAGAGACTCACCCTTTTCGTTGGTGTCTGTGCTTCCCCAAGTTATGTGGTGGGCGTTCACGTCCCCTGCAAGAAAAAAATGTTCGGTATTGTTTTGCATCAGCTGAACCACGGATTGAGTGGGTATTGCCTTTTCGTGTGTCAGGTCCTTCTACTACAAGACTAATTGTTGTAGTGTCTTTGTCACTATATTGAGGAAGAAGTAAGATTTTTAGGTTTGAGATAGCAAGGCTTCAGGTTTTAGGTTTGCCATTACTAGCACTACTTACTAATAGATGCAGCAGTTCCGGATTGAAAAGCCTTAACACTTTTATAATGTTATCCGGCGCTTCCGGCTTTGCGGGAAGCCGTACACTGACTCTTGGTCTGGATGGCAGGTCTTTCTTGTACAGCGTAACAGATTTTACGTCATCACACGTTGCAATCTTAATATTACCCTGGAATCGGCACGCGTCCTTACAGGATGGCGCTGTGCCATGATTTTCTAAAAATACTTGGAGGGCGATACCCGCCAGTTTCAACTTGACCCATTTCAATTGGGTTCTAAGCATCTGAACATCCTACTGGTTGTCATCAACTATTCACAGGAGGATGCTTTCGTTTACAACCTCTCACCTTCGGCTTATTCACCGGGACCCCTGTCGGTCTGTCCCGTTTCGTGGCCTTATGTGAACCATCTTCTGGGTGCAAAGTGAAGTTTGCCAGGACTAATTTGGCCCACTCTATCTCAGCGAGAATTTCCGTAACTTCGCTCCTTTCCGCTTTGCTCGTTAGGGCGGATCCTTTCAGAAACCTCCTTCCAAGGCTTTTACATTTGTAGCTTGCAGTTGGGTTAACTACGCCAGTACCAGGAATATCTCACAGAGGATACCCTCTAATAATAAATATCTACAATTCGAAAAATAAGTTAATGCGTTTAAACGAATATGTACTTCTTTTTGGTGCAATACTTAAACCGCGAACAACAACAATAACAGTTTTTCGTACTCAAAATAAATTCCCGTTAGTTGCCAAACCATCTAGGGTAGAATATGTTTTGATTATTACCTTGAGAAAAAAAAGAGAAGACAAGGTTTGTGTATATTTCCTATTATCTAAATCGCTAATCCAAGTGCGCACACTATTTTAAAAAACTAATGGATTTGCTCATATGTGTATACATATTAAATTATATTAAATAACAACAAATGTTACCAGCAGACATTTAATCATAGATTATTATTGATGGCCGCAGTAGTCGAGTGGATTGCGGCGCGTGCTCCTTTTACTTTGGCAGGGAATATCAACCCTTCCGAGTGTGTTTGTGAGATGAAATTACAAAATCTTTATAAAAATCCATCAGCCGCTTTTAGGCGGATTGGAAAAAACTGCAAGTCTTCCATTTCTTGAAAAAACATCAACATAGCATACCACGAATTGGAAAAGGAGCTTGGCACAAAATCCTTTCGGAGGGTACAGGCGTAAATTTTTTATATTTTAGTATTACACGTACATTTATTATTATCATTGGCCACTACATATACCATATGTTTGTATGCACGAATGAGCGTAGAAATTGAATTAATTTAAATTGGTGTTTAATTATGAATTTAGCATGTACATATGAAATATATACATATGTAAGTACATGTGTTGGAAACAATATTCGAACTCTTTACTTACCATACACTTTGTAAATTTTGTCAATCGCTGTGTCAGCTCGGGGTATCTTCTAGAACATGAGAATCGGAGTTGAATAAAGCGTATTGTAATATTGGTGGTCGAACCAAATAATTCCGGATAAAGATAAAAAACGGTTGCTAAGTATTTATATATTTATTAACCGTTTGGCTACTCGCATATACCCAGTATGAAATTATAACCTTTAGGCATCTGGCCTAAACATAGCCCATAAATTTAAAAATTAGGGACGCTGCAAGTAAAAATAATCTTGGTAAATAAGGGACACCCTACTGAACTGTACCATCTGGATTATTTAATGATAGTAGCATCCTACGAAAACCTTATTTCGTTAATACAAACGCAGATGTAAATACATGAAAAACAAATACCAAAATATATTATATATCAAAAGTCAAACATCAAGGTGTGACATATACATACATACATACATATGTATATATAAATTAAATTAAATGATTTCTAAAAGTCTGTACGATAGAGTGTAAATTCGTTCTTTCAAAAGTTATAATTGTTTATTAGTACACGCTGCAAAAACAACTCGCACTCGTATGAATAACTTTTGAAAAAGCGAATTTATCAAAATGCATACATACATAGGTATATGTACATATGTACATACTTTTAGATAGAGAGACAATTTTTAAGGAAGGTTTAATAAGAATATTGAAAACTGTCTTTGGTATTATATTTTCTTTTAGGCTTTTAACTACAAAAAAAAAATACGTGGTAAGAATAAAAATTAACTTGATAAATAACGGACAAGCTAATGTACATACATATTATTCATAGATATGTACAAGCGTACACTGTTGAGTATATAGTAGTAGTGTGTTTTTTAACAAAAAATATTTTTGCTTTTCGTATCACCAGCTTTTCAGGTCAGCGTAAGAATTTGTGTTATTTTCTGTAAATGGCTTTTCGCAAACACATACAACAAGTGCACTCTCCCCTGTTGTTATTTTAATTGCGGCTTAAAAGCGCAAATTCAAAGATTTTGAGTATTTTTGCTTTTATTTTGCTATCTAAATACGGAAATCGTAATTCGTATTTATACATTCTTCGTGCTGACTTTGTAGAAAATGCGAGCAAGAAACAGTAAAGTTAGGTTGGAACTCTGCGCATGATATAGTACGTACGTGTATGCCGTCATCTCCCTCACCAATATCTTTCAAGTTTCAACTATAATAATTTAAAAAACATAACCAAACAACTTCACACTTTCTGAATAGAAATCGTAAATTTTATGCATTTTTTATTTTCAATTTTACTATTTTTCATAAATTAATATTATAATTTCATAAGATAATAATAATAATAATAACTTTAAATAAATTTAGTTAAACATTTTCAACAAGCCTTTTTGTTCGAAAATAAACTTATTTGAGACTTGTCTGAAACATCGTTACTCTTCAGCGTCAGTTTTCGTGGAATGGAAGTTTTCCAAGATATATCGAATTCGCTAGCATTCTTGATCGAAGCTGACAAGGCTGTAGCACAGTGGACGATATCATTGATTTAGCGTGTAACGAAGTTATGTAATTACTTGAAAAACAAAAGGAAATAGCGATTTTGATCGCGAAAGCTTTCGATGTTTATAGAATATCCGGGGACCATACAGCGCAAAATGATTACAAGTCGTTTTATTAATTATGGCTCACACCAACAATTTTAGCAGATACAACAGAATTTTCAATAATGACAATTCGACCCTGAATTTTTATTGGATAAATATTTTGCTTTTTTCTAGTAAAAATTTATCTGAACAGCGGACCTGCCCCTCTTTAATAGGCAGCCAATAGCCTATGTGTAAAATATTTACTTATTCATTCAAATGGTTTATTTATTTCGGCATGAATTTATACAATCGTAACTTGGAAAGATATTTCATTTGTGTGCTTTTGTTCCACCTTGCAAAAGTTCATACGTTCTTTTGGTGTAATCGACATCAATATAAGGGGCCAAAGCATCATCGACAGTATATTTTAAAGGAAGCTCTTGACTAAGTCTTCTTTTAATTTTTTAGTTGCTTCGAGTTCTGTGGCTACCATAGAAACAATTTCGGGTATGCTACGCTTTCCACATTTTTAAAAACTGGTACATGTTACTTTGACAAGCTCATTGCAGGTGTTGCTTTCGACGAGATTCGCAAATTAGGCGTATTGACGTTTAGGGTGGCAATCTGTTCTTCTTGGTTTTCCAAAAAAAGCTCTTTATCACTATTCGACCACCTCCACCTTTCGGACAATCTTTTGAAGAAAATTTTCAGTTGTTCTACAATTGTATTCAAATTATCCTTACAAAAAAATTAAATCGCTCACTGCTTTAATTTTGTTCGCTTCTTGTTTTTCTCCATGTCAAACCGACAAATTAATAATATAACACATATACGTGTACACAGGTCACAACAAATGTATTTTCTGTCTACATCTTGGAAAGCGAAAAACTGGACGGCAGCTCGATACCTTAAACAATTATGTATTTGTAATTAGCTACGCTAAATCAATCAAATCGACCACTGTGCGTAGGCGAAAGCAGATGTTATGATAAAATCTTTTTTATTTCATTATTATTATTGTATATGTTTGTGCAAAATCATTACTTATGTAGTATCTCAGTCAATCTGCTCCATTTAGTCTTTCCTCTACGGTCGTATTCCCCAAAGAGATTTATCGGCATCATATGTATGTGTAGAGAAAAAACCATTTAAATTTTGAGATGATGACGTATGTAAGCATATAGTAAGCATTTGGATCGTTTGTTATACCATTTAGTTTATCCTTTTTGGAGGGAAACATTCGTAGAATGTTTTGTTCTGCATTCACATATCTCGATTTCGATCGCCAATTCTCATCCGTTGTTCTTGACCGAATAGGACAGTCCCTGGTGCAATTTCCGGAGAAAAGTGTAGTATTCCTGTTAACCTAAGCAAAAAGACACTTATGTACCGAGTTTCGAGTAATGCGATCCATAAATAACTTTTTTTTTAATAAATCAGTCCCCGGTCCACTTGCCCGAGAGAAGTATAGTCTGGCCGTTAATCTAAGCAAGAAGCAATCTTTGTACCAGATTTCAAGGCAATGGAACCAATAATAATTTTTTTTCGAATAAGTCAGTCCCTGGTCCACTTTCCGGAGAGAAGTGTAATCTTCCTGTTAATTTAAGCAAAAAGACACCTAGGTACCGAGTTTCGAGTAAATCGAACTACAAATAAGATTTCTGAGAACCTGACGAAATTTCAAGTCAATCGGTCTTTAACTTTTGGAAAACACCAAATGTTCCGGGGGAACATAAGAGTTTTTTGAATAGCGCAGTCCCCAGTCCACCTCCCGAATTTCTTTTTGGGAGAAAACCATCTGACGAATCATAGAAATAATCTGATGAAAGTCATTCGGTTGGTAACTTTTGAAGAAGACCCGTTCCACGGCGGCATAAGAATTTTTTTCAAATAGGTCAGTCCCTTTCTCTTTCCCTAATTTTTTTTCTTGTAAACCTTTCCAGGTATCATAAAAACAATCTTATGAAATTTCAAGTCATTCGGTCGGTAACTTTTGGAAATTACTGGATTTTTCCATGCGGACATAAGATTTTTATATATAAGATTGGCACTTTTTAACCGCTGAAGCGATTTCCGACCGAGCTCCTCCTCAAATTTGTGGTTTTGCGTCTTAATGTTTTTTTTTCAACAAATGGAGGGACCTACAGTTTATACTAAGCCGCCTCCTAACGACTGATGTTTTTTTATGAGAAGTCTTTATTTCATGTCAGAAATACACTCGAAGGGGTTCACATTCCCAGCCGAGGGGCGACAGCAAATAGAAAATTTAACTTATTTTTTTATTTTAAATTAATTTTCTAAAAATTTTTGGATGTTGTTAAGACACCGGGATATGAACCCGGGCCTTCTGAATGGCAGTACGCAATGCTAACCACTCAGCTACCGCAACCGAATTATTGATAGTATTAATAGAACGCGTATATTTTTACATAAAATGCATTTGAAACCAGATCAAGATCAAGACTACTAAGAATATTCGATTGAAATCAACAAAATTTGGTGTTTCAATTCTTGTGGCTCTGTCATCGTTAGGTGTGAATTGATGTAACTAGACAACATGAAATATAGTTTTTTAACAAAAAGGCGCAAATGTTAATAAAAAATTGCCTACGAGGCTTCTACCACTTCTTGAGATATGTTATGAGTAGCTGTCCATAATAAATGATGACGCATGAAGAAAGTATGAACGTACATACATTCCCATAAAAAAATTCTAATTAGTATTGAGTTCATATAGATATAAATTTAAAATGGTACAATAACAAAATGTATGTCATTTAAGCAAAACCTCTTTCTTACTTCTTTCCTTATCCAAAAAACATTTTAAAACTCTTGCCTCATTTTCTTTTCTTGTTAAGCTTGTTAAGGAGCTGAAATTTAACTAAACAAATATATATGTATGTATTAGGCCAAGTAAAAAAAGTTCGGTTTTTATCTAAGAGATGGCATTATTGTCCTATACGCCGTTGAAAACGTGTTTATTCGATACCGTAAACGGTTTGTTAGGTTCCGTTCCGGTAGTTTCGATGTCAAAGATGCACCACGCATTGGATTCAAAAAGAAGCTCGATGTTTGGGTGCCACACGAACTAACGCAAAAAAAACTTGATGGACCGAATTTCCATCTGCGAATCGCTGCTAAATCGCAACAAAATCGACCCATTTCTGAAGCGTTTGGTGACTGGCGTTGAAAAGTGGATCACTTACGACAAAGTCAAGCGAAATCGGTCGTGGTCGAAACGCGGTGAGCCAGGATTGACGACCAGGAAGGTTTTGCTGTGTGTTTGGTGGGGTTGGAAAGGAATCATCTACTACGAGCTGCTCCCCTATTGCCCTCTACTGCCAACAACTGGACCGCTTGAAGGCAGCCCTCATCCAGAAGAGGCCATCTTTTATCAACAGAGGCCGAATTGTGTTCCATCAGGACAACGCCATGCCATACACGTCTTTGGTGACGCGCCATATGCTAGATGAGAGGTCCTAATGCACCCACCTTATAGGCCAGACTTTTTTTTGCATGGTGAAATTTTTTCTGCAAAAGTTACATTTTGCATTAATATTGACATAAAAGCATATATTAAGTAATTGGCGAAGATAATGCTTCTCCTCTTTAAAAAATAAAATAAAATATAAACAAAAAACAAACCAAAAGCAATTGTGGAATAGAAAACGATCCCCTCAACATAAAAATATACGCGACTCTGGTAACTATCAGCTGATTGCGCAAAACAAATAATTATATATATATATTGGCGCAAAACAAATATTTATGTATCTATAATGTGCGCTTTGTAACCGGTTAAGCGATTTTTCGGCCGAGCTACTCCTCTAATTGTGGTTTTCTAGAAAAACAAAATAAATAATTACTTAAAAAAATAAACTAAACTGAAAATGGAAACAAAACGACGCAAGTGGAACTTTACGGAGGAGCAAAGTTTCCTGGATTGCTGGGAAGGAAGAGCTCAGGGAGTGAGAGGTTGCCGAAAAAACTCTCATGTATACAAAGAAATGGCGGTGGAGTTAACGCAATCGGGGATCGAAGTCACTGGCAGTTGTAAGCATGCAAAAAAGCAGTTTCCCTTCAGCAGCGTCTGTCCGGGCAGCAATAATCTGCACTGGCAAATCATAATATTGTATAAAAAGCAAAATAAAATAAATGCGGTCTCTTGAATTCATGATTTTAATACTTGTGACAAATTTTGCAAACTGCAAATGTAAACAACAATCAGCTGTTTGAGTTAACTCACTTTCGGTGGAAACGTTTAACCAGAGAATGTTAATATAATTAACATTCTCTGCTATAACATTCTCTGATTACATTTACATTCTCTGATTTCTGTTTTCAGCTCTGTAAATTTGTGTTTGATTCGAAATGGTTATTCGAAACGAAATCCGCAGCGCCATCTACCGTCATTACCTGAATGCTTTTTACCAGCTGAGAGAATACACAAAAACAAAATTAAAAACAGCTGGGAGCGTCAGAAGATGGAAACCGAGAAGGAGGAAGCCAGGAATTTGGTAATTATAGTGATAATAAAAGAAAATACTTTGAATAAATTGGAAAAGAGCTTATTCCATATTATTTGAATAAATAGAAAATGAGTTTATTTCATATTATTTGAAAGTCTAAATCAGATCCAGATTAAATTGTTTTCTATTAATTTTTAAAGCAGGTGGAATTCGAATGGGTGCTGCGTGAGGAAGTGCATACAATCATGAAACAGTTGAAAAAAATATTAGTGGAATGTGCTCATCTCTTCCCTGTGCCGCTTTACGCAAATGAGGGTAAAAAGACTGAAAAGTACATCATGAATGTTGCGCCAGAAAAACTCCGGGCCATTGTTACTCTGACGGGTGATAGCATCATACATGCAGTACGTATAGTATATACAATTGAAGTGAAGTTTTATTTAAGATGTTATTGTATAGGATATAAGTTTTAAGCTGGCACGGCCTCCACACCAACAGCAAAAAACCTTTATAAATCAGGACTCACCGTGGAAGTTACAACAAGTACAGGATGCAGCAAACCATCTTCAACAAGCAATCAATCACATCGATGACGTAGATGCAACCTACCATTTCAAGTGAATTCGTGATCATTTGTTTCAAATGTTAATAACTAAATTATTGTGCGTTATTTTATAGAACTTCCGACGAAGTAATGAATGTAGTTGGTAACATACTAGAAGCGTTGCAACGTGCAAGAACTAGTTTGGTGATACCAAAGAAAAAACCAATTGCTGACCTGATTAAAAGCCGTAATATGGTTAGTTAATTTTTTCATAAAAAATTTATGTATGTTTAAGCTATATATTTTCTTTTCAGAAATCTCTTGCTCCGAATTTGTCGGAAGACTTGGCCGTCAGCTTTTATCTTCAAAGTCACAAATTGATTATGGCGGTTTATCAATTAATTACAGTACAGGGCTCAATGCGTTTTGATTCGTGTCAGGCTGAGGCGACCGTGCAGTGGCTGAACGACGTAATGCCTTTATTGTGCGCCGGACTGAAGCTCTGCCAACAACTTAAAGACAAGGTAAACTATTTAATACTTCTAATTTATTATTAGGGGTTAAAGGAAATTAATTTATGTATGTGGTGAGGTATATACATGTAACATATTTAAGATGTGTTCCAATTGTGGCATTGGTATTTCTATAAATTTATATTGTATTAAACTGCAACGCCGAACCTGCACACGCGTTGTTGCTTTTTGCACGCTAATGTATTGTTATTTATACAATACATACAATATATTATATTATTAGCTATTATTTGACCTCTTCATATGCTAACTTTTACAAATTGTAACCAATCCAAAATTTTGAGATTCAATTTTGAAGAGACATTGTAAAAATTGTGTCTACGCTTAGTAAAACAATACAGGATATGGATTATCGCCTCCAGTTTTCAAAGATCGTAGTAGTATTGGACTCTTCGCCATAATTAAGCGATAAATGAGGCCTCTATAATTTGCACCATCCTGCTGAATTCCCTGTTCAGTTTTCTTGAGCGTGTTTTAAGCCACGTGCTATTTGTGTACCATGTTTTTAGTACCGCTAGACTAAGACTTTAGTGTTGTAACGTATACAATATAATATTGTATATAATAGGTATACAAAATATTTAGTTATAGGCAAGATAAGTTAAATTAATTAGAGTGATAAGTTTGACGACAACACGGTTATACTTTGTATGAACATTTGATTTTACCAACATTCCAATGTAAATGATATTCATCAATTGTAGTGACAGATACAGTTCCTGAAAAATAAAGAATTGCCTTACATAGCCAATGTTAAATTGTCGCTTATAGAGGTACCAGATAAAGGGTTTCTCAGTTATAGAGATAAAGGCAATACCATTCTTTGTAATCTTCCGACCAATTTCATCAAATAAGAGTTATAACTTAAAAATGTCGAAATTAAAATTACCAAACCTCTCATATAACGGTACTAAAAAGACGATAATTCACTTTAGCTTCTTAATTTGAGTGATTAGTACTCAGGAAAACATTGGTAATAGGTTCATATTTCTCCCTGATTTTTTCTGTAACTGAAACAGCGTTGTTTTGAATATGAATCAAATTGAACCATAGAGTTTTTGTTCGTTTAATTACAAATAAAATAAATATAAAATAATTAATCGAACCAGGTAAGCCGTTGCCTAGTGGTATAGGTATACATATATACAAATATATATTATTTTTACATATCATTATTTGAGTTATTGAATTTAAGAATATGGATTTTTGAACTTGAATTGTTTCAGATTTCTGTGTTCTCAGTATACAAGGATTTTACTGTGGAGTCCCGCTCACCATCAGCACTTTCCTATTGACACTTACAAAAACCTACTGATGTGATTGGATAGGAGACATAGCTAGCAAAACTTACAGATCATCACAATTTCAATACTGGAGACTTAGGAGTTAATTTAATTTTGCTATATCATCTGCATACTCACGCCAGTTTCTGTATATATTTGTTATATTGCTTGTGCTTGTACTAATATTTCAAGGCATTTATTTTATACAGCTATGAAATTTGAAGGAAAATAATGAAACGTAAGCACAGTACACCACACAAAAGGCCTAATAACAATAAAAATGTGTCGATCTTATGTTCAATTAACTAATAACTACCCATCATAATATATATGTATATTCATATATTTAGTGTGAATTAAGTTATATTTTTAGGTTTTTATTGAAATATTATATATAGATATATATACCGTGACAGTACTTACAATTTACTCGCCGTCTAGAGTTTTACAAAGAAAATTAGCAGTTAAAACTACCATTAATGCCTTCTCTGCTTAAAAAGCTATAAAGAAGTAATAAATGAAGATGCCTTTTGATATATTCAGCTTTGGCGGTTAAATACACTTGCGAAATTAATTTGTTGTGAGTGGAAAGTTCAAATTGCTGTAATTATTATAATGAAAGTGTTGAAAAATAAATAAAAAATAAACAAAATATAAAATCATTTTTAAACTTGTGATAGAAGCATACATACCTGTGTATCCTCGAGTATACTATTTGCTGGTGATCGTATACGAAAAATTTCCCAATATTTATAGAGCTGGTCCCATATTTTTCTTTAATCTCAGTATGCCAAAATCAATTGCCAAAATTTCAAAGCCCTACAGAGTGTCTTATGTACATATAGGGGTATTATGTTGACTGAAAAGTTTACTTTTTGACGGTTTGTTCCCGATTTTAGAGAGAAATGCCTAAGCTTTATCTAGTGTTTTAACGTAAATTCAAATATCATGCATTTAACTCAATTTTTACAAAAACAAATAAAAAAATTTAGGCCACATTCTCCGCAAGAAACCATACATTTATAAAAATGTTTGAATTGTAGTCAACAATTTTTATTTCTAGAAATTGAAAAATACAGAACTAAAGCCGTTGGAACACATAAAGTAAGTTGTTTGTTTTCGTTAATATTGCTTTCCATATTTTGATGATGAAAGAAAATGGCAAGGTAAGTAACGTATATTTTTTATTTACTGTATAATCCGTTGATTGAGTCGATCCAGCTAAATGGGTTAAATAATATTTTGTAATTGCTCTAATTAACTGGATGAGGTCACCCTCTTGATTGAGGTAATAAAGGTTTTTCGAGTACTTCGATAACTCTATGGGATTAGCTATGAAATTACTGCAATACCACTGCTTATGGATACAGTTTAAAATCGATAAGGAAAAGTGGTTAACTGTTTTTTTCTGATAAATAATATAATTATTTGTTATACAATTCTTTGAAATTGTTAAACAACTTTTTCCATATACAAAAATAATAATAATTGCTTTTGCTGTAAATATGAAGGCAACTAAAATGGTAGTGTTAATTTTTATGATAACAACTGCCCGATGTGTGGTCAACATGTTGTGGCTTTCTATATTTTTTCAATTTTTATTTACCATTTCCGGATATCATTATAAAATTTAACTAAAACAAACCATGAATATGTAATTTTTTTTTAAATAGATCGATCCACTTCCCATAAAAAAGGGTAAAAATAACTACAAATATGATTTTCTCGCAAAAAGCCACATATGTATATATGTAGGTATGTATCGAATTTTAAGTAAATATATTGAACTATAAATATGATTTTTCCGAGTAGGTCAGTCCCTGGTCCACTTTCCGGAGAGAAAACTAGTCTTCCCATTAAGCTAAGCAAAAGGCCACCTATGTACTTGCCATCTGGTCCACCTCTCGATAAAATATTTTCGTACTAACCTTACCAGGAACCATAGAAGCAATCTGAAAGTCGTCGGTAACTTTTCGAGACATGCGAATCTTTAAAAAGATAGATATGTACGTACATATGTATATAGAAAATAAAGTCACATAACTATTCGTTAACTCTTTTTCAGAGTTTATTGAAAACTAAAGCAGAAATAACAAGACCTCAAATTGGAGGAAAAGTAAACAAAATTAACTGGTGATTTCGGTCATTAGGTCTTTTCCTTTCTCACAAGCAATTATTTATTATTTACCATTTTTTAAATGAGTGAAAATTTGTTGACCTGAAATAAATTTTAGCGTAGCTGAAAATTTAAAAAGTGTCTGTTTTATCAATGAATTATTGGACATGTTGCAGAATACATGTGAATTCATTGAATACTTTTTCTAATCGGAGTATTCCAATTATAAAAGGACTTGCGTACCCTGCAAAAAGGCTTCCGATCATTTGAGCCAACATATTTATTTATTTATTTAATAACAACACATTAGTACAATAAGATTTCCATATCTTTTTTTAGTACAATACAAATAGTGTGAAGAATAAGTAAATATTGTTTCACAGAACATTTCTGGCTTTATGATAGTCCGCAATCGTCCAATATCTGATCTTTCCAAGGCGAGATGTGCTCAAATTTGGAAAGACTAAACGCATACCGTGTGACGTTATTAAACATAACATCAATTTTATGAGCAAACGGACTGTCATGTTCGCTGTATATGAGTTCAGAGTGCATGATAACCGGAAGAATAATTTGCACAGCAAGTCGGCGTCTGGTAGCAGTACGTGTATAGATAGCTGACTGCCAAAGATTCCTCAGAATGAGATAGATCTTACTAACAATTGAATTTATATGATCTGTGCATGTAAGATTAATGTATCCTAAGTTTTTAATCTTGCTGACTAATTTTAAGGGACAATTATCTATGTATATTGGCGACACTAAATCCCGATTTTTCGGTTTTCTAGCGTTGATCGGCAGCACAGAACACTTGATATTATTTAAAATTACACCGCTGGCAGCCGCCCAGCTCGAAATATTAGACAGGTCAGTATTAATACTTTTACATAGCTCTTTAGCTTGATCAAAAGGTGTAGATAAATATAACTGAATGTCATCAGCATAACCATGCAGGTTTTAATATTTGCACACACTAAAAATGTCATTAATAAATATGCTGAAAAGCAGCGGACCAATGATGGAGCCTTGATGCACCCCTGAAGTAACTTGCTCAAGTTGCGATGTGTCGTCCCCAATTTTTAGTAGCTGAAACCTGTCAACAAGGTAGCTTTTCACATGCTTTAAAGCACTAAAACTAAAACCATAGTGCATAATAACTCATGGTTGACCATGTCAAAAGCTTTTGAAAAGTCAAGTAAGCAAAGCAGGGTGAGTTTATTTCGATCCATGTTGGATCGAATGTCGTCAGTGATCTTTAGTACCGCAGTATTACAGTACGCAGTATTTTTCCTGAAGCCTGATTGAAACGGAGATATTAAGTTGTGCTTGTTTACGAATTCGTTTTTATTTGTTTACCCAAAAGCGTCTCAAAAACTTTGGACAGTACAGACGGACTACAAAGATGGTCTTTTTAGCGACAGGTAGTACAGTGCCAATTTTCCATTGCCCAGGGAAACAAGACGTGGTAATACAATGATTAATTATGTGCGTTAATGTCCCAAGAATGCAAGGTAGTATAATTTTAATGAATTTAATTGGTAAACCATCATGCCTTATTGAATTGGATGAGATTTTTAATATAGACACTGCAACATCATATTCACTAACAGCTGAAAATTGAAAAAAAGCATCCCTAAATAAAAGATCATCCCTCAATATAAAACTAATAGTGTCACTATGAAGTGCACAGTTTAGAAGAAAGGCAGTAACTCCATTTGCTTCTAAATAACATTCAACATTCCCCTTACAATGAACACCAAGTCTTATAATGTTACGACATAAAACCTTTCTTGAGAGACCAGAATTTAGTTTCTTGTTAAAGTAAGCTCGTTTGTCATTTCTGATAACTACACTGCCAGAACGCCTCCGATCATTTGAGCCAACATATGTCAGGAATGCATGATGTCATATCCTGCCAGCTCGTAGAATGATTTTCCCATCACTTTCTTAAGGACGAAAAGACAAAAGTGAAGTTTACATTTATGTACGTGTGCGTCGTTCTCTCTTCGTTTCCTTGTGCATTTTCGTCATTCTTGTTGGACAAACAGAACACAGCTGAACAACAGTATTGATACCAAAAGAAAACAATATTGACGTAAAAAAACGCAGCAGTGCCGTACAAGCCGAACACAGATGAGCGACAGCATTGATGCCGATGTAAATCAACTTTGACAAAAAAATTTTCCCTACATATAAATGTATGTATGTATACAAACATTATTAAGATCCAGTCTTTATTCCAATATTTTACATGGTTTACATAGCATACAAAAGAAATAACAATACAGCAATAAATACGTTTTCAAATATCTGCAAAATAATGTAAAAAATCAGTATATGCAGAAATATTTAATAGTGTCATGCATTGGTAACGCAGCTCCTCAGTAGTGCAATTCTGTTAATTTTATTGACACGATTTGTCCGATCGCACACATGCGAAATTTGTCGCTTGCGCTAACGATTATGCGATTCTATTGTATAACTCAGTTTTTACGATAATCGACAACGGACATTTCCATTTTATTAAAATGAATTAAAGATGGCACCACAGCTTAACAAAACTTCAAAATATGCAAAAACACAAAGAGAAATGACAAAAACAAATAAATTCATCATAGCAATTGTTTTCATTAAATAATTAGCAATGCATTACAAAGTTTATCAAATCAAAAACATGTTATGGTTTGGACTTTCATGCATGACTCTTCGCTCTGTAGACAAGTTCCAAATAAAATAATCGTGCCGCGTTTTTGCGTACTTAGCATTTGTCACCAAAATCTTGAGATAAGGATCATATATCTATGTACAAATATAATGAACTATCTTACTACAATAGTAATTGAAATAAAATTTGCTGCCACCATTTGCACGTTGATAGAATGGTATCCATGAAGGTTGACATAGATTTCTGGGACTCGTGATGGACACATGAGTGCAATCGATAACCCAATTTCCTTTGTAGCTTTCCCCTCTATTTGCGTAATTGGAATTCTAATCTTCGCAGGAAACATTGAACGGTTTACGGATTCTGTCTCACGATGAATACAATGGCTTACTGACGACTGACTCATACATATTCCCCATTGCTCTCCGACGGAACGTTGGTAGCATTCAGTTGCAAAGAATCGCATTGCGGTTAGAACCATTAA
Source organism: Ceratitis rosa (assembly GCA_037013455.1). NCBI lineage: Eukaryota > Metazoa > Arthropoda > Insecta > Diptera > Tephritidae > Ceratitis > Ceratitis rosa. The sequence goes on from JAWMAG010000012.1 coordinate 1,516,376, forward strand.
ACATTTTAATAGTGTTAAAACTGAAAAAATATTTAAAAGTTATATTTTTACATGTTTTTCCGTAGATAATGCTGTTATTTTTCTGCCTTTTAGTTGGCTACCAAGAAACTCCTTTGCATTCATTTGGAAACGATCTTCAACTTCCCGAAGTAAACTTCTATCCAATGATGATTACCTCCTCATCTTGTAATAAAACGTAGGCCAAATACTAAAAAGCCATTTTTGTTTATTATTTTATTTTGATTTTATATAACTTAGGCAATTTCACTATTCACTTTACTTTATTTTAATCTTAATGAAATAAAAATATTTTGTCGATATCGCTAACAACTTAAAAATATTCGTTGCTTAGTTAGCGATTTTTCGAGTAGTTTACGACAACAGCGATAGCGAATATCATTAAAATAAGTACACCGAATATTAAAATCGTTAAAATTATCGCTAAGTCCTATTTGCGTGTGTGTATAGAATAGCGAAATCGTTAAGTCCTTTTAACGATCCGAAAATCGTTATAATGCGATAGAGAATTCCCCTACAGCTCTACGAACGCCTCCGTCATAATCGCGACTCCTTTGAAATTTAAAGACGTCTAAGTAAAATAGAAAATAAATTTTCTAATTGCGGTCGCCCCTCGGCAGGGAATGTCAACCCCTCCGAGTGTATTTCTGACATGAAATAAAGCTCCTCATAAAAAACCATCAGTCGTTCGGAGGCGGCTTAGTATAAACCGTAGGTCCCTCCATTTGTTGGGAAAACCTCAAGACGCAAAATCACAAATTGGAGGAGGAGCTCGGCCCAAAATCGCTTCAACGGTTACAAAGCGTCACTTATATATATTAGGTGAAGTAAACAGTTCGTCCAGTTTTTACCTAAGAGATGGCGTGGTCCATAGTACTAGTGTTACGTGTCGCATCATGTTATGCTATACGGCGCTGAAAACGTTTTTGCTCGCGCTAAAAGTTTGTCTTTGACAGGTTTTCGATTGATTAACTCGGTACGTTGTGAACGCTCGTCAAAGATGGACACCAGCAAAGAGAAAATTCGCTATATTTTACAATTTTTCTCCGATCAAGGCAAAAAAGCAGCCAAAGCCGAAGAAAAAATTAATTTAGTTTATGGGCCCGATACTGTAGACGAATGTATAGCACAAAAGTGGTTTGCTAGGATCCGTTCCGGTAATTTCGATGTCAAAGATGCACCACGCGTCGGGAGGTGAAGTAGTTAATTAATCAACAATATATTATATTATTACCACAGCTTGTATAGGATCCTTATCCATATTTTTTCACTTTTTTACGTTCCCTGCTACGGAGAAAACGATAAAAATTTCGTTCTTCTCGAAAATAAAAACATAAAACAAAACGGAATATTCGTTCAACTGTTCATTCAATTTGTATGCACTCAGAGAAAAGACAAACACAAAAAATTTGCTTATGTGTTAGTGCTGCCCGGGATCGTGTGAGTGTATTGGTGACCCCATCACCCCGTTCTTGCAGGGTAGTTTGTCAGAGAACATTTTTAGAATTCGCAAGGAGCAATTCATTCCTACGATCAATACTAACAACTTGAAATGCGCAACTCGCTTTACTCTTCTTCGCATTTCTCCATTCAATTAATTATTTGCCATAAGACGAATAAGCATAAAAGCAATAAAACCAACTACCGCATCTCTCTTCCCTTCTACTCTTCATCTACAAACAGTTTCCTCAAGAAGAAAACACATATGTACATTTAAGCAATTTAATTTGTATACGCAAAACGCCCATAATCTTAATAATGCACAAGCCCTTCCTTCTTTCACCCCGCCATCCACAAACGATTCCTTCGCGACGATGACAGAGTTTTCAAAAATCAGAAATCGAGCACACATCTGTTTTTCGCGGCCATGGCAATCGAATTTCGATCTTTGGTTAATACATAATTCTGTACTCATGAATTAATAGCGTTATAAACTTTCTTTAAGAAATATTCAAAACTTTTGAAATTTCTGCTCTTCTTCATGCATTTTCCATATGGTTGTCTTTCTTCAGATGTTGTATATTTTACTGATCCCATTTTTATTCATTTTTGTTACTCAAAACACTTTTCATAAAACAGTCTATCAAAATAAACAAATATCATGCATTTTTATGAAAGTTACGAGGGTAATGCATATATCAAGCCATTTATGTGTCCACCTAAAATTAGCATAGGCTTCACAAAACTGCTAACGGTAAATAATAAAAAAAACACAACTAAATATTTGGGGGCCAGAGACGTAAGATAGGTATACCTACTTGGGCGGCAAGTTTAGTGCAACAACTTTTTGGTTATGAACAACTTTCAATAGAAAATTTTTAGCATTTAGCAAAGATCTAATTTTGTGCCATTTATGTGTCCACATGTGTCATGTTAGCACGTATAATAATATATTTCAATTTATAAAATGAAATTTCAGTCCTTTTGAATTGTATTACATTGTATAAAAATTAAATGTTCACATTATGTCCATTTCGAAAAAAAAAATAAAAACTGAAAAAACCCCTTCATTGTGGTTATGCAGAACAAACTTTGAAATGCCCGACAATTTTAGATCTTTTTGTAATGATTTTAATACACATTTTGCCAACATTGATTCCTCTGACTCGCTTTTCTGTATCAAAACCTACACTCAGTAAGCTTTAAATAATTAAATAAATTCTTTCTCCTTTTTCCCCATGTAATTTTATAGCAGCTGATGAACAAATCTGTAGCTATTTAGTGTAAGAGGCAAGTGTAACCGCGACCTTTCGCGATCGGCTTCGGGTTAAGGGCAGTCCGGACTGTCACTGGTTTTCGGGCACCTGTTGGATTTTTCGATTATCCCTCAGACGCACTCCTCGGCCGTTTGGGCGGGAAGTGGGTAACGCTGGGTTCGTCGTAAAAAAATCGACTCCAAGATATATTCCAAAAATATATAGCTCCTACATAGATTCTTCTATTGTGTTAGAGAATAACGAAATCATTAAAATTATAGTTAAGTCATTTTAACGATCCGAAAATCGTTATAATACGATAGAGAATTCCCCTACAGGAATATTATATTATTTACGGTTTTGAGTGCTAGTCGATTTCTTTTATACGTGATTAAGTTACCTGCCATGGAAAATACACCTTCAGACGCCGCACTACTTGCAGGTATGGTTAATACTGCAAACTTTTAGGCATTAGTTTTTGCTTACTGTCATTTGGCGTACTTCTGCATATATGCGTGTACGTGTGTACATATGTATGTGCATACGCTTGCATGCTTATATGCATAAGTGCAATTCTCAGTTGAACAGTGAAGCAATAAATTTAAAGTGTCTATTAGATGCTAAACTCAGGGTGCCTGGTAAGAAGCTAGGCAGCTTGCATGTTTGCTTGCTTAACAACACCAGGAACTGCTAAGTGGTATAAGCTTGACTTAGAAAACCACTGGAACACCCCCTCGCACCACAAATTTTGAAGAGCCAAAGCGCTCAATAAATTCCCAACGGATATGGAAATGGAAAATGGAATGGCCACTTCGGACCATCTCCGAATTTCTCACCCGGAGCCCACCTCTAATTTTTTCCTATGGAGCTCACTCCCGAGTTCCATTAAGAGCCAAACAGCATGAATACATTTAAGGGTATTATAATATTTAACATCACCTACTCTACTCCTAAACATCCTCTCCCTCCTCCCTTTGATATGCGTGGAAAGATAGTTTTATGTTGTTTCCACCATTGAATTGCGTCAAAGTCATCATCGATTTGTATTTGTTCAGTAAATTATAGGTTTATTTCATCTCTGACACTTTCTGATGCACTCATGTTTGATATATTTGGAAAAAAAGCTCAGATCAGTTGCAGATGAAGACGTATGAAGTGTAAGTGATGAAGTAAGAGGTGAAGCATCCAGTGATGATTGAGTTTGTGGCGATTAATTACGTTCGGACGTGTGTAACGGTATATTGTCTGATATCTCCTCAATGTTGAAATGCTTCACAACATGCAAGGCAAATTCAAACACGGTGGTAGCAAGAATACAAAAACAAAAAGCTCATGTAATTTGTTTGTATAATTATAAAAAGTCAAAAACGAATGTTCGAAATGCCAAAACCGATTTCTCATGTATTTTGTTTGTGTAATTTTTTGAATTGGAAGGAAGAACAAGCAATCATATGATGTGACAACTTCACCTTCTATAAATTTGCCTTGACAACATGGTTCCACAACGTCAAAATATGGTACTTGGTAATGATGCCGTTGCGCAACCGTATCATTACAATGCAACCCTGCATTATAAATTTACAAAGCAACAATACTTTACAAACTCTGACATTATGGAACGCTTTTCATGCGTCCACTTTTTGTCCCTTAAATTATTAAACAGAAAAAAAAATAAATAATATAATGTTTAAAAAAGAATTAGCACAAAGAACTTACTCTCCGACATCGGCCATTGTTGTTAAGAATTTATAATAAAATAAAGCATACATCGTCAAAGTTTGCACAGTTGCATTTAGGAATGCGTAACAATGTATGGTTGCTTTGCAGCGAACGTTTTGAAGCTCATCCCATCAATATCAATTTCCCTCATACTTTTTACTGGAGGATATAAGAACAGTGCTACTTTGCGGTAAATGCGGTAAATGATTAGGTTAGCAAGCCACATTTTTTCGATATATGTATATATGTATATATTGATATATTACGTTTAAAGCTGACTATTGCTGGAACGTCTGAATGACCTGCTTCGCATATTATTTTATTCGAAAAATTTAAGGAAGTTCAAAACATATTGACACAAAATTGCACCCCTGCAATTTATTAGAAATTGTGTCGAAGTACTGATACAACTCCACCAACGATTTGACGATATTTATATTAATCTCAAACAAGTTACTTTGTTGATTATTTTCTGTTAAAATACTATCAATAGTCGACCAATTGTCTGAAATGGACTTAAGCATTACCAAGTAAGAGTTCCACCGTGTGGGACAGTGACTTTTCAATGAAGTTTGTAATACATGTTGGAGATTTGATTTTTTGAAATATTTTACTAAGTTTTGCAAACACCAATTAAAGGTTTTAAATCATCTGTAGTTTCAAATACAGCGTTTACTACGTTGGAGAATAGGTGGTTAGAACAATTGAGTCTTGTGTAGTTTTGTAAATCGCTTTTGATATTACTTCCTCTGTGAGTGACAAATACAACTGACTCAAGGTTACAAATGCCGAATTGAGAAAGTATATTGAGTAATTTGTTTTGAATTTTTATTCCTGTTGATTTCTCGAATTCCATAGACTTGATACCCTATGTTTTTTAAATTGTAACCGACGAAGAAATGAAGTGTTGCACATAAAAAATTCCTCGTCACATAGTTATCAGTCCAGGATTCGTGGTTACAGAAGCATTTCCTTTATCAGCAACTTTTTTTAAATTGGATTTAATTTCGTTTTTCTTCTTTTTTTGGAAATATTAATATTTATTTATTGAATCTACTTCGACTTCGGAAGCCTAACAATAAGTAATAAAATCTTAAACTAAATTAAAACATAAAGCCCATTAGTAGGAATGGGCTGCTGGCTTGACGTTGCTCTTTAGAAGGCTGCTTTGTCTCTTCTTCGCAGGCGGCTTTGACTTGTTGCATGGGCCAAGGTGTTAGCCAAATGGTTCGGATGGTTAAGCAGTTTTGTTAAGTATTTTTTTTGCTGCGATTTCAATTTCTTCCTTGGCGGTAGGTATATTTAGATCTTGACCATGGTGCGCCCGTTATTACTCTTAACGTTTTCGATTGGAATCTTTGAATTATATCAATATTCGTCGCGCAAGCTGTGCCCCATAACTGGATCCCATACATCCATATCGGTTTTATTGTTGCATTATATAAGAGGACTTTGTTGTTAAGGCTTAGTCCAGACTTCTTGTTTAAAAGCCAAAGTAAACTGGCAGATTTGAGTTTAAGCTGCAGCTTTTTAGCTGCAGTGTGTCCTCTCCAGGTTAAGCGCCTGTCCAAGTGGATTCCGAGGTATGTAATTTCGTCAGCTTGCGGTATTGATACATTGTTAGCTTAACAGTAGGACACGTTTTTGGCCTTAATGTAAAAGTTATGTGTTTGCACTTGATTTCATTAACTTTTATGCGCCATTTCGCTAGCCATTCTTCAATTTCCTTAAGATGCTGCTGTAGCACTTTGTGGCTGTAATGGGACAATTATGTCGACTTAGTATAGCAGTATCATCCGCAAATGTTGACGTAAGTACTTCGTCACTTGTAGGGATATCTGCGGTAAACAGTATTTACAATATTTGTCCAAGAACACTACCCTGCGGAACACCTGCCGTAATCGGACACTCTTCTGTTATGTAATGATGGATTCAAGGATATTGTGGAACGTGTTAGGTAATGTTTTTTTAATTTTATGAATGAGGCCATCATACCACACTTTGTCAAATGCTTGTGCCACATCAAGAAAAACAGCCGAGCAATACTCTCGCATTTCGAAAGCTTTCCTTATTTCGTTTGTTATACGATTTACTTGTTCAATCGTGCCGTGTTTTTCCCGAAAACCAAATTGATGTGTAGGAATAATATCATTTTGATGGAAAAAAGGAGTAATTTTTGATAGCAGCACTTTATCGAAAAGTTTTGATAGGCAAGGCAACAGGCTGATTGGTCTATATGATGACGGCAGGGTTGCGTCTTTACCTGGTTTAACTACCATAATTATCTGCGACTTTTTCCAGAGTTGTGGATGATATCCTAGCATCCAAATGGCCATGAAAAGCTTTGCAAGAAAAACGAGAGCAATGCTTGGCAATTCTTTTAGCATTTTTGGTGAGATATGATCGTCTCCTGGAGATTTTTTTTGGATTTAAGGCGGCAATAGTGTTTTTTAGTTCAGACACAGATGCTCCGCAAGTAACAGTGTATCTAGGAGCAGTATGGGTCGGTGACAAAGGTGCACTATATGTAGCAGTATTTGGTTGAAATACTGTGCTGAGGTGCTCTGCGAAACAAGACGCCTTCTCTTCATCCGTTCTTGCCCATGAACCATTACGCATTCTCAACGATACTTCAGTGCTTACTGGCGGCTTAAGGTTTTTGCTAGCTTTCCATAGAGATTTTTTATTAGAAACGTTGGGAGACAAAGATATAAGATGTTTGATATTTCTTTCTTCTTCGTATACTAATGCCTTTTTTAGTTTGTTTTCTGCCACCTTAAGACGAATTTTTGCATCGGGAGATCGGCAGGCTTGCCATTCGCGACGCAAACGTCGCTTATTTCGGACCAGTAATTCTATTCCACTATTAGTTATCAATGCCTTTGCTTTTTTATTCTGCTCTGGTCTGGCTATAGTTGCTGCTGTTGCTAGTATACTGTTAAATACAAGTAACTCATTTTCAACGTCAGTTCCTCCCTCTATTTGCGGATTGGTCTGTATATGACTGCTAATGTATTTTTTATATCTAAGCCAGTTAGTTCTTGATGTAGTAAGTCGAAAAGCATGCTCAATTGGTTGTTCGTTCAACTTAATGATTATTGAGGAATGATCAGAAGATGAGTCAGCACAGGTTTCAGCAAATACTAAACTCCTATCTACGTTTTTAGTGACTGCAAAGTCAATCAGGTCAGGTAATTTCCTTGAGTCCGTAGGCCAGTAAGTTGGTTGTCTTGGGGAGATAAAATCGTAACTATTTTTTGTACTTATGATCGTGTTATATAACTGACGATCTTTCGGGTTAATTAGCCTCGATCCCCAATGAGTATGCTTCGCATTGTAATCACCTCCAGCTAGGAACCTATCTCCTAGAGTCATAAAAAAGTCGCTAAATTGTTTTTCTGTTATTACGAAACGTGGCGGACAGTAAATTGCAGCTAAAGTAAGGTCAACCCCCCTATTTTTAAGGGTGATCGAGGTTGACTGCAACCAATTTGTTGAAAAAGAATTAAGAAAGTTATGCTTTAAACGGTTCCTTATGAGTATAGCTGTGCCACCATGTGCTTTGCCATCTGGGTGATTAGTGTTGTACAGCTTAAACCCAGGGATGTAAAAATTATACTTCTGGGTGAGATGTGCTTCATATATATATTTCGTGGGTCTGTAAAAATAATTTGAGTGCTAATTTATGCTGGTTTACACCATTAGCATTCCATAAGCAAATCCTGAGTTCACTAATTTTTTGGTCAACAGGGTTTGGAGCATTTGGTTTTGCGCCTTTATTAGGTCTTGAACAATACTTTGCATGGTTGACATAAATTGTGTCATGCATTGGGTTAGATTAAGAATCATGGTCCCCACTCCAGTACTGGATGGGGTGACTGGTGGGGCCTGTATATTGGCATTTACTACGTTGGCATAGGAAATTTGACCAATATTTGAGCTGGGTATGTTGGAAGTAGTATATGGGAGTTGGTTCCGTTTGGCTTGTATGTATACCCTGAGAAAGTTTAGATTTTAAATCTTTGTAAACCGGACAACCTCTATAATTAGCGGTGTGATTACCACCGCAGTTGCTACACTTTTCTTGTGTTGCATCCGTTTTATTCAAGCGGCATTTGGTAGAATGGTGAAGATCACCACATGCTACGCAAACGGTACGTAAAGTACAATAGGATTTTGTGTGACCAAATTCCTGACAGTTTGTGCATTGCACGGGACCATTACGCTTAAGCGCTTCTTCCACCGTGATTCTTCGGTGTAATAGGTATTTGAAACCATAAATTGGATGCGCTTATTTCTGTTAATTATGTTAACGACCGCCCTAATTTTAAACCCTTGCTCCTCTAGAGCTTCTTTTATGTCACATGAGTCAACAGTCGCTTCAATTCCTTTAATTACAACAATCAGACCTTTCGCACTCTTCAACTGGTAAGAGTAATAATTCTTGTTTGCAGAGAGAAACACAATGACTTCACAAAAGTCTTTTTCACTATGTACTTGTATTTTTGTCTCGTCTATGTTTCCTTTTTAAGAGGTACAAAGTGAAAATTGTTGGTACCTATATCTTAGCTATGTTCGTAACTAACGAATTGGAGCTGCGCTCCCGCAAGTAGATTGGTGGAGATTTAGTACTGGCGACTGTGGAAATACCCTTCGGGTCTGTTATATGCTCTTCCTCATTTAACGGGGCAAATCTGTACCCTTTTAGTGCATTACCATCAGCATCGATAGTGGAGCCAACGGTATTATACTTCTTAGCATTAATCATTTTTTTGGGAGGACTAGATTTCCTCTTTTTGTTTACCACATTTATGTAGCGATCAATGTCTACCTGCACTGCCGACCCTTTTTTCATTTTGGCTGTCTCACCTTGCTCAGTATTAGTCGCCCGCACTGGATATGAACTGCTTGCCTTTGCGCTGCTGTTAGGTGGTGATTTACTCGCAACAACAGTGAAATAAGCATTTCTCTCTGTCGTCGCGACTGAATGCCGACGCTCTTTCTGATTTGAGCGTTGATCACCCATTACATCGCCGGTTCACTTTTTACTCAACGTTTTCGTTTCTCTGTTTATTTTTTATTTTTTTATTTTATTTTTATTTTTTCTTTTTTTTATATATATGTATTTGATTATTGCCAACTTAAGTGGCTATACATCCGCTACAGTCGATGTATAATTTTAAACGATTTAATATTTACGTTTTCTTAGACTTTAAGTGAAGTTACACGTCCGTACACTTGTGCATTCATGAAATTCCAAAATGCAAATTAACATTTTTTATTTTGATCCAATTTTAATAAAAATTCTGCTAGTTTTTTAAATCCAGATCACTCAACGGTAATAAAAGGGAGGTCATCCTCTATTATCCATTGTGAACAGACATTGATAGCGCATTCCTTACCTTCTTGGCTTACTTTTTTATAACCACCTGCTGTTTAGAAGTGTTAGCGGAACATATATTTCGCTTCCCATTAAACTTTAACAAATGCTTACATTTTCGAGAGTAAACAAAACCTTCCAATGTACTTCCATTATTTTGCTTTATTTCAGAAAACAGGCGCAGTTGTTTCTGCGTTCAATTTTTCGTATTATATATGTATGGCGGTCGCTAATGTTCATCGTCACTTTCGTCGATTCGTCTTTGTTTAGGTATTCTGTATAAGCAATACAGACGAAACGTTGTGAATTGAGAAAACGCGGAGACCCTGTACACGTTGTCTGCTACGCGAAATTCTGCTACGCGAAATTCCGGCAATTGCCACACTGATAGAACATCTACACGAGAAGATTCATCGTTTCACACTTCTGGAACTTTTTCTTAATCTGTTGACGTATTGCTGCTACTAATGTCCCGCTGCTATTAATTGTTATCATCATTCACACCAAATATAGCACCAAATGGATTTAGCAACTCCTCAAATCTCATCAAATTCGCAACAGATTCTTCAAGAAGAGTCAATGCCATCTGCTTGTAAACTCCTCTGCCGGTTGCTCTTGACTCTTTTTTGCTGTTCATCATGTTCTCTTCACGTTAAATTAGAAATACTTCCACACCTAAAATAGTTAAATTTATTATGAAACAAGAAACATTAGCAGTTTTATCATATTTTAAATATACCGCCGTCCCGCACAGGTGGTACTACCGCAATAATTTTTATGGCAATAACTTCTCACTCCTATTTTAAATTGTGTTGGATAACGCTTTTTTGGAAACCCCTAGCTAAATATGGCCTATTTTCCAATTCTTCCACCAGAATCTCAAATTCAACGCTTGTCGTTATCCGCTTTAACTTCTGAATCGTCTATTACGTTGAAGGATCATCAGTAAAATGACAAAAAACAAAAAACAATGGCTTACGAGCATACCGTAACAGCGTCGTCTGACGATACAGTTGACGATGGCGTTGAACGGCATACCATTTTCACTGACGATGACGATATTCAGCATAAGATCGAATTTTTTTTGGCGTGAACAAGTTTGAGTAAACAATTGGGTGATTCATGAAATTGAGAGTATAATCATAAGCCAAGTTATTCACTGCTGAGTTCTGTTCCCTCGTACCCCGTCATCAACAAGCAATTCCTTGGGGACGATTGAAAATTTGCCATTTTCAAAAAATAAAAAGCGAAAAAGAATCAAAGGAAGGATTTGAACTCGGGCAGCTTTGACAAAAATCGGTCGACGCTAAACCACAGCGCCACTGATAACTTCAAAATTTCGTTGCCTTAATTTGTATCTAGTTAGATAGTTATTTGCACTCAACAGCGTCTACTGCAACAACACCAAAATATGGGAGAGTTTCCAAAGTATAATTTGAACCACAAACACCTAAATTGAGCGCCTTGTAGTCGAAAAAAGTAGACTGCGCCGTGAATAGCAGACGAATCGATTCCCTTCATCTCAATTGAAACCAAAATCTGCTGAGAAAAAACTGAGAAGAGCTTTCAAATGTGAAAAAGAGAGGAAAAAAAATTGAAGCCACCAATAGAAAATGAGAGACCACTCATACAGAGAAGCGGTACTTGGTCACCTCTGAAAAAGAAACATCAAAGTTGTCTAGGCAATGAATAAATTCACTATTTCATTTTTGTCTCACTATATCTTGAAGATTTTCGAATGTGTGTAACCTCAACAGAGATAAAAATCATAACAAAACACTGAATATAAAAAAGTCGCCTGGTTACGACACCACAAACCAAACCTACCTACCAAACTTTTCTTCACGAATACGAAACTATACCATTGTACTGTAGAACAAGCCCATCGTATTACCAATGAGATCAGGAAGGCATTTAAGTTAAAAGAGAATTCCTCACAAATATTTTTTTATGTGGCTTAAGGATTCGACAAGGTGTGCCTTGAAGGACTTATATATACATATACTCTTATATATATATATATATATGTATAAATTATATATCAGGTTATGCAAATATTTGCATGAAATTCAAGCAATACACAGGCATTTTGTTTTGACGCTGCCAAATAAACGGGTGGTTTTTTATTTAAAATACAAATGATGCTAAGTTAAACAAACAATTGTATACGATTGGATGTGAAATTATTTAGTCTGAATTAGTGTTTTATAGCGGGTGTCAAAAATGGGCGGGTATAGCTTTTCTTTCAAACAACAAAAACATTGTATTGGGGGATTAAAAACAATAAAAATGACGGTTTTGGATGAAATGTAGCTTAGAAATCTTAATCAGCTGACTTTTGAAGAGAAGTTTTAACGAACATTTTACTGATGAGTAGTAAAAATAAATTCCTCTTTTTAAAGTAATATACTTAAACAAAACACTATTGACAGTAATGACTTTCAAATCATAAATTATTTCATCTATATCGGGACCACTTTCAAAACCAACAAAAATGTCATCCTGAAATTCAATGCAGAAACACTAACACTTGCTAACAGTGCAGCCGGTAAGAAAAAACCGAACTATACCATCCGATAAGCCAATGCTTGACGTACTATCGACGATGAGTTGCGAATTAGCAGACAGTGGCTATGTCGTCCAGATTTATAAGACACTACAGGTTAAAGCAGAAGAAAATGAAGACCTCCACTGCGTTGGAAAGATCAGGTGAAGAAGGAGCTGGCTTCAATTGGAGCCGAAGAAAAGACTGGCGTGCTGCAGTTGAGTCGCCTATAATCGTATAATCGGTGTCTACGCCAATAAAGAAGAGAGGAGGATTATTAAATATATGCTTTCGACGAAGGTAGACTATTCCTTTTCTCCTTTCGATACTCACTCGTATGTATACATATGCCTGTACATATTCATTAACCGAAAATTATGAAAAAATCGGAATCTGAATTATTTAGCAAATAATGAAAGGTGGTTGCGTACACAGAAATCATGTTTTAATATTAATAATATTTAAAGAATTTAAATATTGTTAAAAAGAAATATTTACTATAAATATCTAAAATTATGGATTAAGCGCACAGCAAAGTTTTGGGCCATGGCTGTAACCCAGAATAACATAGCGGTTAGATACAACGCAATCAAAGCCGAGTCAGCTGGTTTCCTCATTCTCTAGCCTAAGCAAAGCTTCATCGTTGTTATTTCAACGGAGTGGCGCTCAGTTGAAGATAACTTTTCAAGTGAATCTAACGTACAAACAAAGCGAGTTGCCGAAAAATTTGTCTAGAAAACAGAAAAAACGAAAACAAAGTTTACGCCATTTTATATGTGAGACTTATATTGTAATTATTATACATACATACATATGTATGTCACATTGAAAATTTTTTCATTACGAGGGGCCACCACCATTTCTAAATATAAATATAAATTTAATAAAATTTAAGGGAACGTTTGAGAGTAATTATGTTTCATGTCTGTACGAAGAAAACCAGTTTAGACTATCGCATTAAGAAATACGTAAATATGTACATATGTATATACGTAGATGCATACATACATACGATTATATGTCGACATATATGCCATATTACCAACAATCTTGGCCATGGCCAAAGGTTTGAAAAGGCCGAAAATGTAAACAATATTCAAAAACTTTGCGCTTGCGTTTATGCTCATAATTTCGTTGTTTGATAACGGCTATAATGAATATACATACCATATACGTACCCAATTGCATATGTGCATTCAACCATTCAATAGCCACATGAATCAAGTTTTGTATGAGACATGTTTAAATTGTGTTATTTGAAATTTCGCAGGGCAGTGGGCCAGGTTGTGTCGTTGCTAAAAGTGATTGCGAAAGCTTATAAAGTTTATGGCTGTGAGCATTAAAAGTGTGTTAATTAACCGCAGAAGTGATGCATGAAGATAATTCAAATGTATTAAAAAAAAAATATTAAAATATGAAAAGACCATAAAAAATATCAAGCTTTTGAATATATTCGTTTACATTAGCTGACAAATTTGGGCTTTACTGAACATCTACACCTTTTCTTGTACAATAATAGTAGAGGGAAATTTCAGAAGCTAATATTTACATATGTATGTATGTACATACGTACATATTTAAATGGTTGGGCAAATTTATTGGTGTGAAATATTTACTCTAACTTATTTTAGAATTGCAACAACTAACATTATGACACCGGTGGACCAGAATAGTGAGGGTGAAATTGTTTTAGTCACCGGAGGAAGTGGATTTATTGGGCAGCATTTGTTGAAACAAATATTGCGTGAGCAAAAAAACTTGGGAATTAAGGAAGTTCGATCTTTGGATATATTACCCTTCGAAAATAGAATTGGTAAGCAGCAGATCATGTTGGAAATCTTTTATATTTAAATCCATGGTTTTCCTTGTAGACATATCCAAATCTGAGGAACTTAAAGTTTTCATCGGAGACATTTGCGATTCGAAATCCAGCACCGTACAGAGCGCTTTCAAAGATGTTAATTCTGTGTTTCACTGTGCGGCCTTCGTTAGCATTGAATATCCACCAAATTTCAGCGAATTGGATCGAGTTAATGTGTGTGGCACAAGTACCGTTGTAGATTTGTGTGTGCAGCACAATGTGAAAAGGTTGATATATACCAGCTGCGCATCAGTTTGTTTAGTTCCATTTAAGGGCTATAGCACATTCACCATTGTCATCAATCAAACTGAATCGAAGGCCAATACTCCCGTTTTCAATGCGCAGGATGCTGCATATTTTGATAAATCTTTCCTTATCCCAGGATATTCTTCATCGAAATTGCGCGCGGAAACTATAATTCTAAATTCGAATGGTGCGCCACTTAGTAATCAAAACGGTAGGTTTTCAAATTACAAATATACAATAGTTATTTAATGCATTTATATATTCTTCTTTAGATTATTTAGAAACTGTAGCGTTACGTCCGCCGCTCACGTATGGTGAAGGTGATACGAAATTTGTGCCGTGTGTGTTTGAGTACTTGTCCAGCCGTGGATTCAGTTACCCACGTATTGCCGGAGCAGGTGGCAAACAGCAACTTGCCTATGCTGGTAAATCATGGCTTTAATTAACAAATTCTTAAGGAGGCATTTAAACCTAACCTTTTTTTTCAAACATAGGTAACGTAGCTTGGGGCCATCTGTGCGCGTACAAAACCCTCAAATCAACATCTAACGCCATTGCTGGTTTGCCAGTATTCATCACCGATGACACGCCAATTAATGACGTAACTAGATTTATACAGAAGATGGCCTTGTTGGGCGGAAAGTTCAAGGTCAATTTGTCGTTATGGTACTTGCCACACTTTCTATTCTTTTTGTTTTCCTTCCTTACTGAATTGATGCTGCAGCTGCTATACCCAGTGACGAAATTTAAATTAGCTCACTCACTTCGTGCAATTGCGTCGTTTACAGCATCAGTTTTAATGTTCAATCGTTTAAGAGCCTCTATACATATGGATTATGTTCCATTAATTGAGCCAGAGGAAGCTGCACAGCAAAGCGCGCGTTGGTATGCGCAATGGTGGGAAAACCGTTGTTCCAAACTTATTAGAAAATCTAGTTGAAAATGCATTGTTAAAAGTTATTTTGCAAGCACCTTTGTTAGTAATACTCCTAAAATTGTTTTCGATATTTTTAAAATAAGTTTGTTGTTGTTCTTGTTTTTACTCAAATAAATAGGTATGATATGGTTTTTGAAGCAATACGAGTATGTTCTAAGTTACGTAGTAATCTAGTTACTTACACTATATGTTTTATTTTATCTATGACCATCGAATTAAAGGTGGCTGTCATAATATTTTTCAACGAAATCAATCATATGTATAATAAACTCAATCAATGAATCAAAAGAGCGTTAGCAAGAATACTCTCTGAGAAAGAAAAATGTCCAAAAAAGTAAACAAGCGCAAAATTATCCATTAGTATTTAAACCATGATGAAATAATATACAATGTAGTAAGTAAGTAATTGTCCCTTTCCCACACGCTGCCTTAGCAAGAGATGTTGCTTTTATAGAATTATATTCCAATATTTAAATAAAAATCTTAGAAAAGGGGAGAATTTAAAGTTTTTGATCACTGAGAAGAAAAGGCATTATTGGAGGTATTTCAATGTTTGTTTTAACGACATTCCGTTGTAAATAAGTCTTGTTCAAACTTTTTGTTTAAAAAATTATAGTAGGAACAATACCTATAACACGTTAAGAATTGAATATAACATACATTTTGTTAAATACAAACTTACAATAAATGGATTTATGCATTTTATAATTGGCCAGTGTCGCGTTTTTAATGAAAGGGAAAATTTGTTATCGACCTATCGGTGATCAGCGATTTTGTTTAGTTTCAAGTAATAATTTTGTAGTTACCTTGATATTGCTTTAGATCCAGTGGTTTGAAGATAATATTTTTTTACTACATAGTCGTAAAGCGATGTTTATTGTGTTCGTGCAAAACAAATGTTTGAGCAAAGATTTTAATACTCATTCTACCAGCTTTAATTCCTCCAAGCCTTACTTCTACATCAAGAACTAATTACTTTAAATAAATAAGTAATTTCCTTCCCCTTTTTCAGTGTAGTTTATAGCAGCTGGTGAGTAATTCTGTAGCTATTTAGTGTAAGAGGCAAGTATAACCGCGACCTTCCGTGATCGATCTCGGATTCAGGGCAGTGCAGACTGTCACTGGGTCTTAGTTCTGGCCGGATCAACATCCAAAATTATAGAAAATCCAAATAAAAAAATTAACTTAATCTTTTCTAGTTGCGGTCGTCATTCGGCGGGGAATGTCACGCACTTCAATTGTGTTTCTGGCATGAAATGAAAGCTTCTCATAGGAATTTGTCAGATGTTTTCAAGGTACCTTAGAATTAAGTCTAGGTCTCAACATTTGTTGGGAAAACATCAATACGCACATCATAAATATGAGGAGGAGCTCGGCCGAAAAACACTTCAGCAGTTATAAATTATAAAAATAATGTTTGTATATATACATATATAAATTTCAAAACATAATTTATTATTTTCAATATTTATATAAATCCCCCTGAAATTCCCGATTTTTGTTTCTTTCCTCCCCTTTCTCTTCAAATTCGAAAATACAACGTTGAGCTAAGGCAGTGTCAAAGTCTCTTTCTACTCCACTTACTTCACCTGTATATTATTTCATCATGTATTAAACAGTTTTTACTATTTGATTTTTTGAATTTTTACAAATAAAAATAAAAATTTAATTGAAAAGACTGGAAATAGAAAGCTGGATGTGAAATGCTCAGCAGGAAAATGAAATGCATCAATTTGTTTGTAAAATTATATTTATTACAATAGGTTAATAAAATTGAATTTGGATGCTTTGTTAATTTTCACGTAATTTTCGAGTAATTTATTACTCTCTCTCAAATTTCTATATGTGTTTCCAGTTGAAAGTTCGTCATGTTCTCAATAATCATCGCCAACACTTTCAGGTACGCTTTCCATATTTAAGTCGATTTCATCTTCATTTGAGATGTTGTGCAAAACACAAAAAGCACGTTTTTAATTTCACCCAATTTGCATTAATACAAATTGCCTAAATCGCTGTTTAAGTATACCAAATGTATGCTCTATAACAACACAACCACAGCTCAACTTTTTATTGAAAAATATTTGTTTCCTCGTTAGATGTCCGTTATTAATATATGGCGTGATTAAATACTTTTTACATGGAATCACTTTTACATGAATCACCCAATAAATAGTAGTCTGGAGTTATAATAGTATAAATTTTTAATATTCCAAAGGAAATAATCAAGTGCGTTACCTCCACAATTCAATGATAATTTATGATAAATTGGAGAATTCTTAAATACCCAACTATCATGACACGAACCAGGGAATCCAAAAAATGCATTTTTAAATTTTTTCTTTTCATTGCAGATACTTTGCATGCATATTGACACATTTTTTACGGTCAATACAATCGTATATACCTAATCTATTACGGTATGGGTCCCGTCAATGCACCCAAAATTGCAAATACTAAAAATACATTATTATAATGACTTAGATTCATATCTTACCAATTGCTGGAAAGGAAACATTTGCTGACAAAAAAATTTGCTTGATTCTGCTTATGTTGGCCATTTTATGATGTTTGGGCTCATAGAACTCTAAAACATAGTAACGCTATGTATTATCGCGCATATTGTGGATAGCGATAAGTCAATCCGGTTGGTTAGATCTCGAAAACTACATGATTCATGGCTAGCGAACCACAAAAAAAGCAACAGGTACAATTTTTCAGATATTGTTTTTTCGGAACGTAATTGTTGGTAATAATCGTACACTCAGGCTATCAAAAAGACATCGGGAAATTCTAAAATGGCAGCGAAATTCTTTCTCTTTGTAAGATGGAACTATTTGTTCAAAATAAAATTTAACGCATTTACGCTTGCTCTTTTCAAGCAGTAGTAGATCATTTTTGCGATATATGTCATCAGTGGCCTGTAAATGTTGATGTATTATCATATCTTCGTAGTTAAGTTATTAAACCCACAGTTTCTTTTTATAAAAAATTGAGCCGACCTTCCATGGGAGCAAATTCGTCCACTGCATGTACAATGCTATCCACTACCGTAGCTGGAATAAGAGATTCAACTGTTACTAAATGGCATCTACGTGTACATATGTATGAAAAATTAGTTACAATTATGTATAAACGCTTTGATAATTGATTTCATACATTTACTTCCCTTTGTGTTGATATACAAATTTGTTTTTTTTCCTTTTTAGTTGTTTTATTTATTTATTTATATACACCCAAAGCGACCATATTTTTTTATATACATACATATGTATGTATATTTTCGTGTTGGATAGTTTCTACAAGTAAAAATTTTTCCATCACAAAATTGGAGTCTCTCTTGCAGGGAAGGGTCACTTTCCTCTCTCAAATTTTGGTTGCTAGCTAATTTTTAATTGTAAACGAACGCCTTTTGACAACAATTTTGGATAAATTGTAATAGCTTTCCAAAATTATTGTGGTAACGAACGGAGCTATTAATTCACTTGAATCTCTTTGGGTATGAGTATTCTACAAATTGGTGTCGAAGTGAAATCGAACTTCACGTGGATTTTTAAAGCATTTGTGAAGTGCTGACTGAAAATCATAAAAAGTCCGCATAATAACATAATTTTGGAAGTAACGCAGTAAAGATTGTTTGCCCGGTCTGCAAACACGAACACAAATGTTATAACGTCGGGTTTATAAAGAAATGCAGTATTGGTTGGTTATGGATTACTGCATTGTTTTTGAGCAATTTTCCATTAAATCAAGTCGTATGTCATGAATAGCATGTTCAATATTGACTTGAAGAGAGTCTGGTTTATTGGTCTTTAGAATGACTTCAAATAACCCCACAAGAAGTAGTCTAATGGTGTTGAATTTCAACTTCTTGGAGACCATTCAATGTCACAATTTCTTAAAATAATCGAATCTCCAAACTTTTCCCGTAATTATTCGGCTGTTGCACGTGCTGTGGCCCACGTAGCCGCGTCTTGTTGGTACCAGATGTTGTTAAGATCAATTTCTTCCCATTGGGGCCATAAAAAGTTGGTTTTCATCGATCGAGCGATAGTGCTCTCCATTGACAGTTACGACGCTACCAGCTTCATTTCGAAAGAAGTAGGGACCGATGATTCCACCAGACCAAAAACCACACCAAACTGTCAATTTAGGTGAATGAAATGGTTGTTCGTGAATAATTTGTGGATTTTCTTCGCGCCAGAATCGACAGTTTTGTTTATTTATCGCACCACTCAGATGACAGTGAGCCTTATCGGTGAAGATGATTTTCTTAAAAAAATCGTTATCGTTTTCAAGTTGTTGTTGTTGTTATTTGTAAACGTTGTTGGTGTATATCTGCTATAATGAAATTGTAAGCAAATATGGCTTTTGAAAAATTTACACCGTTTACTTTTTCAATTTTCAAGAAATTTTATTTAATTATCTATAGTATAATCAAATTTATTTCAAAGAAATTGTAAAATTTTGTGAAAATGTTACATTTTTGTGGTGCATGTGGCAGGCACGCATACGTATAAGCATGTGTAGCAAATGGCAATTGCTATAAATAAGATATGTGTATGTATATGCATACTTCTATGAATGTATGTAACCAACAATTGGTTATTACCTTAAAAGAATTCAAAGGTTAGACTCTTGGTGGGTGGCATGTCTTCCTTCTTTTCGAATTGATAAATTAACAAACCGTTTATAATTTTTTTGTATTGTTGGCTATCGAATTGTTTGCTTATGTAAAGCTGTTAGGGTGGTCGACTATGAATATACATATATATTTAGACAGTTGGCTTAAACAGCAATGTTGTATGAAAGTTCTTTTATTATTTTTTTATTTTACTTTATTTCTGGGGGATGGGGCCATGTGCATAAGTTCACGCAAGTGAGGAAAGTTTTTGACTGCCATTCACCTGGGAGTGGCCAGAAACGAATCTTTTGCATATGGTTCAAGCAGCTCACGACTTCCGGTCTTAGACCACGTATCCCCTGGGTAGCCAACGAACATCCGTTTGGAGGAGAGCTAAAGTGAGAAGGCGAATCCAATGCGGTTGTGCGTAGGGTTTGGAACCCACCACATGAAAAAACAACCCAATGAAAAACCATTTTAAGCCACGAATGAGAGACCCCTCTTTTGATGACGACCCCCGCAAATGTTTTAAGGATTACGATTTTAGGGCATTCACCTGGAATGTCAGGTCCCTTAATTAGGAAGGTGCCAAGTTAAAAGTTTAAGGCTGACATCACTGCCGCCCAAGAATTGCTATGGACGGGACAAGGACGGAAGAAGGCGGGTTCTTGTGAAATTTACTACAGCGGCCATATAGAGGGGCGCAAATTTGGTGTCGGATTCGTGGTGGGAGAGAGACTCCGTCGCCGAGTACTGGTATTCACACCGGTGGATGAACGTCTAGCCACAATTCGCATCAAGACAAAATTATTCAACACCACTCTAATTTGCGCCCACGCCCCGACGGAAGAGAAGGATGACTTGACCAAAGATGCCTTTTACGAGCGCTGTCCCCGATACGATATGAAAATGGTGCTTGGCGATTTTATTGGCAGTGTGGGCAAAGAAGGTATCTTTGGTACGACTATCAGTAAATTCAGCCTCCACGACGAAACATCACCAAATGGGCTGAGGCTGATCAACTTCGCCGGGCCCGAAAAATCGTTGTCTGTAGCACTACATTCCAGCGCAAAAAAATTCACCAAGCTACTTGGCTGTCTCTAGATCGGAAAACTTCCAACCAGATCGATCATGTTGTGATAGACGGAAGACATGTATCCAGTGTTTTAGATGTGCATACGTTCCGAGGTCCCAACATTGACTCGGATCACTATCTTGTCGCAGCGAAGATACGCACGCGCCTCTGTGTATCGAAGAACGCCCGTTAACAAACACAAGGAAGGTTCGACGCTCAAAAGCTGCAATCACAGCAGACTGCCGAGCAGTTTTCTACTCGACTTGTACACCTGCTCTTTGAGAGCACTCATCAGCAAACCGGTACGTGGGACGGAATTGCAAACTCCCTGCGTACAGCTGCAAACGAAACCATTGGATTTCGGAAAGATCGCAAAAACAGCTGGTACGATGAGGGCTGCCGTGTCGCAGTGGAGAGAAAACAGACTTCCTACCTCGCAACCTTGCTATCGAACGCAACACGTGAGGGGTGGGATAGATACCGAGAACTGAAGAGGGAAGCAAGACGCGTCTGCAGACAAAAAAAGAAAGAGTCCGAGATGCACGAGTACGAGGAGCTTGAGAAAATTCTACGAAAAGATACGGCGACTTACAGAAAGTTTCAAGACCGAAGCAAACTCTTGTAGGACCCAGGGAGGTGAGCTAGTGACAGATGCCCAGAGTATACTCGATTTATGGAGGGAGAACTTCTCCAGCCTGCTGAATGGCAGTGAAGAGGGAACACGCGGAGATGGTGAACCTGAAACTCCAATTGGTGACGATGGAAAAGTTGTTCCGTTACCCGACTATGAAGAAGTCCGAATAGCAATCGTCCGCTTAAAAAACAACAAAGCTGCAGGGACCGATGGATTACCGGCCGAGCTATTCAAATACGGCGGTCAGGAACTGATCAGGTGCATGCATCAGCTTCTTTGCAAAATATTATCGGATGAAAGCATGCCCGACGATTGGAATTTAAGAGTGCTCTGTCCGATCCACAAAAAAGCCGATCCCACAGTCTGCGCCAATTCGCGTGGAATAAGCCTTCTTAATATCGCATATAAAGTCCTATCAAGCGTATTGTGTGAAAGACTTAAGGCCACCGTCAACAAACAGGTTGGACCTTATCAGTGTGGCTTTAGACCTGGTAAGTCAACCATTGACCAGATATTCACCATGGGCCAAATCTTGGAAAAGACCCGTGAAAAGAGAATCGACACCCAACAGCTCTTCGTCGATTTTAAAGCCACCTTTGACAGTACGAATAGCAGCTGCCTTTACGCCGCTATGTCTGAATTTGGAATCCCCGCAAAACTTATACGGTTATGTAAACTGACATTAAGCAGCACTAAAAGCTCCGTTAGAATCGGGAAGGACCTCTCCGAGCCGTTCGATACCAAACGAGGTTTCAGACAGGGTGATTCCTTATCGTGTGAATTTTTTAATTTAATGCTGAAGAAAACAATACGAGCCGCAGAGCTAAATAGAGAAGGTATAATCTTCTATAAGAGTGTACACCTGCTGGCGTACGCCGATGATATTGATATTATTGGCCTCAACAACCGCGCCGTGAGTTCTGCTTTCTCCAGACTGGACAAGGAAGCGAAGGATATGGGTCTGGTAATGAACGAGGGCAAGACGAAATATCTCCTGTCATCACACAAACAGTCATCGCATTCGCGACTTGTCTCCCATGTCACTGTTGACAGTCATAACTTTGCTCTTGCCAACAGGTGCTACTTTGGACTTAGTAGGCAATTGAAAAGTGAAGTCTTCTCTCGAGGAACGAAACCCAAACTCTACAAGTCTCTCATTGTTCCCGTCCTGCTATATGGCGCAGAAGCGTGGACGATGTGAACATCTGATGAGTCGGCTCTAGGAGTCTTCGAGAGAAAAGTTTTCCGAACGATTTATGGTCCTTTGGGCATTGGCAACGGCGAGTACCGCAGACGATGGAACGATGAGCTGTACGAGCTATACGATGATATTGACATAGTTCAGCGCATGAATAGACAGCGGCTACGCTGGCTAGGCCATGTCGTCCGAATGGATGAAAGCACTCCAGCTTTGAAAGTATTGAATGCAATACCCGCTGGTGGAAGTAGAGGAAGATGAAGACCTCCACTCCGTTGGAAGGATTAAGTGGAGAGTGACCTGGGTTCACTTGGCATTTCCAACTGGCGCCAGGCAGCGAAAAGAAGAGAAGAATGACGCTATAATCGCGTAAGCGGTGCCAACGCCAATAAAGAAGAAGAAGACATTTCTGTGAAAATTTTACACTTTTGTTGTGCATGTACCAGGCATACAGAAATAATGTATACAAATAGTGTTCTTTGCAAAGCTTTTGTTGTGATTAATTCTTTAACTTTAAATGTTTAAACAGTATTCCAAAAGAAAGTTTTTTTTAAATATCTTTTGCTTCATTTAAATTTAAAAAAAAAATTAACACTTTTTGTCAAATATTTACCCTTTTGTTACGCATGTACTAGGCATACGTGTACGTGTATGCATTCCTTGCGAATTACAATGTTCTTAGCAAAGTCAGTTTGCCAATCAACCCTTTAATTGTTGTTAATCAAAATGAATATACAAATAATATTTTATAGTACATATTTATACAAAGACATAAGTTGTGATGTGCTTATATTGTATGTAAAATGAATTGAAATTAAAAAGTTTCACGTAACTTTTTAAAACAGAGATGCTCACCTAACAAAACGATGTAATTTCGTTTCGTTAATATGAAAAAAAACTTAACGAAATGAATTTCATGTTATCGAAACGAAATGAAATTGTTAATATTGAAACCGCACGAACTCAGCGCTAACGTCAATTTTAAATGACTGCCTGTTATGATATTAACAGCACATTTCAATTTAAACTTTTAAAATTTTCTGTTAACGATTTAACCACAACGACAGCATTTCGTTTCGGGTAAAAACAAAATATAAGTTATTTTGATAACTGCGATAACGATGACGATAACAATTCCAAATGTTGCAACCGAAACTATTGAAATTTTTTAATTAACAAGAAATCCATCATTAAGATGCAGCCCTGATTTAAAATAAAGAACAATAACTTGCAAAGTAACTAATGGAATAACAAACGCATGTCTTTAAAATGACAGATAGCTAACATGATAGACCACACCTACCCATCTTGCAGGGTATACTTACAAAATCATTAGGATTTAATAAAAAACACAGTGATATGCCAAATGTATTTTGCTTTGAACAATGTTCATCGTTTTATTTATTGTGTTTTTTTTTACTGTTTGTTGTATTAATTCAATCATTCATTTATATATGTACTTCATAGAATTGTTAATTGCTTATATCTAAAGTTTTCATATAATTTCAATTTCGATATTTGTGTTTTTTATATTCATTTTGCTTTAAAATCACCATCATTCAATAATAGTAATATTTATATTTTTTCACTTAAATCTTCTATTATTCTTACGTACATTATGCTGTCTTTCTCAATTAAACTTCTGTCAAATATTTCACTGCTAATGCTTAAATACATATTTACCAATATCCTGCAGTTTTTTAACTCTAATGTATTTATGTATGTAATTTGACTTACTCTTCAACTTGAATCGCTGTGCATACACCCCTTAGCATTAACAGTTTTGTTTTATCGAATCAAATGACTTTCGATATTTGTATACACGCTTTTTATTTTCGAACATTCGTTCAAATCTTTCTTTTCTACAATATTACCTCAAATTACATGTAGACATTGTTCTTTATATCGTTCATTGATTTCTATGGCTTTCTTGTTAAAATAATTAGAAACATATGAAAATGAAAAAATGTTACAGTTATATATTTTCGCTCAGACGACGTAATTTCAAAACTATTTATGCATCTTTCACATCTCTATAACCAGCTCATTAGCCGTTAGATTTTTGCTTATATGGTCTATTTTTGATTTCATTAAATTTTATTCAATTAAAACTAGTCTTCCATGATAAAATGAACATTTAATTTCAAGTTTTACTTAACATACATCTTTATGTGTATATGCATTGTCGTATGCTCCACGTTCTTTAAAGTTTGGTAAATTTTTACTATATATTGTTGGTTACTTATTACTTTACAAATTCGCTTGTTTATATATATTTGCTGTTGAACTTTTTTGTGGTAAACTTTTTTTTTTAGAAATTTTTATATTCTTTGGATGCTTTTCGCAAGGACCATATTGTGTGAAAATCATAAATGATTACATATTCATGTGTATGTATACCATTTGCATCGCATGATTTATCTCATGTAAATTTCTCTCTTGAATTTGCAGTTTTTAATTATATTTTAATTTACGTATACATAATAACTTTTGTTTAGAAAATTAACAGCAACAGAAAATTAACAGCAAATGCTTTCCTTGTTTAGTTGCTGTATTTGTAGTTCTGAGTTAACAATACAAATGTCCTTTTAATGTGTGTATTTATTTACATAATTAATGTTAATATTAATTATTAAATTGATTTAGTTTTCATTCAAATAGTCAGTTTTTTCCCAAAATTGTTTTCCCTTTGCGCTTGTTTGTGTAGGAAATAAAAAATATAAATAAATCGAAAATAGAAAAATTATCATCTTATGCATATACATCTATTTTAGCTACTCTGCCACTCTTCATGAAATAAAATATTGACATTTCTCTTATAAAACCTTCTCTTACCTATTCATGGGTGTTGTGCACTCACCAACACTTCATTCGACCATATGTAGAAGTTTCCGTTAAGAACTTATTAGGTTTCGAAAATCTCTAAGTGTGTTTTGAAAAAACTGATTGAGGGGAACTACTTTTAAAAAGACATACGTGTAGAATGATTTGGTAAATTTCAACATTGTTGAGCATAAAACTCAACTTTCGTTTAAAGTGAGTTCAGCGAATTTGAAATAATGGATTCACTAATTATGGAAGCTGACTTACAACTAAGCCTTTGTTTAATATCGACCTTTCAACATTGTTGTTAGAACTAGTTATTGAAGAGATGCTCAAGTAATTATTATTTCTTAATCAAATGGACATAGTATTCCTTTGTGTTGTTGTGCTAGTGTGGCCACCAGTTAATGAATTCGCTACTATCCGTTGGAGATGCCTCGGCATGCCTGATAAAATAATTTTGTTAGAACATTGTTCACTGCTACTCCACTTTATTTCTTACGAAAAAAAATCGACACATTGCTTTTATATACGATATCCCTTTTATTGATGAAATATGGGAAAGTACTCAAAATAGAATTGAAAACTTCAAATGACTAAATTTTTTATACAAGCAGCAAAGCAAATTCACACACGGTAGTAGCAAGAAATACAAAAACAAAAGCCTGTGTATTTTGTTTGTGTAATCGTAGTTTCGAAAAATCAAAAACGAAAATTGTTCAATATATTTTGTTTATGTAAATGAACGTTTGAAATGTCAAAATCTATTTCTCATGAATTTTGTTTGTGTACTTTGTTGAAATGGAAGGGAGAACAAGCAATCATATGATGTAACAACTTCACCTTCTATGAATTCGCCTTGTCAAGCAGCAATATTTTGAAATAAGTCAAAATATAATGTAAAAAAAACCTAAGGAGACAATTTAAATGTCGCCCTGAACAAATGTAGATAAATTGCGATAATAATAAAATATATTGATAAAGATCGGGAAGTGAAAACCAATAGACCGTAAAAACCGTAAAATACTTAAAATACACCAAATATTTTTACCAACTGAAAAAAAATTTCTTAAGATATATAATGCTTTTTATGTTTATGTATGGATATGAACTTACATGTACACACATACACATGTATTTATGTATGCAACAAATGTTCCAAATTCTTCCGTAAAGATTGTAGTCTTGAAATTTGTCAACCATTCCCGTTTGTTTAAGAAATTTAAATTTTGTATTGTTTTACTTGATTAGTAGATTTAATCATAGAAGAGTAATTAATTAATTGTTATTCACTTTTCCGACGATCAGTGCTTCTGGGTGTATTTAATTAACAGCTGGTTTGTGGTTTTGGTTTAACATAAAATACTAATCCGTCTTAAAAATTCGCCCATGATTTTTTCTTTCCAAGTCAACATTGTTGTTATACATGAATGTTTTTGATTTAATAGAAAGTTGTATTTTGTCTACCAAAAGTTGTTTTGGTTGTTGTAAATACAATATTTGTAATATTTTTCTTAGTTATCTATTTTTGTTTTTGGTTTATCCATCAAAGGTTTTTTCTTAAATATTTTATATTTTTCTTTACATTGATTTCATAATATATATATTTGTATATATATAGTATAGTGTAAAATATATTTATATATGTATATATATATAAGATATTGTCAATATAGTGAAGGTGTTTGTCAGGAATTCCATTGCAGAAGAACGCGCAAAGAATTCGTTATAGCAAAATTGTGTGTGTAGGTTTATTTATAAATATGTATGTATGCATATGTGGATTTGTATGTGGGCACGTACATATGTATGTATGTATATATGTATATATGCATGTGAATAAGTGTTCATATATGTATATTCATAGAAATTATATAGGTTTTATATTATTTTTGTAATTCATCAATATAAATATTACACAATTTGTCGTTGCTCAGAGGTTAATAAAATGAAAGAACGTCGATAACTAGTAGCATGTATGTATGTATGCATGTGTATTTATGTATGCATTGATCACTAAAAGGTTTCATGAATATATTGCACTCCATATGTATGTATGTAAATACATACATATAAATAGTACTTGGCGTTGTGGTAAGGCAAATGCTAAAGTTGTGAAAAAATACTTTTTAAAGCTGCGGAATTTATGTATGAACATATACATACATTTGTATACATATATATATTTATATACATTCGTGTACGAGTATGAGTGTATATAATCTATTTTTTTTTAGAGTGGTGATGGTGCATAACAATGAGGACCTCCAGAAATAAATGAAAAATGATTTCACTAATTAAATATTTAAAGATACATATGTACATACACATATAATATTTCATATATGTAAGTTAACAGGTGAAATATCCATTAACTGACATTCAACGGTTGGATATATAATATATATGTAAGCTCCTGCCATTTTGCTTTCCAATGGAATACACAAGAGGCTGTCTATTTATTTATAGATCTCATATATGTACATATGTGTAAGCTGTTTATTGAATAGAATTTTGCATAGTTCATAAATGTACCTACATACACATTTAACTAATGTGAAAAAATAATGTAAATTATGTAGTTTCAAAGATTTCCTTCGGTCTTCGGTCGGCTTTAGAAAAAGGAGAAATGATATGTGTGTATGTATACTGTTTAGTTAAATTTTATTATATGTATGTGTATGTATATATTTTCATAATTTTTAACTTTGTTCTCATTTACGTTCGTACATACGTTCTTGAGTATAAAATTGTGACATTTCTTATTAATTGCTAGATTTTTTCTTTTTCTTTTATTTTTAAGTATTTTTTTCATAAATTGTCTTTCATGCAACAGGGTTTACGTTCTTGCCTTGGCTTAATCTTAATGGCTTTTTCATAGTATTTTATATGCTGTTTTGACCTAAATTGACAAAAGTCCGGTTGTGCCATTAGGGCATGTACCACCAGTAAACTTATGTATGTAATATCGTATTATATAAGCAGGCCCGATTGCACGTCTTTTTAGTTGAATAAATATAAAACTTCAAGTATTTAAAGCTTTTGCGATTTATCGCTTTCAAAAATGCGGAGGCGTTGCGCCTTTCGTATTTATATTAAATACATTTCAAAATTGCTCTAATGAAAAAAGCTTAATTGGAATAAATACAAAACTTGAATAAATGCTTAAAAGCTTAACTGAAATTAGTTTTACACACAAACAATTATTTTTGCTGTTTATTCGATTTTTCTTCTTCTTATGTATTATAATTATATTTGTTGTTAATTGACTAAAATTGATTTTGTTCTAAAGGACGTGTTTTTCATTTGACTATTCAAGTTTTTTTTTTTATTTAAGTTGCTAGTTATTCTATATTTTCCTCAAAATGTCATATAAATGAGTTACGAAAAGAATTCAAATTTAAGGAAAGTATTTATGTACAGTACAGTTTTTAATATAATATTAATGAATTAACAAAATATTTGTAAGTTCCGACTGTTACGTAAAGTAAATACAAAGTCGATAGCAACAGTCATATAATCTGTAGATTGAAATTGATATTTTTTTCAGTGATCTGTAAAAAGAAAAATGCCACTGAGCCATATTCAAAGGTCTTGGCACATATTTTTTTTGCTATTATTGCACTTGAGAGATATATATGTATGTACAAAATTAACGCTTTGTATACGTTTAATGGACTATTGGGCAAACGTTTCCTTCAATATTTGGTGTGTGCTTTGATGTTTGCCATACAAATGAAGGGCTAAATCCCCAGCAACCGTCTGAGGGCTTTTATTATACATTGGAATCGACTTTTTAGTACATAACAAACAAATTGATAAAAGATTTCTGTATCGAAGGAAAGTTAGTTCTAATCAGCCTGATAAAAATAAGTAAAGAAAAGATCGAAACATTTGACGTTTTCATTTCGTTTCCCTATTTGTTCTAGTAAAGTGGCAAAAACAATATGTGTTCCCAAGGTTATTAGGGTAACTTTTGTCAAGCTTCCAGCTTGGTTCAAATTTTTGTGGGAAAAATAATATGTATAGTGCACAGTTGCCTGCTGCAGAAGCATATTCAAAATATAACGATTTTTTTTTTTTAATATTTTTTTTTTTGAGATTGTAAGACTAGCAAATCAGCTTTCTAAAAATGTTTGCTATACGACGGGTTCATCTTATGGATGTTTTTAACAGGCTTATCTATGCGTTGGAACTTAATTTAATGAAAGAATTTTTGAAGTTAAAATTCATTTATGGTACGCTTTACTGGTGATTTAGCTAAAAAAACGACATGCTTTTTTTTATAGGGACATTTTCCAAATAGTATTTTCTAAACAGTCAGTTGTTTGCCATCATTTTAGATTTTTCGGGTATCGCTATTAAGAGTAATCCTTTTTTGGGTTAATACTTTTATATATAATATTTTTTTCCTTACCATTTATAGATAAATATTTGCTTTATATGTATATTTTGTATATAACATTAGACTATATTTTATTTTATATTGATTATTTTTTACCAATATATAATTTTTTCACAATATTATATATATATATATCTATATATATATATATATATATATATATATATATCTCCTTGTTGTTTGTAATTATTGCTTTTAGAACATTTCTTAAAAATATATATTTATGCAGTTTTGTAATATATGTATGTATGTGTGTATTCATATGTGTATATATATTTTTGTCGTTTTTACTTTAGTACGTCTTCGATCCAGAGTTTTTCTTAGTATTTTTTGCGTTTGGTTTACTTATATTACACATGTTAAGCATGTATCATAGACATTATATGTACATATGCATGTACACACATATACGCTATATATACATATATCTTCCATATACACGTGCAATTAGTTTTTGCTCTTTTATTGGTGTATAAATTTATAATTATGTATATTTAAATATTCCTTACTGATTTCAGCCGGCCACAATGGCGTTTTAGCAATAATACAGGAATTCGTATCTATGTACACGTATTTATGTAATAGTTTAAATTTTTGTGTATGGGTGTATGAGTTGTATACTCTGCATACTTAATATCCATTATATATAAGTATGAGCTAATGTTCACGTGTATATTTGTAAACATTTGCAAATTTTGTGTATATGTGTGTAGGTATGTTTGTTTTTATATAAGAGTATTAGACACCTCAACATCCCATTTAGCAATTAAATACTTTAATATGCAATATATTATTTCATACATTTCAATTTTCTTGAAATAATTATTTTTATATAAATGTGTATTTTGGTTAGAATAGTTTTGTTTTTGGTTTTGTTTTTATCATCATTGCTTTCTTTTGTTTCTTTTTATTTTATTAAAGTAACATCATTGGACAATTGTCATTCAATTAAGCATCACACCGTCATTTGACTGACCTTTCAAGCTACCTACAATTGCATTGGTGCTAGTAGTCGATCAATCTTTAAGCCACTTTGGCTATTAAACAAAAAACTTCAACTCTGCATTTGCATGACTTATCCATTAGCTCCTCTCTACACTTCGCCTAACTATTATGCTTCGTCCAATTCTATCTACGAGCACAGGATTTTAACAAGCTTTTGCTTCACCAAAAGCTTAAGCACAGTTTCTTCACTAATAACAATATCTGATTCTGATCTGCCTCTGCTATTTAGACTTTTGTTTTCCTTTATTCGTTACTACATTTAATTGTTTTTTATTTTATTTTTTGCTTCACAGTTGCTTTGCCACAATTTCATCCTATCTAAAAACTACAAATTTCCTTAAATTTCAGTTTTCAAGTTATTTTCTCATTAATATTCCTCGGCATTGTGTATTCAATTTTGTTTTTGGTGCTTCAAAATCCCAGCACTGTAATATCCAATTGACGCCACTCAATCGCTAAGCTCGGCAAAGAACCAGGTTGACGTCCAGGCTAGGAGAGCTGCCTTCTACAGTGTACCAATTCAATGCATTATGCACATTTATGAAATTAATGTATAAATGTATGTATACTCGTATATTCACATTCCTCATCGTTTTATTTTTCAAATACTAATATGTATGTAGACAATTTGCTTTGTTTGAAAGCACATTGCTTCGTTTGGTTTTAAACACTTTTGTCAATTAAGATTACTCATTTTTCTAATAATAACGTTTTTCATTTTAATTTTTTTATTTTTGCGTTTTTAATTTACTTTATAAACACCTTCTCCACTCTTGGTCAATCCCAATTTACTTGCATTTTTTCTTTTCTTCTGCTGAATTTGATTTTTTGGCTTACAGTTTCTACTTACATTGCAGTATTTAACGTATAATACTTTTCCACTTTCCTTTGCCCATATGACAGTAGCATTTCAAAATATTGTTATCCTTTGTTGGATTGTTAATCGCTACAGTTGAACAAACCATACATATATAAACTCTTATGTAACTAGAAATAATTTTCTCCATAGCTCATGCTTGATTTAACAAAGTCCTTTTATAGCATATTTGTCTTTTTGGTTTAATTTTTTATATTTTCTTATAATTTCACAAGTATATAATCCTCACATATTTATGTATATATTGTTATCAATTAATGTGTTTATTTAATATATTTATTTAATATTTACTGTAAGTATGTATGTATGAAGTGCCGTACTATTAAAATTGGTGTTTCAAATTATTACCGCTAGGTTTGTTATTTTTCATTATGTATATTTATGCATGTATTGTATATATTGTAAGTATTTTGTTGTAAGTAGTATTAAGCAAGTGTTCCATTACTGTCAGCCGCTTGCTAACGGTGCATTATCGAAAACATGATTTAATTGAATTTTTCTTATTGCTGTTTTTGTTGTTGTCGTTT
Source organism: Ceratitis rosa (assembly GCA_037013455.1). Lineage (NCBI taxonomy): Eukaryota > Metazoa > Arthropoda > Insecta > Diptera > Tephritidae > Ceratitis > Ceratitis rosa. Next base: position 1,548,943 of record JAWMAG010000012.1, read on the forward strand.
TTATGCTTCCTATTTTAATAAATTTTCAATTAGTTTAGTTATTGTTGTTTTAAAGTATTCGGCTTATTATTCTGTTATGTGTGTATGCTCTTTTATAGTAATGATTTTTACTAATATGCTCTTTGTAAAAATTGTTCACTAAAAACATTAGAAGAGTGAACAGTTTTTTTGGCAAATTTCATAGGACTCACTGATTACAGGTTAATCTTTGTTTCTTATGAGGATGTAGATAAAAGTTTCAATCAACTTTCAAAGAGTGCCATGAACTGTGGTTATAGCAAAAGTTTTGTTTTTTTTAATCGGAATTTTCTTAATGTAAATGAAGGGATTAATTCAAGCCCGATATGTTGAGGATCAAATTCCCATCGGCTTTTCTTCGATATAATTCTTAGGATTATGAAACTCAAGAGTGCGGCTAAACAAATTTCTGAAGGTTTAAACAGAGAGCAAGAATGTTATTCATTTGGAACTTTACTAAAGGCTCTGGGCTTTTTTCTGCTGTTTGCTTAAGCAGGTTCGTGTAGACTTTCAGCGTTGGGTTCCCCTTTATAAATGTTGCAGTTTTAATTTTAATTTTTAAATCTAACTCATGTGTGTGCATAATTTATGGTTTAATTTGTTTTTGTACTTGAACACATAAACAAACATACATTGATTGAATACGTATATTTTAGCTAACTAGTTCAAAACGTTACGGATGGTATTACATACAAGATAAACGCAAAATAAGCCAGAATTTACTAAAAATGTTGGCGTGTATCAATAAACGTCCAACGCTTAAAATAAAAAGCGAGAAAGCAATAACGTTTGATCTTAAGCGGCGAGCGATATGTTTGTTTATGAGAAATTTAAAATATTAGTCACGATATCGGTTTCGACACGCTCAAGTGACCACTGATGAACATTAATGGATAGATATTTGAATTAATATAATAATAATTTCATGACTATCAACTCAATATTGTTTATTCTTTATGTTAAACAATTAAGAATGCAATCAAATATATATGTACATATGTACATGTTTATGCATTTGTTTGCTTTCATGCTTCTATTTGCTTAAAACCGTAAAAAAGCTTATTGGAATTAATTCAACGTTCAATAAATGCATTGGCAAACAATTAATTATGAAATTTACACAATCAACATATCAGCAATTGTTCATCAATAAATAATTTGAATTTCAAAATGATTTACAGTCTTGCTTGACTTTTGAACATATGTATGTAGAAATGTGTGGATTTCGAAAATGTTACCCATACGACATGGCGCTTTTTGTTACTTTTGGATGAGTTTTCAATCAAGAGGTGTATTTGATGTAAATATTTCACAAACTAACTAACGCCAGCGCTGCTTTCCGCTCGATTCATTTCGGACTGCTTAAATTTTTACCTAAGATGTCTTTTTATGGTACTTATATATGAGTGTAATTGATTTCCAATTAAAATTTGCTGCCTGTTTTGTTTTAAAATAGTAAAAGTAGATATTAACATAATTCAATTTTCTTTAACAAATAACACAATACCTAACGTTGCTGTATTTATATCATTACTTACATAAGTAAGAATCTGAATGCATATGCGTGATTCTTGTATATGGTACATATGTATGTATGTATGTTTATATGTTTCACTTAGTTAATAATTTATTCTAAATATTTTAATATTAATATACACATATATATATATATATTTGTATGTTTGTATTTGGTGTATTTGGCTATCTTATTCTTGTGTTGATTTCTGGTAACTTTTCCACCTTCCTGTGTGCTTTTTAATCACCACGCTATCCCACCTATGTATTTCCAAAAACGTATTTGTTGTCAAATTTGTTTGTTATTTTTTAGATTCATTATTGATGTTGACATACAAATTATTACGATCCTATGTCAATGCTTAATGGTATCCATTTGTGAACGCCGCAGGAATTAGTGGTCCCTGTAAATAGTAAAAAAAAAGAAAAAGACACACGAATGCAGAGAGAGAGATAGACAGTATAGCGGTGCAAGAGGTATTAGAGAAATGTGGATAAAGAAGAAGGAAAAAGAGTAAAAAACAAGATTAATTAACTTATTACCTTAATTGTTTCAAAAATTGCTCAAGTAAAAGTATAAAAATTAATTTGAATTAAAAATCTGTACGTTAATTAATGATATTTAATTGGGAACGTGTAATTTGGTACTACAATTAAGTAGAATGAACATGTGCAAACATATTTTCAGTTGAAAATATGAGGGAACCGCAAAGTGTGAATATAAATCGACTTGATTATCCCCATTAGCAAATAGATATCTTAAATGAGAAAACGGCTTTAAAATTTTCTAATTGTGATAAATTAAGCATTTTCAGAAATAGGTATTAAGAATATTTGGCGAAGTAATGTATATGTAACTTACGAGATGATTTCCCCATAAATTTAAATTAACTTAAATTAATAACTGTTTGAAAACTGCTATGTGTATCGGAAAATGCACATGTCTTGAAAATCTCGCGATAAAATCAGAAAACAAACCTTGGAGATTATAGCTCACAAGCACAGTTCAATAACTACCGTCGCTTATAGTGACCATTCTACCTAAAAATTATAATTAACTACACTAAAAACAAAAAATGTGTGAAAAATAGTTTGATCTTCTGTGTGTCTACGCTAAAATTTTGCTTGGTTTTGAGCGTTCGCCTACCTTGTGCAACTGCTTATACGTATATTTCTGTCTATGTTTTGTTGATTAATCAGTCTTATTCATTTTATATGTTAGCCATCGCAAAGTTCAACGAATATATCTGTGCAAAGCAAAAAAGAAATAGAGAGAAGCAGAGAAAAAGAGAAAGGAATAGATTTCCATTTATTAATTCAGAAATATTTTATGTGACTGACCAACTGAAAAACGTGTTATTTTTGGAAAACAACTATTTAATAAATGGATTCAGATTTTTAAATATTAGATATTATTATGACTGGTAACTTACAACAGCTTAAGTAATCTTTTGCCGATACTAATTTAAATTACTTTAAGGAATTAGAAAATGATATTTTTTCAATTAAAAATTTTTAATTCCCAAAATTGCTGATTTGGACTGTTATATCAATTGGATCGAAAAGTGGTTGCACAAGTTCGCAGTTTTTTGAGTGTTTTTAATTAAGTTCTTCTAAACAAATTAAACATTTTGTGTCCAACTTTTCGCATTTTATTAAAATTACATATTAGAATCATTCTCGGTGTCAGTGTTGGTTGAACAACTTATGTGATTAGATAACTTACCGGACTGTAGTTTAATGGTGCCCGACTAACGGCAATTGGAAATCCAGACGGTTGCGGGCTGGTTGCCTGTACATAGCCGACGCTGTCGGCAGCATTAGAGCTGTACATATCAATGGTCGGCCCAGGAGAGTTGGTCGAAGGAAAGCCTTGTCGGGTGGTGGTGGTGTGTGGGGATGCAGAAGGTCCGAAGGTATGGGCTGCTGCTGCAGCAGCTTGATAATTATTCATCACTAAAAAGATAAAAAGGAAAACATTTTTAAATTTAAAAATTTTTGGAAGTGCAAATTATTTTATTCATACGAGGGCTGCTATATGTATTTCTGGCCTAATAATGAAAATACGAATATTTATCAACGAAAATGGTTTTATTATTCTTCAAAATATTCTCCATCAAGATTTATACACTTTTGCATGCACCCAAACCAATTTTCGAGGCACTTTTTCCACTCCGATTGAGACACTTCCAAATCATGGTTTTTGAATGCTTCAGCAGCATCTTCTGGTGACGAAAATCGTTGACCACGCATTATTTTCTTGATGTGTGGGAATAAAAAGAAGTCATTGGGTGCCAAGTCAGGGCTGTACGGCGGATGACTCATCAATTCGACGTTTTGGCCGGTCAAAAAGTCGATGTGTGAGAGCTCGCATTGTCATGGTGCACAATGATTCGTCTTCTCTTGTTCGTTTTTCGAATTTCTCCGAAGACTTCAGGCAAACAAATGGTGGTGTACCACTCAGAATTGACCGTCCTACGTTGCTCAAGCGGAACAGTCGCCACATGACCAGTTTTACCGAAGAAACAGGCGACCATTTGCTTCGAAGTGCTTCTTCCACGAACAACTTTCGTTGGATTTGGCTCGTCTTGGAAGACCCACACGGTCGATTGCTGTTTTGTTTCGGTCTTATACGCATAGATCCATGATTCGTCACCTGTGACGATCTTATAAATGTCTTTTGAAGCACTGCGATCGTATTTTTTCGGCATTTCTTTACACCAATCCACACGAGCCTTTTTTTGAGCGATTGTCAAATTGTGCGGGATCCAACGAGAACAAACTTTTTTTACGGCCAGGTGTTCATGCAATATCAAATATATGCTGGTAGGAGAAATGCATAGGCATGCCTCTATCTGAAGGTATGTTACATGCCGGTCTTGCATTATCAGTTCACGTACGGCAACGATGTTTTCTGGCACAACGGCTGTTTTTGGACGACCTTCCCGGAATTCGTCTTTGAGCGAGCGTCGGCCACGATTGAATTCGTTGTACCAGTTTTTCACAGTGCTATAGGATGGTGCTTCATAGCCATACAAAGATTTTAGTTCATCGATGCACTCTTGTCGTGATAATCCACGTCGAAGGTTGTGAAGAATGATCCCTTGAAAATGTTCACGAGTTAATTCCATTTTTTGGCCGAGATGAATTTTTTAATTCCCTGTAAATAAAACAATTCACGATTAAATGACAAAACGTTCTGAGTGATGGTATGCTAAAAAATGTCAAACTTTCCAATGGAATGTCAGATTGCACCTGGAAACACTTAGTGTTGCCTAGGCCAGAAATATATATAGCAGCCCTCGTACATCACTATACAATAAACTGTTTTAATTACATTTTATAGCGAAGAAAAATAATTTAATATAAAATATCGCACCGAAACGCTGCAAATAAATATGTATAATCATGAGGTCAATAAAAAAGGGAGTCGAAAGAAATAATAGACAGCGCCACTTGTTCTCTGTTTTCCCTGCTTATCGCTAGTTGAAAATATTAAGTGTAGCCAGGTGGCCTGATCCTTCCAATAGAGTGGATGCGTTCCTTTTCCTTTGTTACTTTGCTTCCACCTAGCAAAGCCGATTAATCGGTTGTCGAAATCGTCTACGCATCTGTACCATATGTGGTTTTGGTTCGTCGCGAGAGGACTTTACTTTTTTATTTCCTACTCAGTCCAAAGTAGCACCCGTTGGAGAGAGTGATTCTGCATTTCAAGGCTGAAAATATTGTTGGTGTTAATGCTGGTTCCTAGACGAAATTGTCTACGACCTCAAAGATATGTTAACAGTTACGTGGGAGCCACGACGGAACTGTGCCGACTTTTTGTCGCTTCGCTTCCTTCGCAGAACTCACGACGTCCGCCAGCAGTTGTACACTTTTATAGATGATTGTCATTTTTTATTTAGCTCTCCAGCAGAGTCACTTCATCTGAAGCCTCGTTTGGTACCGAATGACTCGAAAAGCTCCTTCCTAATGCTAACTGTACGCTGGTATTGTCCAGCGTCAGCTTAAACCGCCGTTCAAGTATTACAGCTATCGAAAGCAGTATTGAATCGGTGAAAAGGAATAAATACAGGTTCCAAGATAGACGAAGTTATATACGACTTCAAAGTTATGACTTTCAACAGTGACGTGGGAGCGATGACTGCTTGTGTGATGACAGGAGTTATTTCGTTTTGCCCTCGTTTATAATCTTCGCTTCCTTATCCAGTCTGAGGAAGGCAGAACTCATAGCGAGGTTGTTGAGGCCAATAATGTCAATATCATCGGTGCACGCCAGCAGTTATACATTCTTATAGAAGATTATACCTTTCGTATCTATTCAGCTTTGCATTATTTTCTCCAGCAGTAAATTAAAGAAGTCACACGATAAGGAATCACCCTTCCCGATCCTGACGAAGCTTTTAATGTTGGTTAACGTCAGTTTACATAGTCGTATACGTTTGGCGGGGATAGCAAATTCAGATTTAGCGGCGTAAAGGCAGCTCGTATTCGTGCTGTCGAAGGCGACTTTGAAATCAATGAAGAGTGGTGTGTGTCGATCCTCTTTTCGCGGGTCTTTTCCAAGATTTGGAGTATGGTGAGTATTTTTTTCAGTACAGTTAATTTAATTTTCTTAAAGAGTAAAAATGCTTCGAAATGCTTTATCAAAAATTGTTAATAATTTAATTTAAATTTACAAAAAACATCTTTTTTTCCAACGAAGCACAATAAACAGCCGATTTGAATGGTACCAAGCTATTCAGGATGGTACTTTGCTACTCGGTAAAACGAGAATCTCTTAATTTTACGATACCAGAACACCAATTCGGTTTTCGTGAAAAATATGGTACTACAGAATAACTCTATGCAATACTTCTTGACTTAGCACAAGTGTTTGACAAGGTTTAGCAAAAGGTATTACATAAAATTTATAAAACTCTGTTTAACCAAGTCTACTATATATTTGATTCATATCTGTCTAACAAGTGATTTATTGTGAAACATTCGGAATTAATCACTGAGGAGTTTCCAGTTAATATTCCTCAGGTAGTGTTTTTGGGCATGTAATATACATTATATATACTGCAGAAATCCCAGAAAGCTAAAAAGTATAAACATCCAATTTCGCGTCGAATGTCGAAGAATGGCTGGCAAACTCGAGTATTAAAGTCAATGAGCAAAGTGTAAGAACGTCACATTTACGTTACAACTATAGGTCTTGCCATTAGCTTTTACTTTAGAACTCTTTATTACAAACTACTCATTTACAAAGCAATATTAAAGCCAATTTGGGTGAAACTAATATTGAGAAGTTCCAGTCCAAATATCTATAAGAGTGATTTGTAAATATAAATATATACCTTGCTATCCTACTGGTTAAGACTGAAGTTAAAAGGAACAGAACGAAGTACCTCTCAAAACTGAGAAATCATCCTAACTTATTAGCTAATGCTTTATGCAACTCTTCCGGAAATTCCTGACTGCAGCGAACAGATGTTACCGCCTTCTAATGAGGGCGCCATAGTCAACTTTTAAGTTCTTTGTACTTACTGTTGGGCTTAAGTTGATTTAAGACCGATCATAAATTAGTTGTTGCTGGTAACCAGCGAGTATTTTAAAGAAATTTTTCTCTAACTAACTTGAGCATTGGCAACTCTGTTACTGTGAAAGCAAATTGTGAGATCTACCAGGTGTGTTTGTTGAAGTGTGCCGGTTTTACTAGTAGATGTCGCTAGCAATATGTATAAATTTCTATGATTTGGCATGTATGTAATTTTTTTCTATCGACATTAACCTACACAAATATGCAAGTCACATACCGCCAAAATAATAGCGTCATATATATTTACCTCAGGGAATATGTCGAGTTTCGTTCCAAGTAAATCGCATTTGCGGCATTCGTTGCTTTTCTTATTTCATCAAAAGAAAAAAGCAGTTGAAGCTCATCGGTTGCTGGTAGAAACTTATGGTGAACATGCTCCAGTGATTAGAACATATGAGACATGGTTTCGTCAATTTAAAAGTGGAGATTTCGATTTGACATACAATGAACATCCTGGTGCAGCGCAAAGGTTCGAGGACGAGGATTTGCAGGCGTTATTGGATGTTGATCCAACCCAATCGCAACCAAAATTGGCCGAAACTCTACATGTGACTCGAGGAGCAATTTGCCAACGTTTAAAAGCCATGGAAAAGATCCAGAAATATGGCAAATGAGTGCCACACCAGCTGAACGATAGACGAATGGAAAATCGAAAAACCGTTTGTGAAATGCAGCTTCAACGATTCGAAAGGAAATCTTTTCTGCATCGAACTGTCACGGGGGACGAAAAATGGATTTATTTTGAGAACCCGAAGCGAAAAAAATTATGGCTTTCCCCTGGTGAAGCTGGCCCATCGAATGCAAGGCCAAATCGCTTTGGCCGTAAGACAATGCTCTGTATTTGGTGGGACCAATGTGGTGTGGTGTACTACGAGTTGTTAAAACCTGGTGAAGCGGTGAACACGGATCGCAACCGACAACAAATGATCAATTTGTATCATGCGTTGATCGAAAAACGGTCGGAATGGGCCCGAAGACATGGCAAAGTTATCTTGCAACATGACAACGCGCCGTCTCATACCGCTAAACTGGTGAAAGACACATTAAAAACACTCAATTGGGAAATATTATCGCGCCCGCCGTACTCTCCAGACTTCGCCCCGTCCGGCTATCACCTTTTCGCATCGATGGGACACTCCCTTGCAGAGCAGTTTTGCTAAGTTCGCTAATTTGGAAGAAGTCGAAAAATGGCTCGTCGAATGGTTTGCCTCGAAAGAGAAAAAGTTTTTTTGGAATGGTATCCATAATTTGCCTGAGAGATGGGCGAAATGTGTAGAAACCAACGGTCAATACTTTGAATAAAAAAATTTTGAGATTCCTCTGAAAATTAACTGTATTCTTTATCGAAAAAACCGGCAAACTTCAACCTGGTAACTGTAAAACTTTAGATAGTAAAAAAGAAAAAGAGTTAAACGTGTGTTGCAAAATTATAAGACCGTTGGTATTTGTCCCAATTTGGAGCTGCTTTTAGTGAAAATTCCCCACTGTGTGGTAACAAATTTAAAAAAAAACCCAGATGCCTACGGTACCAAAAATAATGCTGGAAGAAAAAGGAAACTAAGTCCTCGCGATGAAAGAAAACTATGCCGCGCTGCGAGTAATTCTATGAAGAGTTGCTCCACTATTTCTCGCCTTCCCGGCATAAATGTAAGCCGTCAAACGATATGGAGAGCGCTAAAACGAAGTGGAAACATAGAGCGAGAAAAGATTAATCCAGTGCCACGTCTGCTACCTCGTCACAAAACTGTCCGTGTGCATTTCGCCGAACAAAACATGTTAACAGATTGGACCTCGGTAAGAAATTTCTCTAGGACATCCAAAATGGAAACAAATTAATCAGAATTGGATTCCAGGTAATTTTTTCAGATGTAAAAAAATTCAACCTTGATGGGCCAGATGGCTTTAACGGATACTGGCATGACATTAGAAAAGAGCCGCTCTATTTTTCAAAACGAAATTTTGGTGAAGGAAATGTAATGGTGTTGGGAGCGATTTCCTCCACAAAAACACTGGAACTGCAGTTCTGCTCAAACAGAATGAAGAATAGTGACTATACAGCTGTCTTGCAAAGCAGTCTGATACCGTTCCTAGCTTCTGAGCCAGACAAAAATTAAGTTTTCGAACAGGATAATGCCGCCATTCATGTAAGTAAGGAAACAAAAGATTGGATGGCAACGAATTCCATCAACTTACTTGAAAGGCCGGCATGCTGTCCAGATGTCAACCCAATGGAGAACATACGAGGAATCCTCGTCCGCCAAATTTATTCCGAAAATCGCCAATTTAACACAGTAGACGAAATAAAATCGGCCATAATCGAAGAGTTATGAGAGCCAAAATGAAAAAAGGGTCGGCAGTGCAGACAGGCATTGATCGCTACATAAATGTGGTAAACAAAAAGAGGAAATCTAGTCCTCCCAAAAAAGTGATTAATGCCAAGAAGTTTAATACCGTTGGCTCCACTATCGATGCTGATGGTAATGCACTAAAAGGGAACAGATTTGCCCCGTTAAATGAGGAAGAGCATATAACAGACCCGAAGGGTATTTCCACAGTCGCCAGTACTAAATCTCCACCAATCTACTTGCGGGAGCGCAGCTCCACTTCGTTAGTTACGAACATAGCTAAGATAATAGGTACCAACAATTTTCACTTTGTACCTCTTAAAAAAGGAAACATACACGAGACAAAAATACAAGTACATAGTGAAAAAGACTTTTGTGAAGTCATTGTGTTTCTCTCTGCAAACAAGAATTATTACTCTTACCAGTTGAAGAGTGCGAAAGGTCTGATTGTTGTAATTAAAGGAATTGAAGCGACTGTTGACTCATGTGACATAAAAGAAGCTCTAGAGGAGCAAGGGTTTAAAATTAGGGCGGTCGTTAACATAATTAACAGAAATAAGCGCATCCAATTTATGGTTTAAAATACCTATTACACCGAAGAATCACGGTGGAAGAAGCGCTTAAGCGTAATGGTCCCGTGCAATGCACAAACTGTGAGGAATTTGGTCAAACAAAATCCTATTGTACTTTACGTACCGTTTGCGTAGCATGTGGTGATCTTCACCATTCTACCAAATGCCGCTTGAATAAAACGGATGCAACACAAAAAAAGTGTAGCAACTGCGGTGGTAATCACACCGCTAATTATAGAGGTTGTCCGGTTTACAAAGATTTAAAATCTAAACTTTCTCAGGGTATACAAGCCAAACGGATATGGGAGTTGTCCCATATACTACTTCCAACATACCCAGCTCAAATATTGGTCAAATTTCCTATGCCAACGTAGTAAAAGCCAATGTACAGGCCCCACCAGTCACCCCATCCAGTACTGGAGTGGGGACCATGATTCTGAATCTAACCCAATGCATGACACAATTTATGTCAACCATGCAAAGTATGGTTCAAGACCTAATAAAGGCGCAAAACCAAATGCTCCAAACCCTGTTGACCAAAAAATGAGTGATCTCAGGATTTGCTTATGGAATGCTAATGGTGTAAACCAGCATAAATTAGCACTCAAATTATTTTTACAGACCCACGAAATATATATCTGAAGCACATCTCACCCAGAAGTATAATTTTTACATCCCTGGGTTTAAGCTGTACAACACTAATCACCCTGATGGCAAAGCACATGGTGGCACAGCTATACTCATAAGGAACCGTTTAAAGCATAACTTTCTTAATTCTTTTTCAACAAATTGGTTGCAGTCAACCTCGATCACCCTTAAAAATAGGGGGGTTGACCTTACTTTAGCTGCAATTTACTGTCCGCCACGTTTCGTAATAACGGAAAAACAATTTAGCGACTTTTTTATGACTCTAGGAGATAGGTTCCTAGCTGGAGGTGATTACAATGCGAAGCATACTCATTGGGGATCGAGGCTAATTAACCCGAAAGGTCGTCAGTTATATAACACGATCATAAGTACAAAACATAGTTACGATTTTATCTCCCCAAGACAACCAACTTACTGGCCTACGGACTCAAGGAAATTACCTGACCTGATTGACTTTGCAGTCACTAAAAACGTAGATAGGAGTTTAGTATTTGCTGAAACCTGTGCTGACTCATCTTCTGATCATTCCTCAATAATCATTAAGTTGAACGAACAACCAATTGAAAGTGAGCATGCTTTTCGACTTACTAGATCAAGAACTAACTGGCTTAGATATAAAAAATACATTAGTAGTCATATACAGACCAATCCGCAAATAGAGGGAGGAACTGACGTTGAAAATGAGTTACTTGTATTTAACAGTATACTAGCAACAGCAGCAACTATAGCCACACCAGAGCAGAATAAAAAAGCAAAGGCATTGATAACTAATAGTGGAATAGAATTACTGGTCCGAAATAAGCGACGTTTGCGTCGCGAATGGCAAGCCTGCCGATCTCCCGATGCAAAAATTCGTCTTAAGGTGGCAGAAAACAAACTAAAAAAGGCATTAGTATACGAAGAAGAAAGAAATATCAAACATCTTATCACGTCTTTGTCTCCCAACGTTTCTAATAAAAAATCTCTATGGAAAGCTAGCAAAAACCTTAAGCCGCCAGTAAGCACTGAAGTATCGTTGAGAATGCGTAATGGTTCATGGGCAAGAACGGATGAAGAGAAGGCGTCTTGTTTCGCAGAGCACCTCAGCATAGTATTTCAACCAAATACTGCTACATATAGTGCACCTTTGTCACCGACCCATACTGCTCCTAGATACACTGTTACTTGCGGAGCATCTGTGTCTGAACTAAAAAACACTATTGCCGCCTTAAATCCAAAAAAAATCTCCAGGAGACGATCATATCTCACCAAAAATGCTAAAAGAATTGCCAAGCATTGCTCTCGTTTTTCTTGCAAAGCTTTTCAGTGCAATTTTGATGCTAGGATATTATCCACAACTCTGGGAAAAAGTCGCAGATAATTATGGTAGTTAAACCAGGTAAAGATGCAACCCTGTCGTCATCATATAGACCAAACAGCCTGTTGCCTTGCCTATCAAAACTTTTCGAAAAAGTGCTGCTATCAAATATTACTCCTTTTTTCCATCAAAATGATATTATTCCTACACATCAATTTGGTTTTCGGGAAAAACACGGCACGATTGAACAAGTAAATCGTATAACAAACGAAGTAAGGAAAGCTTTCGAAATGTGAGAGTATTGCTCGGCTGTTTTTCTTGATGTGGCACAAGCATTTGACAAAGTGTGGTATGATGGCCTCATTCATAAAATTAAAAAAACATTACCTAACACGTTCCACAATATCCTTGAATCCATCATTACATAACAGAAAAGTCTCCGATTACGGCAGGTGTTCCGCAGGGTAGTGTTCTTGGACCAATATTGTACATACTGTTTACCGCAGATATCCCTACAAGTGACGAAGTAATTACGTCAACATTTGCGGATGATACTGCTATACTAATTCGACATAAATGTCCCATTACAGCCACAAAAGTGTTACAGCAGCATCTTAAACAAATTGAAGAATGGCTAGCGAAATGGCGCATAAAAGTTAATGAAATCAAGTGCAAACACATAACTTTTACATTAAGGCCAAAAACGTGTCCTACTGTTAAGCTAACAATGTATCAATACCGAAAGCTGACGAAATTACATACCTCGGAATCCACTTGGACAGGCGCTTAACCTGGAGACGACACATTGCCGCGAAAAAGCTGCAGCTTAAACTCAAATCTGCCAGTTTACTTTGGCTTTTAAACAAGAAATCTGGACTAAGCCTTAACAACAAAGTCCTCTTATATAATATAATAATAAAACCGATATGGATGTATGGGATCCAGTTATGGGGCACAGCTTGCGCGACGAATATAGATATAATTCAAAGATTCCAATCGAAAACGTTAAGAGTAATAACGGGCGCACCATGGTACATGCGTAATGAAAATATTCATAGAGATCTAAATATACCTACATCAAGGAAGAAATTGAAATCACAGCAAAAATATACTTAACAAAACTGCTTAACCATCCGAACCCTATGGCTAACACTTTGGCCCATGCAACAAGTCAAACCCGCCTGCGAAGAAGAGACAAAGCAACCTTCTGAAGAGCAACGTCAAGCCAGCGGCCCATTCCTACTAATGGACTTTATGTTTTAATTTAGTTTAAGATTTTATTACTTATTGTTAGGCTTCTGAAGTCGAAGTAGATTCAATAAATAAATATTAATGTTTAAAAAAAATAACCGAAGAGTGGGAAAAGTTAGACGCTGCGCTATTAAAAAAGTTAGTTTGAAGTATGAATACGAGGATTATTGAACTAATAAAAGGAAAAGAACAACAAATAAATTATTAAAACAAAAACATCAAACGCGTCTTCTTATTAAAATCAAACCAAATTGAATAAAAACTCAACGGCCTTATAATTCTGCAACTGCTGTTTAACTCGTTTCCTCTTTTACTATCTATAGTTTTACAGTTAGGTCTCACAATTCGCTTTCAAAGTAACAGAGTTGCCAATGTTCTTTCTTTAAAATACTCACTGGTTACCAGTAACAACTAATTATTGATCGGTCTTATAATATTGCAACAGAATGTATTTATGGCTAGAGCGAAAATGAAGGCAGATATGAAGGGCGGAGGTAAAGAGTCTCATATTCTCACCTCAACGTTCGGTCTAAGAGTATGAGTGCAAAAAAAATAAATGGAAATGGTGACAGTAGTTGGCAGTAAATGACACAATTTATTATTTACTGGGCCATCCTCTCCCCTCTGTAGCCAGCCCTTCGTCTAATCGTGCATGTTGTCATAAACGACTAACATGTCTTCAATGATTTAAAGGAGCGTAGGCTCTGAAGACCTAACATCGTCTCGCACCACTATCTAATAGAAGAACCCTGTGAGTTAAGAGATATGGCGAGTCCGGATTCTTAATTGACGGCGATGGAATACTAGTATACTTACTCGAATTTACTCGAATATTTAGAAGTCTGAATAGCAATTACACGCTTGTAGCACAATAAAGCGGCGGAGGCCGATGGTCTACCCGCTGAGCTACTCAAATATGATAGCGAAGAATTGACATGCACTTTGCTTGACGATTGGAAAAAATGTTAGAGCTGAAGAGAAAACCAGTAGATATTGGAAAATTAAGAAAAACGTTATACCTATATATTTGTACATAATTGTATTTGATTGCATATAACAAAACATACTATAAAATTGACTGTAACAATCCATATAGCTGGTAACCCTAACCATTGACTAAACTATACAACAAAACAACGTAGCTATATATATACGAGTTGGAATGATTTCATTTTTTAATATGCTAGAAGTATTTGTAATTGGGTGTAGTCAAGCTTCTGGGTATGCTGTCACGCACCCTGGAAGCGTGGGGCAGTAACCAACCCGTGTGGAACCTTGGGTCACCGCTAAAGAGAGAGGAAGCTTCAGTGGAGCCGCTCCGACTTATTAAGTTTAAGAGGTTTAAGGGTCCGCTGAAGTATAATTGCAGCGTCTGTTCACCAGAGATGCGGCAGCGAGCGGGCGTCGGTCTTGAACTTTAAACTTACTCGCCTAGCGAGGTTGTGCGCTGGGCTTGAGATCCGCCACGTAAAAACCAGATCACGATTTGAGGGCATGCTGCCCAGCTGGTTGATGTCCTCGTAAGAATAAAAGCTGACATGGGAGAGAGACTCCGTCGTCGAGTACTGGCATTCACCCCGGTGGATAAGTGTCTCTCTACAATTCGCATCAAAGCGAAATTTTTCAACATATCGTTGATTTGGGCGATTTGGCCAAGATCGCCAGAGCGCTTTGAGCGTAGTTACGAGCGCTGCCCCCGATACGATATGAAAATGGTGACTGCGCCGGGGCCCGAAATATGGTTGCCTGTAGTACTAGATTCTAGCACAAACAATTACATAAGCGATCGAAAAACACAAACCAAATCGATCAAGTTGAGATAGACGGAAGACATGTATCCAGTGTTTTAGATGTGCATACGTTCCGAGGTCCCAACATTGACTCGGATCACTATCTTGTTGCAGCGAAGATACGCACGCACCTGTGTGTATCGAAGAACGCCAGTTAAAAAAGGAAAGTTCGACGACGAAAAGCTGCAATCACAACAGACTGTCGAACGGTTTTCTAATCGACTCACACTCTTGCTCTCTGAGAGCACTCACCAGCAACTCGGTATACGGGAACTGTGGGACGGCATTTCAAGCTCCCTACATGCAGCTGCAAACGAAACAATTTGATTTCGTTAAGGTCGCAAAAACAGACTGCCTACCTCGCAACGTTGCGATCGACCATATCACGATACCGAGAACTGAAGAGGGGAGCAAGGCGCATCTGCAGACAAAAAAAGAAAGAAGCCGAGATGCGTGAGTATGAAGAGCTTGAGGAGCTGGCCGACAGGAGCAGACTTCTGTAGAACACAAAGAGATGATCTAGCCACCGATGCTCAGAGCATATTAAATTTAAATAGAGAACACTTTTCCAGCCAGCTGAATACGTGAAAACGGAGTAACTGGAGATAGTGAACCCGAAACTTCAATCGATAACGATGGAAAAGACGTTCCATTCCATTACCAGACCATGAAGAAGTTCGAATAGCAATCGCCCGCTTAAAAAACAACAAAGCGGCTGAGCTGACGGCCTACCGGAAGAACTATTCAAACATGGCGGTGAAGAGATAACAAGGTGCATGCATCAGCTACTTTGAAGAATATGGTCGGACAAAAGCATGCGCGACGATTGGAATCTAAGTGTGCTCTGCCCAATCCATAAAAAAGGGGACCCCACATTCTGCGCCAATTATCGTGGAATAAGCCTCCTGAATATCGCCTACAAGGTCCTGCCGAGCGTATTGTGTGAAAGACAATCCCACCGTCAACAAACTGATTGGACCTTATCAGTGTGGCTTTAGACCTGGTAAATCAACCATTGACCAGATATTCACCATGCGCGAAGACCCGTGAAAAGAGAATCGACACCCACCATCTCTTCGTCGATTTTAAAGCCGACTTCGACAGCTTGCATAGAAGCTGCCTTTACACCGCTATGTCTGAATTTGGTATCCCAGCAAAACTTATACGGCTATGTAAACTGATGTTAAGCAACATAACAATTTAATGCTGGAGATAATAATGCAGAGCTGAATAGATAAGGTATAATCTTCTATAAGAGTGTACACCTGCTGGCGTACGCCGATGATATTTATATTATTGGCATCAACAACCACGCCGTGAGTTCTGCTTTCTCCAGACTGGACAAGGAAGCGAAGGATATGGGTCTGGTAGTGAACGAGGGCAAGACGAAATATCTCCTGTCATCACACAAACAGTCATCGCATTCACGACTTGTCTCCCATGTCACTGTTGACAGTCATAACTTTGCTCTTGCCAACAGGTGCTACTTTGGACTAAGTAGGCAATTGAAAAGTGAAGTCCTCTCGAGGAACGAAACCCAAACTCTAAAAGTCTCTCATTGTTCCCGTCCTGCTATATGGTGCGGAAGTTTGGACGATGACAACATCTAATGAGTCGGTGTTAGGAGTTTTCGAGAGAAAAGTTTTGTGTAAGATTTATGGTCCTCTACGAGTTGGCAACGGCGAATACCGCAGAGGTGTTATTATATAACTAAAGAAACTTTTCTCTTAAAATACAGATGGTTTCGTTCCTTGCTTGTTGAAATTAAAAGTTGTTCAAAACAATACCATCAAATCCCGGTCATAGGAAACAGTAATCATCTCTCGATAGCGCAATCCATTCATTTTCGAAAAAGTAAGGCCCAATGACCCCGGTGGATCATAAATCGCGCCAAACAGTTACACGTAGAGGATAGAGATGCTTTTCAATATATATAAATAAATCTTGGGTTTTCCGAGCCTCAGTTGCGACGATTTTGCTTATTGACGTGGCCAACGAGGTGGAAATGGGCCTAATCAGTCAAGATGACGAAGATATTTTATTTGTTACTGGCGTAGTTTTTACTTGTGAAATGTCAAAAATTGCAGCTTCGAAAGTGACATTTACCGGAATAGCAGGCTATTCAAAAAAACTCTTCTTATTGGAAACTTAATCTTAAATTGTGTGTCTTAATGATACTCTTGTATGCCTTTCGAATAGGATATTATGAAAACATAGACTTACCTGAGAGGGCTTGAGTGAGGAGCGGTGTGTTGTTGTTCGGCGTTAGTTGTCCGTTAGTTAAATCCACTATTGGTGACGCACATGGGGTTGTTGTAGCATGTGACAGATTGGAGTAAAGAAAAAGACAGTTGTAAAAATGATGCGTTAGTTATGCGGATTAATCAGTTTCACTACAACTGAGTTATGATTTCGAAAACTAGTTCAAAAATTGTGTTAATATTTATTGAATATTTAAAGAGATTGTACATACATGGTATAGAAGTACAGTTATGAAGTAAAGTTTACGAGTATGAGAGTAAGTATTTGTCATAAAAACGATATATAAAAAGTAATCCATATATAGGAGTACAAAGATGTAAGCAAACAGATAACAAGAGGTAAATAGAATAGGACAGTTACAAGTACATATAAACGCTGACAATGGGAATCAGTAAACGCTTCTACGAGTATGTGCAGTAATTATAATATCTAGGTAAAATCAAAACAAAATAGAAGAACCCTCATTAGTTTTTACGAAAAATGTAACTTTGTGATTATGATTAATCCCACTTTATTTCGAAATAAAAAACTGCTAAGGATAAATGATACATTATCATGTCGGTTGAGTTGAAAGTTTATATGCAGTTGGTATTTGTGATGAAGGGATCAAACTGAGTTGATATCCAACTTGTGACATAAGCACAAAAACAACTAATGATAAATTGATTTAAATATTATATAATAATGGAAGTAAAACTCTGTATTCTCTCATTCGCGGCTAACGAAAATACAAGACATAATTGTAAATTATGACATATGTGTGAATGTGTAAAATTAATAAATAATATTCTTGTTGAATTGATAACTACAATACATGCCTAATTGTATGATTTGTACTATGTGGTTTTGTAATGAGTTTATGTGTGTTCCAACTCTAGTCACAGAAAACGTCCCGAAAGTTGAAGATATAACATTTGCATAAAAAAAAAAATAAATTTTAAAATTCTTTTTAGGAAATCCAAGGGATTTTTTATTGTGTTAAATTTTTGGTTTTATGAAAAATATTTGTATTTCCTTGAAGCTGTGTGATTTTTTTTTAAATAATTTTAGGTTTTCCCTAAACCTATTGGATTTTTCTGAAGTATAGAAAAGGTGTTAGTTTTCTTCTTTTTTCTCACAGACCCACTTAAACAACTATAATTTCATGTTTGTAATACTGGATAAATTACTGCCGAATGTTTTAATAAATAATAAGAGTTAGTAAGTAAATCTAAAACTTTTGTTGTAGAATATCTATTGATTTGATGTATAACCAAATTTATGGCGTTTGATAAGTAAAAAAAGGTATTATAATGTATAGAACTTTGTCAACTGATCTCGAGTGATTTGCAAGACTAAGCCATATCCAAATATATGGTTTGGTGCTTTAAATAAATAAATATATTGTCCCGGGCAAATAGGATAATACACGTTCCAGATAAATGGAGTAAAGTAGGAATGTGGACAAGCAAGACAAATTTCGCTCATGAAATTCTTCTTATGAGAAATATCTGTTGTTGTTTTGAAATATGTTATATTTCATAATAATAGTGTTTCTTGGAACGTTTGGGTTTCAGTGAAGTAATATTTTTTTCAGAATTTGTCTTTTTGACAGCAGTTTCTTAGTTTATGCTCAGTTTGGTTTGCCATTTTACTTACTCCGCAATAGCGTTTGCAAATCATACAAATTTATTACTAAAATAATGGTTCGGATCGTGCGCAGCATTGTGCGCTGCGACCAATATTAGGTCGTCATAACCGCCCCGCATAGTCGGTAATTCGTGTAAACATGGATCGATTACTCTAGTGCACAATGCGCATCCTCAAGACGCCGTGCACACCGAATCAAATACGCTATCCCGGTGGGTCGATCCGTTATCACGCGGAACAATTGGAGCTGGGCCTAGCCATTTTACAAAATGCAACTCCTACCGGAGTTGAAGCCGAACAACCATGAACCGCGTCACACGTTCTTTGAATGGACGCGAACAGAGATGGCCACCAATCCAGATTTTTACAAGAAAATTTTGTTCAGCGATGAAACTAACTTTTGGTTAAATGGGTACATAATAAATAAAATTTTGGAATTTAGATTGACTGTTTGGTGTTCTCTTTGGGCAGAGAGAATTATTGGCCCATATTTCTTCAAAAATTAAGTCGGCCATAATGCTTCAATGGGAAGCACTAAAGAATCTAACGCTATACTCGTGTATTTCAATTGGTGGATGTTGACGACTTATTATGCAACAAAGCACTACATTTATTGAAGGAAACTTTTGGTAAGCGCATTATCTCACGTCGTGGCCTCCAAAATCGTCCAATTCAATATCGCTGGACTATTTTTTGTGGGGTTAAGTGAAATCATTTGTTTACGCAGATAAGCACGAGTTGATTTACGTCTTGGAATATAATATTCGGAGCGTTATTACTTACATATGACTCCAATAGGATCTCTCGGTTGGAATTTATTCGGTCACTTGCTCGAAATCATTTTTAGGACTTAATGGAAAAACCTTATCATTATAATAATAGCGTTAAATAAAACGCATATGTATTATTTCTTCTTGAAAACCACATATCTAAGAGCACTCTTTAAAAGTTCTTGTTGACTAAAATATTATATAATATATTAAGGTATTTTACCCCATGTTTTATTAACCTGCTGTTACACAATCTTATTGTCACTATTTGACCAACAGATTGGGCTTATTTGTTTTGAAAAATTACCTTTGTAATGCTTGTATTGTATTTTAATTTGATAATAATGGTATATTAATTAGTTAGTTGAAAAACAGATAAAAAATCGAAGTTGGGTATTTAATACTCCTAAAAGTATGTTCCACGGCCGCAATAGTAGAGTCGTTGGCATTGCGTACTGCCATTCTGAAAGCCAAGGTTCCAGTCCTGGTTCAACCATTTCTTTCCAAAAGTTTAAAAAATAAAACCCTTCGGCCTTTTGGAGGTGTCTTAGACTGTAAACTGTAGGTCTCTTCTTTTTGTTGGAAAAACATCAAGACGCATACCAAAAACTGGAGGAGGAAATCACTTCAGCGGTTACTAAACGCCAATTATATAAAAATATGCTCCAATTTAAAATTCGGTTCGCTAAAGGGGGAAAAAGCTTATGTTGCATTTTGAATCCCTTCGAAAATTATTTCAGACAAAATTGCATTAGCGTGCAAATGATAATATCATCGCCAAATTAATTTCGAAATTGTTTTTGATTCAACAGTCGCAACGCAACATTTAATTAATTTAAGATTCCTGGTAAAATAATTTAGCTTATTAGTTTATAAATAAATAAGTTTTATTGAACCATAAAGATATTGAAGGTTGTTTGGTTGTTTACATTGGGTAGAGGAAATGAGCAAATTAAAAAATATTACACTTTTTCGCTACTAACCGATTATTCTAATTAAATTGCAAAAATATATGCATGTATATAAGTAATCGTTTATATACATGTATGTACTAACACAAATTAACGAAATACAAATACATATTTATAGGTGTTTATATGTAAATGTATTGGAAAAGGTTTTTGAAACATACGAGTATGTATTTGCTAAGAGGTGTGTATTTATATTCATATATGTACATATATATCTAGATACTGTTAGTATTTGCAACTACAAAGAATTATTTACTTATTCACTAAATTAATGAACATTTATATAATAATAGTATTGTTGAATGATTTGAACAGCTACATTTTGTGTTATCACATACGACTACACGGCATGTATCTATATACATATGTAAATGCACATACCCTTGCATCTATTTATTATGTATGCTTAGTTCATACACGTACATACATATGTATGTACATATACATATATAATTCTAAATCTATTTACTACATCATTTTCTGCTCATGGAATATTCATTAACTATTTATATATGCAAGTACATACCGATAAATATATATTTATATTGTAGTTTAGAATGCAATCAACAATCGACAATTATATGTACCATTATAGTTGATGACTAACTTTGGCAATCGAATTTATTGTTTAAATACATATATTTTATTGCAAACGAGAAAATTTTACGCGTACTTACAAAAGTATGTATGTATGTATGCTCGTAGTACATATTTGAGTTGTTATAAAGGAAAGTCGTGGAAGTCAATTTTGCCCAATATTGAATAATAGAAGCTATTTAAATGTGAAAGTATTATTGAAAATTTATTAACTAAACCCTTTTTGTAATCCTGAAGATTAAGTAAACGGCTTTAAACTTTCTGCATAGTTGGGTTAGTTTTCTACTCTACAAAAAATTGCAAGTCCTTGTTATAACACCATCACATGCGGATTTTATTGTTAAACAAACTAATTGCTTAAAGATGATAAATTCTTCTTTTTCTAAATTGGCGAAATATTGTTTTTAAATATATATAAATAGTATATGTTTCAATTAATATTGCAATTTAATTTCTTTTACTCTACTGAAGAAGAATGAGGAAAGTTCTTTTCTGGCCTCCTTGGGTGAAGACGTTCTGATTTCTAATTTGAAGAAATGTTTATGTGGCTCTGCTTGACAAAAAATGAAAAAGTATTGTAACTGTGGCAAATTTCATTTAAAATGGACTTACGTCATTTTCACTTAAAACAGCTCACATATTTTTGTATACTACATACACATTATTTTTAGTTATATATTTGTATTTGTACGCTCTTACCATATAAGTTATGAGTTTTTGATATGTTATGCTAATCGATACTATTTTTGACAAAAACAATTAATTAATTGTAAGAACAAAAGATTTCAGGTCACATAACTAACATTAATTGGTTACAATTGCAAATTGAATAGATACCAACTACTTATTTTTACATAAAACTGCACTAATCTAATAACTGAAGTCTACCTGACCTTTAGAAGTGTGCCGAACGTAACTGGGTTAATTCGCTGGTGTTTGTTTGGTTGTTATCCAGAGGCCTTTTGGTGTTGCCATTTGAAGTCCGTTTGAGATTTAATTCACATGATATCTTTGCTGGCGAGACCACTTCTTACAATATTTTCTAAAATATTTCAATGTAATATCACGTAATGCGATTTTATTATACTCGTATATTAATATAATAAATCATTTTGTTTATTCCTCTGTACGTACCTTCCTTAATATTTATATAGTTGAGTTTCTACAGTGTTTACAAACAATTTTTACGAAAAGTAGTTTCATATAGGTTCAGACGGTAATGACATTGCGCTCATGGGGACTAAATTAGCGAGCGCCATGTAGCTTATCAGACAAGTCCTGATTATATTTACTTGGATCTCATTTGATAAGGCGATCGATAAAAAATCGATTTCTAAAATGTTGCTTTTATCTGAAGTAATCTACCCTGAACGGACTTTTATGCAGTGACACAGAAATAAATTCTTTCCCTTTATGGTTTTGTAACAGGTCTATGCTTTTAAGAAAGCAGTCTAATATGTCTTCAATGAAAAGTCTGTTGTCAAATAAAAAAATATCTGGAGATATATGGAGACTTCTCTTATTGCCCTACAAGTCGATCGGCGTTCGGCAGGCATAGGCAGCGATGTAAAGTTGTTGCCCTCAAAATTTCACTTGACTGGAAATCAGCAATGTTTTTCACGCTAGTAGAGCAACAGTATAAGAGCATAGGTCGTAACGCCACGGATCAATTATGTGGGACTACTCCAAGACAGTTCCATTTGAATTTGCCAGTACCGAGTTTTTCCTTAAGATTTGCTTTTCACATTTATTAGAAATCGAAAAGTTTTTTCAATCAAGTGTTTATATTATATATATATAATTGGTATTTTGTAACCGCTGAAGCGATTTTCGGCCGAGTTCCTCCTCTAATTAGTGGTTTTTGCGTCTTGATGTTTTTCTAACAAATGTAGGGATCTACAGTTTATGCTAAGCCGCCTCCGAACGGCTGATGGTTTTTTTGTGAGGAGCTTTTATTTCATGTCATAAATACACTCGGAGGTGTTGACATTCCCTGCCAAGGGGCGATAGCAATTATTGAATTTAACTTAATTTTTTAATTAAATTAATTTTCAACTGTAACTGTAAGGATTATATAGAGAATATTACAAAACGACAAAAATTTATTGAATTGCGACTAAACTCTCTTACACTTTCCAAGCTCGACATCTTGTATACTAATACATATACTCCTGTTATACCTATTCGTCCGTTTTCTTAAATAAACTTTATACTCCGAAGTTTATTTCTCTACTTCCAATTTATTTAGTGTTATTTTCAAAATCTTGATTTTCAAGAACTGTTGGCTAAGTTATTTTCAAAGCCTTAATGCATTTTTTTTATTAAAGCTTAATTATGTCACCGCGTCCACTATAAGCAAAGGTTTCCAGCCCATTTTCATGCTTAAGCAACCACAAATAAATAATTTCTTGTTAATTATATATATTTATATATGTATAAGCAAGCGTTTATTTAATAATTCTCTTTATATTAGTGGATTTAAGATTTAGAAAGCAAATAATATTTTGGTATATTTTCTTGCATCTTTTTTTATTTGCATTCTGAATCCATCATCATAAAATCACAGAATATATATATATATATAGATATATATATATATATGTATATGTAAGTTTAAACAGATTTGAAGTGAATTTCATATATGCATTATTTGTGGATAAGTTAAGCATTGCATCAATGTTATTACGAAACAGTTTTCCCGCTCCAACAGTTTATTGCCTTATTATACTTGTATGTATGTGTGTAAGTGAGTAGGTAAGCACGTATGATTTTGTTCTTTTAGGAGCGGGTAAAAAGCAATAGACTGTATCATGAAGCGTTACAAGCATTCGGAAGCCGTTGTTCAACAATTCAATTGTGTTTTTCTATCGTAATTGCAATACATACATGTATTGTTTACCTATTTGTTTGTAATACATTTTATTTTAGATTTCGTAATTAATTCAAATCTCTTGTTTCTTTGTTGTATACATATATTAAGCCGCCAGAGAACGCTTTGACTCTTTTTTATTTAATTTTATTAATATATAGTATAATCGATATTCTTGCATAATTTGTCCCTTAACACGTCTAAAATGTAATGGTTAAATATGCTCGAAATTTTTATAAATTTACTTTGTGTAAATAGAATATGTATGTATTGTATAATAAAAACACAAAATGTTGTCTATTGATTGGGCGTCAAAGATCCAAAATTCATGACAAATATTATATCAAACGACGGAACACAAAACTTCGCAAACACGCTTATACTTTTAATGTCAACTATGCTTAAAGTGTTTTAGAGTGTTTAATTTAAGCGCTTAGCTCATTTTATTTATATGTATATATATTTCAATTACACACATGTATGCAATTGTTTTTTCATTTAAAGCTTATTAAATATATGTATATAGTTTTTTCGCATTTCTATGTTTCAAAGTTTTTAATTTGTTTTGCTTTTCAAGTTTCGCAGAAAAAATGGATGGATAATTAATTTGCTTTATTTTTGTCATTTTCTTAAAAAATTTAATTAACTAAGAAATTCGCAGTAAGAAATATAATTCGTTCATGTAAAAATGTATCTTTATCCTTAAAAATACAGTTATTTAACACATTTAATTTCATAGTTATGCTGGGCATTTTTTTGCTTTAAATATCTTTTTAGCTATTTTGTTATATAATATTCAAGTTTTTTTGGTATACTTTTAAATAGCCTTAAAACATACAAAGAGAAAAGAAAACAGAAAAATTGTAAATTTGACGGCTGCACCAAAAGAAAGCCAAACTGGGAAAGGATCTATTAAAATTTTTAAGTATAAAAAATAAAACGAAAATTTTTTCATGAATTGCTAAAATCTAAAAAACCTTCTTACTTCAAACTTATTTGCATATATGGGTATGTGTGTGCGGTTCTACATATGTATTTAATAAATATTCTTTTATTAATAAGTGGGTTTTTTTTTTACATATACATTTTATAATATGGCTACTGTTTACTTGGTGACTAATTTTGTTCACTAAATTCCAATTGATTACATCTACATGTACTCGTATGCTTATGTGGAAGTTCTATTTTTCTGTATATGTATATTATATTAAAGTATTATGTAGTAAGCAATTATGCATTTAATGCGACAATATGATGGAAAACAAAATTAAATGAGACCAAATTGTATTTATTTAACTGTATATGTGTAAGTTCTAAGGTATCTATTAATATTTTTATACGTTATTTAAAACGAAAAAAATAGTTTACAAAATATTTTGCACATTGGAATTGAATTTGTAGATGAAAGGGAAGTAATAATATTACCAATCCTCGCTGCAGAAAGGGATCAAATGCACTGCAAGCTTAGCTTGGCGGTTCTTAAAATTCGTAGCCAAACATATTTATATTTGTAGATAAGAATGTACATATTTTTAAAATCAATATACGAATATATTTACGTAAAGATCAAAAATTCTAGGAATTGTTCTTTTCAGTCTGAGATTTTAAATATACAAGATAAATTAAAAATTAAAAATAATATTGATCTATGTGGACAACTTTTTTTGGTTGAAGGATGCGCCTGAAGGATAAGCGAAAAATCTAGCAGACCGGTAACCGAAAACCACCAAAAGTCCGGGGTATCCTGAACCCGAGACCAATCGTGGATAGTCGAGGTCTTTTACATTGAATAGCTGCTATGAATTATATGGAAATTAAGAAAATGTGATAATCAAGACGAAAGAAATTACGTATTTATGAGTATTTTTTGTTACAGAAAACCGAGTCGGAAGAATCAGTGTAGGGGAAATGAGTATCAAAACCATTACACAAGCATCTAAAAGGGTCGCGCATTTCAAAGTTTATTTGGCATGAATGAAATGAAAAGTGTCCAAAGTTTCTAGATGATCTTAAAGCGATGCTAAAGTTAAGTTCATTTAGTAGAAAATGGCTATTGATAACACCTTGGATCAATTTAGTTGAAATTAAAAACCAAAATTAGAGAGAGGATTCTTTATGATTATGAGAGTCAAGCATCTGTTAGATTAATCCCATCAATTAACCGACTACAGTACAGAGGGAAAATAATTCGAGTTGTCGAGTAAGTTACTTAACGCGAATAATAAGACTTACTTTTGCACAGTTACCAATTTATACTATGCGATTAATAGTGTGTATTCTATACACCCTTAGAGTCAAGTTGCAAAAGATCTCTATCTTTTATTGAGCCAAGTGATTTATAGAACTTGATATCATCTTCATACACATTTTTTTTAGAATGAAGAACCCCTTCTGGAATGTCATTGATGAATATGTTACTGATATTTCACATGAAGTGCAAAATTGATAATTACTTCTTGCTTTCTATCGATCATGTATGATGAAATCCACTTCATAAAGGGAGATGAAAACCCAAGTAATCGACTTTAAATTGAAATATAGAATAAGTGGATCATGTCGAATGCTTTCCTGAAGTCAGCATTATTATAATAACCATTTTTGAATTTTTGACATGGGTGGTGAATTCCAGTATGTTCAAGAAGGTAGATTATTTACTTTACAAGACCCAATAATGGGCTAATTGATATGTTATAATGGCTTCAAAAATATGGGGGATAGTTCAGATGTATGCAATCCCCCGGTAAGTCATGATAGAAGATCTATTATATGTATGTATATGGGCGGATACCCATTAGTCATCTTGACTTCGGGCTTTAAGTAAAATTATTTCGAATTCTTGTTGAGCGAATTATTTGAAATATAGTAGTTTTGTCTAATTATAGTCAGAGCTTTTATTAAGCTTGAGTAAGCTAATCCTTTCATTTCTAAAGCTTCCTAATTATTCGTTAAGACATAAAGCATTTGGGATAAACGTAAGCTTTTCTGTCCTATTAACAAGATTTTTAAAAATCACACTTTTGAACGGGCACTTATGACGGGAGTTATTTTTTGAAAGAGCGCCAGATCAGATATATCAGTCAGGAAATCAGGAATATTATCTCATTATGTCATGTCGTCCGAATGGATGAAAGTATTCCACCGCTGGTGGAAGCAGAGGAAAAAAGAAAACCACCACTCCATTGGAATGATCAGGTGGAGAGTAACCTGGTTTCACTTGGTGTTTCCAACTAGCGCCAAACAGCGAAAGGAAAAAATAAATGACGCGTCAATATTGATTCGGCTATAGTCGTGTCAACGGTGCCAACGTCAATAAAGAAGAATTTCCCATGATACCTTACTTAAAATATATTACTTCCAGACGTGTTTGGAAAGTTATTTTCCACAATATATTTATATGTACCTTTTACTCAAATATAAACGAGCCTTTATCCATAACTCGGCAAGGACAAGACATATGGCCATACTTTTTTTTTGCTTAGGTTGCCAGGACTGTTATATGTTTACATGTCAATTTTGAGCGCGATCTGTCACATAGTTTTCTCTTTACGGCACTGTAAACAAGTCAACCTCGAGTGTGTTTTTCGAATATTACTATGGAAATTAACGTTGAGCAAAGAGTTTGTTTGAAATTTTGTTATTCCAATGGAATAAGTGCGACGGACGCAATGAAAATGTTGCAGAAGGCATATGGGGAGTCTTGCCTATCACGTGCACGTATTTTTGATTGGTATAAGTCGTTCAAGGACGGCCGTACATCGCTGGAGAACTTGCCCCATGATCGTCGTCCAGCAACGTCAATAAACGAAGAAAACGTCGAAAAAGTAAAGAAAATTGTGTTGGAAAATCCTCGTGTGACTGAAAGAGAGATAGCTAGTGAGCTCAACATATCAAATGGATCCGCTGATAGCATTATTCACGATGTTTTGGGCATGAGACGTGTGTCTGCTCGACTTGTTCCAAAATTGTTGCTCATACGTCTCGTCTTGTACGCGATTATTTGACCAAAAACAACGTAAATATTGTTCCGCAAGCACCGTATTCACCCGACATGGCACCGTGTGAGTTTTTTCTTTTCCCTAAACTTAAATTGCCGCTTCGTGGAAAGCATTTTCAGTCGATTGAAGTCATAAAAGAGAATTCGAAGAGGGAACTGAAAGCCATACCTAAAGCGGCCTACCAGAAGTGTTATGAAGATTGAAAAAAAAGGTGGCATATGTGTATTGCCTCTAATGGTGACTATTTTGAAGGGGATAAAATAAATATTGAAGAATAATTAACCGTTTTTGTTTTATTGAACAGTCTCGTTTATATTTGAGCAGAAAGTAAAACAGTAGGGTGCATACCTTTTTCTTTCTTGTAAAATTAAATTCAAGTTGCCGCTGGAGAATAAATATAATTTTTGAAATAAAAATTGGGAAATGAATGAAATAGTGAAACAACTTCCCCTTTGTCCACTATATCGGTCTTTTTAACATTCGATTTACTCTAGATCGAATATTTAAGGTATTAGTCAACAGAATTTGGCCACACTACTAGGTCAGCTACTTTTAACTTAATCCTAATAAAAATTACTGATATATGTAGGTCCAGAAATGGATCTATCTCCCATATATGTATGTATATGACATTCTATTTTTGACCTACATATCTGTGAACTGGGTATAAATATCAGCCAAGTGTGTGTGCTCTGTTATTAATACCAATGAATATTAAGGGTTTAATAAAATTATAAATAAACGAGATTACCGGAAATAAATATTCATATATTCTAAATACTGGTATCTTTATTTAAGGTTCTAAATTTATATTAATAGTAAGTACGAGTATGCGGTACGAATGTGTGTTTTAATGAATTTTGTTACATGTATGTATGTATGTATGTCTGCTTCGATACACTTATTTTTTACTAACACTAAAATACAAAGATCTATTTCTTTTAACGTATTACCATATATGTATGTATCTATTGTATTTGAATACCATTTAGTACGAGCCTAAAAAGTATGCTTATCTAAAGAAATAACGAACGAGCAACTGCATAAACCAACTAACAAACGAACCAGCGAACGAACGAACAACGGCTACCAACGATTTTGTTCCTTATAACTGTTATCAATCTAAGATTATATGCGATTTACGTACAAATATTGATTATATGAGGAACTAACTACTAAAACTACGAGTAAATATGTTGCGAGTGGGCTATATCAAATAACTTGAGGATATACTCTCTAAAAGACATGTGTAGGTGAGTGATCCGGAAGCGCTAAGCGAGCACTATTGAACCCGATTGACAACGATCGGTATGTGGCTACAAAGGATTGGACGATAATTTAGTGGTAAGATTAGATTCCGGTTTCCTGTTTAGTAGTACGTATTTTTGGTCTTTAGCTGGTATAATAAGTGTTTTAAGATTTGGGATATGACTGAGGCAGCTAGTGGATGGCTGGTAGCGGTAACGTAGTGCTTGGCAAATTCATTCATACTGTTGGTTTGGCCGAGACATGGTGTTTGCCATGGCGATCGCTTTAAAAGTTTATGTTTCCTAAAAACTGCGATTTGATTGCCGCGGTGCGGGTGAGAGCTGTAGCCAAAGGCAGAGTAAGAGCGGCCTGATGTTGATATCCCGTAGTTTGCTGAGAATTGACGGAGTTTCCGCTACCATTGACGGGTCTACGGCCACCAGCTTGTGCTGTAGTACTACATGCACCAAAACTTCTGCCGATTCCACATATTGTTAAGCCTATAACGGAGCGAGACAAAGAAGCACACAAGTCGAAGAGTGAGTGTAAGATAGAATTGAGAAACAAAACCAAAATGTGAAAAAGTGTGTAGGATTATTTAAAGGTATGTGTGTACAGGTATATGTATTGCAGATTGTCCATGTAAATAATGAAGCCTAAATTACTAAGACTAATGCTATCTAGAATTTTATTTCAGATTAAAATTAACACGCACTTATATATATAATAATATGTGACCAGGTATGTAACGATTTTAGGTACAAAATGATTTCAAAATAGCTAACAGAATCCCTGTTATATATCTCATAGAATACATTAAATTTTTCAAGTTCCTATTCAACACGTGAACATTTATAATATTAGTATGATTGTGCTCGACCTGAATGAAAACATTTTTATGGAACGAAGAATGGGAATACAGAACAAGAACTATTTATTGAGACAATTGAATGTTTATAAACATACTTACCTCATTAAAAGTTATAATATAGCGAATGATAAATGTTATTTATTCTAGTATTGAATTCGATTGAGATTTCACAGATATTAAAAGAAAATTAATTAGCCATTGTTATTACGATGGTCAGGGGCGTAATTGGTATTCTCAAATCTCTTGCGGATTTCATTAAAAACATAACGGACCGAAGAACACCTAACAAACAGTGTTTGCATCTTTAATAAAGCATACATACATAAATACGGTCAAAATAAATAAATTTAATAGCGAAAGCTTTTCATTTTTATTGAGTTTATAGAAATAACAAAATTTCAACTAAAATCACATACTGAAAGCTTTATTTACTATATGAGAATTTATGTAAAATATTCACCGTGAGACTCGACAATTTTTTTCCACTGAAATTATTATACTCTCTCCCCCATAGAAACCCTTGTCCTTATTGGCAAAATCTTGGGACAGTCAATTTCCGCAGGCTCCTCTTCCGCCCAATTCTTCCGCGGACAAATCACAGACAGGTACAGATATTAACCACTTGGTGCGAGGTCCGGACTACAAGGTGGATTCATGAGAACTTCCCAACTAAGCTCTCAGGGATACTGGCGAGTCACTATCGTTGGGTGTGGTATGACGTTGTTCTGATGAAACGCAATTCCCTCCCAGTTCGCCAAAGCTCGACGCTTTTGGGCGATTTCTTCCTTCAGACGGAGTTTGGTCATAGGACAACAGCTAATAGTGGTATTCCTTATCTATCCCACAAAGCACGCAACAAAACTTTTCAGGCTATTAATCTTGGCTTGTAGGGCGCTTGTGTCGGCTCACTGCCTCTGCCGTTTGACGCTGCTGTAAGCTATTCGCTGATGAAAATTCGGTCCATTAGGGGTTTTCTCGTTAACTCATGTGGTACCTATACATCGAGTTTTTTTGTGTGTCCAGCCTTTTTCAAATGGTTCCAAATTAAAAATAAAGAGCTGATGATGAAAAATAGTCGCTTCCATGCTCCTTAATGCCAAATGAATTTACTCATTTCTTCACAGAGTTTTGAAACCACTAATGTATATTGATGTTGAGGAGAGTTTTGATATCACAAATTTACAAATTCAAGTCAACTTCTATACTCAGGTACGAGTATTTGTTACGTTTGTGGTTGTTATGTGCTCAAAAAAGTGTGGTAATAATTAGCTAGACTCAACTCTTCGTTTCAACGTTTAAATTAAAACTTAGCTTCGGTGTTTTTTTAGCTTTTATCGGAAAAAATTTCTTCTATTTTTAGCTTGGTTCAGTTTTAAGAAAACTAAATTTTTCTTAAAACGAATCATCACAAAGTTGTACGAAGCCTTACCACAACAAAAGTACTTTCATGTACTCTATGCTCGTTATGGAAAAATACTGATTATATTTAAATAATATAATTAATTTTTGCATCTAAAGAACCTTTTGTGGTTTTTTATGTTTTGGCGGTTAAGAAGATATGAAATATCAAGAAGATAAAAAGGTTAGTACAAATCGCCCTAAATCGAATCAGGGAGAATTTACAGAGGTGAAGATGTCCTATTCCAAGCAAAATACATACATGGGCAATAGTGTTACAACGACAGCAAAAATGTGCAAAATCAGTTATTTACATTTCGAAATAAATTATCAAAGAGAAAAATTGTATATATTATACTTATGTATTCGGTCTGGCATTTGTTGATATTAATCAGAGATGGTTATTTCGACACAATTCTATTTTCACAATATTACGACGAAATCATTTATGATAGAATTGTGATAACAGGCTCATAACATTAAAATTTTTGATCTTTTAATACGAGTACTAAAATGAAAACCATTTTTGAGTTGTGCTGATACATAACATGAGTTTTATATCCGTATTTAAAATTATAAGAAAAACACCTGAAATTAAATTAAATTAAATTATCGCCGACTTCTCCGAATTTTTGTTTATCTAACATAGGCCTGAATCAGACTTAAAAATTTCGTGATACAAAAATCGAGTTCTATTAAGCCTAAAATCAGTGCTAACGGTTGCCTGAAACAGCATAATAATTTAGTTGTTTTTTGACAGAGAGTCGCCATGAACTTTGAATTATTGATATTGATGAATTTGGTGGTGGAACTTTCCTTCGCCAAAATGTTGTTTTTTGTTTTGAATACACAAAATGCTGAACTTGTGAAGCATAGTAACAGAATGATTAAAGGCATCCGTTAAAAGAAAATATTGTCGCAGGAAAGATATTGTATATTCCGTAGAATTATTATAGTGCCCTTTAGGACGAATACCCTAACCCGAATCGTCTGTCCATCTGTCTCGGACCCACTTCCCGGAAAGAAAAGTTTTTCACATATTGACCAAGGCAAAGTGTTTTCTATATTTCATATATCAAGCATACCGAACCATAAATAGGGTTTTTCGAAAGATCGGCCAGGTTACATTAAATCACTGGCAAATACGAAAATTGCAATTTCTGAGTTTATCGCAAAAATCGATTTAGTACCACTTTTAGCACATAGGGGTAGAGTTGACAAATCCATATTTATTGGATGCCTATGCAGACTCCTGTAGGACTTAAAGAGGTGATCTAGCCACCGATGCCCAGAGCATATTATTTAAATTTATGGAGCGAACTCTTCTCCAGCCAGCTGAATAGCAAAGCGGCTGGAGCTGACGGCGTACCGGCAGAACTATGCAAACATGGCGGTGAGAAGCTACTTTGCAGAATATGTTCGGACGAAAGCATGCCCGACGATTGGAATTTAAGTGTGCTCTGCTCAATCCATAAAAAAGGGGACCCCACAGTCTGCACCAATTATCGTGGGATATAGCCCTTGACTTATACGGCTTAAACTTATACGGCTATGACGTTAAGCAACACTAAAAGCTCCGTCAGGACTGGGAAGGACAAGTTGACTCTATAGCGTGTGACTTTTTCAATTTAATGCTGGAGAAAATAATACGAGCAACAGAGCTGATTAGAGAAGGTATAATGTTCTATAAGAGTATACAGCTGCTGGCGTATGCCGATGATATCGACATTATTGGCCTCAACAACCACGCCGTGAGTTCTGCTTTCTCCAGACTGGACAAGGAAGCGAAGGATATGGGTCTTGGGTAGTGAACGAGGGTAAGACGAAATATCTCCTGTCAGCACACAAACAGTCATCGCATTTGCGACTTAGCTCCCATGTCACTGTTGAAAGTCATAACTTCGAGGTCGTAGATAATTTCTCCTATCTAGGAACCAGCATCAACACCAATAATAATGTCAGCCTTGAAATCCAGCGCAGAACCACTCTTGCCAACTTGCTACTTTGGACTAAGTAGGCATTTGAAAAGTAAAGTCCTCTCTCGGCGAACGAAAACCAAACTCTACAAGTCTCTCATCATTCCCGTCCTGCTATATGGTGCGGAAGCATGGACGATGCCAACATCTGATGAGTCGGCGTTAGGAGTTTTCGAGAGAAAAGTTTTTCGTAAGATTTATGGTCCTCTTGGAGTTGGCGATGAGCTGTACGAGTTATACGACGACATTGGCATAGTTTAGCGAATCAAGAGACAGCGGCTACGCTGGCTAGGACATGTGGTCCGGATGGATACAAATACTCCAGCTTTTAAAGTTTTCGATGCAGTACCCGCCGGTGGAAGCAGAGGAAGAGGAAGACCTTCACTCCGTTGGAAGGACCAGGTAGAGAAGGACCTGGCTGTACTTGATATTTCCAATTGGCGCCACGCAGCAAAAAGAAGAAGCAAATGGCGCAATGCTGTTAACTCCGCAAAAATCGCGTAAGCGGTGTCTACGCAAGTAAAGTAAATACTATGCCATACACGTATACAGAACTGGTTTATGCTGAGCGTCTATCCGTCAGTCATTGAGCACAAAGAATTTCATACATGTATCTTGTATATCAGATTGAAACTGTTAATAAAAACGGTGGCTCTTACAAAGTAAAGTATTTGGACATTTTTAATAGATCACTATCATTCTTGGCCAAACTAATTTTATGATAAAACTTACCATTTTGCTGAGAAACGCGAAACCCCATTTTTGTGATCTTTGACCCCAAGTAAATTTTTTTCAGCACTCTATGGATGGGACTTTTCAGATTTGATTGCCAACTTTCAGCGGGTGCGAATTTTCGTAGCTCCCCTCGTATTTATTTGCCTAATTTACCTAGTTGCTATCGTCACAATGTCGATCCAAGCCTTCGAAAGGGACGACAATGACAAGAATAATTGCGGAAAGACATTCGAACTTTTTCTCGAATATCATTTAGCCTTCTTGGAAGTATAAGCGAAAAACTACTGCAAACTTTACAAATTTGCAATTTTATTTAAATCCTTACAGCGGACTACTAGGAAAACAATGATAATTTAATTCAAATATGTCAGAAATATACTCAGAAAGATAGAGTCTGACAAATTAACTGTGTTGGAATGATTCCTTATAGAACAAAGATATTGAAGTCTATTACATCCAGTAGTAGAACCACAAATCAGTTTGACTACGAAAAATTATCCTAATATTGTATTTTACTAGCTTTGCATCCTTAGTATAAATATAATAAAATCTCTGAAGATATTTATTAATAACAAGTACGGAATCGTACCGCGGTGCGGCATTTTATTGAGTCAGTTTCGATTGCTTTTCTTGATGAACTTATTTCACAATTAAGGGAAAATTTAACACTAACTTTTGTTATGTAGGATTTTTTATTGGAATTCTTTATTTTTTAATAAACATTGGAATAAAACAGTTTTGTAATCAAAGATGTAGCCCCAACTGAAAGTTGATAAATATGTACTCGTATACATGCATAATAAAATTAATTTTATTGTATTTCTCAAATTTGTATTTGTTGACATACATATTTGCAATTAAATTACTTTGTCTATTCTTAACCAAATAGTATACTTTTTATATTTGTCTTCTAGTCTCATTTCTTTTCCTTTGTTTTTTTTCTTATTATTTTTACATCTTTTAGTGAATGTACTCGTACTTATGTGCGTAACTCGAGATGTCCCAAAGGTCCCTCAATTAATAAATATTCCCCTTTCGTATTTTGCAATTAATATGCCTTATCAAGAGTAGCTGTAACTAAGCGCCTGGAGCGGCACACATTCTTTGGTATTGTATTTGTTATTATGATGTTGTTGCTGCGTGAGTTGCCATTGTCATATAATCTCCGATCAAAATGCGGTTATCGGGCACAACACTCATTACACCAGCTTGATGAGCAAACGGGACCAAAAAGCGGGTAAGGTTCCACCGGCGTGAGAGATATACGTGTAGATGAGCGAACACGTGCAGGGGTGCCAAGTTGCAGAAGTGTTACCCAAATCATAATAATGAAATGAAAAGAAACAATAAAGAAAATTCTAATTAAAATCAAAAGTAAGAAAATAAAGTTGCAATTTTGAATATGAAGACTACAGGAAGGAAATGGCATAGATAAAAATAAATAATAAAAATTAGAGTTTAATTAAAATAATAAATATGAACAAAAAAATTCAAATGTCTCAGAAGTGGTTGGGAGCTATTAGTAGATGTAATTTTAAGGGGATTTTATATCTCAAAAATACGCTAGAAAATATATATGTGATGTTGAATGATGTCATACATGAGAAATAAACAGGAAAAAGTAAATTAGAATGGAACCGGTCAATGGATAACCGATCATTGTAAGTATTTTAATGTTAGACATCAGGTGGTCACTCACATTCAATACAGTTATGGTCTTGGCTTAATGCGAACTGACCGTTGTTGCTTTCCTTGACTGGTCCTAGCTTGAAGACTTCTATGACCAAATGAGTCTTTGGAGCGCTGTCAAAATTTGTACATTTCGGTCATAGCAGCAACCGTGGATACAATATCTTAAGTCAAAATCATAAACTGCCGCGATTGCCGAGTGGTTAGCATAGCGTACTGCCTTTCGGAAGGCTCGGATTCAAATCTTAGTATCGTTTTAACATCCAAAAAATTATAGAAAATTAATTTAAATAAAAATTAAGCTAAATTTTCTGATTGCGGTCGCCCCTCGGCAGGGAATGTCAACCCCTCCGAGTGTATTTCCGACATGAAATTCAAAAGCTCCTCATAAAAAAAAACATCAAGACCACAAATTGAAAGGGGGAGCTCGGCTGAAAATCGCTTCAGCAGTTACAAAGCGCCAATTATGTATATATCTATATATTTAATTTTTTTAAAGACCCATTTGTCACATTTGGTATAGTTCTATTCCGTATTGACAATTCTCACACCAAAGAAAATTTCCCCATACGCGACGCGTACTGCATATTTCACATAGTAGTAATCTTCTTCTCCTTCATTCTTCATAGGCGTAGGAACCGCTTACGCGATTATAGGTGATTCAACAATAGTGCTGTTTGGTAAAGACGTAATTTATAATATCCACTTGATCCTTCCAACGTAGTTTAGGTTTTCACCTTCTTCTGCTTCCACCAAAGAGTAAAGCGTCGAATACTTTCACATCTGAAGCGTCTTCATCCATTCGGACGACATGACCTCGCCAGCGTAGCCGATGTCTCTTCATTCCCTGTACTTTATCAATATCATCGTATAACTCGTCAACTCATCGTTCCATTGTCTGCGGTATTCGCTGTTGTCAATGTGTAAGGTACCATAAATCGTTCGTAAAACTTTTCTCTTGAAGACTTCTATGGTCGACCCAATTGATGTCGACATCGTCCATACTTTCGTGTACAGCACCTTGGGAATGATGAGGGATTTGAAGAGTATGGTACTTGTTCGCCGAGAGAGAATTTAAATTTTTAAATACTGCGTTGGATTTCAAGGCTGACGTTTTTATTGGCGTTAATGCTGGTCCCTAGGTAGACGAAATTATCTACGAGCTCGAAGTTCTGACTGTTAACAGAGACATGGTAGCCGAGTGCCGAATGGGACGTTCCTCGTTCTCTACCAGACCCTTATATTTCGCTTCCTAATCAAGTCTGAATAAAGCAAAACTCACGGAGCGGTTGTTGAGGCCAATAATGTCAATATCATCGGCATACGCCAGCAGCTGTACACTCTTATAGAAGATTGTACCTCCTCTATTCAGCTCTGCAGCTCTTACTTGTTTCTCCAACAATAAATTAAAGAAGTCACATGAAAATAAATAGGTGTGATATAACTTTGTGTCCTATAAGAGTTTACCCCGATCTTGAAACCTTTTATAAGTCGCCAATTTTTTTCGTTGAATTTTGGAGCAACACCTTTGTAGACCAGCTTCAAGCTCTTCATACTCACGCTTCTCGGCATCATTCCTTTTTTGTCTGCAAATGCGTCTTGCTTCTCTCTTCAGCTCTCGGTATCTAT
This sequence comes from Ceratitis rosa, assembly GCA_037013455.1. NCBI lineage: Eukaryota > Metazoa > Arthropoda > Insecta > Diptera > Tephritidae > Ceratitis > Ceratitis rosa. Next base: position 1,586,602 of record JAWMAG010000012.1, read on the forward strand.
CCCACCCCGCACGTGTAATGATCGGTCGCAGCTGCACGGAGGGTGTTTGAATTGTCCTTATATCGAGTTGGTGATCAATGCTCCCAGAGAGTAGGAGTGCAAGTCAAGTAGAAAACCGTTCGGCAGTCTGTCAGTCAGGGTGGGTGCCTATCTTCACTAACGATGTTGCGTCCTCGAAGTGTACACATGTCAAGAACATTGGAGACAATCTCTTCCATCTATCACCACATGATGGATCTGGGTTTGAGTTTTTCGATCACGGTACAGCCAAGTACCATAGCTTGATGAAATTTATTGTGTTGAAATCTAGTATTAAAGACAACCATATTTCGGGCCCGGGCCAAGCTGATCAGCATGGAGCATGCATTTTTCGATAGTTGTGTCGCAGATACTTTCTATATTCACCTGGTTTCATTCCCACCACTACTTCGACACTAAATTTTTGCTCCTTTATGTGACCGCTGTAGTATATTTCACAAGGATGCATCTTCTTCCGTAATGTCTGTCTTCAATTTAATGAGAACATCAACTAGCTGGGCAGTGGCACTTTCCAAATCAAGGGACGGACATTCCAAATCTAGTCATCAATATGGGTCTCTAATCCGAGGTTTCTTTTGATTTTTCACACAACTGTAGGTTACTCGGATGCTAGTTGGATACCCAGGGGATACTTGGACTGTGACCGAAAAGCTATTTCTGGTCACTCCCAGGTGAATGACGCAATTTTTCGGTTGTTTTGTCTAGATGTATGTACGTAAGTGTAAGTACTTTAATTTCTGAGAAGTGGATCATCTATACATATATATTTGACAATTAGCAGGTGTCCTTTTCATTGCCATCTTCAATTGAGAAAACGTGTTTTTTGGTGGTTTCGTCATGTATCGTATCTCACATTCGTATTTACGATAAATTGAAATTCAGTGCGGAATTTATCAATTCGATATTTTCTCCCAAAATAAGTTTGTGCGGGGTTTCCCATTGGATTATGTTCATTCAATGCGAAGCATTCATTCCTTAAGCGTGATGTTTTGTGTCGATATGTAAATAGTACTGTAACTGTGTAAATGTACATGTACAATCGACTAACTATAATTTGTGTGTTTCAAATCTGATATACGTTAAATAAGGAAAAACGTTATATGTGTTTGGTGCATAAATGATCAGGAGAGAGACTACAAATCGTGTTGCTATTTTCGCATGATACCTTTTAATTTAAATCCAAATTTGGTTATGAACTATCACTATATGTATATATATAATATGTATGTATATATACTATGCATTAGTTGGGCAACAATTTGATAGCACCCTAACGGATATTGTAAACATCCTTGTTGATGCCCAGACTTCTTGGAGGTCAAAAAGCTCGCAGTTATGCTACTATTGTATGCTGTCATCATATAAAGAAATGGGTTGATTGGGAGATATACTATCCAAAGATGCAGTACACATTTACATTTGTACTTTTCCTTTTCAAACTGGGGATCTGTAAGTGTGGAGTTCGGCGAACGTCCAAGTATAGTTTTCGTTACATCATAGATTTTTGTAAATACATACTGGCCGCGGAGCTGTATAACATATTAGAACTTTTCATAACAGAGCTCATAATTAATTTTTTGACTTTTATGAACTTTAGGAAACTTTAATTCCAAACCAATTAAGTTATGTGAATTTTTTGGCAGCAAAATGTTGATTATCAAACTTGTACCATCCATAAAGAATTTAAAATTGTAAAAAAGTGCGAAAAAAGTCAAAAAGAAAAGCATTTTTGTTCAAATGATCGAAGAAGCTCGAAACATCCGAGAAATGCATGTAAATCGAACGTGTGAGTTATTTCAAAGCTCGAACGATATCTAGAGCTCTATGCAGCAACAATAAAAAAGTTCTTGTGAGATAAATTCAACAAAATTAGTTAGTTTTATTACTTAAACTACTTTCCGATTAAAACTCTTCACCTCTATTCTACATATCTCAACTACTTTTATTATTACTGATGCATTCATATATTTATATATATTTTACTCACTGAATCCAAATACCTAATTGCATTTCGGGTTTGGTTGGTATGAATATTTATGTGGGTATAAATATATTAATTTTATATACAATACTTTAAACCGGTTGGAATTATAATTAATGAACATTTGTATACTATTATTGGCATAATATCTTTAAATTTAATACTTCTATTAAATATATATTTGAGAATGGAATTAATCTGCTTGTAATTTGACTTAAGTGAAATCTTATGCTTGATCTTAATCATTAAGCTAAACTCCCCTTAATTGTTAGTACAAATGTAAGTTTAAGTATTTATCATTTTATATCTTATACATATATCCGTTTTCCAGCTCCTGCTGCTCCTCTTATTTTAAGTTTTGGAAAAGATTACTTTAAAATTAAAATGAAGCAGAATAATAAATATGGAGTAAGAAAGGTGTGTTGAATGGTGCATATGTATGTACGTGTATTTATGTATAAAATGTGATGCAATTTTTAGGTTTTGCATTAGAGGAAACCGGAAGAGAGGTAAGGACAAATGAGAAGTAATAGTAAAGTTAGCATTTCATAACGAATTCGTCGGTTTGAATGTATTTGATTTTACATACATACATATGCATGTGTATATGCACTAGAGTGGTGAACAATTTATGTACATTCATATTTTGGAATGTGTGTAGAAGTAATGTTAATTTAATAGATGAAAGCTCCTAAACTAAATGCTCCTGTGTGTACTTATGTACCATGGCGACGTCTGAGACTTTCAATATTCGTTTTCGTACTCACCAGCAGGGTAAGGCAAGCCGAAGCTTGGATATCCCGAGTAACCACGTCCGGCTGCATAGGCTGCATAGGCGGCTGCCGGAAATCCTGTCAAAAATCAAAAATAAAACAAATTATGCAACATTGTTTGATTATTACCAGCCATACACATAGCAGTATAAAATGAAAATAAAAATTAAGAGAAAAAACATAAGCTGAAGTACATAGTAATTTATGCAAAATGTGACGGAGAAAACAAGAGGCAATCAAAGTTTATCCAAGCAATTGAATTATCAGCAAGATTTCCAAAGGCTTCTATTTCAAGATGTTTGTGGCTTTGTTCAGCACAAATTGCATTTTGCTGCGGTTATAATATATTGCATACGCTTCCAAATGCAAACGTATGCGTGGAATAAAGTCGGTAAGCCAGTTGAAGGCGAACAATAGGAATGAAAAGCACAACAATCAAGGTCTGTATTTGTGTATGGAATATTTTGAGCCGATTTCTTCTCGCTTAAGTTGGCAGGCGCATGAAATTTCTGCCAGCCTTGCTTGGTTTTTGAATAAATAAAATGAGAAATTAACAATCCATTTTCTTATATTGAAACACACACGTGTATTCTGTATGTATTTATGAACACATTTACTTTTTCAATATGTATTTATATGCAGCAGTAGTGCTATGAAGCAATTTTCTTTTGTGTAGGTATTGTGTTACGTAAATCAGTAATTTAGACAAAACTTTCTCCATGTCATTTGCCGTTATATCATGTCATTAAATACCTAACCACATTTTGTTCTTAATAATTCTATTACTATACCTGAGGCATAAGTGGTCCGTTTTAGATGCTACTGGACCCTTAATCTGTACCAGAGATCTGCAATGAATACTGGCCCTGAAACCATAAAATTTTCATATTCATGCCCACCAATATTTATGTACTCGCAGTCTAACAACATATCCAACTTTAAAGTGTTATAGCCTATTTCCACCGGACGTTAAATGCATTTTAGTTTAAATGCATTTAAACATCGCATTTAAATGCTAAATTCAACAAATATAACAAATATTTATGTATCTATAATGTGCGCTTTGTAACCGGTTAAGCGATTTTTCGGCCGAGCTACTCCTCGAATTGTGGTTTTCTAGAAAAACATAATAAATATTTTCTTAAAAAAATAAACTATGGTAAACTGAAAATGGAAACAAAACGACGCAAGTGGAACCTTACGGAAGGAAGAGGTCAGGAATTGAAAGGTTGCCGAAAAAACTCTCATGTATACAAAGAAATGGCGGTGGAGTTAACGCAATCGGGGATCGAAGTCACTGGCAGTTGTAAGCATGCAAAAAAGCAGTTTCCTTTCAGCAGCGTCTGTCCGTGCAGCAATAATCTGCACTTGCAAATCATAATATTGTATAAATAGCAAAATAAAATAAATGCCGTCTCTTGAATTCATGATTTTAATACTTGTGACAAATTTTGCAAACTGCAAATGTAAACAAAAATCAGCTGAGATAACACACTTTCGGTGGAAACGATTGACATTTCATTCACTTAACAGAGGCCTTAAATGCATTTAAGTGCTTGGTGGAAATAGGCTATTAGGTGCTATTTATACTCATGATTAACAACTTGAATGTAGTTTAAACACTCTGACACTTTTCAATGTGTAAAACCATCGATTGTACTGATGGATACTGTTGAAAAGGCTACTGTTCTCTGCACTGCATTCAGCTTTGATTAAAGATCTTGCCAAATAAATTATACACAGTTTCTAAATATTCTTTAGGCGCAAACAATGAAAACTCTTGAATAAAACACTTTAGAGAAACGCAATGTTATTCAAAAAGTTTGACGGGATTCTTTCTGATATGTTCTGCTGAAGTTTGAGTGAAGCGGTATAAAGATCAAAGATCAGCACACACTTTGAAAACGTTGTTCTGAATACTTCTAGTCAGTTCTCAACTGAGATAATAGATTATGGGTAACCAATCACAGCATTCTGTTATAAATGTTGACTATCAGCATAGCTTTTTGATGACGTCACACTAAAAAACTGGTAAGACCATCTTACGATTAAGTGTGATACTTTTTGTGTACGATTTTATGTGTAGGGCCTGAAGCCGTCTCATGGGTTTTTTTAAGAAGCGTTTGTTTCATGTCCGAAAACACTCGGAAGTCTTGACATTCCCTGCCGTGAGGTGATCACAATTAGAAAAAATAATTGTTTAAAATAAGTTTCTATAAAATTGGCGGCGGCCGCGGTAGCCGAGTGGTTAGCATTGCGTACTGTCATTCGGAAGGCCTGGGTTCAAATCGTGGTGTCGTATTAACATCCAAAAAGTTATAGAAAATGAATTTAAATAAAAAATTTAGTTCAAATTTCGAATTGCGGTGGTGGCCATGATTAATGTCTAAGAGGAGATTATGGTGCACATACCAGGGGTGTTAGTAAGTAATTTGCCGGTTTTTTCGATAAAGAAAACACTTAACTTTCAGAGGAATCTCAAAATTTTTTTATTCAAAGTATTGACCATTGGTTTCTACACATTTCCCCCATCTCTCAGGCAAATTATGGATACCATTCCAAAAAAACTTTTGATCATTTGTTGTCGGTAGCGATCCGTGTTCACCGTTTCACCAAGTTTTAACAACTCGTAGTACACCACACCACATTGGTCCCACCAAATACAGAGCATTGTCTTACGGCCAAAGCGATTTGGCCTTGCAGTCGATGGGCCAGCTTCACCAGGGGAAAGCCATAATTTTTTTCGCTTCGGGTTCTCAAAATAAATCCATTTTTCGTCCCCCGTGACAGTGCGATGCAGAAAAGATTTCCTTTCGAATCGTTGAAGCTGGTGTTGCACCCATTTGCAATACTTCTGGATCTTTCCCATGGCTTTTAAACGTTGGCAAATTGCTCCTCGAGTCACATGTAGTGTTTCTGCCAATTTTTGTTGCGATTGGGTTGGATCAACATCCAACATCTACTAGACTTCAACTAACACCCCTGGTACAACCACTCAAGCAGTTGATAAAATTTTAAAGAAATTTGGACAGACTGGATCGGCTACAGATATTTCAAGAGCCTGGACTTCTACGCCACAGTATGGCGTATTTTGCACTTGGACTTACACCTATATCCGTATGAAGTCCAGCTCACACAAACTTGACTATTCACATTATCGTACATGCATTGATTGACTGATTGGGACACTTTTCGAACAAAATTTTCTATAGCCACTAGGCATATTTCTTACTTGTTCTCGCAATCGGGGCTCCAAGAATGCTCAAATATCCAACTTGTGGCACATAACGCTCTATACAAAAATTATTGTTGGTGCGCTCTGAGATCAAAAGGTGTGATTGGACCTAACTTCTTTAAATTGAAGAACATGACTTGGACAACATGTGGTTTCGACAAGACGGTGCCACATGTCATACAACACTAGCGAATGTGGCGAGAGTTTCCCTTTCGTTTTGGCGATGTTATTGGCCACCGAGATCGTGCGATTTAACACCGTTGGACTTTTTTTGTGGGGCTACGCGAAAGAACTTGGTTAGTCAAGATTCGTAAAGTTATGTCTGAGAGCCCGCTCAATATATGCTAAAATTTAGTCGTAAATTACCTCAGACGGATGGAATTTGCGAAAATTCGCGAGACGGTCATTTGAATGATGTAGTGTTTCACAAATAATGCCTTAGTTAAAACTTTAATACATAAAAGGAACTTCATGAAAAAAAAAAAATTATTTTAAATTCATTTTATTTATGTTTATTTTCGAAATGGTAAAATGGATAACCATATATAGTGCATCCTTAATAAACTTCACTAGATTCCTAATTTTTTTTTCGAAATGGCAAAGATTAAAATAACTTCAAAAAAAGACGATTGGAAATGATTAAATCCGGAGATTTGCTTGAATAGAGCAATTATTAAAGCTCGTTTGATCACTTACCGTCGGGTAGTGTCCCCAGTCCCCACATGATGTTATCTGTTTTGAAGGAAGGAAATAGAAGAAAACAAGAAAGGCAATATTAAATACTGTAATAGACGTTGGCATATCAAGTATGTATATTAGAAAAACTCTACTAGTTTTCCACAATCGGCAATATTGATAAAATTATATATGTTTAAAAAGTTTATATGAGTTTACAAATTACATTCATTCTAAGAATATAAATCTAAAAAAAGAATTGTCTTAATAAAAGTTACCACTATTACTGGAATGAGTTATTTAAGAAAACGCACTAATTTTTAATAAATTTTATTGAAAAAAGGGTTGCAATATTTGCTGCGAAATGGTCTTTTTTGCAAGTTTTTATTAATTTAAATTGGATTTCATAACCAGTAAACTGCTTAGAAACATACTAGCCAGCAAATTCTCCGGAAAGTATTGTCAAATTTTATTATTATTTGATTCTAAGAAAAGTGGGAATATATGAATTTGGAAAAATTTACCTAAATGTTGAATGCAATATCTGCTTTGTTCGTTGAGATTTTTTAAAGCGAAGAAAGCGGACAGACATGACAATTTTGTATTTGTTTTATTCCGAGGTAATGCAGTACAGTACTAGCACTTGTATTGAATTCCTTTCTTAGTACGTAAAATTAGCTTAAAAACGAATAAAAACGAAATATTTGCTTATATCTAAAGTGTTAGTGTTTAAAGTGTTAATTTGATTGACTTTAGCTAATTTTAAGTTTAGTTTTTTATTTCTATTTAAACATGTAAGTATATAGAAGTACGGACAAGTACGAATATCTAATAACTATGGCGTACACAATGATTCTCATATAATTGATTACATCTAGATATGTATTTGCAATAATGCCACGGTAAGTATTGTCGTCATTGATTCTTTAACTATTGAACAGATACATATAAGTATTTTTCGGTTCTTTTTTATTACAAGATCAATGGAGACAATCTTTCAGTTCGCACTACTGTTTCTCATTAAAATTACAACCTAAATCTAAAGTTGTTAATTTTCTATATATAAATGTTTGCTATGTAATCGTTGACCCAAAATCTATTATATCAGCTACAGTTCCATTGTTCGAATTCGCTAATCGTTCGTTGGCATCGCCGATGTCGCCGCTACTTGGTTTCGAGGCTTGTGCCTAGTGCACGCGCTCCGATCGAAATGAGAACTTAAAAAACAGCATATAATTGAAAATTTAAGAAGAATAGAATTGACGCTATCTATATTTATATGAGTATATATATGTATGGTTCTAAACACTGAAATACACATTGATTATGATACTTTTACGACGTTTCTATGAAATAATACACATTTCTTTCGTATAAGTATATATTTTTGTAAATATTCATTAATGATCAGCGAGTTACAGACGTAAATGTGCTGCTTTTCCAATTCTATATCAGCTTGTTTACTAAAAAGTTTCACATACACATAGCGAAACACAAGTGTGGCTACTTGATGCTCAAAACGTGTTGCACATGCATTGGCAACTAAAAGAGTTGCTACACCCAAGTGCGATGTCACGTATACGCCCAGTAACCAGCACGTTGTTCGCTAACGTGATTGCCGCTAAAGAGAGCAAATTACTAATTGAGATGTTTAAAAGAAAATCAAATGTATGAAAACATGGGAAAGAAAGTGTATTCGTTTTTCACTAAGCAAATAAAGAAAATTGTGCCATATATAGACATAAAACGATATATGCATGTATGTTTATAAATAAAAAGACATTACAAAATAGCAACTAACTATAATGTTAAAAAATTTAAAACTGGGTTTAGAAATAAAAACCAAGCTATGTTCTACACTACAAAGTAAATGTTAAACGAGTATTCCGTAGTATCATTCCAGCCCCTGTTCATGGCAAGCACGTGTCCTTGCTGTTAGGTGGTCACTACGGGCTGGTTAGCGCAAGTGTTGTTACTAAATTGCCGTTGCAGCTGGGGTATGAGCAACCACTTAATGGGCGACCTCAGTGCTACGTGTCCTAAGCACTGCCCACAAATGTTCTGTATTGCAATTTTCATTACCCCCTCCATTGCGCATTTATTGATGCATTTTTTAAGTTAACGTTGGCCGACATGTTTTCGAAATAATATAATGCAATTACAATTTAATTTAGCAAATAAAGTTAAGTGGATAAATGTACATGGTATGCCATGTTCCAATTGTATGCATTCGATGACCGGTATAATTAACTCTCCTTCCGGGCAGCAATCATTTCATACTATAACTATACATACGTATTGTATTTATAAACATATTCCTATAAATAACATATGGGACGCATTCAACAAAAATCGTCTTTTCTACTAAGTTTTTTATAATGAGAGTGTTACGTAATTAGTTATTATCGCACAATTTTTAGACTTATACAATTTCGTTTCTGCTACTTACACAATTCAGTAAATATTTAAAATGTTAAGATGCTAAGCAAAACTAATTGAGTATGCTTCAAAATATCAAATAACTGATGATATTCAAAATATACTTATATGCGTAAAACGCCTGTACCAAAGTATGTTCAATTATTTTCAATTTTGAAAACACACTTAAATTTCATCACTTCCTTTCTACATATTTAGTCGTAAATTGATTATATGTTTTTTTTAGCTTTTAAAATTATTCTTTTGATCTTATTGTTTGGCTTTCTATGTCAGGCCATTAATTAATTATTTTTGTAAATTTTACTTTACGCTACATACATAAGTAAAGTTTCTTATTATCGACTGAACTTGTATTTCTACATTACATATACATATGTATGTATACTTTTCGCTACACAGTTGTTGTTAATTATTATGTAATTAAATTGGTAAAATTTCAATAAATTTCAATAGAAATGGCTACTAAGCCAATATACATGAATATTACATATATAGGATAATTCATATTTATAAAATTCTATTTGCATACTTTCGGTATGTATGCTTATTTAAACGTGTATACAAACTAAACCTAGCTGATTTTATGGAACAGTAGTAATATATATATAATAGGAGTTTTTGGAAATGTTTTCTTTTCTTATTTTTATTTCGATTATAAATTACTATTTCGTTTATCTCAAGCTTTTGCTTTTGCGCTTGATTTTATGTTAATTTTGCAATTAATAAATAATATCAAATCATTATTAGTTACGATGGCAGAAAAAAAATTCCCATTCGCGTCTTCTTATTACCGCAATAGCGAAGTTTGTTTGCCACGGAATTTCGATTAAAGGCGTGGTGCAATAAGAATAAAGAATAGGAGAAGTACAAAAGGTTTGATATGGGAAACAATAATAAGCCGAAGAGAGAGAAAGGGAGAGAAGAGTCTGTACTTTTTACCGAGTTTGCAGAAGTGAGAAATTGAGCGTAGTCAAAGAATTTTTTTTATAAATGAAAAGCCTTAACACTCACGGATTCTAGCAAGAGAAGTCTATATCTTTAGAATTAAAATGGCATGCTTGCTATTGTTATTAGTGGACGTAGTAGTGTCACTAAAGTAATTAGTTTAATTTTTTTTAACATTAACATATGCATTTGGTCTACTCAAGCCAGAGCAAGGTAATTATAAAATATATATCGAATTTATTTGAAAGACAAAAACGCAAAAGCCTGAGATCAAACTTGTTTATTTTTCCAAAGCCTAATAATCATATTAATTGTTAATAATTAAAACGTTAAACGCAAAAGTACACAGATGAGATCAATAATTAATAAATTTTAGAATACAATAGTTCTAAGTTATCTCTTCTTAAATTTCCTTAATATAGTTTTCGACAAGTATTTGCTATATACATAACTAATTTGTTTTTCTTTTTATATATATGTATATATATTTTATAAAAGATCCGTGTCTACGCTGCAAAAATGTATCCGATTAAATGGAGTTACCGAGATTAGTTCAGTTCAGTTGAAATATAATGTCCTCAATAACTCTTTTTAAAATCATACGAAAGCATTCGAAATTGAATACCTCCCTTTAAAATTGGTTCCAATGTTAAAAAAAAGTTGTTTTAGTGACATTCTTCTTGTGACTGATCTCGGCTTCTCTCGAACTAATCACCTTTTTTTTACAAAGTAATAATAGTCGTAAAGCAGCACTAGAGCTGCAAATTGCTCTTCAGTTAATCCTAAGGAAGTTACAAATACATTTCCGCTAAATTCTAGCAATATGTGTTTATTTATTTAAAATTGCGTAATACTTAATAATGTATGTACGTGTATGCATGTACGCACACCTTTCGTTACTGATAGTAAATGTGGTTTGTTTGTGTAGGTGTCTAGATATATATATATGAATGTATATTTGTATACTGTAAATGCAAATGTAGATGACTCAATTGCATAAAGGATTGGGTATGGTTATGATTTAGCATTAATTATTGCACAGCTATATGCAAGGACCTGAGACAGCGCACACAAATTGAAATCTGTACATGAATACCTCATCTGCATGTCTGTTTATGTGCACATAAATATGGTTTTACTTTTATTCATACATACATATGTACATGACAGCCTGTAGGTTGTCAAGTTGACAGCTCGTTTCCATGTCATGCAATTTCGGTTAAAATATTGGAAATATAGCCAAAAAAGTATTTAATATTGTTAATTGCATTCAATTAATGCAACATGTAAAATGTCATTCACTTGGGAAATTGCACAACCAAATGGAATGCTGCTCTCTACCAATGCAACGTTGTCACATTCTCGTACAATACCGGAGTTTTGCTGTGCAGAAATTAATACTTTTGAGCGGCTTTGCTCGCTATTGACTGTATGTAATGAAATGACTTTGAGTATATTTTCAGTCCAGACATGCTTTCAACCGAAGCTTGGGTGGGTTTTTTTACTGTTCGATAAACTCTCTACTGTGGCCGTGGAAGCTGCGTTATGACTGCCGTTGGTGGTCAGATGCCGAGCGTGTTGGCGCCCGGCAACTGATATAGTGCGGCTGTGGTTGGCATTTCCAGGCTCTGTACAGAAAGTAAATCGCTTAATGGGTAGCCAAGGGTTGCGGCTGCTGCAGCAGCTGGTGTCGGACGAACTTGTGTTGCCGTTGGCTGAGCTAAGTGGCTCAATGCTGTGGGCGGACGTAAGCCACCGACAGCGGCAGCTGCCAGTAGACGTTTGTATCCAACTATAGCGGCGGCATCATATAGTGAGGCTGCTTGCGGATTCGTTGCTGCTGCAGCTGCGGCATATTGTAATAGGGAGGGGGTTGCCGTGGGTTGAACAGCGGCTGCGGTGGCTGAAAATGGTATGAGTGTATGTGTGGCGCCCGCGGTGGCTGCTGCGACCGCGTTAGCTAATGATTGCTGCTGCTGTGCAGCTGCTGCCGCCACTACAGCAGCTTGCTGTTGTTGTTGTTGCTGCTGCTGTTGTTGTTGCTGTTGCTGGTGTTGTTGCTGCTGATGGTGGTGATTGGCAGCAGCTGCGGCAGCGGCAGCCGCAGCAGCAGCCGAGAAGTGTGTCGGTATGGGGTAGGGAGTGTAGCGTAACGAGGTGGATGCTGCAGGCGCACCAGCGCCAGCGCCCACACTTGATCCGCCGAACATGCCGGCATGCGGATGCGCCGGATGGTGATGATGATGGTGGTGGTGGTGAGCGCCTGAGCTGGTGGCAGCCGCAGCGCCGGCAATATTTTGGTGTGTTGCAGTGGCAAATGTACTACTGATTAGACCGCCACCGTTGGCATTACCGCCCCAAACTACCAACTCACCGTAAGCAGAGCGGCCGGCAGCGCGAGTCTTAGCCAAATTGGCCGGCAGCATTACTTCCTTTGGTTGCGCCTTCTTGCATTCGACCTGAAGATAAAATGAAACCATGTTTTATATATAAAGTAGGAATGAGTAAAGGTATCACAAACAGAAAGACTACGATGACTGTTTGAAACGTGTACAAGTATGAGCAGTTGCACTCACCATTTTGTTGTTGATCTCATGGAAATGAATTTCACAAACTTTATCTACCACATCCTCGCTCTGAAATGTTACGAAGCCGAAACCTGAAACAGAAACGGAAAGAGCATAAATTAATAAATTAAATTAGCAAACATCAAGGCTGTAAACTTTGGTCCCGTGAAATGAAAAAGAAAATGTAACGAAGTGGTTACCGACGGGCTGGCTATCAAGTGTTGACCTCGTACTATAGCTCACATTTATTCGTGCATTCCCTTACTTTGGTTGCATGGTCATTGGGAATTTATTTTCAACCAAAAGCGGCCGGTGGGATCTTTTGTGGTTCGCTGTTTGTGAAATGTTGCTGAGCTGTAACTAACGTTCTCCATAGGGGAAAATTTTAGTCAAGTCGAAAGTTTTGCACTACTTTGAAACTCCGTTTGGGTCTTACTCACCACAGCAAACCGCAATCGCAGCAGCTCATGCAACAACTGGTACAATTATGAATTCGTCATGGCCGTAATTGTAAATTCACCGATTCTACCGGTCATAAACATTAAGCCGGAAACTTCTGTCGGAAGTGACAAGCACTGCATCAATGTGAATGTATATGTGTCCTCACTCTGTCCTTTTTTCATATTTGTTATAAGATATTTGTGAAGAAATGCAATGATGTTGTCAGTTGTGTTCGTATATAAGTATGCACATAATACAAATAAATATTTAATATAATGAGAGAATTGGTTTTGCAAAGTTTTGCAACTTTCTGTATTCGTTCATTCGAGTTTCAATGGAATATATATCTTTTAATATAGGGGTGATTAAAAAAATACGAATTGGCACTGCCTACGTCTATTACACTGTTAATTCAAAATATAGAAGAAGATGCATCTATACCCGAATTTGAAAAGGCCTGAATTATTGTGCTACCTCAGCTGACGTTCTCCAAGGTTCAATGTATGTATTTTTCCTATGAAACGTTATGGACTGATAAACTGAGAATTTTATGAGCAAATACATTAGTAGTGTCTTAGCTACATGAATTGGGCTCGGTTACAAGAAATTGAGCCATCATGTGTTCAGAAAAGGATAAAAAGAAAATGCAATCTTGTTTTACCGTTTCAATGGTTTTCGAAGCAACAAAAACAAAAGTATATAAAGATCTACCTGAACCTATTACACCTTATATACAGTATACCTTGATGATTAACGTTTTATCGATTTTGTAATTTTGTAATTCAGATTCGCAAAGTAATGTACAAACAGGTGTGATTATTCCCGCGTGTGCAATTTATTGAACACCGTACTATTTGCTAGGGTCATTTGTTTAATATACTTTTATAAAGAATTACACACAGGATGTGTATTAGGGTGTTCCAAATATATAAAACAAATTTACTTTTCGGGTATTTTGACTTGAAAATATTTTATAAATATCATCCACAAGTAGATGTTCAATTTTCGAATATATGTCTAACTTTTTTGAAGTGTTGGTAAACGTTAGATCATGTTCTGTGTTCTTTGCGCCAACTGAAGGGACAACTTTCAAATTATTTGACATTTAGCACTAAGAAATCTTGCGGTAAAATCATCAATACATTATGGGTTGTCGGCTAGAGGGAATACTTTCCACTTCGAATCGTGATAGCTACAGACTTTGAGTATAAATATTTTAGATAGTTACAAATGATATTTATATATGAGTTTCGCTTTGCGAACTAGACTATTTGATATGAGAGATTCTTATGTGAATAAACTTTACTTTTGTGTACAAGTATTCTGATTTTTTATGCTACGTATTACTGCTTTCGAAATTAAATTTCGAAATTTCTCAGTTTGACATGTAATTTGAGATTAATGAATTCTTACCTCAGAAAACACAATATTGTATTTGTATTGTATATTTTATCTAGGTTGCAGGGCGGCCGCGGTAGCCGAGTGGTTAGCATTGCGTACTGACATTCGGAAGGCTCGGGTTCATATCCCGGTGACACCAACATCCGAAAGTTATGGAAAATTAATTTAAATAAAAAACTAAGTTAAATTTTCTAATTGCGGTCGCACCTCGGCAGGGAATGTCCATCCCTCCGAGTGTATTTCCGACATGAAATTAAGCTCCTCATTAAAAAAAAAACCATCAGCCGTTCGGAGGCGGCATAGTATAAACTGTAGGTCCCTCCATTTGTTGGAAAAACATTAAGACGCAAATCCACAAATTGGAGGAGGAGCTCGGCCGAAAATCGCTTAAGCGGTTTCAAAGTGCCAATTATATATATTATATCTAGGTTGCAGCATTTTTAATTTTCTTACTTATTTACAGTTTTCGTAATTGATGATCAGAGATTACCAGGAGCGAGTTTATTAAATTTTAAAAATATCATTGACCACCTTAATATTCATACATATGGTATGGGGTTTTGTATTTAGTTAAATGATCCCATTTCCTTTCATTCATCATTTATAAGTTACTTCTGACCAATATCAATAAAATGCTATAAACTGCATGTGAGACCGCACGTTATTTTGATGATATGTAGTTGTTTCTTTATAGTATTTCTATTTAGTTGTTGTCTCTAATTTTCTTAATGTCTTATAGTTAAAGTCTGCACATTGATGTTAATGAAAAGCCTTCTATGCTGTTAGTGAGTGCCGAATTCGGCAGTTGACGAAAGTAAAATGGAGTCATACGTGACCAAATTCGGAAAATACATTTTGGTTAATATGTGAATACAAGGGGATTAAAAAACATTCGGTAAGTTGACCAGAAAAAAAAATTCTTTTTGTATTTATTCGTAATCTTTGTCCTTTTTTATCATCCCTATATAATCGCCAGTTTATAAACAGTTTTTTAAGCTTATCAAGTTCAGCATTAACCGCATTAATTATCTTCTCGTTGCTATTAAAGACCTTTTCCTTTAATTTTTTTTTACTTTTCGAATTTGTTTAGGAAATATTGAGCAAAATGGACTCGAGTCTCTGCTTGGGCCTCATTTAAAATTCGTGGTACTCATCGAGCAGATTTCTTCGTGTATCCCATGGCGTTCAAGCCCAATTTATTAACAATCATTTCTTGTATCAATCGTGGGCCTTCGTCAGCCTGGACTTCTCCAGAGCTACAGTGATGTCATCAGTGGAAGATTTTGGTCGACCTTCTCGGGCTCGTACTCTATGGAAAAATGTCCGGTGCAATCGTTCCATATGCAATTCGGCATTCACTGAATATTTGTATTGGCTGTAAATTACGCCGAAACCAGAAGAGAATCACATGGTGAATTCCTGTTTGCGTTGTTGATGGAATTTCGTCTGACCTATCCTCAGCTATCTTTCGTTTTCTCGTCTCCATTTTAGCCGATCATTCTAAAATTTGAAAGGGAAACTAATAAAGTAATTGCAAAGGATTTGGTATTTTTAGATTTAACAAAAACAAATTGAAAGCCACTAACTGACCGAACTTTTGTTAATCTCCTCGTATTTTAGGCCAAACGCTCTGCCCTGAAGTCAGATGTAGTAGAGAGGACTATAATAGAAGATAAAATATGATAATATACTTAATTTTTATTGCTTAATTTTTTCGTCCATCATTATACTCGTATTAATCTCAGAAATAACCCTTTTTATTGATGCAATAAACAACAATCACTTAACTACCTTGTGATGTTTTCTAGAACATACATATACAACGGACATTTGTAAGAGGTTCTGAAAAGACTCAGAGCCACAATGGTAAATTACTTTTCACATATTGTCATACCTAACGATGCAGTTCGGGCTTACAAACAACTGAGGTTGTTTCGAATCAATAACTGATGTCAGAGGGCCACATTCCGTAATCTTGGTCTGCATTAAATTATTCTATTCTTATTAGTAGCGAGATTTGCAATATATCATATGAACGTGGAAATGCATGAGCAACTACCAGGTGTCGCTGACACGAGCTGTACCAATTCAAAAATACTACGGGATGTCAAGCCAACTATATTGCTACTTTATGTCTTCGTATTTTGTACTTACATATTTCTTCATGTGCACTTACATTTGTATGTATTTTTTGGACAAAATAACGATCTACATTTTTGAAGCAAAAATATACAATATTATGCATGGTAAAATAAGAATATTCCTGTCCAATATTGAGTTTAGTTGTACCGGAGTTTTTTGACAAAAACTTGAATTGGAAATGAGAAGTCCATAAAAATTTACGCAACTTAATCCAGTGAGAAACGCTACGGAAACGGAAATGAAAACAAAGTGACGGGAATTAAAATTTTTATACTGCTAAAAAAGATGTTGCCAATGGCAGCGCATGTCTCAACAGCTGCGCAGGAAGAGAGTTAAGTAAATTATGAGAAATTTAAGATGTTCCTCAGACAACTGACTATGTAGTCGCTGTCGCTGTCATGTGTTACGAGTATTCATTTTAAATTTGTCTTGTTGTTGATACATATAAGCAAAGACCTGTGTCCTACTATATTGTTGGCAACTATCGGCCATGTCGAGAAGACATGGAATAGTATTGATATCACTCGCCGTCCATTGATCTAACCATGTCAATGAAACCACAGCTTTGAAATTAAAATGACGTAATGAAAACCTTTATAAAAAAGTGTGGCGTAAAAACACACAGAAGCCGTAGGATTACTATTAAGCAGCGACCATTTCTTTAAATACTGCGTCCTTTATCCTTTAAAAAATCTTTTATAAAATAAAAAGTTACTACTCCCTGGAGCGGAATGGTATAAAGACAAAGACTTTGAGTTGACTAGTAATACCACTCTTATCGTTTTGCTTTAAATTTCAGAAAGCCAATTATTAACTTATACTATAATATAATATAATAAAACTTGGAAAATAAAAGACAGCTCAAAATAAAATGTCCTAATTAAAATTCAATTAGAGCAAAATAAATATTAGATTTCTTATTATATTGTTAATATAGGTATGTACTATATTTGTATGTAAAAAGTCCATTAAATGTTTGGTGTTTGTATATCCCAGCGGTTGAGATAGTTTTTCCTACTTAAAGAGGTGCCAAAAAAAAAACCTTCGTATAAAAATTCAACAAAATCGAAGCACAAAAATGTTTATCTCAGTAGGGTCGGTATCTGGTCTTAATTAAAGCAAAAAACTATTGAAAATTACTTTTGTCATCTGTTTGCAATTATTTTGACGACCTTGTTATCCATCGGAAGCACAAACTTTGTGCAGATAGATCTATTCCAAGGATTTATGTGTTTTAATTTCAAATATACCAC
The DNA here is from genome assembly GCA_037013455.1 of Ceratitis rosa. Lineage (NCBI taxonomy): Eukaryota > Metazoa > Arthropoda > Insecta > Diptera > Tephritidae > Ceratitis > Ceratitis rosa. The sequence continues at coordinate 1,604,493 of JAWMAG010000012.1, forward strand.
TTAATCATTATGGTATGCCATCACCTGATCGCCCAGCCACTTACTTAGTGAACACCGATTTACAACGAGAAAAACAATATGAATATGGTAATTTAGCAACAATAATAGTGAACAGTGAGCCATTACTGCCAACAGAACAAACAATTCGTTATGAACGGATTATGCTGGCTGTTGCTCCGGAACAAGGCGGTTTTTTTTTCGGACGCACCAGATGGAACCGGTAAGACATTTTTAATATCCTTAATTCTTGGATTCTTGTTTGGAGGCCGCGGTAGCCAAGTGGTTAGCATTGCGTACCGTCATTCGGAAGGACCGGCTTCAAATTCTGCTACGATCAACATTAAAAAGTTATAGAAACTTAATTTAAATAAAAAATTAAGTTCAATTTTCTAATTCTAATGTCTTCCTCTGACATGAAAATCAAAATTTCTGACATGTTGAAAAAACCATCAGCTGTTCGGAGGCGATTTCCGACAGACCTTACCGGTTATGCCACGCTCTACGTTCACTGGGAAGTTTAAAGGAAAAGTGATGCTACTACCACGTATTCCAATGATACCGTCATATTCTACTGTGTCTATCCGAAGGCTACAGTTTCCAATTCGTTTAGCTTCTGCCAGGTGTATAAATAAATCTCAAGGCCAAACAATGTCCATTTGTGGTTTAGATTTGGAAAATCAACGTTTTTCTAATGGGAAATTATATGTTGCATGTTCACAGGTAGGGAAACCGTCGAATCTATTTGTGTTAGCTAAAAACAGTTTAACCAAAAATATTGTGAACCGATTTGTGCTTAATTAAATTGGAATTAAAAGTATTCATAATTCAAAATAAAGAATATTAATGTTAAAGAATTAAGACTATCTGCCCTATCTACCTCATTCATAAGTTTACGTGTCAACAAATTTGTAATAACACATTTGTTTCAAGCTTGATTAAAAATAATAATAAATTTTGCAATTTATTTTTTTGTATAGACTTTTGGTTAATATCAATTGTACAAAAATTTTAATCCATCGTGTTCAAAGTCCTTACTATTCAAATCCCCATACACTGAATTTGTATACCAGCTTTAACGTTTCCATCTTCATTCGTAAATAATAAATTCATTGTATTAACTGGTTGGTTACGATAGTAGAAAATCTGTTTTGGAGGTCACCATATTTTTATACAAAATGCTTCTCTGTAAAAAAGCATGGTGGTCCCCATGACTGATGTTTTTCTACCGTTCCTGTATATAGTTTACAGCAATGTAATTGTATTACAAAAACCTGGGCCAGCTAGTATTATACTACATACGAGTATAGTAGAAGTCTTTCTTTCAGACCCTATGACATAAAGCCCTTCGATTTAATTAAAGTATCTAAAACATCGTTTAATTTTTGTGTTTTAATCAAAAGGAATTTCGAAATGAATTATATAATATTTCTTGTTCTGTACTACAGCAGTTATTTAAACCGATTTATGCGGTTTAACAATAGGAAGGAAAAATGTCTTGATTACTTTATTTGGCGTGGTCATGAGAACGCTATATAGGGGAGAAAATAAAATTTATTTAATACACAATATCAAGATATGTATTTCCGAAAATTCGCTACAATTTCATTTGCAGCTCAGGGAAAACATACTCACATAAAGGCTCTCAGAGTCTTCAATGAGTTGGGATAATTAGTATATAATATTTTTTCTTCATAGATTTCTCGTTCTAATGTATCAACCAAAAAAAATTTTTGCACTGTTTTATATTTTATTTATACTCTCAAACTTGATATTTGTAAAAAAGTAAAATTTTTAACCCAAAGAAGATTGTTCAACCTGTTATGAGAACATACAACCAAAATCTAGTTGTTCGTCTCCCTAACCTGGTAAATAAAAACAGAAAATACACATGTACGTATATGATATAAATAATATGAGACCGCAAGTTGATGGAACTAACGTTATTCGCCATATATGTAGTTGATATTTTGGTTAGCTATTGGTTGTCTAGCCACAGCGCCACCAAAACAGTGTGCCGTAAATAGTTTGAGGCGCCAAAAGTGGTAAGCTTTCGCTCCTGCAACACCGAGTCCTGGTCGCATTATCTGCGCTGAAGCTGTTGGACGTCTCAACGTCGGGCGGTGATTTTACATACTAACTGGTAAATATGTATGTATGTGGATGCATACGAGAGTCATCTATGTTGGTGCTCCACCCATAACGTGCCAGTGTGCTGTTATACATATTTTTTATATAGATAAAAAACAAGTTTTGCAGACTGCGTCCTTTATACAGAACACACAGAGAAAAACAAAAAATTATCTGTGTGCAGAAAGCTTTAAACTTTATTAAGATAGCAAAAGTACAATTCGGACACCTTTAAGCAAACTTCCCCGCATAGAGTTTTGCGCATGACGGTGTCATGTATGCAAAAAGCTATCATCTAATTGAGGAGCTATTATTATTTAGGAAGGTTTTTTTTACTGTAAACACAACAGCACCCGTTGTTTCTTCATTTCCCTGTTAGGCGCCAGTTGGAGACGCGAAGTTAGACCAGGCCGTTTCCACCTGATCTTTACCACGGTGTGGAGGTCTTCCTCTTCATATGCTTCCACCAGCAGGTACTGCATCGAATACTTTTGAAGCTGAAGTGTTCCTTTGTTGTCTTTTGATTGGCTGAACTATATATTAGTTTTGCGCAAACGACCAAATCGATATTCAGATATGAGATTTACATACTTCTTTTTTTGCACTAAACTAAATGAACCCCAGTTCATGAAAATTAAGAAACCTTCGGCATAGCCACAAATGAGTTCCTTCCATGTCTTGCAATGTCAGCCACGAAATAGATTTACAACTGGTTGACTTTTAGAGCCCCATAAGTTTCTACACATGTATTTAATCATTTACGTGGTCGCTCATTTCCATCGCAGGTCTACCGTATTTGCCATTGTAATATTAATGGCTTTACATGCTCAGTCTTCTTGGTAAAACATTATACCTAGTTACTGAGCTCATGCCCCCGTTTTCGCAAAGTATTGTACTCGTGTCTATTTCTATTTCATAAACAAAAAGGGTATGTATATACATATTTACAGGCATTTATGGTCGTCACCAAGGTTTCCGATGTTAACTTTGTACAATCCATAAATTATTCTTCATTCAGTCATTATTTCACAAATTACACTGATGAGAGTTGCAGCGCATGCGACCTTGTATTCCAAACAAATATTAATTTATTTTTAATATTCTCGTTACCTTTCTGAAACTGTTTAAGGTAATTGTGGAGAGATATCAGCGTGCAGTTGTCAGTCAATAGAGGAAATAGTGGGTTGTCAAGTCATGCTGTTTTCTGACTTGAAAACAGTGTATATTGGGATAGCTGCACGTGGCATACATATGTATGTAGTTCAATTGTCTGAAGTAATGTTGAGGGAAAGTAAATTGCGATTTGCTTAATATCTCACAAACTTGATATTATTAAGGAGAGCAAACGCTATTTCACAACTTTCTTTCAGGACTAGTAGTGGGACGCGCTGCATTTAGGTTGAAGGAATTTCGATATGTACAAAATCTAAAACCATTATATCATAATTTCTAACAATGTATTTTAAATTACATTCGTCGGGAATTATTATATTTAACGGTTTCTCGGAATTTCTTTGCTGTAGAACAGAAATTATTCATTGAAGCGCGCTAACATTATACGAAAAGAATGGATGTTTTTAATAATAGGGTATTTGTAGTAATATCTATAATATATTTAACACACTATGAGTATATTACATCAATTCTTTGCTCTACCAGGGCGTTAAATTAATTTGTTTATATTCGAACATTCACGTTATTTGAAGCGGATGCAACCCTCATGCCTATCATGCCCACTCTTTCTTGGTATGGTACAAGTTAAGTCAATAAAATTAATGTCGTTAATCAAAATAACGTACGGAGAGAGAGTACTAAGGCTGCGGATATTGGCAACGTTGCATTTATGGTACTGCATTTGATATTGTTTTCCCTGACATTCTACCTGCTTTAGCAACCTCTGTTATTTTTATGCTTGCAACACTTGCTAGTCAGCAGATATACAAAAATACATGCACAAAAAGTACACATTTGTGACAGTATGCGAGTGCATCCATCGAAGCGACTTTTCTGCTCTTCCTAACAAAGACTTGTGTATAAATATATAATATATAGTATACTGCATACCAGCTATCACTTCTTGTTTGTGTGTAATACTTAACTGAAATTGAATTCTATTGATCCGAAATTTGGCTGTAGAGGTATACGACTACCTCAGAGTCAAATTAACTAGTCGCCAACTACGCTTTTTTTTCTATGTGAGGAGATGTTCTTCGAAATGGCTTTTACCTCATTTCAGTCCGAAATGTACTAGTCTACTATGAATTAGAAATTAGGAAAAAATATTTGTTCAGCTTGGACCATAGCAATAATTTTGGTTTTAAAATGGAGAAAAAGAAAATGCTGCATAATAATATATTGTAAATGTTTATTAAGACTCTTTTTATTAGTTGCTTAAATATATTATAATTATAATTTTGGAGCTTTATAACCGCTGAAGCGGTTTTCGGCCAAGCTCCTCCTCCAATTTGTGGTTTTGCGTCTTGATGTTTTTCCAACAAATGGAAGGACCTACAGTTTATACTAAGCCGCCTCCGAACGGCTGACGGCTTTTTTACGAGGAGCCTTTTATTTCATGTCCGAAATACACTCGGAGGGGTGGACATTTCCTGCCGAGGGGCGACCGCAATTAGAAAATTTAACTTAATTTTTTATTTAAATTAATTTTCCATAGCTTTTGGATGTTGCTGGCACTGGGATATGAACCCGAGCATTCCAAATGTCAGTACGCAATGCTAACCACTCGGCTATCGCGGCCGCGATCTATTTAAAAAAAACTATTTCTGCACATGTTCATCTTCCTCAAATATACCTATTAATAATGAAAGCCAGTAAGGAAGGGATGAATTCTGGTGGAAGGGAAGTTCACGAAAAAGAGATGACTGTAGTTTTGACCGCATTAGGTCAGTTTATGTATTAAATATGTAAGCATTATAATAATGGATAACAATTAAGATATAGTAATTAAAAGTGTAATTTGGATGTTTTCACCATTTTAGTAGAAAATAGGAAAAGTTTGGTTTAACTAGATTCACTCTTTGTGGAGTATAACGAGAGGCCCATAGTAAAAAGTTCAGAGCTGCTCAATTAGATTTTTTAATCACATTTCGTACCTAAGTGTGCCGAGTTTTACAGATTTTTGTACTTTTCCAGATCACCTTCGTTTGATTTCGCCCAATTACAACACCAAGCTTCATTAGCGCACGGATGAGAGAGCTGGTAGACAGACAATGATGACATGAGCTTTGTCATTTAATGAAGTTTGTATAGATGCATATATGACAATAGATATGGTGCGATATCTTCATAAAGTTAAACAGCTTAATCAAAATATAACAAACAACAAAATATAAAATTACTGAACAGTTGTTCTTAATTGTTAAACACTTATCGAACTTTTACCATATGACACCGCTCAGGAAATGCTAGTATTAAACTAGTATTCTTTCCGACCAGCTTGCTTTTTCACTGAAGGTTGGTGTGAAATGTCGATGTGTGGGTATGAGACGAATGGGCGATTGCAAATAATCAAAGTATATAAAAATGCGCAAAAGAAACCGTGAAGAAGCGGTAGAAGCATGCAAGGCGTACGAGGCAACCGATTTAACTTAAGTATTCCATTCATAAATCATGAGCTTATGCCTCGGGAACTTCGCGGCGATTCATAAAATTCCCACAACCTTTCGTCAGCCACGCAACCAACACTTCCACTCACAGCCGATTCATTCCTTTGGCCTCTTAAAGGGGCAGAAATGCAATGAAACAAAAACAATAATAACAACGAGATAGATGGACAGAAAAAAGGTTCGTTTTTGAAGGCAGTAAATATTAAATTGTGCCGGAGATGGTTACGTTTTGCGAAGAACGGAACTGGGTAATGGGCAGGTGCTAAGGGGAGGGGGCAAAACATTGAAAATGTAATCCTGTCGTTTCCTGTTTGTCAGTCCTTTGGTATAACAACGCGCTGGTGACCAGTAAAATAGTGTATGTATATACATATGTATGTGTGATGTCAAGGACACTTAATATTAAAATTGAAAATTTTGTTTTCCGCTGCAACGAATCCCACCGAACAGCGTCGCGGCGAATATAACGGAAGACAGTTATGAGTTACCGTTGAATATTTGCGAAGGTACATTGAAATATGTATTCCCATATGCAACTACAAAGGTATGTGTATGCATGGATTTTTATTTTGATACGATTGTGTTTTTGTGCCTCATCACTACATATACAAGCAAACATGTGTACGAAATACAACATTAATATACATACATACATACAAATATTGGGGCCGCACACACCTGTGCGTATATGTCAATGATTAAAATTTTTCATTTACGTTTGTATGTAAGTAAGTACACGAGTCCTGCAGGAAATTGTGCACTTGAACGAAACACTGCTCGGCAAATCAGTTATTTTTTTGTAGTTATAATTTTGTAGTAAATTTCCGCAATTCGATATCGAGCAAAAACGAAAGCCGAAGCATCGAGTGGTTCAGGATAATGGGATATAAGTCCCACTGAGCTCCTATTCCATTCATATTGCAGAATAATATAGGAACATACTGAAATTACTTTAATGATTTATTGATTGTCTCTTTATGAAGACGATCTTATCAGATATACGCAAATGATAGGAGGAGTAGAAAAAAATGAGCAGCCAGAGCAGCGTTTCTTTAGTAGGTATATGTTAGTTTCAACAAATAAGAAGACATTTTTAACAATGACAGCTTATATAGGTCCTGTTGAAATCAGGAAAAGGTGAGGCAATATCCACATCAAACTCGTAACTTTGACAAAATCGGCAATCTTATTAGAAGTGTGGCGTATGGTTTTATAATAGTAGAAAATAATATATTATAAATATTCCACTCAAGCAATTTTTTATGATGTTTCTGCTCATCTGTTTTGTAGGCCTGAAAATTGTCTAATTCAACTGAAAATTACAGAAAGGGTTTTCCAATTCAATTTATGCGAAATATCCTACCTAAGTACACGTATAGTTATTTTAACATAAAACACGTAAAAAACTAAATCCAGAAATCAAAAACAGCGTATACGTAGACATAGGTTTAACTGTTAATAATATAACATTTCCTTATTAGGGCTTTAATTGTAAAATCACGGCCACGCATAGTTTCATCACAACTCGTAAATGTTTTGTTTAATGATCGTGAAAAGTTTAAACTAAAACATAAAGTCCATTAGTAGGAATGGGCCGCTGGCTTGACGTTGCTCTTTAGAAGGTTGCTTTGTCTCTTCTTCGCAGGCGGGTTTGATTTGTTGCATGGGCCAAAGTGTTAGCCATAGGGTTCGGGTGGTTAAGCAGTTTTGTTAAGTATTTTTTTGCTGTGATTTCAATTTCTTCCTTGATGTAGGTATATTTAGATCTCTATGAATATTTTCATTACGCATGTACCATGGTGCACCCGTTATTATTCTTAACGTTTTCGATTGGAGTCTTTGTATTATATCTATATTCGTCGTGCAAGCTGGGCCACATAACTGGATTCCATACATCCGTATCGGTTTTATTGTTGCATTATAAAGAGGACTTTGTTGCTAAGACTAAGTCAGACTTCTTCTTTAATAGCCAATGTAAACTGGCAGATTTGAGCTTAAGCTGTAACTTTTTAGCTGCAATGTGTCGTCACCAGGTTAAGCGCCTGTCCAAGTGGATTCCGAGGTATATAATTTCGTCAGCTTGCGGTACTGATACATTGTTGAGCTTAATAGCCTATTTCCACCGGACCTTAAATGCATTTTAGCTTAAATGCATTTAAACATCGCATTTAAATGCTAAATTCCCATGTGTTTGTTGTTGTATAAAAGTGTGTTAACTCACTTTTCAAAGTATATATTAAGTAATTGGCGAAAATAATGCTTCACCTCTTTAAAAAATAAAATTAAATTAAAATAAAAAACAAACAAAAAGCAATTGTGGATTAGAAAACGATCCCCTCAACATAAAAATATACGCGACTCTGGCAACTATCAGCTGATTGCGCAAAACAAATAATTATGTACACATAATTGGCCCTTTGTAACCGGTTAAGCGATTTTTCGCCCGAGCTCTTCCTCCAATTGTGGTTTTCTAGAAACACAAAATAAATAATTACTGAAAAAAATAAACCAAACTGAAAATGGAAACAAAACGACGCAAGCGGGACCTTACGGAGGAGCAAAGTTTCCTAGATTGCTGGGAAGGAAGAGCTCAGGAGGTTGCCGAAAAAACTCTCATGTATACAAAGAAATGGCGATGCAGTTAACGCAATCGGGGATCGAAGTCACAGGCATTGTTGGCAAAGTTGTAAGCATGCCAAAAAGCATTTATTGTATAAATAGCAAAATAAAATGAATGCCGTCTCTTGAATTCATGATTTTAATACTTGTGACAAATTTTGCAAACTGCAAATGTAAACAAAAATCAGCTGTTTGAGTTAACTCACTTTCGGTGGAAACGTTTAACATTTCATTCACTTAACAGAGGCCTTAAATGCATTTAAGTGCTTGGTGGAAATAGGATATGAAATTATAGGATACGGTTTTGGCCTTAATGTAAAAGTTACACGTATGTGTTTGCACTTGTTTTCATTAACTTTTATGTGCCATTTCGCTAGCGATTCTTCAATTAATTTAAAACGCTGCTCTAGCACTTTTGTGGCTGTAATGGGCAATTATGTCGACTTAGTATAGCAGTATCATTCGCAAATGTTGACGTAATTACTACGTCACTTGTAGGAATATCTGCGGTAAACAGTATGTAAAATATTGGTTCAAGAACTCTACCCTGCGGAGCACCTGCTGTAATTAGACACTCTTCTGTTGTGTATTGATTTACTTTTACTGTGAATCGCCTGTTGGATAAGTAGGATTCAAGGATATTGTGGAACGTGTTAGGTAATGATTTTTTAATTTTATGAAAGAGGCCATCATACCACACTTTGTCACATGCTTGCGCCACATCAAGAAAAACGACCGAGCAATACTCTCATTTCGAAAGCTTTCCTTATTTCATTTGTTATCCGATTTACTTGTTCAATTGTGCCGTGTTTTTCCCGAAAACCAAATTGTTGTGTAGGAATAATATCATTTTGATGGAGAAAAGGAGTAATTATTGATAGCAGCACTTTTTCGAAAAGTTTTGATAGGCAAGGCAGCAGGCTGATTGGTCTATATGATCACGGCAGGGTTGCATCTTTACCTGGGTTAGCTATCATAATTATCTGCGACGTTTTCCAGATTTGTGGATAATATCCTAGCATTAAAATGGCACTGAAAAACTTTGCAAGAAAACCGAGAGCAATGCTTGGCAATTCTTTTAGCATTTTTGGTGAAATATGATCGTCTCCTGGAGATTTTTTTGAATTTAAGGCGGCAATAGTGTTTTTTAGTTCAGACACAGATGCTCCGAAAGTAACAGTGTATCTAGGAGCAGTATGGGTCGGTGACAAAGGTGCACTATATGTAGCAGTATTTGGTTGAAATACTGTGCTTAGGTGCTCTACAACACAAGACGCCTTTCCTTCATCCGTTCTTCCCCATGAAACATTACGCAGTCTCAACGGTATTTCAGTGCTTAAAGTTTTTGCTAGCTTTCCATAGAGATTTTTTAGTAGAAACGTTGTTTTCTGCCACCTTAAGAATTTTTGTCAGTTAGTTCTTGATGAAGTAAGTCGAAAAGCATGCTCACTTTCAATTGCTTGTTCGTTCAATTTAATGATTATTTGGGAATGATCAGAAGATAAGTCAGCACAGGTTTCAGCAAATACTAAACTCCTATCTACGTTTTCAGTGACTGCAAAGTCAAACAGATCAGGTAATTTCCTTGAGTCCGTAGGCCAGTAAGTTGGTTGTCTTGGGGAGATAAAATCGTATCTAATTTTGGTACTCATGATCGTGTTATATAACTGACGACCTTTCGCGTTAATTGGCCTCGATCCCCAATGAGTATGCTTCGCATTGTAATCACATCCAGCTAAGAACCTATCTTCTAGAGTCATGAAAAAGTCGCTAAATTGTTTGCTAAATGTTTATTACAAAACGTGGCGGTTTACTAATCGCAACCAAAGTAAGGTCAATCCCCATATTTTTAAGGGCGATCGAAGTTGACTGCAACCAACATTCCAAAAAGGAATTAAGAAAGTTGTGCTTATGCTTTGCCATCCGGGTGATTAGTGTTGTACAGCTTAAACCCAGGGATATAAAAATAGTACTTCTGGGTGAGATGTGTTTCAGAAATAAGCATAACATCAAATTTGTGAGTCTGTAAAAATAATTTGAGTGTTAATTTATGGTGGTTGACAACATTAGCATTCCATAAACAAATCCTGAGTTCACTAATTTTTTGGTCAACAGGGTTTGGAGCATTTGATTTTGCGCCTTTATTAGGTCTTGAACCATACTTTATTTCTGTTAATTATTTTCCGCCCTAATTTCAAACCCTTGCTCCTCTAGAGCTTCTTTTGTGTCACATGAGTCAACAGTGGCTTCAATTCCCTTAATTACAACAATCAGGCCTTTCGCACTCGCACATAACGACTTCACGAAAGTCTTTTTCACTGTGTACATGTATTTTTGTCTCGTCTATGTTTCCTTTTTTAAGAGGTACAATGTGAAAATTGTTGGTACCTATTATCTTAGCTATGTTTGTAACTAACGAATTGGAGCTGCGCTCCCGCAAGTAGATTGGTGAAGGTTTAGTACTGACGACTGTGGAAATACCCTTCGGGTCTGTTATATGCTCTTCCTCATTTAACGGGGCAAATCTGTTCCCTTTTTGTGCATTACCATCAGCATCGATAGTGGAGACAACGGTATTAAACTTCTTGGCATTAATCACTTTTTTGGGAGGACTAGATTTCCTCTCTTTGTTTACCACACTTATGTACCGATCTGTCTGCACTGCCTGTCTGCACTGCCGACCCTTTTTTCATTTTAGCTGCCTCACCTTGTTCAGTATTAGTCGCCCGCACTGGAGTTGCTGCTGCTGCTGCACTGCTTGACTGCATAGCTGTTTGTTTTTATGCTATTGCTGAGGAACTTTCGCATGTTGTGAAGAGAGTTTTTTCACTCTTTGCTTTCTCTGTTGTTGCTAAGGTCTGCGTTGGCGTCGTCAAAGTTGAACTGCTTGCCTTTGGTGATTTACTCGCAACAACAGTGAAATAGGCATTTTTCTCTGCCGGCGCTCTTTCTGATTTGAACGCTGATCACTCATTACATCACCGGTTCACTTTTTACTTCTCGTTTTCGTATCTCTGTTTAATTGGAATGATTTGGTTTTTTGTTATATACACATATATATAGATATATATTTTATACATATATACTTTTTTTTTTGAAAATTGAACATTGGTAGCACAAATATAAAGATAAAGTCAAACAATATTTTATACTAATATTTTTGAAAAAGATTCGAGTGAAACTGCCTTGTTTTTTGTATCATGGAGTGTGACAAAAATCCAACGAATTCTGCACACGGCCAAGAAAATTATTCATGAGTTGTGAAATATTAGGTGTAGCAAAAAGAAATCCATTATTTTTGCATGAAATTGAAGGCTTTATTTTTTTCTTTTCGTATCCAGCCTGTTCCTGTGGAGATTCACAACGATAACCGTTAAGCGGAATTGACAGGTTAGTACAGTTCCAAACGGGTTTTTGTGCAATCTTTAGCTCTTGGGCAATCGAAACAGTACTTACATAACGGTCGGACTCGACCATGTCCATGATTTAATCAACATTTTCGACAATTCGCCTTCCATTCCGTGAAGTATCTTTTACACCAAAATCACCGGAATGAAACCAATATTGTGCTTGATTGACTGTAACAGTATCAGGACCATAAACGTCCTCACATTATCAGCCGCCTAGTTTGCGTTTTCGTCCTTATCGAAAAAAATTGTAAAATATAGCATATCTAGTATCCATCTTTGACGCACGCTCAAACAAAACTGAATCAACCAATCACAAAACTGTCAGCAAAGTTTTGTTAGTACGAAATGTCATCTTTCTAACGCCATTTAGCGGAACCCAAATCGGACTTATACAGATTAAACATGAATGAAAAGTTTTAATCGCTCGTTTGCTTGATTTATTCAAAATATTCGTTCCATGTTTCAAACATTTTTTGACCGAAGTATAGTTAATGAAAAGGATAACAATAACCTTTAAAATAAATACTTTTCCGAGATCAAGAATGAATTTCTTAAGATACGTGGGAAGTTAAGGGGCTTAATTATTTAGTTGGATTTTCAAAATTTTCCTAAACATCTAAAGCGAATTGATGAGGATTAATAGATATATATACTATACCTATATGGATTATGTTAATTAAATGAATATATTATGATGGCAGAAAGTTCAGGCTTTTTTATTTGCGAGCCGCTGCAACATTATTTGAATCAATTATTAATGTTTTAGATTTATGCCAAATTCACAGTATACGAATAATAATTCAGTGGAAACAAAACTTTTTTATTATAGATACATAATATCTACGCAGTATTGCTCATTTCACTTTTATATGCGATATTGAAAAAAATTATGGTAATGTGAGTGAGTTTATTTACAGAAATTTTGATTAAAAAATGTAATTATTCAATAAGTTAATTCTGTATTTAGATGTAAAATTAATTAAAAAACCAGGCTAGCCAGGCTATTAAGAAAATAGCGGCTGAATTAGCGCACTTAATAGTTGTTGGTTAATATGTAATGAATTAAATAAAACAAAGATTGCATGGTTGATTTTGGCGCTTTTAATTCAGGATCCGTTGGTTCGATATCTGCTAGAATAAGTCTGATGAGGGGATGTGCTGATCTCCGAAACAGTTGTCACTTTTACCATTTTTTTTTTGTTGTATAACAAAAATATTCAATTCATACAAACAAAAAGGCCTTTAGCTAAAATTAATCAAATTAAATTAATATAAAAATAAATATTTGGAGATTTTTCGCATGAGGTAAATTATCATAAAAAATTTGGTTATGAGACGATATCCGATTTCATTATTGAATGGCTATCAAGCTTGGACTTCCCGATATTACCTGCAAATTCACTAATGGATCATAATTGGTAAATGCCTTCCTTTCCCTCACTAATACTATATTTCTTCAATGTTAATACTGTAAATTAAATTCATACTCCTGATAAGCACGTATGTAGATATATTCATTAAATTTGCATAAGCAATTTGGGTACCACTTGGAAAGTGGTTTAGTTTAAAAAACTAAAAAAACACGCTTTTAAAGAATATTGTACTAAAAAGTTGAAAATAATTTTGAAAATAAACTTAAGACAATAGTATATAAAAAATACTTGTATAATTAAGAGAAAAGCGTGGGGCGCTTTGTACCATAATTTCCATATATCGAGCTCCCCACGCTTTTCTCTTAATTATACAAGTATTTTTTATATACTATTGTCTTAAGTTTATTTTCAAAATTATTTTCAACTTTTTAGTTTAATATTCTTTAAAAGCGTGTTTTTCTTATTTTTTTTTAAACTATATTTATTTTATATATTTTTCTAATTAACTCTATTTTGATTTTTTTTTTTCTCTGAATTAATCAGAGAACGTATAATAATTATTAGTATGGATTATTATACGTTCTCTGATTAATTCTGTTAACGCTACGATGTATGCAACGATTCGCATTTCAAATATTTCATATTGGGATCGCGTCACCGCTAAAAAGTTACAAACTGACAGGCAGACATACTGACATACTGACATACGGACTGACATACAAGTGAAGCTAATATAAAGCGTGTAAAAAGGGCTGATAAGCACTGTTAAAATTATAAAAATTTTATGGATTATCAATATTCTGCCTACGCTAGACACTCCAATTGATTATTTTAAGCTTAGAGAAAAAAAGTGAATTTCAAAAAAACAGCTAAATAATTGAAATTTTTAACTTTCAACGTATCCTAAGAATTGGAATTAATCAAACAAACACTTTTATCAGAAAATTGAGAAACAAAATGTAATATTTTGAAAAATTAACCAAGTTATGAATAATTTTCTTTTCCCATTTTGATAGTTTATTCGATATTTGCCACGCCCGTAATTTCTAAGGCATCGATTTCTGCCAGTTTGAACATGGATTCGAACGATCTGTAAAATTTCATCCAAAAGGAGGACCGTCGCGCCGAAAATCTACATTTTTTTTGTTACGCTTAACATAAATTAGCCGTATAACAATATGAGTATGTTTAATATTTCAAAAGGGTTTTGAAGAATGTTGTAACCTGGTTGAAAATTTGACTACAGATGTCTCAGAAAATTTTTCAAGTTTTTTTTCTGATTATTCTTGTCCTATGCTTGAAAACTTTAATTGACCAGATGGCCAGATGGAAGGACTAAAAATTTTCTTAGAAGGGTTCAACCATTGGGAACGCATTGGTATTGTTAAAAATATTTTTAATTTTTTTCAATATGTGTTTTGGTGTAGCGAAACATATCTGGGTGCCACTAATATTATGTATAGTCGTATGTACATGTAATATGATATATTTATATATTAATTTCCAATGTATTTACAGCGTTTAGTTCAATAGTTAAAGTAAGTAAATAGAGTACATATCTACTACAGAATGCAACTTTCGCCTTCCCTGAATGGACTCTAAATTTCAATTCTTTCAAGTACTGCTTTTCTCTTTCAATGCAAAAAACAGAAACAAATGTTCCTCGAAAAAGCCACAGTGCAACAGAAGCAAATTCAACATTAAAACAATTTGCGGTTCAGAAAAGATAAATAATGAAAAGAGGAAACGGAAGGAAAAGTGCAGGTGCCTTAGCGCTCAGCTCAGCGTTTACAGAGTAAATAGCCTATGCGTTCGTACGTTCTTTCACACTATTTACATAAGCCCACATCGCCGTCATTAAAGCGCCCAGAAAAGAAGCGAAGAGCCCAGCTGGCGTACTCCCAAGTTGAGATTTGCAATTATTTACACGTGGTCTAAAAAATTAACAAACTCAGCACCTGAGTGTGGTCACAAGCCCATCATTACGTGCACCGGCCACCAGCCAACAGCCAACGGCCACCAAGCAGACGTAGGGCCACGAATTGCATTAAAGAAAATTGTAAAGAGTGCGAATTAAAGTGGGGTTTAAAGGTAACAGAGCGTGTAAAAAGTAAATAGGCACAAAAGGATAATGACGTTGGCTATGCATGCGTATTTCGGCATGGTAGGGATTGTGAGTGTAGTGGTCATGCTTTAAATTGCACCAAAATATAATTTTTCCTGTACAGATTAAAGTATTTGCCGCCGTTTTTGTGCAAGGCCGACTGCCAAATATTCACGGGACATACTTTAAAGCCACACTAACGTTTGTGAAACATTTGAACAAAGACCATTCCAAAATTTTATTTGGTATATAGGATAACAAAATCATTAATACTTGAGAATTATTTAAAATTTTAAAATAAAATGTAAAAAAAGGTAAAATCTTCTCTTTTCTGAATTTAAAATAAAAAAGTGGTCTAATCTTCAATCTAATCTTCAGGGATGCATCCGACCATCTACTGGACATGGCTTGATTCATGCTTCTTATCATTTCCTTGCCACCATATTTTGGCGCCATCGATGAGGATTCGGTTCACCAGGCTTTCGCAATGAAGACAGCATGCTCGTATTCTCAGTTATGATTTCATTTCCACACAAATTTTGTCCTGTTTCGAAAAAGTAGTAATGACGAGTTTTTTTTTTTTGCAGAATATTTAGTTGTTCTCCCTCTCAGCTCAATTCTGTAGTTTTTGGTATGCATTTTCACTGTCTTCGTACTTGGACAAGCTCTTCCTTAAATCTTGTCGAGAACCATTTTTTTTACCATATTGCGGCGGAACGTAGAAAGCATGACTTACCATCTCACAATAACAATTTAATTCGATTAAGCAAATTTTTGGTTATCTGTTTTGTTTGGAATTCAGAGAATGCAAGTTGGTCTTAATTTAAATACACAAAATCTAGCATTCTTGGGTCTGTCTAGATTTTATTTTTATTTTTTGTTAGCCCTGCATATACATCCAATTTGCTACCGACAATGATAAACATTAAACAAGTACTGAGGTATTTACCTCAAATTCACGGCAAGTCAAGATTTGTCTACGTTGAATCTTTATTTAATGCCAAATACAAGGTAAAGAGAAATTATTGAAACAGGCTGACTTTGTGCAAAAATGGGGCGGAAAAGGTACGAATGTAACCACAAATCACAACTGTTGTGCACTTACCTCGATGCCGATTGGTCTGCTTATCGAACATCAGCATAGCGTCCTCAATCTGCAATTAAAGCAAAAAATTTATCATAAAAAAAATCATTAATTATACGGAAACAATTACAAATATTTTCTCTGAAATTCATTACAAAGATAAATAATTAAAAAAAAGTACTAAGAAGCGGAAGTTAAGAACTTCGGCGGAAAAATGCGAATTGCCATTACCGTGAAGTGGAGTTTCATTAAGTTTTGTCACTTTACAGTAAACTATTAGGTCTCAATTAAAATAATATAAATGTTGCCCGTGCTGTTGGCCTGCCGTTGGTGATGATATGATTGTGCGTGCGCCTTCGCCGACCTTGGTTGCTGTGTATGAGTATGCAAAAGTATCACATTAAGGGTGTTGATTAGTTGGGCGATTTTGTTGACACGACAAAGTTGCTGGCCAGGAGAGTGTGTGATTGTGTGTTCCCATCCACTTCATTTGCGCCATTCGGCGCGCTTTTGATAGCTGATTAAGCTGCAGCAGACAAATTGATGTTCAGAAATGAGGAAGAGGAGTGTTGAGCCTTTGATTGTATGGAGACGGAGGGCGAGAAGTTGGTGGTGTCCAAAGTGAAATACACCAAACACAGACTAACGATTCTTGGTAAAGGGTGTCCCATTGCAACTATCTATCTTTATTGCCTTGGAGAGTTCGCTCTTGTGGCCTTGAATTAAAGTAATTATTTAAATGAATCCGAAAAGATGAAACTTGTATTTACGGAACACAATGTCATCTATTAAAAACGATGATTGGTTTCTGAGTTGATTTAGTGTAAGTCTAGAGGTGACACCCTTTATCAATTCTACACGTATATATAAGCAGAATTTCTGTTCAATGCCATAACTAGAAATTCGATGGTGGCAGTATCCCTAGTTTACTGCATGGCACACACAACTTGCGCAATTCGCCCGCTTTTTTAGTATATGAGCACGGCTCATGTTCGTTGTCAACAAGCTCAGCAGCTGCGAAAACTTTTCCCATTATATCAAATAACTGATAATGCCCCAACTTGGCTGGCAACAACAACAAGAGTAACCACTCTAGCCAAAGCATGAGCCATTGAATACAGTTTCCGCAGCTACGAGTAGCCTCCGCTGATTATTTTAACTCGATTCCGTGGGTTAGCTGCGACGTTGTCAGTTGTCTTTTCATCTTTAATTAGTTGGACTCGCTTTTCATTAACAACTAACGATTTTATTGGTTCAATGGCTCGCCCAATACCTCAACGGTGACAAAAGTATAGATGTCCTTCGGAATTACATTTATATAAAATAAAATTAATATTAGTAAATCCCATGGCCATTTTAAATTCAACTGCCATCTTTTCCTTTGGTGGCAATTGAGGCTTCATTACATCAAACAACTGTCGTGTCTTACGACTAACAGCCCGTTTCCGCTTCAGATGTCAGTTGCGACACACATAATTTTTACAACTGAAAATATAATTCCTTTTGAAAAGGTGCTAATGTAAACAATTAAATTGAAAGATTTAATAAGAGAAAAAATCTCAAATCAAATAAAAAACTTAACTATATACATACATATGTATGTATATAATATAAATGGTGCTTTGTAACCGCTAAAGCAATTTTCGGCCGAGCTTCTCCTCCGATTTGTGGTTTTGCATCTCTATTTTTTTCCAACAAATGGAGGGGCCTACAGTTTATGCTAAGCCGCCTCCGAATGGCTAATGTTTTTTTTGTGAGGAGCCTTTATTTCATGTCCGAAATACACTCCGGAGGGGTTGACATTCCCTGCCGAGGGGCGACCGCAATTAGAAAATTTAATTTATCTTTTTCATTTAAATTAATTTTCTATAACTTTTAGATGTTGATCGTACCAGGATTTTAACCTGGGCCTTCCGAATGGCAGTACGCAATGCTAACCACTCGGCTACCGCGGTTTAATTACATCTCTATTTATTTGATAAGACATTTTCTATGTCCTGGATTTATTTGGTTTTAAAATCGCTTTTTACATAATATACACTTGGGGCTATTTACAGTGACAAGTAAACCTTATATTACTTAAAACTCAGACGTATTAATTATGTTATGGGTATACAAATATCATTTTAAGAGCAAATGGTTATGTTTTTTAAACATAAGTCCAATTAGTCAGATAATTATTTCATTAAAAATACAATACAATCGAAACAAAAAACGCCAAATAAAATAACGAAATTCCATCAAAAATAAAAATAAAAGTAAAATAGTCTGTTTCCTAAATATTTTGCTTAGTTCTAGAAAAATGAATCATTTTGGTATTTAAATTTAAATTTTCAGTCTGATTGTATTTAAAGTTCATTGTTACCTTTAGTTAGTTGAGGTTTAAAAATCGATACCCAACACAAAAAAAATCTACTTCAATTTAATGGTTTTCAGCTTTAGAAACATCAGTGACGAGCTTTCAACACCTTAAAGTTAGTGATGTTAAAAGTTCTATGTGAATTTTCTCAAATCCGTTATTTTATCATACCTACTTCGACAATTTTAATACCGGGTTTGTACAACTCAATTCGTCAGTGTGGTGATGTGGAAATGTGCTCTTAACGCCATTGAAAAAGTTTTCGTAATTGCAGGAAAATTGATTAGTGAATTAATCATATTGATGATGAAATTTTTTTGCACTACAAACACTGAAATTCAATCAAGAGTTTGGCGCGCTCGTAGCTGCTAAGTATGTTGATATTAAATGAATAACGGGTTGATATGGTTGGTTAACTGTTTTCTGGTTTTGATGGTAAATTGACAGTATGGCGATAATGAAAGAGTTTCCGCTTCGAGTGGATGAAAATAGTTAAGTGAAATTAGTTGTTTAAAAACTTATGTATACAAACTCGTACAGACATAAAAATATATATGAGTTAGTTTTTGAATGAATTCAATGGCTTATGTCACTAGAAGGACAGGATTTGAAAGTCAAAGTCCCGACAAACATTCGTATAAGGGTGATCGTTGTTTACTAAGTTTTTTCATATATTTTTCATGCGCATTTTAAGGGATGCTTGAAAGTCATAGGTATTCGCTTAAGACTTATCTGTACTACTGAAATACTCACGGGTAAATCAAAAAAACTATATTATTTTCGAAAACGAGAAGAAAAATTATGTGTAAGAAGGATAAAACTCGAGAAACTCATCTTTAATTCTACTGTAGTTTATTCAGTATATTTCATCTCACATCAACTATTAAGCAGCTTAGTTAGGAACCCAACTGCGCTGGTTTTGTACAAATATAAACAAATAAATAAATGCTCAGACTTGAGTGGCGTTTTTTATGTAAAGGCTTTAAGTACTGTGGTCAACAAAATTGAAATTTTTTTCTCTTATGAAAACTTTTTTTAAATGTTGAATGTATTAGGGCCTCCAAAATATGTTACACTTCAGGTTTTATTATGACATCAAAACATCCATTTTTAGAAAAATTTTCCGGAAAGAAATCTAAGCGAGAGTCCACTATATGTATTTTATTAACATATTACATCCAAAAGCTTTATATGACATTTTAAGTTCGTTTATTAATTCTTTATAATTTTCTGATTTTCGGTTTCAATGAAAGTTCTGGACAACATTTATAAAGCATTGACAGGCAAGTTCTTCATGGGCATTCAGTTTTCCTTCAAATATATTATCCTTATCGCCGTGTTCCCTATCTTGAGATCCAGTAAATAGCTCACTAGAATCCGGCATTTCTGATCGATTGGGAAGTTGTGGCACTATGCAAGATGGGTTTTTATGGCCGAGGACAAGTTTGAATTGTGGATAGGGTGTTTAGACTTAGGCCCGTTTTCACAATGTCCGATTAATTTAATTTTAACCGGAGGATAGCTAACCGTCAGATAGGCTGATGTGACACTTTCGTTTTCACCAAGTTCTGGTTACTTAACTTCTGGTTAGTTTGATCATGGTGAATATTTTAAGGTAAATTCACAAAAATGTTTCTTGTGAATAGAAAAAAACTGCGTGACAGCTCATATTTTTTTACATTTTTGCGTGCAATTTTTAAATTTATCCGTTGTATTTTTTAAATTATTCTAATATAATGGAAAATAAAATCAGAAATCGTCTTCCAAATTTTTCAAGCACTGAAGAAAGTGTTTTAATAACATTGGCGGAGCGCTACTCCAATGTAATTGAAAATAAAAAGACTGACGCAGTGGCCTGGGAGGAAAAACGAAAAGCCTGGGAAAACATTGATGTGGAATTTGAGGTTCAAGTGGGAATTCGGAGAGGGCCCAAAAATTTAAGAGACAAATATGAAAATTTGAAGAGAAAGGCTAGGAAATCTCTGGCGAAAGAAAAAATAGATTTGTATAAAACAGGTGGCGGACTCTTTAAGCAGCGGCAAGATGCTAATACTGAAAGGCTTGCTGCTTTAATGGGACAATCTGCAAACGGGTTGGAAAATGGTTTTGACAGCGATGGTAAGATATTTCGCATGAAATTCTATGCAGTGGGATTTTTAGCAATACATATATTATTTCAGCCATCAGCGTACTCTCCCCCACATATGAAAAATCAGCGCACCCAGCGTACCAGTGTTTGGGTGTTTCTTTGCCGAGTGAAACAGCGGAGGAGTGTGTAGAAATTGTTGGGAGTCCAGAGGTTGTAATTTAATATAATTATATTTACATTCACTTTATTTAATCTATATAAAACACCTCCAGATTCCTACGCCTGACTGGAGCTCATGGAATCCAAATAGATTGCGGATGAGGAAAGATGAGAAACTTATAGACAGAGGTCAAAAAAAATCGAAGAAATCTAATTCTGATTCGTACAATTTGTTTTGGGAGGAAGAAAACAAAAGAGCGGCAGAAAAACATGCAATGGCGAAGGAGAAGCATGATCTTGAAATAAAAGAATTAAAAATGAAATTAGAACTTTTAAAAATAGAAATTGATTCTAAGGCGCAGAAAGTTCCCAGTGAATGGCTTTGAACTATTTCTGTTTGTAAAAATTCTATTTTCATTTTTAATTCTTTTCCAGAATGTAAATAGCTGAAATAATATAATTTACTTTTTTTTTTTTGGTTCCTTTTGAAGTTTTGGGGATCTCATTAATTTAGAATTAATTTAAGCATCTATTTTATTACTGAAGAAAATAATGTACCTGAATTCCTTTCTTTTTTGTTTAATAAATAAAAATAAAATTTTTGTTAAATGAAATTCGTTTAATATATTTTTATTTGGAAAAAAGACGTACAGGTATAGAATATGCATATGTAATATATATCTATGGTTATAACCTGAAAGAAAACAATAATTATAAATGATCTTATAAATTATTATAAAAAACCAACCTTGCAAAATAATCTCTAATTAGACTAGACCTTACAATAGCGTTTCTGTGCACCTCAGCTATGTGTATGCTTTCGTCGGCATCAAAGGATGTTTCTGCTGGTTCATGCACTTGAAATTCTACTTCATCCAAATTAGAGTCATTGTTCTGGATGGCAATATTGTGCAACACTCCACAGGCAACAATGATGTTCATAGCTGTGCTGAGTGAAACTCTCAATCCAAGGGATAGTACTGGAAAACGACGTTTCCATACTCCAAAGCACCTCTCTATGCAATTTCGAGTACGTATTTGAGATTCATTGTAAAGCCGTTCAGCGCGAAGATTGGGATGTAAAAGTGGAGTCATCATGTAGCTACTGACTCCATAACCACTGTCACCCAGTAAAAAACAGTCTCTAAATTCGTTTTGTTCAAACCGGTGCTTCAGACGACTATTATTAAAAATATTGCTATCATGTGCAGAACCGGGCAACCTGCATACAAGGTCTATTATTTCCAATTTTGTATTACAGACAGCTTGTACGTTGAACGAAAAGTACCCTTTTCTGTTTCGAAAAATTTCGGCATTTTCTCCTCCAGGTGATTGAATTCTGACATGAGTGCAATCTATACACCCCACCACCTTTGGAAACTTCGCTATTCGGTGAAATGTGCGCATTGCGTTCTCAATTTCTCTGCTTGTTTGTGGCATTTTGATGAATGATTGTGAAAGTGCCGCTATAGCAATAGAAACTTTATTCACCACCCGGCTTGCAGTCGCCACGCTTACTTCGCAGAAATCAGCAACACAAATCAAAAAACTTCCTGATGCATAGAAGCGCAATGTCAAAAGCAACATTTCCGCTGGCCTAAGTGCTTGATTCCTGCAAAATCAAATAAATTATCAACAATGTTTATTTACTCCAAGCTTACTATATTCACAAACCTTTCAGTGCGGCTTCTAATTTTATTTTCTATTTTTTCCAAAACGTATTTTGCACTATTTTTGGAAAGACGAAATCTACGAATAAAAACTTCTTCATCATATTTCTCAAAAAAATTTATTTGTGTACGGCACGTTCTTTCCCTATAAATACGCCTCTGCATCAACGCAGCCAGATAGGCAGTGCGTTCCAAATTTTCCATAATAAAATTTATTTTAAAACCACTGTCGGAATACTATTTCCTTTATTATTTTACAATTTGCAGCTGTCAAATTATCTTCTGGTTAAGAGCTAATCGCCACTCGATGTTGGCGTTAAGTTAACCGCATCTTAATTGACAGATGCGCCTTAACCGGACATTGTGAAAACGAATTTTTTGCTACCTTCCGATTAAGTTCTGATTAAGTGCTTAACCGGACATTGTGAAAACGGGTCTTAGTTGTAATACCTTGCTTGAGTCAAACAAAATTAACAATCACTTACGTGATCCTTTCTTTCTCGCCACTTTTCTTCACAAGGTGTAGTTTTCCTACTTAAATATTGTATGGGGTTAAAACTTTGATCTTCAGAATCTTTTTGTAAGAACACAGCTCCATAACCATATTTAGATGCATCCGTATGTATCTCGCTTACGGCAAGTGGGATATACAACTTAAGAGCAGGGGCTAAGACCAACGCGTGTTTTAGTTCTTTCACAGCTATAATCTGATCTTTCCTCATTGTAAAATTTGTATCTTTGCGGAGCAAATCTGTTAAAGGTTCCGCTATCTCTGCATATTTACTAATGAAGCGTCGAAAATATGATGTTAAGCCTAAGAATCGTTGCAGCTCTTTCATATTCCGAGGAACGTATCCTAAAAATGTGATCTGCCTTTCTGCAATTTCTAACACTTTTTCTAACTTTTGCATGCCCTCATCGACATCCTTGGCGGGAATGACGATGACGTCCATATAAATGACTACCGTTCCATCTTTTAACAAATCTCAAAACACTAACTGAATATAAGGGCCAAAAACTGCTGGGGAGTTAGAAATATCAAAATGGCGTACAACAAAATTCAAACTGACCACCCTGAGTAACAAAAGCAGTGTATTTCCGTGAGTTTGGGTCTATAGGTACATGAAAAAATCCATTCGCCTAATCAAGTGTAAGAAATACCTTCGCGCCTTGCAACTTCTCGAGCACTTCGTCTATTAGAGCCATAGGAAAATTGTCACGCACTATTTTTTCGTTAATCTTCCTATAATCACAGCAGAGACGTTTGGTGCCATCTTTTTTTTTTTTGAAACTAAAACCACGGCTGCTGCGTATTCAGACGTACTCGGTACAATAATTTCATCTGTTAATCACAATTCAATCTGTTCATCGATAAACTTCTTATCCGCTACAGATGTTCTACGTGATGTTTGGTATACAGTTCAAGTTAACAACGCTACTAGGGAGCGCGGAAAATTCATGGAATAAATCCATATTGTTATTGGATTTCCCGAATTCGTCTTCCTTCCCTGTATTCTTCAGGGATTCAACCCATCCATTCTTTTTAAACGCTACACCTCTTTGACCTATAACCATGTCTACGTCTTTAAAAATACTATTGTACTTCATAGTAACACCTTGACGGTGAGATCATCAAGCCTAATGTCCGTGTCAGACCAACCCAAAGAAGTTATTCTTCCCTCTCCTATACCGCTCAAGTGAACAACTTCATTCTTTAGCTCAACATCTCCAATTGATATGAACGTATCATTTCAGAAATGCAAAACTCGCTTCCGGTATTGACCAATGCGTTAAAAATAATTCCCTTAATGGCAACATCATTAAAAGTCAAGTTACTTTTCTTAGTTTCTTTCAGTAAACGATTCCCAATCGTGTTTACTTGCTCGTTTTTGACTACGATCTTGGTTTGTTTTTTCTTGCAATCTTTGGCAAAATGTCCCTTTTGTTTACAACTAAAACAAACTATGCCCTGCTCTCTGCAACTCCTTGCCAAATGAGTTTCAGCACCACATTTAAAACACATTTTCTTGTTATCCTTCAGTTCCTCTCCAGAACTTTTGAACTGACTCGGTGGATTTGTTCTATTTGACAACAAATAAGATCCGCAAATCTTTTCATAAATTCGTAGTTTCTCTTTGAGAGCTTTAAGAGTACTAGCTTCATACAATACAGCTTTATTCAATCGAGAATCTTGTATTCCTTCAATTAAATACTGAATCATACTAGCTTATGCCTTTGTCGCATTAATCGATGTATTTTTACTGCGCTTAACTATTTTCCGAACTCACCTATTAGCTTTCGCCTCAATGTAAGCCAACTCCTTAGCCCACCTATGTCTCTTACAAACAACTTAGCTGCACCCCGCAATTGTTAGGCATATACACATTTTTGTAGATCGTTTCACCCTACTGTGTCAGCAATATCATCAAACTCACTAACCCAGTAACTAACATCGTAATTATCATCTCCCAAGAATGATGCTACACTATCTTGAATATCACGGAGAGTAAAGTTAACTTTTTCCGAAATACTAACAGGTCCATCCGCCACCGCCTCAATATAATTAGAATTTGTCGATTCGTCATCACTTTCAACTAACCCAAAATGGTCCATCAACCTAAGTCCAAATTTAACTCTCTACATTTATCTTTTAATTCACTAACAGTCATCAAACAAATCGCGTCTGTCCTTTTTGTCAATTTATGTATATCAATACCGTGATAGATTATTACAAAACAATATTATTCAAAAAAACATTAAACAAAATTAATCAAGTTAAAATTAACTTCTTATGTTAGTGAATTAACAAACCAAAAAGTTTCAATTTTAAATTACATTACATTATTTAGTTTTTAGTTCAATAGAAAATTTCAAAATAAGCCTTTTATGCATTAATAAATCGTTGTTGACACTGCTTCATCACTGTCGCTGTTTCACTGCTACGGCTGCTTCACTGCTACTTTTGTCGCTTATAGGCCTCTGTTAAGTGAATGAAATGTTTCCACAGAAAGTGAGTTAACTCAAACAGTTAATTTTTGTTTACATTTCCTGTTAACATAACATTTTCTGTTAAATTACCAAAAGTGAGTTAATTCACTTTGAAAACTGAGTTAACACACTTCTATACAACAACAAACACATGGGAATTCACGCAATTATATGCGATGTTTAAATGCATTTAAGCTAAAATGAATTTAAGCTAAAATGCATGTAACGTCCGGTGGAAATAAACTATTATTCTCGAAATTTTCTCTTTTGTGTCACCCTTCACGTTCACACAGAGACACTTTCTTCAAGCAATTTTTTTGACATTTGTTTGGTGTTCATTTTTTTTTCTCTAATCCGCTTTATTTTACACTCGCAATTTTTCGTTCGCATCGCGCTTTCTAATATTTCTAAAATAAAAACACTATGTTTGAGTAAAGGAAGACACATCTTTTATTTATCTATTTCTTTTATATATTTTTACATTTGATTAAACATCAACTCTACCCTTTCCAAAGTGTAATCTAATTACATGTCTCATGCCTTTCACTATCATCAAAATCAATCTCAGCTGCTTCTTCAATACTCTTTAATATTTCTTGCATTAATTCAACTTTATCTGCAAACTCCATTATCTGAAATATTTATTAATGATTGGATACATATAAGCATAGGCATATATGTTTGCATGCATATACATATATGTAAACATTGTAGTAAAAACCTCAAAATTTAGTTTCCAAATTTACGGCATTTATTCGTTTGAAATTTCAGACAGCTACAAACAGTTCAAAGTGAGGAACAAAATAAAAGGGAATGTCAAAATCTACAGAGACGAATGGAAACACAAAACGTGTTGAACGAGCACAGCGACACTGTGCGCTGCCCTCTTCGTCGTCACCCTCTCTCCTACAAACGAGTGTTTCGTCGACAAAAAGTATCCCCGTGTAAACTCAGACTACCGCTGCGCTGTATCACTGTTACGACTAGTGCAGCAGTCCGCTACCAAAGATGACTAGATACGAAACTTACTCAAAATCACTCAAATTGCAGCTGAGAGCGTTCCCCCATCTCACATTCTAATGTTGGCACGAGTGTCAGATCGGGGAACATTCAGCAGCTGATGTGCAAAACACACCAGTACCACTTTGTCAATAAAAAAATCCATTGCTTTGTTTCTAAAGAAATTTGCTTCAGCAGTAAATATTAAAGAAATTATTGTAATTTTATTCTTAAAACTTAATATAATTAAATATTTCACTGTTTATCAATAAAATATTTTAGTGAAAGTGTATTTAAAGACGTCGTTGTTTGTAATAAAATATCCAAATTATACCTAATAATCCAAAGAAGTCACTTTTCTATCACAGTGGCACTGTTCAGAAATGTTATAAAAAAATGCGGATTTTTGAGCGCTCTCGAGAAATAAAGAGTTTCGTATCTAGTCATCTTTGCCGCTACCACTGCTTCAGTATCAACGCATAATGTTTTTCTGCACCGTGCTTTTATTGTCTTTACTTATTGGCGTTTCACTTCTTACACCTTCTTACATCACATTTGCATTTTTAGTATGTGTTTCTATTTGTTTCTGTTATCTTCTTTCTTTTGTCTTGTATGTATGTTTTTGTTTTATGCAACTACGTTTAATAGCAACGCATTCTAGTTACACTGTTTCATTACTTGTCTCGTTCTTTAAACTGCTTGCGCTTATAATAATTTCGTTTGGATATTTGCGTTTTCTATTTCACTTTTTGCGCTCGTTTATATTTACTTACTAGTTTGATTCGTTCTTTGTTTTATTCTTGGTTCGGATTTTTCGTATGTTTCTTTCCTTCTAATTCTTATCGTTGCGTTTGTTTTTTTAGAGTTTCTTTTCACTCTACTCGTTAGATTTGAAATTAACTGTCGGTATTTCTGCGAATATTAATCGGAGCACACAACAGCAAAAACTCATTTTCGTTTGAATATGAACTGTCTGTAATTTTTTGTGGGTGACCACTGGAACACCCCGGCCACTGCGTGTGCGAAAATTTAGCGATTTTGCGCAACACAGTCCAGCCTACTATTTATATTGATCAAAAGTACACAGTTTAGCTCACATAAAGCAATTAACAATTATGCGCACTTTTCAACCATACAAATTCACCAGCACTTCACAAGTATCACTCGAACGAGTCCCCAATTGTGGTGTTTTACTACGACATTGTGAAGTAAAACAACTTAACGTTCAATGAAAATTAGTTTTATTATTGTATAAAGTTGAATATTGCTTATTTATTAAATTAAATTAAATTAAAAGATATTACTTCTTAAGCGTTAAACATTAGCGTCCGTCGCTACTAACATTTTAACTAAACACTGTACGACTCGCCACAATCTGAATCAAAGCGAAATTTTTCAACATATCGTTGATTTGCGCCCACGCTCTGCCGGAAGAGAAGGACGATTTGGCCAGGATCGCCAGATGCCTATTATGAGCGCCTAGAGCGTACTTATGAGCGCTTCCCCCGACACGATGCGAAAATCGTGCTTGGCGATTTTAATGCCAGGGTGGTCAAGGAAGGTATCTTTGGTACGACTGAACAAGTACGACGGAAGACATGTCTCCAGTGTTCTTGACGTGCGTACACTCCGAGGACCCAACATCGATTCGGACCACTATCTTGTTGCAAAGAAGAAACCCACGCTCCTCTGTGGGAGATTTTCTACTCGACTTACACTCCTGCTCTCCGAGAACACTCATCAGCAACCCGGTATAAGGGAACCGTGGGATGGTATTTCAAGCTCAAACGAAACGATTGGATTTCGCAAAGGTCGCAAAAAACAGCTGCAACGATGAGGACTGCCGTGTCGCAGTGAAGAGATAACAGACTGCCTACCTAGCAACTTTTCAATCGACCACAATACGTGCGGGATGGGATAGATATCGAGAAATGAAGAAGGAAGCAAGTCGCATTAGCCAACAAAAAAAGAAATAGGCGCGAGTATGAAGAGCTTGAGAAGCTGGCCGAAGAGGGTAATGCTCAAAATTTGATGAGAAGATACAACGACTTACAGAAGATTTCAAGACCTGAGCAGACTCCTGTAGGACACAAAGAGGTGATCTAGTCACCGATGCTCAGAGCATATTGAATTTATGGAGGGAATACTTCTCCAGCCTGCTGAATAGCAGTGAAACCCCAATCTTTACCTAACCATGAAGAAGTTCGAATAGCAATCGCCCGTTTAAAAAACAACAAAGCGGCTGGAGCTGACGGTCTACCGGCAGAACTATTCAAACATGGCGTTGAAGATCTGACAAGGTGCATTTCCAGAATATGCTCGGACGAAAGCATGCTCGACGATTGGAATTTAAGTGTGCTCTGTCCAATCTATAAAAAAGGGGACCCCATAGTCTGCGCCAATTATCGTGGAATAGTCTTGGTAAGTCAACCATTTACCAGATATTCACCACGCGTCAAATTTTGGAAAAGACCGGTGAAAAGCGGATCGACACCCACCACCTCTTCGTCGATTTTAAAGCCACCTTTGACAGCACGAAATGTCTGAATTTGGTATCCCCGCAAACCTTATACGGCTATGTAAACTGACGTTAAGCAATACTAAAAACTCCGTAAGGATCGGGACAGACCTATCCGAGCCGTTCGATGCCAAACGGGGTTTCAGACAGAGTGATTCCTTATGGTTTGGCTTTTTTAACTTATTACTAGAGAAAATAATACGAGCTGCAGAGCTGAATAGATAAGGTACAATCTTCTATAAGAGTGTACAGCTGCTGGTATACGCCGATGATATTGGCATTATTGGCCTCAACAACCGCGCCATGAGTTCTGCTTTCCCCAGACTGGATAAAGAAGCGAAGGATATGGGTCTGGTAGTGGACGAGGGCAAGGCGAAATATCTCCTGCCATCACACAACAGTCCCCCACGTCACTGTTGATAGTCATAACATCGAGGTCGTAGATAATTTCTATCTAGGAACCAGCATCAACACCAATAATAATGCCAGCCTTGAAATCCATCGCAGCATTCCCGTGCGAAGCATGGACGATGACAACATCTGATGAGTCGGCGTTAAGAGTTTTCGACGCTGACGATGAACGATGAGCTGTACGAGTTTTACGGCGACATTGACATAGTTCAGCGAATCAAGAAGCAGCGGCTACGCTGGCTAGGTCATATGACCGGTCCGGATGAATGCGAATACTCCAGCTTTGAAAGTTTTCGATGCAGTACCCGCCGTTGGAAGGACCAGGTAGAGAAAGATATTTCCAATTGACGCCACACAGCAAAAAGAAGAAATGGATGTCGCAATGTTGTTAACTCGGCTATAATCGCGAAAGCAGTGTCTACGCCATTGAAGTGAGTAAATAAGATAGGCAGTCGCCAAAATGATATTATGTAAAATTACATGTGTAAGTCTTAAATGAACTGGGGTTGTTTGCCAGTGGTATTTAAAGTTATTACGGAAAACGTTGTATGAAAATTAGTCATAGAAAAATAATAAAAATATTTATCATTTATAATATATTATATACAATACTATGATCAATCAATATCATAGTTAAAAAAGATAAAAAAAAATAGTTAATATTGGCGAATCCAGACCAATGAAACTAATAACCTATTTCCACCGGACGTTAAATGCATTTAAACATCGCATTTAAATGCGTGAATTCCCAGAAAATGTTATGTTAACAGTCGATGTTGTCACTACTAATGTAATCATTTCGGAGGTTTCGGTATATTTCTTGCCAGAGTCGTGTATTCTCGGTTTTAATGAGGGACGAGACTTTTATTTTGCATAGTGAAATTTTTTCTGCAAGTTACTTTTTTGCATTAATATTGATATAAAAACATATATTAAGTAATCGGCGAAGATAATGCTTCTCCTCTTTAAAAAATAAAAATAAAAAACAAAGAAAAAGCAATTGTGGAATTTCAAACGATCCCCTCAATATAAAAATATACGTGGCTCTGGCAGCTAACAGCTGATTGAGCAAAATAAATAATTTAAGGAAACAAACAAGCAAAAGTGAAAATGGAAACATGCATAAAAGCACTTTCGTTTCAGCAGTGTTTGTCCATGCAGCAATAATCTGCACACGCAAATCATAAGATTCCATAAATAGCCAAATAAAATGAATGCGGTCTCTTGAATTCATGATTTCAATATTTGTGATAAATTTTGCAAACTGCAAATGTAAACAAAAATCAACTGTTTGAGTTAACTCACTTGCGGTGGAAACGTTTAACATTTCATTCACTTAACAGAGGCCTTAAATACATTTAAGTGCTTGGTGGAAATAGGCTATAAGTCTCCCCAAATAACATTTAGGCTAAAAACAGAAAACTGTTCCGTTTTCACGCCAATGACGCCTAAATACCTCGAAACTAGTAGATTAAATACCCTACTACCGTACAAATGAGTTGCTCAAGAGGGATCTCAAGATCTTCTCTGTTTCAGAGGAAACTAAAAAATTATTGCGTATATTTGCAGAACTGACATCCCAGCCAAACATTAATTATTCCCCGGCAGAGAATTTCAATCCCTCCGAGTGTTTTTCTCACATGAAATAAAAGCTCTTTGTTCCAAAAACGTTAAGATGCACCCATAAATTGGTGGAGAAGATCGGTTCAGCGGGTACAAAGCGCCAATAAGATTATATTATTATTTATTTATTTGAAATGATTGTGCCAATGGGCTCCTTCCTTTTTTATTTAGCTTAAGCTTGAGTTAAAAAGCATGCTAAATGTAGACATGTACATATATGATACAGCTTGCAATAAATATTGAGTTTTAAAACTAATTCTTAATCGTCCTTAAATTAACTCCCGTTATACAAAATTTGCTATCTTGTCAATTTCATTGCATAAAAATTTTCGAACAGTTGGTATGGTTGCTGGAAAGGTTTGTACGAAATGACAAGGGACTGTCTTTTTTTATGGAAAGTGGACCAATCCTTAAGAAAATATATACGTACCCATGGTTCAGTTTGGTTAAATTTTTGGATGATACTCCTGAATGGTATAAGCACTTTTGTTTTCTGAAAATATACCAGGAATTCAGAACCAAGTTCTATTCGATCGAAATATAAATAATATTTTCTTTAAAGCAAAGGGATCACGGACGGATTCACAAAAATTTTTATGATTTGGATATTATTCTGCGGTTGCGAATGATGTTTTTGGCTTACATAAGGCATTTCTAAGGACATTTTCGTGAAAGACTTTGAGCAACCCACACAAACATTAAGTAGTTAGATCAAAAATTTAATAAAAAATTTAATAAATTAAATTAGCTGGTGCTTAGTTACGGTTTTGATTGCCCTTTGCAATATCAATTGAATAAAAAATAAACAAAGTACAGAAAACTAAATGCAATAATTTGACAGATTTGCTATACATATATAAATTAACTTTAATTTTAGATACAACAGTCATGTTAAACAATATTCGAGTATGCAGAACATTCGGGTAGAAAATATCATCAGCTGAAATATCCCGTGTTTCATTACCGATTACTAAGCATTATGACAGGTACCTATTAACTCATTTTGTCACACGAAGTGCGTCACGTATAAGTGATGGACATTCCTGTCATATAAATAGGTATATATTATCGAAATTAATATAACCGACTCGTAAGGTGTCAGCTGTTTTAATATTATTACCTGCATTATGTCAGAAATAACTTTCCGTTTTTTTCTTACTAAATGTACTTCGTACTTCGCTACTGAATGTGAATGCATGCGCTCATATTTGAGTGAGATTAGATAATTTGAAATAGAAGCGAACTCGCTCAACTGTGGACAGAGTATGAAATTTTATTGGCTACTGCCATCACCAACCATTTCTCCTTTTCTATAAAAATATTTATTTTTATATGCAATACGATAGGGGCTCGTCAAAAGAGCAGGAGAGGAGGAGAGTATGCGAGCATCTGCTGCTGTCTAATAAAAGTTTCTTGCTTTAAGGCTCTGTGCTGCTGTCGCAAAAAAGATTTTCGGTACTGAAAATGCGCAAAGGCAAACAATTTGTAGTGATTTCTTGGCGTTGAGAAGCAGTTTGGCAAAACAATATACATATGCTATATATCCATACATATATTATATACAGTGGCGGACTAAAGTCTACATACGATCCATTTTTTGGGAATTCAACCCGTCCTATAGCTTTCACAGAAAAAATAATGATGCAGTTTTGTTTTAAATTCAAGTATATAACAAAAACTAAAATTTCTCATTTATTCAACATTAACTTTCAAAGTTATTAACAAAAAATGGAAAAAAGGCACTGACAAAAGTGTACATACGATTTTTTGCTTAGCTATTCTAGGTAATCATATTAATTTTAATAACTAAGTTAATATTTTGTTGGGCCACCATGCGCATCGATCACCGCTTGCAAGCGTCTAACATTGAAAAAAACCAAATTTTCCAGCTCTTCTCCTGTAATGTTTTGCCACTCTTCTTGAAGTTTCTCTCTGAGCTTTGATGCATTACTTATAGGGTGTTTTCGAATTTTCCGCTCCAATATTTTCCATACGTGCTATGTAATATTCAATTCCGGGCTTTGTGGTGATGAGTGCAACTGCCGCGGAGCATAATACGGCAGCCAATCCTTTACAATTTGCGCTGTGTGCTTAGGATCATTATCCTGTAGAAAGGTCCAGCTCGAGCCAAGGCACAGTTTGTCCACAGATAACTTCAAATTATTTTCCAATATGGTCTTATACTCGAAGCGATCCATATTTCCTTCAATAAAGACCAATTTACCCACCCCAGACGCTGCAACTGCTCTCCAATCCATGACACTCCCACCACCATGCTTTAAGGTCGAAATAAGGTGCCTGGGATCCATGGCAGTAATGGGTTTTCTCCAAACTTTTGCTCTTCCATCGCATCCAAATATGTTATATTTTGACTCATCCGTAAATAGCACGCTTTTCCAGAACTCATGATCCTTCTTTAGATGCTTTTTAGCGAACTCCAACCGATGTGCGCGGTTTTTCTCGCTTATGAGAGGCTTCTTGCGAGGAGTTCTGCTGTAGAATCCTTCGTTGTTAAGAGTTCTTGTTATTGTGCGTAAGTGCACAACAATTTGGGGCCAAAATGGTAGCATGTACCTTGGAATTTTGGCTTACTTTATTACGGATGAAAGAGATGTCCCTATGGGTAAGCTTCTTTGGACGGCCACTTCGCGGCTTACTCTCGAACGAGCCCGATTCTGCAAGTTTTTATAAATTGTTTGCACCGTCGCTTTTCTTAAATTTAACAATTTAGCTATTTTGCCGAACGTTTTCTTATCATTTCTGTGTTTTATAATCAATTTTTGCACAGCCACCGGGATTTCCGTTCCTGACGACATTTTCGCGATTGTATTTCTTTTTTCAAATGATGGAAAACAATAAAGATAAAGCCAAATACCAAGAAAAGTATAGAAAGAAAAAAAAAACGGTACTTGACCGCTGAAAACAATAGCTGAAGTAATAAACGAAACAAATTAATGAAACGTATGTTCACTTTTGTCAACGGCTTTTTTGAGTTTTTTGTTAATAACATTGGAAGTTAATGTTGAACAAATATGAAATTTTCGGTTTTGTCTTACAATTAAATTCAAAGCAAGACTACATCAATACTTTTCCTGTAAAAACTATGGGACGGTAGGGATTCCAAAAAAAGGGGTCGTATGTAGACTTTAGTCCGCCACTGTATCATAGTGTGATGAGTGATGAAAAGTGTGATATCGACGGAGCAAGCTGAAAAGTAACAGATGTTGATGCTATCATCATTTTCAAATTTAAAATTTTCTAAGGACTGGTGACGAAATTTTTTGCTGCAAACCTCGGAGCACAAAGTTCTCCTCATCAAAATGAATTATATGTCTGATTTTAAATTTCTACTTTTTAAAATTCTAAATTATAAATTCTTTATTGAAATCTAACGCAAAAAAATATACAAACATGTTCATTAAATTAGTTTTATAAATCAAGCTTACTTAAATGACCTTTTTCACTTCTGTTTTATATTATATTTGTGCTAACAATTCTATTTATTATGGCACAATTCCTAACTTTCTAAAATGAAAAATATATAATTAAAAGATAAAAGGCCGTGGACGCAATCACATTCATACAATTTCAATAGTTTGTAGCATGATACAAAAAACAAGGTAGTCACTTAAATTTTGTTTTTTTAATAATTATTAACTATCTGACCTAAAGGGATTTCTTGACTTTTACTTTACTTCTAAGCTACCGATTCCATTTATTAAAAAATAAGTCTCAAGCCTTAAAAACTATATTACATAAAATCCAAAATAAAATAGAAGTAAAGAAAAGGAAAACGTACTCAGAAAGAAAAAATTAAAATAAATGCTTTGCATTTGTCCCCGACTAGGGAGCAATAGCAATCTTCAAAGACAGCTCGTAGCCTGATGGGAAGGTGGGTTGCGGAATTTACTCTCCCGTGCTCTCAGTAAGCATGAGCATGAGAATATCGTACCACTGCCCCGTTTTCCAAGCGGAACTCTTCGCAATCGTGGAGGCCGCGGAGTGGTTGCACAAATCCACGGCAGCAGGACAATCAGTTACAATCCACTCCGATAGTAAGGTTGCAATCAGATCTTTTACCATAAATGTAACGGTACCACGTCAAAAGTGGCCATAAATTGTAGGAACTCTCTTAACAAACTCTCAACGAAGTACAGTACTGCTGTGGCCTGGGTACCAGGCAATTGCATGGCAGACAAACTAGCAAGGGAAGGAACACTTCAATCTACGATAAAGCACGCACACGATGCTGGTATACCTCTGTCCACGGCTAAATACATTCTTAAACTGGTCTTCACCAGGGAAGCTAACTCAAGATGGTTGAAAAAATCAAAACATCTCATCCTTCTGGACCAGTTCTCCATTAACATAACGCCTGGTGTAATAACTGGACACTGTTTAATGTGGATTCACGGGAATAGGATGGGCTATTACTCTAATGATTTCTACCGCAGCTGTAGGGACGAAGAAGGAAGAGACCATCGGGCACTACCTCTGCCACTGTCCAGCCTTGGCATCTGCGCGACACAAGTGGAGAGCGGCATGCCAAAACTCTTGCGTAATGGCGAAAGTGGAAGTTGTCCGATATCTTATCACCCGATATGTTACTGTGACCCGGGACCCATACCAAGTTCAGAGAGAACTTCTTAGCCATCACGCTAAGTGATCTGCGGCAGTCCTCTATATATTTGGCACTATGTAACCGCTGAAGCGATTTTCGGCCGAGCTCCTCCTCCAATTTGTGGCTTTGCGTCTTGATGTTTTTCCAACAAATGGATGGACCTACAGTTTATACTAAGTCGCCTCCGAACGGCGAATGGTTTTTTTACGAGGAGCCTTTTCATGTCCGAAATACACTCGGACGGGTGGACATTTCCTGCCGAGGGGCGACCGCAATTAGAAAATTTAACTTATATAAAATTAATTTTTCGTAACTTTTGGATGATGGTGGCATCGGGATTTAACCCCGCGCCTTCGGAATGTCAGTACGCAATGCTAACCACTCGGCTAGCACGGCCGCCATTAGCTGGTATCCGAGGCAGGAATCTGCAATCCTGGGTTTGGCCATGTTAGTGTCAGGAATATCCGCCAGATGATCTCTTCTCTTACCCCTCACTGATGCTGGCATTTCTGGGTTGCAACGAGCCCAGCTTCGTCATTGGCCCTGATCCACCACCCTCTTTTGTCGTTGGACAATCTAAGGGAGTACCCTGCTTCGTATTGGTTTGTGAGCTTCCGCTCTTCCGGCTTTTTCTGAAGAGTGCCGGTCTATGTATTACCCGGGTAAAGCCATGGGTATATCCTGGTGCTACGTGGTTCCAGGAGGCTCCGTTCAAGATCAAGAAACATTTCTATATGGCATAGCTATTGAGAAGCATACGCACATATCACTGATACCTGATCTCTACTGGATACCAACACGACACTCTTGGGGAGGGTTCAGTCTGAGGATTTTTTTTAGTTTGTTTTATGCAGTTTGTTAAAAGAATAAGATTTATTGTATTTTGCTTAAATTTTATATAGAGTAAACTCTCCGGTATCCTCCATTATTATATTATGTTTCAAGAAAGATTTTTCACAATTTGTTTTTTAATATTTTAACAATATAATGTAATTCAAATTTAGAACTTTTTTTGTTAATTGTAAAACATACATCAAAAGCAGAAGTAAAAAAAATTAAAAATACAAAATTTTATGGGAACAGAGAGTTCTTTACATTTTACGGAATAGCGATGTAAATTTTTATAATGTAGCATATTGAAAGTGGAAAAATTTATACAACATAATATTTTGTAGTGTTAATTGAGAGTAAAATCTTATTAGTTCACGAAATGTATTCGGAGATACCATAAACCAAATTAAACAGTTTGACAGCGATGATAAGGATAACGAATGGGGTAAGACTATATAATCGTTACGTTTGAGTATACGCGAATTTGATATAAATTTCTTGAAAACCAATCCAAAGGGACCCTGACTAAATGATTTAGAGGAAACCACAGCCAAGCAGGCGATAATAGCGCAGATAACAACTACAACTACAGTGGAAGGCAATATACAAACACAAATAGTGAAACTACAAAAAAAAAAAACATAAGAAAAAAAGAGGACCACTGAAAAATTCAATAATAAAATAAAATATATTACGCCGAAAACTGCGCAATAATAACAAAAACAATATAACATCGACAAAATGATGAGAGATTTGAAATCAACACCGAAATGCTTGCGTAACAGAAGGAAGAACGCTCGTTATTGTTGCCTTAATACGGGCGGCTGCTCTGCAGTTGCAACGGAAGTGTGCCACAAGTTGCACAGAAGTTGAAAATAATAACGCATTATTTTGCCTTCTTTCGACATTTTTATTTGCTGCGCTCATTGAATCATAAAAAATGTTACGTACACGGCGTCGTCCCGGCATCATGCACTACTCCCCCATACTCTACTGTTTCAGCCGGAAAGGAGCTCCAGACAAAGTTTTATAGCGGCTGCAAACAAAGGAGTATCAGACGACAGACGACAGCTGCCGCTTGAGCGCATCAGCCATTCGACTGTGTAAATGAGATGCAACAATGATGCAGCGGCAGCGGACCGTAGCAGTCGAAGTAGAGTTGCTGTTGCCGTTGCGCGTAATGCATATATATGTACGTGTGTACATATCTAAGAATGATGACAACACAATTGCGGCTACTGTGGCACGCGTGCAGAGCATTGCAAAGGAATGCGCCAACAATAAAATATACAGTGCGGATCGCAAGACAATAGTGGAGCGGCTTGCAGGGAGCGGAAAAAGTTTGAATGTGTGTGACTGTGTGCACTGATGCGGGCTAGAGCAAATACGGGTAAATTGCCATAAGATTGTGTATGTGCTCAAGAAAGCTAACGGGAACAATTCAGATGTGGAAGGAAATTGCAGTAACATAATCATTAAGGGCAGTAAAAACAATATAACAATGGCAGACGGTTTGTGTTGGGGGTGTGATTAGACGAAATAGGGTTTTAATTTTTTTTTGGCAGAAGCGCGAGATTAAAAACAAAAGTACCTTTTCTGCTCTCACGTATATTTCAAACGAATCTTCCAGTTTAATATGAAACCCTTCTCCCCTATGTTATTACGCCGTCCAACCGAGTATTATTGAATAGATTCTTATTTGAATTGAAATGAGACCTTTGGCGCTGCCATTTTAAATAAACAATCTTCCGTAATAAATGGCTGAAAATCTGTTATTGGCTGTATATATAGATAACCTTAGCTTATATGACACAGCGAGTTTTTTAATTTTCTCTAATACTGTTAAGATATTCAGATCTATGTGGAATTGGTCATTTGTGGCCTAGGAGGGTGAGTTGGAAATAATTCTGAGAGAGAAATTTTTTTAGAATCTCTATGCAAGAGTTGGCTGCTGTGCCCCACAGCTGTATGCCAAAAGTCTAGTTTATTTGTTCTTCTAACGGAGGATTCCCGCAAAAATTTGGATATTGAATTTTAACTTGGTACTAAAATCCAAATACAAAATAGAAATAAGAACGACCCTCTTAAACCTATATTTTTAGATTTAATAGAAGGACAGGAATACGTCTGGTAAAGGTTGAAAATACAAAAATGCACCCATTTATTTTAATATCGAGTACATAAAAACATATATATGTGTAGAACTGTATCATATTAACGAAAGTTAAATGGCTGGCAACACCATTTTTTGTATTTCCTTCATCACACTCATGTTCTTATTTTATTCACGAAAATGACCGATCGAGAATTAATACGAGTTGTAGTTTTTCCACGTGTATTTCTTATTTTATATAAATAAAAGCTCATACCTAAACTAAACGTCTATTACTTCTATTGTTGTCAAAAGAAACCTTACAATATGGAAATTATCCTGAAAAAATCGTATGTATTCCATGCGTGTGCCATAATACCTAAATTGGTGAAAAGCTTTTCAGAATTAACCAAATTTCACATAAAACTTATTGTATTTAAAATGTTCTAGGCATCATCAGTGCTGGCAATATCATGGTAAACCAAAGTACCAATGGCAGATTACTATGAAAACTACTCTCAAAATCAATACGTAACTTTACATAACTATAATAAGTATATACCTATATAAAATTATCCACAACTTCAAAGTTATGACTATGTACAGCGAATATTGAGCCCGCATGCAAGTGAGATGACTCCTTTTTTGATGATTTGAGATATTTCGTGTTGTCCTTGCTCAGAAGTTCACCCCACTAGGCCACAAATGTCGAATGGCTCGACATTGTTTTTCCCTTCTTCCTTTTTTTGGGTTTATTTACCTTTCTCACTCGTGCAAATTGTATAGCGTAGAGACAACTACTTCCGTTCTCTAGATGGCAACTTTAAAATCTTCACATCCTGTGAGACTATCTGTTTCTTACTGGTCTTTCAGAAGAGCATTATATGTATATAATTGGTGCTTTGTAACCACTTAAGCGATTTTCGGCCGAGCTCCTCCTCCAATTTGTGGTTTTGCGTCTTGAAGTTTTTCCAACAACTGGAGGAACCTACAGTTTATATTAAGCTGCCTCCGAACGGCTGATGGAAATACACTCGGAGGGGTGGACATTCCCTGGCAAGGAGCGACCGCAATTAGAAAATTTAACTTAATTATTTATTTAAATTAATTTTCCATAATTTTTGGATGTTGGTGACACGGGGATTGCAACCCTGGCCTTCCGAATGTCAGTACGCAATGCTAACCACTCGGCTACCGCGGCCGCCTTTAGCATTATCATGGTAAATATCAATGGCGGGTTAACCAGCTCTAAAGAAAAAATGAAAATGCCCGACCAATTAGATCACTGTTAAGGTTTACTCTTATATGTGATACTGAGAAAACGATTGCTTATCTTGGTTGGTATTCAAATTTTTATCATATGTTGGAATTATCATACTTTTGGATTAGTAGTTTGTTGTTGATAACTGAAAAGATTGGTGTCGAAAAAATGGATCAAAGAATATATATTCAACTTTGCGTTCAAATGAAGCAAAGTGCTCCAAAGAACTTGAAATGTTGAGTGTGACATTCGCCGAGCCCACTTGGTCTCAAAAAAGTGTTTTTAAGTGGTACAAGAGCTTTACAGAGGGTCGAGAAGGTGTTAAGGACGATGAGCGTCCACGTCAACTAATAACGAAAACATCGAAGCAGTGAAAATTTTTTTTTGCCAAATCGCCAAATTACTATTTTATAATTTTATTGATAATTATTATAATAAATAAATTATTATTATTATTTTGAATTCGAATTAGTATCGCTCAGGAGTCATTGAATGACCTCAACGACGATCCAGGTTTGCTCAAAGCTGTCATAATTGTTGACAAAACGTAGACGTATGGTTATGACGTCGAAACCATGGCCAAATCATCCCAATGGAATACTACAAGGAAATTCTGCAACGTTTGCATGAAGCAATACGGCTCAAGCCGGTGACAATCAAGTAGATACCTTGTAGTTGATTAGCCTCAGACTGTTATGCCAAATATACCTGCTGTAATTGCCAATACAATTTTAAAATTGTGGAATGCCGGAGCGGTTGTGCAAATCAAAAAAAAAAAAAAAAACAAAACAATGCCTTAATTCGCATTTAGTAAGCCGTTAAGCATCCTCATATTTTACCTGCGATCGAAAGGTCTCTATGGTTTGGTTACAGAATCTAGCCTTGTAGCTTAATTTATTTGCGTATAAAGATCATGTTCAAATTATCGTTTATCGGGGATGGGAAGTGGTTTATGTAATACAAGCTTATACGATGTCACGCTCAATAAAAGATATTTTTGTTTAAATAATAATAATGCCGTATCGAGTATATAGTCAAACCGATTTATATTGCCTTTGAATTATGTTCAAATTTTACTTTGACCTTTGCTGCAATAATCATTTCTTTATATTTTATTTCTTAATATTAGTATTGTATTGAAGGATTTGAAATTACTTAGGTCGACATTGGAAAAAGTCGCCTGTACAATTTGGCCCGCCCTAATAGAACGCCATGGGGAACACATTAGTTTATTGGCGTGTAAAACCATCAGAAGAAACCTTCACATGCCAAGCCAACTGTAAATATTACTCACTACCAACAAGTCACAAAATGGCATAATACCATCGGTCATTAAAAACTACAGCAACAATAACAACAATCACAATAGTTGCCGTCATCAAACATCAGCGACAGCGACGTCAGGCCGCTTATTTGATGGATCATTCAGATGCAGCGTATAGTGCATAAATTGCATGAAGAAAGACGGATAATGCTGTATCTGTGTATAAAGTACGAGGAACTTTTATATTTTTATACGCGTGACAAGCAAAGGAGTTAGCGAGCATATGGTGAGCAGATTTAAGCATTCACATGAGTATAGCAAATCGTGTATGTATGTTAAATGTTTATTTTAATGCGAGTATGTATGTTGTTATCTGCGGTGGTTAAGTGCGCCCATAACCGTGAAACAACTTTGATGAGCGTTACACGTTCATCGCGGGATATTGTGTTGGCATCGCTGATGTTGATTGTGATGTTGACGTTGACGATGACGCCGATGACGATTATGGCGAGCATGATGAAGTGCCCATAGTGTTGATGGGTGCTCGGGGCGATATTGTTTATACGACCCTTTAATGGCAGGAAGGACTGCAGCCAGCGGCTGTGTACGGATAAAACGCTGTTATGTCTGAGTACGCAAGAAGAAGGAAATGCAAAAAAAACTCCTGAGACATTTACAACAGAAACAAAGAATTTCAGATATTAAAGTTACGTCGGAAATGGAAAATTGTTGGTTTATAAGTTTGCAACAGTTTTACGCCGTGTGAACCTAAACTGGCTAAGCTCCTTTACAATACATACGTAGGTACATACGCTTACATACATACATATATTTCGAAGGAATTCCGACATCCGCTCAATATGTATACATACATACAGATATGTATATTACTTATTTTCGTGCTTCTTTGCTCCGCCAGCAGAAGGAAAGCAGCAATAACGGATGTGGCATAATAAAGTGCGCGCCTTGATATTTGCGATATATGACATCACGTGCG
Source organism: Ceratitis rosa (assembly GCA_037013455.1). Classification (NCBI taxonomy): domain Eukaryota; kingdom Metazoa; phylum Arthropoda; class Insecta; order Diptera; family Tephritidae; genus Ceratitis; species Ceratitis rosa. The sequence goes on from JAWMAG010000012.1 coordinate 1,646,715, forward strand.
GTAATTTCCGCATTTTACAACATTCGATCATGTTCAGTGGGCAACCGCGACTAAAAAACTTGTGCTATAAGAGGTAAGTTAGTGGGGAGTATTTGGTCGGCATGTATACTCCTATATTGTTATCACTTCAATTTTGTCAGGACACTAACAATTTTCTCTCAATTTGATGACTCATTATATGTTAATATTTCTCAAAAGTCAACGTATTTTTGAAGTTATTGTTGTAAGTTCGACCTCATTGTTTGTTATCTGCTTACTTCAAATTACACTACGTTTGAACATCATCTATCCATTTATCAATTTGCTCGTAACAAAATTATATTATTAAAAAAAAAAAAAAATAGTGGAAATGAATCACCGATTAATTCTATGCGCTTGAAATACAAGTTTGAAATGTTTTTCCTAATTACAATAATGCAATAGCTAAAAATTTAAATGTTTTTTTTCTAAAAAATCGAATGTATGCAAAGCTTTGTCGCTTTAAGCAAAGTCAAACGGCCGAAGCTTTATATCTATGGAAGAATAGATGACTTTATGCTTTGTATATCTCGTGCGGTCGTCATTTCCACATATGGGGTATTCGCAAGTATACTCAAAGACCCGTTAATCTTCCGCAAAAATTTAAACCTAAAACTCCTAATGCCGACTTGTCGAAGGAATATAGTCTGATAAGGGACTTGTAGAGCTTAGTTACTGTTAGTACTTTTGATTGTTTCTTAGTCTAAAGTTGTTATAGTTTTTAATAATAATTCCTAGTAGACAAAATTATCTACGTTTGATTCAAGACGCGAATGCTCTGACTGCTTGGTGATATATCTTGTCTGCGTTCACCATTCCGCCTTTTACCGTGTCCAATATGGAGAACGCAGAACTTCCCTATCAAATTCACAATTTTCACTTTACACTTGCAGGATTCTCACCATTTCGGCATGTTTTTGCAGCACTTTTATTTTTTTAAGCAAGAAAGTCTCACGTAAATTATTTGTTTGGGCATTTCACTTACTTTGAAATCAGAATAACTCTTCACACGGTTGATGATGTAACTTCTGAAGCGTTTTTCGATCGGACTACTCCTCATTGTAATGTGCGTCTTGTTAATTTTCGCACAAATATTCTAAGCATACTTTAAACGGCTGATGCATTTTTATAAGGAGCTGTTATTTCATGAAATGTCCACTTGGAGGGAGGGATATTCTCTACCGAATGATGACCGTAATTAGAAAAAATTAAGTTAATTTTGCATTTGAATTAATTTCCTATAATTTTGGATGAGGTCGGACGAATACTCGATCCCAGAACCTTCCGCATAGTAGTACGCGCTGTTGACCAGTTGGCTATTGCAGTATACAAAACTTTTTTTCTTGACAACGAACCTGAAAGATAATCGAAATATCCAACAGACCGGTAACCGAAAGCCTCTTACACCAGACAGCTACAGATTTACTCATCAGCTGCTATAGATTACATGGAAAGTGGAGAAGTAAATTACTTATTTATTTATTTTTTTTTAATTTTTCGATAGTTTATAGGTACCTTAAAAAAAATTATTTTTCCATATGTTACATTTTGAAAGAGTAAATGTAGAGAGTAAGTAGTTTTTGATGTAGAAAAGAGAGTCGGAGGAATAGATGCTGGCGCAATGAGTCTTAAAATGATTGCGCAAGCATCTAAAAGAGTCATGGATTTCAAAATTGGGTTTGCATGAACATAACAAAAGGCACCTAAAGTGCCTTGATGATCTTAAAGAGATGGTATAGTTAGGATCGCTAAGTAGGAACGGCCTATTGCTAACACACGCCACAAAACACAGAAGAGACAATAAAGTAATTAAAATAAAGTTAGAGCATTTATTTAAAAAATGGCCTATACCACCATAGTTTTACTAAAGAGAATTGTAAAATATATCGCATGTTATTAAAAATATAATTTATAAGTTTACGATATAAAAATTTAAATTATATCTCAGAACTTACATGATATTTTGCCATAACGTAATTATTCAAAGAAAAAAATTAATATAATTTATGGTAATTTATAGCGGAGTGCCATTTTAAAAAATATTGATAAATCTGTAGGAATGTATACTCTTTTCAACGATGAAAAACTTTAAGTTCATCCTTTTTTCGAGGATTAATATTCAAAATGGATGCTTCAAATATGGGAAATATAATAAATAATCTTTAAAAGCAACTGCTCTTGCTAAGGTAGCGTGTGGGAGAGAGACAACTGTTAACTTACTTTTATTTAATCAAAGTCCAAAATCATTTTAACACTTGCATTTTCATACAAACATACTAACGTAGTATGTGTAGTACAAATATAATACGCATTTGACAAAATACCAAAATTACAACCACAATTTATTACAGCATACTCGTAAACAGCCAGTTTACCCGTGCATAAGTGCATCTACTTTACATATGTGTGTATTTACTATCTATTGTACAATAACAATAACAAATGCAAAGCCTACAAAATATATATTAATTATCATATTAAAACTGCTGTCAGGCGTTTTTGGCCTCGATAAAAACTGCAAACGCTGCAGATTTTCGGTTTTTGCCGTTAATTGATGAGTTAAAAAGTGCTTTACAAAAACCGCTTACACAAACATTTTGAGGGTTTGGCGAGGCGTTTAAGCAAATACATATGTACATATGTATGTGTGTATAACCGTACATTAGCTTATATGTTAATGCTGTTGAACAGTGCGCCGGTTTGCTTTGTCATTATTCGGCCGCAAACTTTAATTCTATTAGCTTTCATTAAACAGCGACGGCGTCCACACTGGGTGCCAGACGCTGAGTGCAAAGCAGGAAGCACAGTTGAAAAGAAGATAGTAAATGTGGTGGCGAATTTGTGGATCAACTGAGCGCGCGGCATGTGGCGACCATTTTTATTTTTAATGTGCATTCATTAATTTATTATCGTAATCCGCAATCATTGCAACTTCAAAATGCCATCAGCAGCCAGCTGTAGCCAACACACTTTACAACAAAAAGCATAAAAGTATAGATATATTTGTGTTTAAACGAAATACTCCCCACATTTCTCTTGTCTACTTGAACACATACCAACCCTCTAGCAAATTTTGGTAGGTCTGAAAATTTGGAAATGAAGAGGCATTGTATGTCGGTTTTCAAAAAGCAATAACAAATACAAACTCTTGCAGCAAACTTGAATTCAAAATGGACAAAAAGTACCAGTTGTTATTTGAAACCAATTCAGTGTTTTTTAAGAGAATATTAAGTAAAGTAGACCTTGATCAACATTGGAAACGAATATCACTATCAATCTGTAATCAAAGTGTAGCCCAAGAAGTATTCTTATAAATATTTAATGCTGAATTAAAATTTTAAAATAAATAAAAAATTAAAAATAATATTAAAGTGTGTCGAATTTTCGTAATTCCTTTATTTTAGGTTTTATATAACCGCATATTTTTGGGTCTTTCTTTTTGCTGAGCGGTCGTCTGCGCTGCATTAACACTGCCATTATAATTGTCACGTTAGTCAGTTGGACGGCATCCGCTCGCGTTGTTCGCTACGCCGCGGTCGCAGATATTCGTTAGATGCTTTGTTTCGTTTTTTCATAAAAGTCGTGTTGTATTTGGCGAGAATATATTAATGAGCATTGACGGTCACAGTTTAAATATTTTCTGGCCGCAAAATGTGGCAAAAATTGAAATGTCGTAATAATTTGTAAAGCACATATCCATACATACCTGTAATAATATTAAAATGGATTCTACTGGTTGGGAGCTAGAGCGCTGTTATCTTTTATATGTCTCCCATAACTGCATTCCATACATCCATATCGGTTTTATTGTTACATATAAAGAGGACTTTGTTGCTAAGCCTAAGTCCAGACTTCTTGTTTAAAAACCAATGTAAACTGGCAGATTTGAGTTTAAGCTGCAGCTTTTTATCTGCAATGTGTCGTCTCCAGGTTAAGCGCCTGTCCAAGGGTTCCGTGGTACGTAATTTCGTCAGCTTGCGGTATCGACACATTGTTGAGCTTAACAGTATGGCACGTTTTTGGCTTTAATGTAAAAGTGATGTGTTTGCACTTGTTTTCATTAACTTTTATACGTCATTTCGCTAGCCATTCTTCAATTAGTTTAAGTTGATGCTGTAACACTTTGTGGGTGCAAACTCACATTTCGAAAGCTTTCCTTATTTCATTTGTTATACGATTTACGTGATCAGTTGTGCCGTGTTTTTCCCGAAAACCAAATTGATGCGTAGGAATAATATCCTTTTGATGGAGAATAGGAGTAATTTTTGATAGCAGCACTTTTTCGAAAAGTTTTGATAGGCAAGGCAACAGGCTGATTGGTCTATATGATGACGGGAGGGTTGCGTCTTTACCTGTTTTAGCTATCATAATTATCTTCGACTTTTTCCAGAATTGTGGATAATATCCTAGCATTAAAATGGCACTGAAAAGCTTTGCAAGAAAAACGAGAGCAGTGTTTGTCAATTCCTGGAAATTTTGTTTGGATTTAAGGTGGTAGTAGTGTTTTTTAGTTCAGACACAGATGCTCCGCAAGTATATCTAGGAGCAAGTGTATCTGGGAGCAGTATGGTTCGGTGACAAAGGTGCACTATATGTAGCAGTATATGGTTGAAATACTGTGCTTAGGTGCTCTACAACACAAGACGCCTTTCATTCCTCCGTTCTTCCCCATGAACCATTACGCAGTCTCAACGGTATTTCAGTGCTTACTGGCGGCTTAAAGTTTTTGCTAGCTTTCCATAGAGATTTTTTAGTAGAAGCGTTGTTTTCTGCCACCTTAAGAATTTTTGTCAGTTAGTTCTTGATGAAGTAAGTCGAAAAGCATGCTCACTTTCAATTGCTTGTTCGTTCAATTTAATGATTATTTGGGAATGATCAGAAGATAAGTCAGCACAGGTTTCAGCAAATACTAAACTCCTATCTACGTTTTCAGTGACTGCAAAGTCAAACAGATCAGGTAATTTCTTTGAGTCCGTAGGCCAGTAAGTTGGTTGTTTTGGGGAGATAAAATCGTATCTAATTTTGGTACTCATGATCGTGTTTTATAACTGACGACCTTTCGCGTTAATTGGCCTCGATCCCCAATGAGTATGCTTCGCATTGTAATCACCTCCAGCTAAGAACCTATCTTCTAGAGTCATGAAAAAGTCTAAATGTTTATTACAAAACGTGGCGGTTTACTAATCGCAACCAAAGTAAGGTCAATCACCATATTTTTAAGGGCGATCGAAGTTGACTGCAACCAATTTGTTGAAAAGGAATTCAGAAAGTTGTGCTTATGCTTTACCATCCGGGTGATTAGTGTTGTACAGCTTAAACCCAGGAATATAAAAATAGTACTTCTGGGTGAGATGTGTTTCAGAAATAAGCATAACATCAAATTTGTGAGTCTGTAAAAATAATTTGAGTGTTAATTTATGGTGGTTGACACCATTAGCATTCCATAAACAAATCCTGAGTTCACTAATTTTTTGGTCAACAGGGTTTGGAGCATTTGATTTTGCGCCTTTATTAGGTCTTGAACCATACTTTATTTCTGTTAATTATTTTCCGCCCTAATTTCAAACCCTTGCTCCTCTAGAGCTTCTTTTGTGTCACATGAGTCAACAGTGGCTTCAATTCCCTTAATTACAACAATCAGGCCTTTCGCACTCGCACATAACGACTTCACGAAAGTCTTTTTCACTGTGTACATGTATTTTTGTCTCGTCTATGTTTCCTTTTTTAAGAGGTACAATGTGAAAATTGTTGGTACCTATTATCTTGGCTATGTTCGTAACGAATAAATTGGAGCTGCGCTCCCACAAGTAGATTGGTGGAGGTTTAGTACTGACGACTGTGGAAATACCCTTTTGGTCTTTTATAGGCTCTTCCTCATTTAACGGGGCAAATCTGTTCACTTTCAGTGCATTCCCATCCGCATCGATAGTGCAGCCAACGGTATTATACTTCTTAGCATTAATCACTTTTTTGGGAGGACTAGATTTCCTCTCTTTGTTTACCACATTTATGTAGCGATCAATGCCTACCTGCACTGCCGATCCTTTTTTAATTTTAGCTGCCTCACCTTGTTCAGTATTAGTCGCCCGCACTGGAGTTGCTGCTGCTGCTGCACTGCTTGACTGCATAGCTGTTTGTTTTTATGCTATTGCTGAGGAACTTTCGCATGTTGTGAAGAGAGTTTTTTCACTCTTTGCTTTCTCTGTTGTTGCTAAGGTCTGCGTTGGCGTCGTCAAAGTTGAACTGCTTGCCTTTGCAGTGCTGTTAGGTGGTGATTTACTCGCAACAACAGTGAAATAGGCATTTTTCTCTGCCGACGCTCTTTCTGATTTGAACGCTGATCACTCATTACATCACCAGTTCACTTTTTACTTCTCGTTTTCGTTTCTCTGTTTAATTGGAAATGATTTTGTTTTTTGTTATATATTCTGCTTAATTTTATTTTATTTTTTATTTGTTTATTGCCAACTTAAGTGGCTAACATCCACTACAGTCGTTGTATAAATTTAAACGATTTAATATTTTCGTTTTAATTGAATTTTTTTAATAAAGCAAAGAAAGAGCTGATTGGAATATTCTAAGTAACGCGGAAACTATCAAACTTGCAAAACTGGTCATTTGTTACTTGGTGAAAGGATAATTTAGTAATTGAAACAAAAAATAAAAACAAAAAAAACCATACGTACAAAGCAACCGAATAACGATTAAAGAAGTAACAAAGTAACAAAGTCGGTGTGAATACCAATTTATATATGTATTCATATTGTTTTTAAAGACCACATACAAGCTTTTGTATTACAGACCAATAAGCCTAATACGCAGTTTTTCCATATAATCCGAAATAATTCCGAAGGCATTCGAGTTCAAGGAGTATTGCTGAACAATATTTCTTGACGTGACACAAGCCGACGACTTGTCATCGACGAAAGGCTGGCAAACTAGAGACTTAAAGTCAAAAAGCCAAAGTGTAAACATGTTACATATATACGTATTAAGCTCAGAAACGTGTTCTTCAATCATTATAAATAGTATTAATATTTCCCAAGTAAACGATGTAACATACACTTACACGTAGATACAATGCTCACCTAAAAAAAAAAAACAAATATAAATATATGCCAAAATGTTATATATGAAATTAAAAGCAGCTAGCTGTAATTGCCAATTTGGATGTACGGTATTCATTCGTAAATATACGTAAACATCCAGGTATCCTAAGCCTGAAGTTCAAAGGAGCAGAAGGAGTTCACAAAACCGAGAAATCATCGAAACCCATTAGCTAACGCGTTGCGCAACTCATTCAGAAATTCATGACATCAGCGAAAAGATGTTCCCGCCTCCTTATAAAAACGTCATAGTTTATTTGGAAAAGGGTTCTGAGTTATCTTGAGCTAACACTTTTTTATTTTAGTTTTAAGATTTGTATACTTTCTGTTAATTGATTTAAGCAAATTCAGTAATATATGAACTTCATTTAGAACACATTTGGTTAGTGGAGTGATTATTGAGTTATCGAAAACTTTATTCGATATTTCTAATAAAATTTTCTATATGTCATTTCAATGTTTATATGTTTCGAAAGAATTTCGAAGGGAGTTTGAATCCCAAAAACTCCTCCCTGCGTTCACACCCCCATGCTAATGATATGCTTAAAAACTCATTTCAGCGGATACAAAGTGCCAATTATACATATCTATATATGTATATGTATACTCACTTACTTACTTTACTGGCGTATACACCTTTTAAGCGATTATAGCCGAGTTAACAACATCGCGCTATTCGTTTTTCTTTTCGCTGTTTGGCGCCAATTGGAAATACAAAGTACAACTAGGTCCCTCTCTACCTCTCCGTATAACTCGTACCGCTCATCATTTCATCGCCTGCGTATTCACCGTTGAGCAAAGGATCATAAATCTTACGCAAGACCTTTCTCTCGAAAACTCTTAACGCCGACTCATCAGATATTGTCATCGTCCTTACTTCGGCACCATATAGCAGGACGGGAACGATGAGGGACTTCCAGGTTTGGTTTTCGTCCGTTGGGAGAGGTCTTTACTTTTCAATTGCCTACTCAGTCCATACAAAGTAGCACCTGTCGGCAGAAGTGATTCTGCGCTGGATTTCAAGGCTGACATTATTATTGGTGTTGATGATTGTTCCTAAATAGACGAAATTATCTACGACATCGATGTTATGACTGTCAACAGTGACATGGGAGCCAAGTCGCGAATGCGATGACTGTTTGTGTGATGACCGGAGATATTTCGTCTTGCCCTCATTCACTACCAGACCCATATCCTTCGCTACCTCATCCAGTCTGGGGAAAGCAGAATTCATGGCGTGGTGGTTGAGGCCAATACTGCCAATATCATCGGCGTACGCCAGCAGCTGTACACTCTTATAGAAGGTTGTACGTTATCTATTCAGCTCTGCAGCTCGTATTATTTTCTCCAGTAAAAAGTTAAAAAAGTCAAACGATAAGGAATCACCCTGTCTGAAACCTCGTTTGGTATCGAACGGCTCGGAGAGGTCCTTCCCGATTCTGACGGAACTTTTAGTGTCAGCGGTCACGGTCAGCTTACATAGCAGTATAAGTTTTGCGGGGATATCAATTTCTGACATAGCTGCGTAAAAGCAGCTCCTATTCGTGCAGTCGAAGGCGGTTTTAAAATCGACGAAGAGGTGGTGGATGTCGATCTGCTTTTCACTGGTCTTTTCCAAGATTTGGCGCTTGGTGAATATCTGGTCAAGGACTTAAATACCAGGTCTAAAGCCACACTGATAAGGTCCAATCAGTTTGTTGACGGTGGGCTTTAGTCCTAAGGTATTAAAGATGCTTATCCAACGATGATTGGCACAGACTGTGGGGTCCCTTTTTTTATGGATTGGGCAGAGCACAGTTAAATTCCAATCGTAGGGCAATTCTGCTAAGAAGTTAATGAATTCACATTGTCAGATTTTACCTGTTGACCTAAGCGGGGTTAGGTCGCCGAAAGGGTGACAACTTCCGATTGTAACAACCCTAAGATTTTGGAGGTCACATTCGATAGCCTGCATTCTTTCACTCCGCATACGACCGTAGTTGCCGCAAAACTCCAGGGCCGCAACAAAATACTCAAAGCGCTAGCCGGCAGCACATGGGGTGAAGACAAAGAAACCTTGCTGGCAACCTACAAAGCATTTGGCCGGCCGGTCGTAAACTATGCTGCACCGATCTGGGCGCCGGGGACGAACGAGACGCAGTGGAGGAAATTACAGGCATGTCAGAACACCGCCCTTAGGACTGCGACAGGAAACCTCCTGATGTCACCGGAGCATCACTACATCTATGCCGAACCTCCACCTAGGCACATCAGGAAGGGAGTACTCGACTTAAAGAGCACCATCCAGCAACACGTGCAACAACCGCTGGACAGGACGGCGTACTGACAAGCACTGAACGCCATTCACCAGGAGTCAGTTAACACCTTCATAGACTCCTTTCCCGTGAATGGCGTACTCGGAAAAAAATCACCACCTATTGCAGACAACGAGCTCGAGCTGCCTCGAGAGACCCGCGTGACCCTTGCACAACTTAGATTTGGATACTGTAGTAGATTAAACTCCTATCCAGACTCGACCCCAGCATACCCAACGTATGCCCTGCATGTGGAGAGTCTACGCACGACGCTAACCACCTCTTCACATGCCCCCTTAAACCAACTCATCTAACTCCCCTCTCCCTGGTCCAATCCCGTCGAAACAGCACGTTTCCTGGACCTCCCCTTAGATGACCTCGGCTACTTAGATTAACAAAACCTGCCCTAAGCGGGGTTAGCCAGCCGCTACAACAACAACAACAACATCTTGTCAGATTTTCACCGCCATATTTGAATAGTTCTGCCGGTAGGCCGTCAGCTCCAGCCGCTTTTTTTTTAAGCGGGCCATTGCTATTCCATCGTCATCGATTTGGGTTTCGGGTTCACCATCTCCGGGTACTCCGTTTTCATTGCTAATCAGCGGGCTGGAGAAATGTTCCCTCCGTAAATTCAATATGCTCTGGGCATCAGTGGCTAGATGCCCTCTTTGTGTCTTTCTCCGGTTTTGAAACCTTTCGTAAGTCGTCGTATCTTCTCATAGAATTTTCGAGCATTACCCTTGTCAGCCAGCTATTTAAGCTCTTCATACTCACGCATCTCGGCCTCTTTCTTTTTTTCTGCAGATGAGTCTTGCTTTCCTCTTCAGCTCTAGGTGTCTATCCCATCCCACACGGGCCGTGGGCACAAATCAACGATATGATATGAATTTCGCTTTGATGCGGATTGTGGCGAGACGCTCATCCACCGGGGTGAATGCCTGTTCTCGATGACGGAGTCTCTCTCCCACCACAAATCCGACACCAAATTTGCGCTCCTTTATATGACCGCTGTAGTAAATGTCATAAGAACCTACTCGCTTTCCTCCTTATCCCGTCCATCGCACTTCTTTGGTGATGTTAGCATTTATTCTTACCAGTACATCAATCAGCTGGAAAATCGAGATCCTTAATTGGGTTGGGGGGGTCGTCAACAGAAAGGGGTGTCTCATCCGAGGCGTTTTTATCGTTTTCATTTTAACTGGTTTCTACATGGCGGGTCCTAAACCCAGCGTACAGCCTCGATAGGCGAATAAGTTTAAAGTTTTTACACATTTATATAGCGAGCCGCTTGCTTCCAGACCGACGCTCGCAGCCGCACCCGCAATTACCAGGGGCTTCAGGGGACTCTTAAACCGAATAGGTCGGAATGGTTCCACTGAAGCTTCCTCTCTCATTAGCCGTGACCCATGGCTTCACACGGGTTGGTTAACGCATCTTGCACAAGGGTTTATCACATTTCCAGGGTGCGCGACGTGGACGCAAGAGTAGGAATTGATTATAGCTTCTCTACTGTAACAGAATACCCAGAAGTTTGACTACACCCAGACCCCTATTTATATACATATGCACATACATATATTCCTTTAAATAATCCTTTTTACAGCTTGAGTCGCTTGAACTTGAATATATACATATCTAATATAATCGGCGCTTTGAAACTTTGTTATAGCTTTCTATTATTATGGATGTTGTTCAAACCAGTACTCAAACATTGGCCTTCCAAAGCATAAATAAGTAGAACCTGAGGGCGAGTCTTGTTCGAACTATCTAATGTCAATATTTTTAAAAAGTAGAGAATAAAAGTAAACAATTTTAAGGAAACACTAAATTTTTTCGGGATTAAATAACATAAATTAATAAAAAAAAGTTTCTATCCGCGCTTCTTAAGCAAAGTCAGTTGATAAACACTAATAATTTTTGGGTTTTCTGGTGTGTTGAAATTCATCTAAATAAAGATTAAAGTTTCAAAAGTAAAGCGTCCGTGACACACATAAAAGCCATAGAATAGTGTTAAAATGTTCGGTGAACTCTCGCAACTTAACTAATTGATAGCCTTCTTTAAATTATCTCATAAAGGGGGCTGTTTTTTTTCGCTTTTGTTCCCAGTAAAAATGGCTTTAGAAAGAAAGACAGTGCTTGGTTCTTTTTCGATAGCATAGTGGACATTTTCTGTACCCACCTTACTTTGACCTTTATTATATCATGCGATGATCATATGATTATTAAACATGTGATTTGAAAAATGGTGGCACCTAGATTAATATAATTTCATTCATAAATCATTGTAAGACTGTCGCGCTGTTCAATAACGACGCATCAGAGTTGCAACTTGTGATATGGGTGTAATTAAACTGCGCGAGGCTCAACAGCTTGTTCACCGTCATCGAAGATCCCTTGAATACGGTTTTTTGCTGGTTCATAGAGTTTTGCTGTTTGCTGTAGTGGGTTCTTAGACTACTAATGTGTAGAATGTGGGTTTTCGTTTCAGAAATATTGTAGTCGTGATTTTAGATGAAGTTTTGCATCAAAAATTAAAACTAAGCTACGCAAATAATTAAACGAATGGATGTTTCATCCCTACAACTCACTGCAAATTTAAGTTATTCTATTTCAGCGCTTGTGTAATTACGAGCGTTGCATTCTCGATACAATATCCGCTTGTAAAATGAAAGTTTGGCTCTTCCAACGATTTTCGTGTAATTTCCTAACCCAATAATTACAAATGTTTTCCAAAGTTGTTGTTGACGTATCTGGTTTGGTATGCCAACAGATTATGTACTCAATTTGCAATAAAAATCAGTAGATTCACAAAACTCAATTCGCTTGCAAATGATGAAAAATCGCTTCATTTTCTACATAACTGGCTACAGCTTGGCATGTATGAGTGAGTGGTTGTGAGGCTTGAACGCGGCACTTTGAACAGAAAGTTAGTGGTGTTTCACATCCGCAAGGTAGGCATAACACGCGCTCAATTCAGAGAAACACTTCTTAGTACGTTCGGCGAGTATATGAGCCACGATGGAGAGTATGTTTGTACCACTATTTTACTGGCTCCAGCGTTTTGGTCACGTTACCAGCTTAAACCTACATTTTCTTTTTGCCCATAATGGAACCAGTGTGCATGTGTCAAACTATGTGTCCTTAACCCAGAGGAATCTGAAGGAAATTGCTGCATTTGTGATGTAAATTCATTATCATTGAGTTTCATTTTTATCGCAGTACTTGTCCGGGGACCTAAGAAGTAATATGTTTGCATTGATTAAGGATACCAGGGCTTTTATGTAGCTACAAGCGTGAACGTCCAATATAAAGCGCACATTAACTGTTATCCAAAAAATAATAAGAATATTAAAATTTCGTGGTCTTGGAGAGTCAGATTGTCGAGCCTCCGAAGTATGAAAGAAGTTTCAGCTGTTTTCATTGTTGACTTTCCTTTGTATAAAATTTGATGAAATGTTAACAAAAGCCTATGGTGAGTTTACCTCAACGAGTAAAGCAAGAAGGCCGTGAAAACTTTGAAAATGACGAACACCCTGGACGCTCCAGCTCATCAACTGATGAAATCGTGAAAAATTCAATTAATAATGCGAGCATGTTTTCAAGTTATATAAGTTAATTTTTTTTATATGGTCAGTTTGTGTTGAAGATTATTATTATTAAAAGTAAAAATATTTTCACCAACATAATTAATAGTTCTTAGGGTTTTATGTTTCATTGCTAAGCAAGAGTACAAAAAATACATAGGAAATGACTATTACAGAAAATTTAATGAACAAATATTAAAAAAAAAAAAAAAAATATTAATAAGATTATTTTTGAAATAACAGAAGGCGTAGCTTTTTCAATTACTGTAATACTCAATAAAAACAATGGAAAAAAAGAAAATGACTTTCTTTAAATTGGTTTTGACTTTTAAATATGGTGTACCATTTTTAAAAATTAACGGAACTCATAATTTTATCGAAAATTAGATGAAGAATTCCAACTAGTAATACTTTCATGTGTGTATTTTCGAATGTATGTATTTAGGTATGTATGTATGTACATATTTCCATTTATTTTCTAATTTAAGGAACTAAGTTTCACTAGGATTGGGCGCAAAATAAACTATGATGTGTGGCTCAAATACTTACAACAAGCTATTGAACATGATGAAATAATAACCAGGTGAAGTAAGTAGAGTAGAAAGAGACTTTGACACTGCCTTAGCTCAACGTTGTATTTTCGAATTTGAAGAGAAAGGGGAGGAAAGAAACAAAAATTGGGAATTTCAGGCGTATTTACATAAATATTGAAAATAATAAATTATTTTTTGAAAAATATATATGTAAGTATGTATTCAAACATTATTTACACATATGTATAATATAATTGGCGCTTTATAACTGCTGAAGTTTTTTTTCAGCCGAGCTTCCCCTCCTATTTACGAATATGATCTGCGTCTTTATGTTTTCCAACAAATGTAGAGACCTAGACTTAATTCTAAACTACCTCGAAAACATCTGACAAATTTTTATGAGAAGCTTTTATTTCATGTCAGAAACACAATTGAAGGGCGTGACATTTCCAGCCGAATGACGATCGCAATTAGAAAATATTAAGTAAATTTTTTTTATATGGATTTTCTATAATTTTGGATGTTGGTCGGGTCAGAACTAAAACCCACTGACAGTCTCGACTGCCCTGAATCCGAGATCGATTATGGAAGGTCGCGGTTATAGTTGCCTCTTACACTAAACAGCTGCTATAGATTACATAGAAAATAGAGAAGGAATATACTTATTTATTTAAAGTAATTAGTTCTTGATGCAGAAATAAGACTTGGAAGATAAATGCTGGTGGAATGAGTATTAAAATCTTTGCTCAAACATTGGTTTTGCACAATAAAAGGGGTCTAGATGATCTTAAAGGGATGATAACACCCCTAATCAATTCAGTTTAAAATAATCTTCGAACATCGATTTACGACTATGCGGTAAATAGCAATTCACTTCACACCACTGGATCTAAAGCAATAACAAGGTAACTGAAAAATCATTACATGAAACTAAACAAAATCGCTGATCACCGATAGGTCAATAACAAATTTTCCCTTTCGTTAAAACGCGACACTGGCCAATTATAAAATGCTAATAAATCCATTTATTGTAAGTTTGTGTTTAACAAAATGTATGTAATATTCAATTCTTACCGCGTTATATTGTCTCTACTATAATTTTTAAACAAAAAGTTAAACACAATCTTATTTATAACGGAATGTCGTTAAAACAAACATTGAAATACCTCCAATAATGCCTACTCTTCTCAATGATCAAAATCTTTATATTCTCCCTCTTTTCCAAGAATTTTGTTTAAATATGGGAATATAATTCCATAAAAGCAACATCTCTTGCTAAGGCAGCGTGTGGGAAAGGGACAATTGCTTACTTACTACACCTGTATATTATTTCATCATGGCTATTGAATAGCTTCGTAATATTAATAAATGCAGCAAAAGTCTAATGGCACACAACCCCAAACATAACGGAATGAACTTTCTAATTAATACACGATATACTCGTATGTTGTGCATTCGACCAAACACGTGCAACCTGCATACTCGTATATAGGTACATGCATACATTTTTATATGTATATACATACATGTACATATATACATATATATATATGAATACATACCTATATATGTATGTGTACTAATTTTCATAAGCCTTTGTTGTCTGCTGAATGTCAAAGCTTTCCTAACATCCTTCGAGTTCTCAGCACCTGAGCAAAGCTTCGATGGCCATTAAGTAACTGAAAATATTTTTGTTTTTGTTCTTGTTGTTATTGTTGTTGATACGTGCTATAATTTAAGTCCAAAGCAATTGACATATCGTGTTTATGTACTTATTTATGTACATACACACCTAAACAGTAAATATTCACTAACTAACTTCCAACAAATTAGTTCTGTTATTGTTTGATGTTAAACCCTTAACTACCCAACACTATCGAACGGCTCCAGCTTTACATCATTTTCCAGCTGGTCTACAAATTTTGAATTTTTGGAAAAGTCTTTGAAAATTAATAAGCCGAAAAGGCCTCTGTGTCAACAATTTGATTGGCAAACAATCGACCAGACTGCTTGGAAAATCGACAGCATGACCATATCAATTGCACTTTATGTATGTATGTACGTGTGCATTGCATGCATACGAACAAATATGGACGAAGAGTATACCTATACTCGTATATACCTACCATAGACAAACATCTGTGGGAGTATGTATGGTTTTACGTATTTGTGTGCATGATTATTTGTGGGATTTTAATTATACTTTTGGATTTGTGGCAAAAATAGTGATTGTGTGTGGCTCAAATCAATATTAAATTAATTCAGGATGTATTTGTTATAATACATGCATGCTAGCTGAATATATTGGAGAGAAATTTGTTGACTCCCTGCAGTAAAGAGCTGGAACGATATGTACGTATTCTAGTTCTAAACTAGTATTTAAAAGGTCATAACAGTTCGCTTCTTATTACCATATTTTTAGCATAAATGAACTACTCGGAATGTTTTGTCTTTCATTCCTTTTACAAAACTTAGGCAGTCAAAAATAATGTTTTGGTATCAAATTTTTGTTAGTTTGATATTCTGTTCAATAACTTCGATGTAATTTTATTCAAATTAATGTTTTTTGCTTCATATTATGAAAGCGAAAAATTAATTATGTACTTATTTAAAAAGTTGTATATAAAAGCTAGAGAAAATATCTTAAGTAACTCAGCCTGCCCGAAGAGATTCAAAAAAGATTGTATTTATATGTTATTAGAATGAAAAATATAAACTTTAAAAGAAAAAAATAATTTGCTAATTTTAACAAAATGCTTTTGCAAAAATGTGAATATTCGGAATTTTCAAAAGCAGGTTTTAATAAAAATTTAAAACAGCAGAACTGAAAGCGTTTTGTAGTTTTCTGATGTAGAATTTTGATACTACATATCAATGAGGCAAAATAAATTAAATTTTTCTCTTGCTACCAGAAGTCATGCTTTTATCTTCGAATTCCAACAAAATTATAACCGTGCCATTTTTTACATCTTTCATTAATATGAAATGGTATATAAACTTTTTCCGAAGTATATGTACAAGTACCAGAAGGAGAAGAGAAATTCCCATCAATATTTACACCGATTTGATCAGCATTACGAGCTGCTATGTCCGTCTATATGTCTGCTTGTTTGTCTGATTGACTGTTTGTCCGTCTGTTTGAACGTAAACTAGTATCTCAGTTTTTTAGGTAACTGAACGTAACTCCGTTTGGCGGTATATTTTTTGACTATATCATATATTCCCCATCCGACCGATTTATTCAGATATTTAACTTCAGGTAGTAAATACTAAATACAACAAAGCATCTAGAGACAAGGATGTTGGTATTCCCCAAATCTAAATATATATGTGAGAACGTGTGAACGGGACATTATGGCATTATAAAGTCACTGACACTGACAACATTTAAACCCTGACTTGAACTTGAACTTGAACGAACTGAAAAACGACAGTTACCACGCGACTACGGAGCTACAGGAGCGTGAAAGCAAATATAGTTGTTAAATAAACAAATTATCAATAAATATAGTTGTGACTTTTAGCCCCACTTATATAAGTAAATATTGACACTGAAAATCATCAAAACCGGAAGACTGTTACATATACGCCCTGTGGTTAGAGGTTCAAGAAATCCAAAGCGCGAAGGCAGAGGCGACAAAAATGTGATAGTTACCGCGACAGTCGGGTCTTTATATCGAAATGACCCGGAATTCTCTCCGGCGAAGGACTGTCACTCCCGCAATATTCCCCGATATTTTGTCACTTCATAATTTTTTCTTTATTTGATTTGGTTAGGCTCTTAGTTGTTAAGGAACTTTCACAAATATATTTCTATAATAACTTCTGGTGATAGTTGTTTTCAAAGGTTTCGTATTTCAAACTTAAAATATCTGACATATGTAAATAATTCGCTATGGAATATTTTTGCCTTGCAAGTTAGCTTAAATTCACAGTTGCTAATTGCCCTCAAGTTAACCGCTCAAGATTTATGGATTTTGAAAAACATTTGAAGATGAGAATAAATTTGAAATATTTATTTATGTTTATTTTTTTGTTTGCGCGTAATTATCTTTCCATTTCCCAAAAGATAATCGCAAAATTTTAATTTTATGAGCAGAAAAATACCTAGCTGGCTAATTTAATTTGTTAAAAGATTTTTGATACCTGGAGGCAACTTAGGAAGTTTACATAAACTGTTAACTTTTCATCAGATTTAAGTTCAATTTAAACATTTTTGCATTGAATGGAATTTAATCGTACTACAAAATAAAGAAAACTTTAATTTTGAGTTTTGGAGAAATATTAGAAAATTTCATTAAAGCATATTCAAGTGCTATAACATACCATTTTTTTGTATTAATATTTTTACAATAAATTAAACCATTATTTTATAATGTTGTAATAATTATCTTAAGACTGAAAACCACTTCTCAATCATATAATTTTGTTTGCTTTCCAAAAGAAATTCTTTGAAGGAACTGTGTTTTAAGAGCTCTTTATACTATGTACATACGTCTATGTATGTATATGTTTAAATTTTTATGATTTGATAACTATGAGAACTTAAGAAGAACTATTTCCAGACTTAGTATTGATAATACGGTTTTTATATTTGTTACCTATATATATAAATATTAAGAGATATTTGATACATATATCGTGTTTTTATCCTCCGAAAAAGTGGAACATATTTGATAGGCTAACCTATAAAACAATGCCAGCGAAATGGAAAAGGAACATGCATAAAATAACGACTCAGCGTAGATTGGCTTTTAATCGGTTGGAAAACGTAAAAATAACAAACTCATGAAACAGATAGACAGCAGAAGCAACATAAGCTAAGTGCAGAGTCCAGAATAATCTCAGAAAAGAACAACAAAACACATTGCAAAAGGATACAACAATAAACCCAATAGCAAGAAACGTATCGTCGTGGTGATGTTTGTGTAGTGAGTGGCGCTTTTTATGGCCATCATTTGCATTTAATGTTAAATTGTGTGCAATCTTTGCGCAGAAATCGATGGCTCGAAAGAATGCGCATCCGAGCGTCTGAGAATAGCAGTAAGGGTGCTCACCAAGAGGCTTTTGCGGTGACTATGGCAGCCAAAGGCGAAGTGCTGCTGCGACGTGGATTGGAGCAGATAAAGCTTAATAAATTGGATATGCGCACACATATTGACACTTGATCAGCACTTCAGCACTTTGCGCCACTCCACGCTTCATTGGCAGAGGACTCTCAATAAATATTTGTGGCTGTGGCTGAGGCTTCAACGTTCAAGGCAGACAGTTGTGCAAATACATATTCTCGTATGTATGTATGCAGGTATGTTTATATTACAATGAAAGTGCTTTAAGCGTTTTACAAAAATATGTGCAACTTTCAATGCTTCTTTTAATAAGTTAAACTGAATTTTCTGAAAAAAGCAATTAAGGATCCAAACCAAAAGTGCAAATCCTGGAAAACTGACTGCATCAGAGAGATGTACATAACTGATTTCAAGTTGGATTTCAAGTATGAGGTTATTGTTGGTGTTGATTTGGGTTCTTGATGGGCGAAATTGTCTTCAGAATTATGATCCGTTGACAGCCCAAACAAGAGTGTGTTGGCTAATCGATGAGCTAAGATATTTCATCTTGTCTTAGGTCATAGCTAGAATCGTTTTTCTATTCAGTATAAGTAATTTTTGAACCCTTTTACGAAATTATTATGTGTAAAGAAAATCTCGCTTAATGTAGTTTTTCTTACAGAAAAGTTTTTCTTTCTTTCGAGAAAAAACTTTCCATAGTTCTTAACCTTTTATGTCCTATGCTGTATGAGAAAAATGCATTTTTAGAAACTAAAGATGCAATTAAATCTCTATATATTGATATTTTACTACGCTAAAGATGTTTGGTGAATGAAAGGGTTAAGGCCTGTATAGCAGACGTAGCTTCAAGTACTGCTCACAGGTAGTTTTCACTGCATTTTAAGTTTTCGGGTTTATCATACTCCGCCATACATAGTTAAATACAGGTTTCTTTGTCTTGTCCAAGGCAGCTTCTAAGTGGTGTGCATGATGAATAGCTTGCAATGGCCAACTAGTCAGGTATATATATCAGATCTAGTTAGCGCGATGGCCGAAGGCATTAACTTTTCCCACACTACTCTCAACTTCTATTGATTTAGTCCATGTCAGTACTATTTAAACACTACTACATTTTGTATAAGAGAGACATTTTATGTTCTTGTCATGTTTTGCACGCCTAGATGGTAAGCCATTGGTTCCCGCTTTTGTTTTTTAAACGTATATGTTCTGTTCGAACTTCGTCGTAGTCTTATGATGGACTTTCATCGACTGCAATAATGTGAACCTGTTTTTTTGCACACATACAGTAAAAATTATAGGGATTAATACCAAAATCGAGTAATAAAGGCACATAGAATGTGAGCATTAAGCGAGTAAAGAAACCAGTTTTTCAGTTTTTGCAGAAATCATTTGTTTCCTTTCTTATTGATACATTTTGGAGCAATAAATAATTTTGTAATCGAAGCGGGCACGTCATTTAAATCTCGTGGGTATATATAGTTTTTAAAAGGGATATAGAAGATCACCGCCCGTGAACCCCCGTTAGGACAGAGAATGCAGCACATGAGGCTAGGAGGTTTATGGAGTAATGCATTGCTCGCAAAGGAGCGACTTAGGATTTATTTTTGCATAATCCAATTATAAAGGGTGGTTAAATTTTCAAGGGCCGATGTTGATTTTGAATAAAACACAAACGATTTAGAAAATTATTGAAATTTTATTTTATTATGATATATTGGTATTACTCAATTATGTATGTAACAAAATATCGGCCAAATGAGCGCCGCGACCTCGGCGGCACACCTCCATACGATGGTCCAAATTTTCGATGACGCTGAGGCATAATGGAGTTTCTATGCCGTTAATGTGCCGAATTATCTCATCCTTTAGCTCTTGAATTGTTGCTGGCTTATCGACGTACACCTTTTCTTTCAAATAACCCCAGAGAAAAAAGTTCATTTGTTGCGCAAAAGAGCCATTGTTTCGTTAGCTGTGTGGCAAGTGGGACCGTCCTGCTGAAGCCACATATCGTCCACATCCATATCTTCCAATTGTGGCCATAAAAAATTCGTTATCATCTCACGATAGCGAACACCATTCACAGTAACTGCCTGACCGGCCTCATTTTGGAAAAAATACGGCCCGATGATGCCGCCAGCCCATAAACCGCACCAAACAGTCACTCTTTGTGGGTGCATTGGTTTTTCGACAATCACTCTTGGATTCTCATTCGCCCAAATGCGGCAATTCTGTTTATTGACGAATCCGCTGAGGTGAAAATGTGCCTCATCACTGAAGATGATTTTCTTCGAAAATTTTCATAATAAGTCTGGATAACTTTAACACGTTGTTGGATTGAGTAAGTCTGAAATAGAGAAATGTCAAATTAAATTCGGAAAAAAACTTGGCGTTTAGGTGTGGTTCACATTCAACATCGGCCCTTACAATTTAACCACCCTTTATACTGGGAACTCCATAGGTACGACTACGCACTCAGTTCGGCTTGTACACAAATGACATGAAATATTCCACTCAGAAATCCGAAAAGTTTAAAGAAGGATATATAGAATTATACATTTAGTGGTAAGTATAGGATTGTATTGGGATATGTGTCAAACTTAACAGTCCAACCAAACATTGATTTGATTTGGTTAAAAGTTCGGCGCTTATAAAAATGGATCGCTTAACAACCGCACAACGCGTTTTAATTATTCAACCCTACTAGAAAAAAGGTACAAGTATTGCTACTGTAAGTGAAATATAGCCTAAAACCCGAATGTATCTATTTCTCGACATTCTCAAGAGCTGGGGCCTTTCCTATGGTAAAAAATGGAGTATTATGCTCAGTCCAAGTGCACCTACATCCATATGAAGTCCAGCTCACATAACAACTGAAGCCAGATAACCATTTTTCCTCGGGGGATGCGTAAATAATCAAAATATGCGCAGTTTGGGATACGAGCATAATTAAATAATTGATTCATTAACCCAAAAAAAAACTTACTGTCTGGCGCCTTCTTTGGTACGGAGGTGAGATTGGGCACTACTTCTTCAATTCGGAGCGTTATGGTCTCGACTAGGACAACATGTAGCTTCAACAAAATGGTGCCTTAAGCCATACAACATGAGCCCATACACGTATGTATTTATTGGGTGAGAAATTCCCCGGATGCGTAATCTCTCGTCTTGGCGTTGCTAATTGGCCACCAAAACCGTGCGGTTTGACACCGTTGTCATTTTTTTGTATGGCTACGCGAGCAATTGAAAATCAAGATTCGTCAAGCTGTGGCTGAGAAACCGTTCAATATGTGCTAAAACGTGCTCGAAAATTACCGCAAACGGATCAAAGATTGTAAAAAATTCGCGAGGCGGTCATTTGAATGATGTGTTACTTCACATATAATGCCAAGGTTCAAACTTTATAATGAAAAAGGAATTTCGTGAAAAGTTGAAATTGAAATTCATTTATTTTATGTTACTTTAGAGACCACAAAATGAATAACCATGTATAATAGAACACATTTCAGGCATTCTATGCTTCTATAGCTGAAAATAAAGTGAAGCAATTAAAATTTAGGTTCTATATTAACACAGTTGGTTTAAAAATAACCAAATTCGAAAACTGTTTCTAATATGAATGTTGCTAAACACTCAAGTACATTTATATACATATATGTATATAGGAAATACCTATATGTTAATCGAAATCTCGCACCAAAGAGGTTTTCAACGGAAATTTACTGCCGACATTTATAGAAACTGAAATTTATTGTCTACATAAATGTTTTTACGATTCAAGTGTTTGGCATTCGATACTCCAGTATCTTCAATTCGACATGGTAAATTTGGCCGAAAAATCAACAATATCAATACATACCCACATTTTATTGGAAAATTAGGTACATGCGATTATAAGATATATGTATGTATATAAAAGTATATACCTATGTACATAAACATATTTAATTATTATTATTCATCTGCTTTTAGTAGTTTGCTATTCTCCGAGGTGCAAGGAAACACTTACAATAGAAACTCTTTGGAATTATTTTGTTAATTTAAAATTTTAATATACAAACTCTAAGAGTCTTGGTTTTATTGTTGTGTTTATACTGTTTTTATTCACAAAAGTATTTTGTTTCTTTTAACTTCTTTCAACAATTGACGACAAATGTAATTTGAACAGACTTGTACTGACGTCACGAAAACCATAGCCTCTCAGCATTTAGGGAAGAGTTTCAATTTCCCTCTCACAATTCCTGCAGCTACAGTATTTTCTGATACATCCAAACATACTGTACATACATATGTATACCTGTACACACCACATGCAATTGTGGGGGATGATTTTTCTTTCAAAACTGCTCTTATTTGCTAAGTTCGTGAGTACGTAGCTTGGAACGATTTTTATGTGAATTTGTGTAGCGTTTTTGATTTTATAAC
Source organism: Ceratitis rosa (assembly GCA_037013455.1). NCBI lineage: Eukaryota > Metazoa > Arthropoda > Insecta > Diptera > Tephritidae > Ceratitis > Ceratitis rosa. Next base: position 1,669,741 of record JAWMAG010000012.1, read on the forward strand.
CAGGTGTACCATGTAACTAACGTATATTAGGTTTGTTCGCCAACAGTAACTATATATAACAATCGAAGGGGACCATTGTCGGATATGAAATTTAATGGAAATTCAGGGCATGCTAATTAGTAATTTCTAACTGTTCTTCGCAGTAATTAAATAAGTATTTCTTTGATCAGGACGTGGTATACTAAGCTGAAATGGTGTTTATATGGAAAATATCGTATTGCAACCATCGAACCAAGCTTTAGAAATAATTGCCATATTGTTTTAAAGTAGTTTAATGTAGGTTTATGGAAAATGATTTGTAGTACGACCACTCTTTAAAAAACCAATAAAACAATCCTCTTAAGATCATATCATACTATTGTACATATTGTAAATAACCGAATGGTTGGCATTTTGATGGCCGGAGTCTGACATAAAATAAAGCTGCTCATAAAGAACTATCAGACTTTCGGAGTCGACTTAGAATAAACTGTACGTCCCTCCATTTTTTGGAAAACATCAAGTCGCATACAATGTACAGTATATATTGTCGTTCTTTTCAAGGTTGACTGCAAAAGATTACAGCTATAGTAAGTATGTATTTGAATATTAATATTGTAAGGTGCGAGGATATGTGTACGTGCCTTGAAACCTTAAAAAGTTATGTATATCGTTTAATCTCACTCACGCAGTTATTGCTCTTCCTTACTGGTTTTCTTGGATTTTAATGTCCACCCACTTCTATAAATGTCCGGGTTTCTTGCTTTAATAGTATTTTTTGTATCTTAACAATTGAACTTTTTTACTTAATTTTTGTATCTCGCTCCCTTTTTTAATTAAAAAGGGATTCAAAATGTAATCTCACAGCTGAAGTAGATAAATATCAATTTGCGGACGCCCGGACTTTCTCAATAAATGAATAAATACTCCACTACGCCCTGCGTGTGTATTAATGCCTGCCTTTCAATCGTGCTCAAACATTCTTACTTGCGTTCCTCATGGCTTATACTTTAAAAACCGTGTGGAGAAAGTGAAGGATCAGTGAGGGTGTTCAAATCGAGGGTCATTCGGCACATGCCACTGTATTAATCCAACACTTATGTATGCATATGTATTCATAACTAGGAGTTGGAAAATTTATTTTCTCTTTCAGTAAAATGCTAATATCAGAATTGCCATTGCGTATGAATTAATAATGGAAACTGAGATTTTCTCGAATATTAAAAAATAAGGAAAATGAAAAGCACGATTGTTCTAGGGTTGGCATTTCTGTTAAATACAAATATTTGTATATAGGTATTTCTTTCACATTTTAGTTATGCTACAGTTTACTAGTTTAAGGTAATCGGGGTGAGACATAACTTTTGTTTAATATTTCATAAGGCTTAGAATACTGATTGATTAAGTCTAGAGAAGTAGAGCGAATACGCTCATATTGATCTTAATATTTTTCACTTGTGTTTACTTATGAGTTTTTAATTTTTTTTCTTTTTTTTTTTTGAATTCATTATTTTGGGTATTTGTTCGAAGGATCTAACTTGTCTGACTCTTATATCAAGTTTGTATAATAAATGCAAAAAACTGTTCACGTCTGTGGGTTTTAAATTACATTAACATTACTTTACATTAACATTTACTTTACAGTAACATTTTATGGATAAAGTTTGGGTTAATGCATTATAAATTTTTCCCAATCCACCATCGCAAGTGAACACATAATTTTATTACTAAAAATTATTAATCAATTGTAGGCAATATTGAGTGCCTATGCCTAATAATTTTCATGCTTAGATTTTTGCATCCATTCTTATACGGAACAGATGAAATTAGCATATCAATAAAATTTCATCTAAAAAGCTAGATCTGTTGGGATTTTTTCCAAAGGACGGTGTGTCTCGCCTGCGAACGTGACATTGCTTTAATCAAAGAGCAAGGCGTCTACAGGGTTCGCAATTTTTTCTCCTTTTGAAATGGGCGAGTGCTGCCATTGCTTAATGGCACAATGCATTGAAGCTTGGTACAGAAGGAAAAGGATGGTTTCCATGTAAGCTGCTTCACGTTGGTTATTTAGTAAATACTGTAGTTAAATCTTTTTTATCCCAAGAACTTAACAGTTAAATGAAAGTAAATGTTTCCAATATTATCTTCTTTTTATTCTTATCGAATAATAAATTTTAGAAGGTGCAAATCGGCCAACTTCGTCACATCAAATTAGTTAAATGAGATAAATAACTAAACTACTTGTATATTTCTATTAATGAGAGAGGAAGTTTCAATGGAGCCAATTCGACCTACTCCGTTTAAGGGTGCGCTGAAGACATTGCAGCTTCTGTTCACCAGAAAAAGCGGCTCGCTATATAAATGTCTACAAACTTTGAATTCACTCGCCCAGCGACGTTGTGCGCTGGGTTTGGGACCCGCCACATAGAAACCAGAACCAATGAAAAACTTTTACGTGCCTTGGATGAGAGACCCCCTTACGATGACGACCCCCATCAAACGTTTAAAGGATAGCGATTTGAGGGGATGCACTTGAAATGTCCGGTGCTTTTATTGGAAAGGGGCCGTTACCCAGGTGATTGATGTCCTCGTGATTGATTGATGTCGGATATGTAGCGGGAGAGAGACTCCGTCGTCGGGTACTGGCATTCAACATATCGTTGATTTGCGCTCACGCCCAGTCGGACGAGAAGGACGAGTTGGCCAAAAATGCCTTTTAAGAACGCCTCGAGCATACTTACTAGCGCTGCCTCCGAAACGAGTGAAGATCGTGCTTGGCGATTTTAATGCCAGGGTGGGCAAATATAGTATCTTTTGTACGACTGTTGGAAAATTCAGCCTTCACAACGAAACACCCATAATGGGTTGAGGCTTATCGACTTCGCCAGGGCCCGAAATATGGTTGTCTGTAGTACTAGATTCCAGCAAAAAAAATACATCGATCTACTTGGCTATTCCCTGATCGAAAAACACAAAACCAGATGGATCATGTTGTGATAAACGGAGGACATGTCACAGTGTTCTTGACGTGCGTACACTTCGAGTGTAACCCAACATCGACTCGGACCACTACCTTGTTGCAGCGAAGATACGCATGCGCCTCTGTGTATCGAAGAACGCCCGATAACAAACACAAGGAAAGTTCGACGTCGAAAAGCTACATTCACAACAGACTGCCGAACGATTTTCTACTCGACTTGCACTCCTGCTCTCTGAGAGCACTCATCAGTAACTCGGTATACGGGAACTGTGGGACGGCATTTTATGCTTCCGACGTACAGCTGCAAACGAAACTATTGGATTTCCGAAAGGAAGCAAAACCAGCTGGTACGATGAGGACTGCAGTGTCGCAGTGGAAAGGAAACAGACTGCCTACCTCGCAATGTTGCGATCGACCACTATACGTGCGGGATGGTATAGATACCGAGAGGTTAAGAGGGAAGCAAGACGAATCTTTAGACAAAAAAGAAAGACGCCGAGATGCATGAGCATGAAGAGCTTTAGAAGCTGGCCAACAAAGGTAAAGCTCGAAAATTCTATGAGAAGATACGACGACTCACGGAAGGTTTCAAGACCGGAGCAAACTCTTATAGGACCCAGTGGGATGATCTAGCAAGCGATGCCCAGAAAATATTGAATTTATGAAGGGATCACTTCTCCATCCTGCTGAGTATCCGAAACTCCAATCCATGACTATGGAAAAGACGATCCATAACCTGACCATGAATAATTTGGAATTTAACTATACCGTGCCCAATCCATAAATAAGGGGACCTATAAGGTCCTGTCAATTGTATTGTGTGAAGGACTAAAGCCCACCGTCAACAAACTGATTGGACCTTATCAGTGTGGTCTTAGACCTGGTAAGTCAACCATTGACATGGTGATTTCTTATTGTGTGGTTTTTTAATTTAATGTTGGAGAAAATAATACAGAAGTGAATAGAGAAGCTACAATCTATAAGAGTATAGAGCTGTTGCCGTGCGCCGGTGATATTGACATTATCGGCCTCAACAACCGCGCCGTGAATTCTGCTTTCTCCAGATTGGATAAGGAAGCGAAGGCTATGGGTCTCTTGGCATCACACAAATAGTCATCGCATTCGCGGCGAACGAAAACCAAACTGTACAAGTCCCTCATCGTTCTTGTCCTGCTATATGGTGCGGGAGCAGGGACGATGACAACATCTGATGAGTCGGCGTTAGGAGTTTTCGAGAAAAAGGTTTTGACATAGTTCAGCGAATCAAGAAGCAGCGGCTAAGCTGGCTAGGTCATAGAGTCCAGATGGATACGAATAACACAGCTCTGAAAGTTTTCGATGCAGTACGCGCCGGTGGAAGCAGAAGAAGAGGAAGACCTCCACTCTGTTGGAAAGACCAGGTAGAGAGGGACCTGGCTCTACTTTGTATCTCCAATTGGCACCAAGCAGCGATAAAAATGAATGATTGGCGCGATATTATAAATTCGTCTAAAATCGCGTAAACGGTGTCTACGCCAGTAAGGTAAGTGAGTAAGTATTTCATCCTTTCGGTAAAAGCTGTACTAGGCAGTCAGAAGATATTTGTTTTCTTGAGATTCCTTATTAGTAAAAAAAAAGGAAGGAAGTCTTATACAGGGTCCGCCATCTAACTTTTTTTTTTGAACTAGTGGTTATTTTGAGTGTGGTAACACTGATGTTACATCTGATTTGACAGAAAGTTAGTTTTATCCTTCCGCTGAATGAAAATGGTTATGTATACGATTGAGGAACGGGCAGATGAGCGCTTGGCCGAAGACCCGGAATTTTACCAAAAAATCATCTTTTCCGACGAAGCTCATTTCCATCTTGGCGGCTACGTCAATAAACAAAATTGTCGTATTTGGGGGACGGATAACCCGCACGTGATTGAAGAGAAGCCAATGCATCCTCAGAGAGTTACTGTTTGGTGCGGATTTTGGGCCGGCGGCATCATTGGCCCATTTTTCTTCGAAAATGCGGCAGAAGCCGCCGTTACGGTCAATGGCGAACACTACCGCGCCATGTTAACGGATTGGTTCTTCCCGGAAATCGAAGAGGAGGACTTGGACAACATTTGGTTCCAGCAAGACGGCGCTCCGTGCCACACAGCCAACGTTACGATCGATCTTGTGCGCACTGTTTTCGGAAAAAAAAGTTACGTGGCGGACCCTGTATAAATACGCAGAATACAATATCGATAATGTCAAATATAAATACTGTACAACATAATGAAGCAGACTAAAAAACCGCCCAACAAATAATATAGTTAATTGCTTATACTATTTCGTTAATAAAAGATTATACCTATAATTTGAAAATTCATGCGATATTTACGTATACCAGAGGTTTCCGAAATCTGAAGTAAGCGTCAGCAAATTAATATAATTTGGAAATGTTCCATAAAAATCATCATAATTATATTTTTGTCTACTTATATGAAAGGAAAGCGCTGTGAGCGTAATAGCTAACTCTTTTCTTGTCGTATAGATTTGTGTAAATTTTTTTTGCTGTAATTAGATATGGTCAACACTTAAATCGCATCCACTGAAAATAACTTTATATGTATGTAATTAAATTCCTTATACTTAAAAGTGTAAATTTGTATGTTTTACTTGGAACAACAAAAATCCAACAATATTTGGGCTTGACTATGTTGAGATGTCTTAATTAAAAAAGTATTTTCAATGAAGCACATTGGCTCTCCATTTTTTCTTTTATTTTGGTACATTTTCGTGCTGGAACCAATAGATGCATAAGTAAGAGCTATAAAGATAAGTAAATGCATAAAGAGAGCAACAACAAACAAGCAAGTGAACGATATTGTTTTGCACCGTAGAGGCGCTTGTAAGAAACCAAATTATAATTTTATGAAAGTTAAACGCGAAAAGCACCCTTCACCTCTCGCGAAGTGGCTTTCGCAACTTCATCCGCTTACAAACTTACTTCAAAGTATTACTGTCTCGATGGCTGCATCGGCGCGCAACAAAAATGAATTGTGCGGGGTCATAAGGGTCCTCTGGGTCCGCTGATTGCGAATTAAGTAGCAAAAGTGCAAAAGTACACCGACATTTAAAAAAAAAAAAGTAAAAAAGGAAACAAACCCTAAAAAGTAAACTGTAGAGGAACGGAACGGCTTTTCACAAAAGAAAAAAACATACATACTGCGCGGAAACCATCACATATTCGCACATACAGATATGTATGTACATATTTCCCCTATTCTTTTGCAGCGGTGCTGAGTCCTCCTGTTCCTTTTTTGCAATCTCTACAAGTGAAGTTATTAAATTATTCAGAATTTCATTTGGTTGCTCTGTTCCAGGCGATAAGCCTTAGTGGCGGCCCGACGGCACCAACACCATCACCAGCACCGATCCCAACACTCTAGCCAGCTCGACACCGTTGCTCGATTGTTGCAATGTGGCATTCGGGTAGCAATGGCAGCATTTGGTGCATAATGCCGCTGTTAGTCGCTGTTACAGCCGCTTTGCTGATATACATTTTGTAAACTTATTTAATTTTGTTTCAATTTTAGCCGCCTCTACTGCTGACCTTGGTCTGTGAGTGACTTGGCTTCATTTGAAATTTTATTATGTAAAATTATTGTGCTTGATGGCCCTGTTTTTTATTGTTTTGCTTTGAGGCGTCATTTATATTACAAGTATAATATTTGCTTTGGCGCATAATCTTTTATTTTTGTTGTACCACCGAAAAGTAAAATAGGATTTTCAGTAGGAATGTGGGAGTATAAGTGTGTGTGGGAGTGAAGGTCACACATTTGCCAAACTTAAATGGTAAATTTGTATAACATGATCTTCATTGTATGCATGTAGGTATGCATACGTACTTTTATACCGAGATTCAATCATATTAGGTTGGATAACCTTACAGTAGTCTCACTCAAACATACATGCATAATATATTATTATAATATAACTATTATCATTGCATTGCTTTAATTTAAATTTTATTAACGTTTTATTAGATGTGCGAAAATGCAATTACACGTTTAAATAGCAAGCACGTTACATATAATTTTTTATAAAATTACTCAAATATATTTCTGAATAAAGTATTAATGAAAGTCGTAATTTGAATATGAAACGAGGCAGTTTTAGAAAACTTAATGAAGGCAGTTTGTCATTCTGCACCGAGATTCTCAACTTGTCATATTACAAAAAACGAGACAAGCGAACTTCCGTTTTTGTGGAGAAGATGAGTTTTTGGAAATTCGTACCGCCTTACATATATCCGCCTTACGTATATCCTCATGTGTTTTCCATAATAGCCAAAATTTTTAATGCCACCGCTGTGTAGGCTTTTGATTGTTATTTTTTATTAATCTTTTTTCTTCAACAGTGTCCTTTTTCGATCTTTCGATGCCAGTACACTCACATAACATTTGAATTTAATTTTGTTACTTTTATTATAGTAAAAATAACTTTTTTTCTTTATAATTTGTATGGTATACCATTAACCTTACATTCTGAAATGACAAATTGTTGTTATCACGACAGGAATTATTAAAAAGTAAATTTTAGTCGTTCCAAGATATTTTTTTGAGTTAGAGCTGGCAAAGATACAGATTTGCCTCAAAATCAGTTTTGAGACCTAATAACAGAGGAACCTTTTAATTCAATGCTGAATTCAACGCTTATCGGTCTAAAAAGATTGGGTGACATTTGTATAATTTACATATTACTTTCTTGGGTATAAAAAAACTGTCAAATCATTAGGAAGTTTCCTGCTGCTTATAGCTCTCACAAGATGCAAAACTTCTGCCATGAACATCCAACAAAATCAGGAATTTACTGATATTTGTTTAACTTTTGACTATAAGCTTAGTACTTTTCACTGATCGTAATATTTTCCACTTTTTTATAAGCTTCAATAAGATATTTTTTCTATCTTGTTGTATTTTTAATAGTGATAACGACTCCAAAACCTTTTGATATGTAAACTTTTTTTTTTATTATTTTCCACCGAGTTATTACCTTTTCAAACTTATTGTATTTCATTTGCATTCATTCATTATGATTGCATCTTATGGTATTACATTTGTATTTGATGAATGCCAATTTTCAAGTGCTCAAACGCCAAGAAGGGAGCCATGTTTGCTCGTATTGTGTGGCATGTGGCACCGTCTTGTTGAAACCACGCATTACAGGCCAAACAAATTCTTTTATCATACGACCATAATGGCCCGAAGAGAGAGTGACTCGCCGTTATAGTTTTTAAAGAAGATTGCTTCAGATAGTAATTATTTTTGGATGTAATGGCTTCTCTTCAATTATTTGGGGATTCTCGGAGCCCCAAATGCGATAATATTTCTTACTTACGTATCCCCTGATTGAAAAATGCCTCGTCGCTGTCGAAAAATCGCCGAAGCGTGGCCACGCTTGAATTACCATTTTTATAACTGTGGGACTGGTTTATTCCTTCCCCTTCTCGTACTTACGCACTGCAGATCAAAGTTAATATACCATTTCATGTTCATGAAAGGTATACAAATAACTTTGCCAATCACTATTAGTGAAAAAACTTAAACTCGGTGCCGCAGTAATTTCACTTTGTTTATTCATTTTTGTGTATTTTTTTTTTAATATTCGTATGTATACACACTTCCTTTCGTTCGTTTTAAATACTTATTCTATTAAGCTAGCATCTTATAGCCGCTGAAGCAATTTTGTCTTGCGGGTTTTCGAACAGAGGGAACTACAGTTTATTCTGGGCCGCATCCCAAAGGCTTCGAACGCCACTGCATGCAATGCAAAAATTTCCTACGAAATTTGCTAGAAAACGAGAGTTGCTTCTTCTTTCATACAACCTGTTTGATATTAATGTACACATATTTCTTAAATGTGTTTCGTTGTTGTCCCATTCCACACGAACAGGGAAACCGAGCAATCAGTGTGCTATAAGTAGCATATACTCGTATCGACTTCTCGAAAAAAGTCGCAGTGTCGCTTCTATATACATATGTATGCACTCGTAAATATATGACTACGACTACGAATAGGATGGACAGAGTTTGTGTCAATAGTGAGGATGGAATGACACTTTCATCTAACGCGTGGATACGGCGACCTATGACGCAGACAATAATTACATTTGAACAAATTTATGGTACACACACATATAGGTATATTAATATAAAGGTTTGCTCAATGGTTATTGCTGATTGTACAAAACCACTGAACAAGAAAAATTAATTATGAAAATTTCGTTCAAGTTTTGTTGGTTGATTCCCTGAAATGCTTTTACTCAAAATTTATTGTTGTCAAGCGATTGTTCCCAAGGCTTGTATGCGTGTGTGTGAGTTGTGCAAAATATCAAAATGTTTTGTTAAAGGAAGCTGCAGAAAATGTGATTCGAAAATGAAAATGAATTGGACAGTAAATGCCAATGCTGCTGTCATACTACTCTTTTAAAATTTAATCATTTATTTATGCCAACGCTGCTGATGTTGCTGCCACATTGCCACTTCTGTCACAACTCGCCTCGTTTTTTACATTTTCTTTGCTCTGCTCTTTTAGTTTTCCCTCGATGTGGACACAGATCTTTGGTTCATGTATGTATGTGCGTATGATTATATGTAGATATGTATGTATTAAGGAATATGCAAGTTTTCTCTTGTTTCCATTTACACTTTGCTGATTTTACGCTTTACGATTTCATCATCACCTCCCGCGTGCTGTTGCCACTACAAGTCAAACAAACGATCACTGTGACCTGCACGAAGAACATGCAGCCAAGACAGCGAAATTACACAATAGTTCACTAGAAGTAAATACATACGTATGTCATTCAATAAGTTTGCAAGCAAATCAAAGATATGCTCTTTTCGAAAAAATTAAATACTAAAGCGATTTTTTTAAATTATAGTTTTTGCAAATTCAAAAATAACCACGACTCGGTTGGACCATATACTCCGAGTACTCCGTAGAGTACATACATGAAATTAGTTTCTAACTTTTAAATTACCAGCAAAATTTGTAGACCATATGGTTCATTGGAGTAATCCAATTCCTGTCGTCAGCTATTGGAGCAACTTGCGTCTCGCTATCACACTGTTGCTAGCCGATGATTGCTTGTGTTTTAACGATCGTTATTACTATGGTGACCGCGGTAGCTGAGTGGTTAGCATTGTGTACTGACATTCGGAGGGCTCGGGTTCAAATCTCGGCGCCACCAACATCCAAAAATTATGGCAAATTAATTTAAATAAAAAATTAAGTTAAATTTTCTAATTGCGGTCGTCCCTGAGCAGGATATGTCCACCCCTCCGAGTGTATTTCGGACATGAAATAAAGGCTTTTCGTAAAAAAACCATCAGCCGATCAGAGGCGGTTTAGTATAAACTGGAGGTCCCTCCATTTGTTGGAAAAACATCAAGACGCAAAAACACAAATTGGAGGAGGAGTTCGGCCGAAAATCGCTTCAGCGATTACAAAATGCCAATTATAGGTATATATATTACTAAGCGAAGAAGTAGGCGCGCAATAAGATTTTTACTCGTATACAGAAAACGTTAGAAACCGAAATTTAGTCAGTTTCTTGGTTATCTCTGCTGGTTCACAGAAGACGTTAAACGATAAATATTAAAGCTAATTGTAGTCGAAAATAATTAAAATTATGTCCGAGTGTCTTTTTTCGCACGCACATACTTCATATTTTAACACACAGTAGGTAGTCCATGGAATAATTTTTGGATAATTACAAAGCTAGTTTCATGAGTGTACTCCATGGATTCCTCGGATGTTATCCAGAGACGGAGTACATACATACATTTGTATATGGCCTAGCCGTAGAACATCACAATGGTAATTGGACAATATTTTTTGTATTACTCCATTGTCGGCGTGGAGTATATGCATATAATAGGTATTTCACGCGTGCATGGAGTAGTCGCGTTGTTTACAGGGATGTGACTGAACCCAGATCCCGACAGTGTTGCTGGTGACCCATTTAACTAGTGAAATATGTGTGTTCCCGTTGCTTGATTTTATTAGTTATTTAAACAAATTAAAATTACATAAGGTGTAAATAAATATGTTTATGTACGTGTATTTAATATATTAACAGTTTTTATGAGATTTCGAACTTTTATCACCTCATTGCACGTCTATGTCCACTTTTCATATTTAAAATTTTAGTGCCATATTCTTCAAATATTTTTCGATATGACTGAATTAAAATACATACTTATGTACATATATACATTCGAAACAATGTAGGTATTCGCAGAAGTAACGATGAAAACGACGATGTTGTTGGTGTGCCATCTGACAGTACTTGTGTATTTACTGCACTCGTATGGCAATAACCATTGGTAAAGATTTATAAATAAAAATCATACAATAACAGTCCCACTACAGCTTCTCTCCTCCAGGTTTAACTACTCAATTGGTTGGTGCCTGCAGAATTATGGAGCACATCAGCGCAGGCGGGCTTTTTCCAATGCAACTCTGCGGCAGCAATGCAAATGTGTTAGGCCTTCCTGCATTCAATGCATTTTGATTGTATTTTAATTTAAATGAACTGATGGCAATAAAAGTGGTGCCGTTGCTCTCCCATAATCTCTGCTTGCCTTTGTTAATGTTCATGTGCACTCGTGAGTATGACAGTGTTGCCATTTTGATTTTTTTTAATTCCGAATTTCCATGTTTTAATTTATTTGCCATACATGTGTGATTTTATATTTGCTATCTTTTCTTTATCACAGCGTATTTTGAAAATTGAATTGCGGAAACATAGATATACAGCTGAAGCGATTTTAGACCCAGCTTCTCCTCCGGTTTCGGTATGCCTCCTAATGCTTTTCCAATAAATGGACGGGCATGCAATTTATTCTAAGCCACCTCCAAAATTTGAATTTTTATTCCATGCTTGTACATCACGATCACGATTACAAAAAAAAACTACTTAAACTGATTTTCTATTACCATATTCTTTGGATGTTGGCGTTGCCTTCCCTGTGGAGGTATGGACTGCTTTTCGACCGTCTGAGCACTAATAGCTTTAATGTTTCAATATTGTATATTTCGTGAAATAACAATAACTTCTGGTGTTCTTCAAAGCAGTCACCTTGATCCCCTACTCTTCCTCATATTCATCAATGACCTGCCAAATGTGGTTCATCATTCTAAAATACTCATGTACGTAGATGATGTTAAGCTCTTTAAATTCACTCTATTAAAGATAGAGAACTTGACCTAATGAATTTAGTTAGATGGAGCGATGCGAACTGTATGTTAATAAATTTAAATAAGTGCAAATATATGTGTTTCTCCAGAAAATCTCTCCAAACCTCTCCTATATGATATATAATCATAGTGTTGAACATGTTACTGACTTCATTGATTTAGATGTCACAATGGATCCTAAGCTCTATTTTAGAAATCATATAAATGTGCTCATAAGGCAAAGGGGGTTTTATCTTTCGTTAAACGTTGAGCAAAGGAGTTCAATGACCCATACATTACCAAATTACACTTTATCTAATTTGTTAGACCCATTTTGGGATATGGTTCAGTTGTGTAGAGTCCGCACTATCAATTGTATAGTGATAAATTGGAATCTGTACAAAAGCAATTCCTGCTATTAGCGTTAAGAAATTTAACCGGGGATGCGAATTAGAACCTGACTTCTTACAAAAGTTTCCGGCTCATTAATCTGCCTCACATTTCACAATCTTAAAAAGATGCTTGGAGTTTTATTTTAACTAAATTGATAAGAGATAAGTGTTATCAATAGCCCATTCCTTCTTAGCGAGCTTAACTTTACCAATTATTTAAGGGTCCTTTCATTGTGTCCATACAGAACAAACATTTAAATGCGAGATCCTTTTAGATCTTTGTGTAACGATTTTAATACACATTTCGCCAACATTGATAAATAAGTAAATTTCTTCTTCTTTTTCCCTTGTAATTTTATAGCAGCTGATGAACAAATCTGTAGCTGTTTAGTGCAAGAGGTAAGTGTAACCGCGATCTTCAGCGATCGGTTTCGGGTACAGGGCAGTCCGGACTGTCACTGATTTCGGTTTTTTTGAGGTTATAATTTTCTTTCATGATGGTGATTTTTATAACTGTGAAATAAGAACGCGAAATTTCATTACTTATCATAGAATTTTCGGTGCTAATTAAATTAACAAAAAATTCACTGGGGACCACTCTTTTTCAATGGCTAACAGGGGTAAGAGACTCCATGCAAGAACTTGTTTGATTTGGAATTTATTCCCTTTCAATTTTATTATCGACATCCTGTCCGATAAAAATGGCGAGCAAATAACTGAGCCACAATTCGAAATTCTGGCAACACTGGCCTCTCACCATTCATTGTATTTTGTGCGCCTTCTTTACGGAAAAATATTTCAGTTTTTTAATTATTGTTCACACGCACAAAGCTTATTGCTGTACTTGTTATATTAATCTTCCGATAGTCGGGCGGCATTCCGCGCCTTGTGTTTGCCATTCGATTTTTTCCCAAAAGTATTTTATGCATGTAAATTGAAACACATGCATACATACATAAATTATATTACGCATATTTTTTTGAGCTTTCGCACCCTTTATTTTAATAAATATTAAAAATGAGTTATTGCTTAAATGTCTACCATATATTATTGCTGAGTGTGTGGTCAACCGCAATGGAATTCAGTGGAATTTAAGAAAGTTCGAGTATTTTTATGTTCTTGTCTCTTTTTGAACAAACATATTTAGAATAACTGGCAATTGGCGTCCGTGATAAATACTCTAATGAATACGAATATACATAGTATGTAGCACACGTACTTTTCAATGAAATGTTGCTTTATTGCCCTTTTGAAAGAGACTAAAACACTCATATTCGTTTTTACATTTAACTTATTGATATTGCAAGTCTATAAGGAACAGACTAGAAACCTCCTGTCAGACATTGTCATCCGCCACCGCAAACTTTGCTCGAGTCGAAAACGATTTATCGGAACTGTTTTCACATCGATAATGCTGCAAATGGTTTATCGAATAATAAGCGAGTAATTGATGGAATCGGCTGGAAGTTGGAAACTATTCGCTTTCCATTAATGGATAGCTGACGAATATCTTCGCATAATCGCATGCCGAATGTACGGCATTATAACTTTACAAGTTTTGTTACAGATAGAGTTAGTGAACACAGGATATTTCCTCACTGGTGCATGATTCAACTTCCCTTTGTCAGAGTGCAAGATTTTAAATTTGTTTAACTTACGTATGAGATGCATTTAAACAGAAAATACCTTTTTAGCAAAATATTCAATTATAATTTATGAATTTGTGACCATAGAACAATAATAATGGACAAGAAAAGTACCATATTTAAAACATTCACTAATATAGGATTATCCATTTTTCGGTTTCGAAAATACACGTGAATAAAATGCATTTAAAAAATTTTTGTTTGAACCTTGGCATTGGCACTCGCCTCGCGAATTTGTGCAAACTTCGACCCGCTTGAGTAATTTAATTTTATTTTTTGGCACATTTTGGACGGTATTTCAACAATAACTGGACGGATATTGGTTTTTAAGTGCTCAAGAGTTAAAGGTTTATCCACATAAGCACGGTCTTTCACGTAACCAACGATGTTAATTCGAACGATCTCGGTGGCCAATTCAAATCGCCAGGTCGAGAGATTGCGCGGCCGGAAAATTTCTCTTGCAATAAATCCACATTTGCTGGTGCTGAGTGGCTTGTGGCACCGTCTTGTGGAAACCACATATTCTCCAGGTCGTGTTTTTCAATTATAGACGAAAAAAAGACGGTTATCATACGACCATATCTCTCCGAATCGACAATGATAGTCTCGCCGTTGTCCGGACCAAAGATCGCATCAGATAGTAATCTTTTCTTTGGCCAGGTTTTACCACCTTTAACACGTTGTGCGTGTGCTTGACTTTTAACTAAAACAAAACGTGTTTGTTTTGTTAGTTACGTTTGACAGACCAAAATACTGCCTTGCACATTTGAAATTCATGAAATGGTTAAATATAAAATATTAAAAATAGAATGTAGAACAAAGGGCTTAGTTGAATTTCACCGATTCATACACTAAATATTAAACAGGCTTAATGTGAACAAGAGTTTTGAGAGATACTGAAGGGTGTGGAATGTGGTTTCCAAATAGAAGTAAACCGCTTATAATGTTGTGGCAAAGAATTTAGCTTTATTGTAAAGATAAGGCTGAACAAGCGGAGCACAATAGTCCAGAGGTGTTTGAGGTCACGCCACAGAACCACGGGGCGAGTTAATGCGCTCACCAAAAGTTTCCTTCCATAAATTGATTGTTTTGTTGAACGTCTTGTTGGAACTAAAAGCCGTCCACATAAATATCTTCCAATTCATTCAATAAAGACAATAATCAAGGCTCTATAGGGTTCCCCATTTACTGTAACATTATGACCACATCCATTTTTTAAGGGGTAAGGCCACTGAAACGCCAAAAAAAAACACCTTTTTTCAAGAATTGCTATTTTCCATATGTGGAAAGAAAGGCAATACAATATACAATTATAATGTTTTGATATCATATTAGTTTCATATTTAAATAGAAAAAAATTAATTTACAACAAAAAAGTATTTTAAAATGGCGGTGCTATGGACATTTTTGTAAAGTGATTTTTCTTCCAGGAGCTCCGCAGCTTGCAGCACACAGGGTGCAAAATTAAATCCGCAACAAAATAAAAATTTTTGATGCTTTTTCAGGTCATTTTTATGTTGAATTGTTTTCGGGTTTTAGTTTTCATGGAACTGTTTCAGACCATATATTTTTTGGAAAGCGGCACACATGCAGCTTAATGTCTCGTGCTGTGGGGATCACAAGTTCAAATCCCATTCGAACAAAGGTGTCTGGAAAAAGAAGTCTGATGAGGAAACGTGGTGGTTTCCGAAATGGCAGCTAAAACTTCTACCGTCCAAAACTATTGTTGTAATTACTTCACTATTTCCAAAAATTATATGGTCTGAAACAGTTCCATGAAAACTAAAACCTAAAAATTTTTCTTGTTTTTTTTATCTAGAATGAGAATGATGTACGGATTTTAAAAAATATTGATTTTTGTGATATTTGGAAGCTTTTGAGAAAAAAACTCATTTTCGGCAAAAAAAAAAAATTCGAGAATAATGCATTTAAAGTTTTGAGACATACAAAATAATTGTCGGAGCGGCCCGGTGCGCTCGGTAAAATGGCTCGTAATTTCAATGTAATCGATGTCGGACACGTATAACATTTTTTGTTCCTTATGCTAGAAAGTTCAAAGAATATTTTCAGCTAATAATAAATTAAATTTTTTGAAGCATCTACAGTGACCTTACCCCTTAACAGACATGGACCCCTCTCATAGAGGTGAATTATCATCACTCCCAAGGCGACAATTTTGCATTGTTCATTCTGAAATGTCTATTCATTATGAAATGGTAAACCAAACTGAATGTAGCAACTGCCAAAAAGACCAACCTCCGAAAAAAGTATTTTATCATTGAAAACTAAACGTCCAAAAAAATTAGTTTCAATTTTGAATTAAGGCGTACGTTTTAAAGATTTAAATAAAGACTAAATTTTAAAAATATTGATACTTAAAAAAAAAAATTGTGGAACTACAATCCTCACCAAGGTGGCACTCTGATTAGGTGCATGGTTAACGATTATTGTAGAGGTTTTCAGTATTCATCACGGTCTTGATATACAGCAAGAAATTGCATAATTGCAATAAGCATTGACGATGCTTTGATGTTTGTAGTGGAAGTTTTTACAAACATTTAGCGGGTTTCTGGATTTAGCACGAAAATTTGTCAGTTCGGTTCACCAACTTAATATTCACATGTATATAGGTACCTCTGTACACAGTTTGGAAATCGATATATCGCCATGAAATAGACTTGTGGACATCAAAAAAAAGAAGAAAATATGAAGAGTATACCGTAACGAATGTGGAAATAACGCGAAAAATAACAAACTGCAAATAGCCATCAATGTTCTGACAAAAGTATAAGACAAAGCTGGAACATTGAAGCAGTAATTGAAATTCTATTTAAGACAGTGATGAAGCTGCAAAAGAAAGGGCATCAAAGTGGAAGGAAGAGAAAAGAAGCACTGAAAGCGTGCATAAAGTGAAAGCATAACAAGCTCAGCAGCAGAACAGCTGCAGTTGGAGCCGATGGCGACAACCGTAACCTTCGCATGGTGCGGACAGAAGGTGTTGATTTGGAAGTGCCGCAGGCTAAAAGCTCACTCGGTCGTTTGGTCGCTGGATTCATTCGTCCGACAACCGGCTGGCTGGTTGGTTGGCTGAATGTGGTGAAAACACATCGTGACATTGCATTACTCTACTGCAGTTTTATATGTTTGAAAATTTTGCATATTTTAAAATTCATATATGAGAAACGAATACATATGTGGGGGGGGAAAATAAACGAAGAGAGAATATGAAATGAATAATGAAGCATGTTTGGCGTCCGTAGAAGCTGAGCGAGTAGAAATGCGTGTTCAACGGCAGAGGATGTGAGTTTAAAAATCAATGAAAATTCTATAGATATGAAAATTTTCAATGAAAATAATCGGCCGTTCAAATCTGGCTTAAGACTATAGCTCCTTAACTTATATAAATCACGCTCTGTCTTTAATTCGTTCTTTATCCCTTATTTATGATATTGTTTGAAATTTATAAAACATTTATTTTATGTGAAAGAACAACTAAAAAGTTTGAATGTTTTTGGTGACCTACGCAGAGGAACAAATAAAAAATATCTACTAATATTTAATTTCGAAATCATTCCTACCAATTAAATATCTTTATGTACTAATTTTCATTATTATTATTCCCGACGGCTTCCCGTTTTCCGCCCAACCGCACAAGGGACACAATCCGCTTGAAGTACGTTACCTTTTTGATTGTTTTACATTAAAAAAATGTTATTTATTAATTAATTGAGAGTCGACAAAATTGTTTTCTTAATATGAAAGAGCCAGTTAGATATGCGAAGTATCCTTCAATGAGAATTGAAATTAATCACTCCCCATAGACAGCAACAAATGTTAATTGCTTGGTGCGAGGGCCGAACTATAAGGTGGATGCTTAAAACCTCCGAACCAAGCTCTCGTCGAGTCGCTATGGATGCATGTGGTCTGGCGTTGTTCTGATAAAACAAAAGTCTTCTCCTATTGGCCAAATGTACGTTTGTGCCGACTCATCCATACGGTTTTTTTTCTCGTTACTCATGTATCTTTTTTATGCATGATTGACTGTTACAGTATCAGGACCATAAACTATTTTCATTCGACTTGTGTTTTCGTCTTTATCGAAGCTAAATTGTAGAATATACCGTATTTTCGCTTTGCTGGTCCGTCCATCTTTGACATGAGATCAAAATCTCTCGTTAACTTTTTTATTACATAATTTTTCTAACGTCATCCAGCGTAATCCAATCCCACTTATAGAACGCCATCTTTAGCAAAAACAATGAATTACTTTTTACTAGACAGCTTTAAATTTCTTTGACCACAGTTTAGTAGAAAAATGATAGTCAATGAACTGGGACCTAAAAGCGATATGACTGTAATAATTTACACGTCTGGTGCCGATAGCTTTTCGTTACGATAGCCTAGTTAGTAGGTTAGATTTTATCGCTGTAGCGCGTCAGGTTCAGGGTTCGAACCACGCTGCAGACAAACTAATTTTTATTTTTATTTCTTTTTGTGAAGTGGGAATTCAAAATGTTTAAATGAACTAGTATCCAGTAGTATAAGGCTGATGCATAGTTGGACGATTGACAGTTCGTAGGCCATCGCCGTGTTAAAAATACCTTACATGGGGAATAGATGGAGGATGAGCTCGCTAGTGCAAAAATGTAAACTAGTTGGATCCTAACTAGCAACAAATATTTTTTCCTGCAGGGTATATATAGTAAGTATAATATATATAGGTATATATAGATATACATGCACAAAGATAATAGCAACACCATAATTGTAAAATTGTGAGATTTCTACTTAGACACGTAGTAGAAGAAACTGAGAATGACAGACTTCACAGACTTTTTAAAACAGACCAAGAGTTAGTTGAAGTGTTTTTAAGTTATGAAAGTGGAATAACGATACATAGAGCCATGGTCATGCAAATAGCACAACTTTCCTTCCGAGACATAATAATGAAACAAAGCGATATCTGTGCTTAAAATGTGAAAATATTGTAACGATTTATTCACTTGCTTATTATTTAACACAACCTTTATACAAAAACTTAATAATAATTCAATGAAAACTTAAAATAATTCAAAGTTTTAAGTTCCTAATGAAATGCTCTGGTCACGCAAATAGAACATATTGCAACATCTATAATTATAATTTCAAATATGCAAGATCACAAACCATAATTAGTATTAAGTAGGTCTTATCTATAAGTATTTTGTACTATATCCACGATTTTTAATAACAGCTTCACATTTTCGTTCCATGGTCTCAACAACTTTCTCAAATGTTTTTTTGGTATGGATTATCACTCCTCCTTGACGCCCTCCCACAAATCTTCGAAATTTTTGAAATTTTCTGCAGATATTTTTGTTTTTACATCGTTCCATAAATTCTCGATAGAACTTAGGTCTGGCCTTTGCGCTGGTCAATCCAAAACACGAATATTTTCCTTCTTAAGCCAATCTTGTATGGCTTTCGCGGCATGCTTAAGAACATTATCCTGCATAAAAGTCAAATTTAGTGACATGGAGTTGAATACGAATGGTTCCATTTCATTCTTTAAAATGTCCAAATATTGTTATTTATCTATTTTTCGATTTATTCGCTCAGTTGGACTTACCCCATGCCAGGAAAATGCCCATCAGTCCATACAACATTTTTCCAAAAACTTAGCGCCCGGTTCTCAATCGTCTTAGCAAACTCCAACCGTTTTTTCATATGCCGTTTTGACAGGAGTGGTTTTTTGCGGATAATGCTTCGAAAGAGCTGGGCCTCATTTAAACGCCTTCCGGCATTGCTTCTTGATATATTCAAATCAAATTCTTCGTTTATTTCCAGCATTTTTTGTCTGAACAATTTAAAAGGATCTAGCTTGTTCTTTCGTATTTTGGATCTGTCTTCAAAAATCGTTGTCTTGCGCAGTGCAGGTGTTGTTGTTGTTGTAGCGGCTGGCTAACCCCGCTTAGGGCAGGTATCATTAGTCTAAGTCGCCGAAGTCATCTGAGGGGAGGTCCAGGAAACGTGCTGTTTCGACGGGGTTGGACCAAAGGGAGAGGGGGGTTAGATGAGTTGGTTTAAGGGGGCATGTGAAGAGTTGGTTAGTGTCGTGCAGGGACTCTCCCCAAGCAGGGCATACGTTGGATATGCTGGGGTCGAGTCTGGATAGGTAGGAGTTTAATCTACTACAGTATCCAGACCTAAGCTGTGCAAGGGTCCCGCGGGTCTCTCGAGGCAGCTCGAGCTCGTTGTCTGCTATTGGTGGTGCTTTTACTCCGAGTACGCCATTTACGGGAAGGGAGTCTTTGAAGGTGTTAACTGAATCCTGGTGAATGGCGTTCAGCGCTTGTCGGTACGCCGTCCTGTCCAGTGGTTGTTGCACATGATGCTGTATGGTGCTATGTAGGTCTAGTACTCCCTTCCTGATGTGCCCAGGTGGAGGCTCGGCTTCCAAAAGATGCCTGCTGGGGTGCTCCCTGCGGTGGCATCCCAAGAGGAACTGCTTGCACAGCAAAGCATTATGCTCCTTAACTCCTAGCATAGATGCTTCGCTGTGCAAGTGATGCTCCGGTGACATCAGGAGGTTTCTTGTCACAGTCCTAAGGGCGGTGTTCTGACATGCCTGTAGTTTTCTCCACTGCGTCTGGTTCGTCCCCGGCGCCCAAAGCGGTGCAGCGTAGTTTACGACCGGCCGGCCAATTGTTTTGTAGGTTGCCAGCAAGGTTTCTTTGTCTTTACCCCATGTGCTGCTGGCTAGAGCTTTGAGCATTTTGTTGCGGCCCTGGAGTTTTGCGGCAATTGCGGTCGTATGCGGAGCGAAGGAGTGCAGGCTATCGAATATGACCCCTAATATCTTAGGGTTGATTATAGTTGGAATTTTCTGGTCGTCAACTTTCACATCGAGTTCTAGCCGGTACTCCTTCGCCAACTGGTGAAAAGGCTAGCCGAGGGTTTCGTCGGTTGTATTTTTAGGTGTCGTGCAGTGAAGAAACGGGAGAGATCGGCGAGGTAGCCGTTCCCTTTCGAACAAAGGCTATCAATATCCTGGCCAGACGCCAATATCGAGCAATAATCGGCATACGAGGTTAAGGAAACTCCTTCCGGTGGAGGAGGGAGCTTCGAAATATAAAAATTAAACCACCCTGCGGAACCCCCTGTTTAATTTTTCTCAACTGAGATGTTTCTCCTCGGAATATGACCGATGATTGACGACCACTCAGGTAGCCCATGACCCACCTCTGCAACC
Source organism: Ceratitis rosa (assembly GCA_037013455.1). Taxonomy (NCBI): domain Eukaryota; kingdom Metazoa; phylum Arthropoda; class Insecta; order Diptera; family Tephritidae; genus Ceratitis; species Ceratitis rosa. Next base: position 1,691,169 of record JAWMAG010000012.1, read on the forward strand.
CCGGCGGTAATGAGGATTCCTCAATATCACTGAGTAGCACTGAAGGATTGACAGTCTCAAAACCTTTTGACAATTCCAGTGCTACCAGGACAGTTCTCGCGCAGGGTTGGTTTCTGTTCAGGCCATTGACCACCTGGGTGTTTATGGCGTTAAGTGCTGTTGTGGTACTGTGCACTTTTCGGAAGCCATGCTGATGTGCTGCTGGACGCAGATGGTGAGTGAATGTCGGGAGCAGCAAGGCCTCAAGCGTCTTCGCTACTGGGGAGAGGAGAGTTATCAGCCGATAAGACTCTCCTTTGTTCGCTGGTTTCCCCGGTTTAAGTAGCGGGACCACCCTACCGTTTTTCCACACATCTGGTATAATTAGGGTAGTCAAAGACAAATCGAGGACCTTGGTGAGGTAGTCTGCTCCCGCTGGTCCGAGATGTTTTAGCATCAGCATGCTTATTCCGTCAGGGCCGATGGATTTGGAGGCTTCCGCCTTCCCGATAACCCCCTAAACCTCTTCTCTGGAGAAATCAAGCATCGCGTTTGTGTTTGGCAGTTTGCGCATACGGCGGGTCACACGTCGTTTCGCTTTGTCTACCGAAGAATGCAGTGTGAAAAGCCGGCTAAAATAGCTCGCGCATCTCTTCGGGTCCGACGAGGCGCAATCGCCGAATGAAATTTCCACCCGGTCATCGCGTCTCGTCGGGTTAGACAGCGACTTGACTGTAGCCCGGAGCTTGCTTGCCCCAGAGGAGAGGTTGCAGGACCTTAAGTGCTCCTCCCACTATTACCGCTTGTGTTTGTTTACAACGGTCCGAATCTCCGCGTTTAAATCCCTGATTAGGGGACTCCCGGGATCGGAGTTACGGAGGATGTCGCGCCTTGCTGCTAAAGCCGCCGCTACGGTCGGGAAATTAGGGCGGATTTCCGCAATTCGGCCTGCCGGGATGAAGCGGGCGGCAGCGGGCGGCAGCGGTCACAACAATCCTGCGGAATGATCGCTCACCAGAGGTGACGTCTGTTGGAGTGGAGAGAGCACTGACGGCGTTCTCGGTGAATTCCGTGAAGCCAGTCCAGTTAGCTTTTTTGAAGTTATTGAAGGTCCGGTGGTCCGCGGAAACAAAGTCGGGAGGTCTGTCAATCGAGATGTGTATGGGTAAGGGGTCCGATGCTAGTGTCAGTATAGGTCGCCAGACTATACTGTTTATCAGACCAGCACTCGCAATTGTTATGTCAGACGAGCTTTGGCGATTACCCACAACTCTGGTGGGGGTGTTGTCGTTCATTGTGCAGAATGTCGAATCGTCTATCTGTTCCGCCAGCTCCATTCCTCTACGGTCATTTGACAGGCTAGAATGTCAAAGATCGTAGTGCGCGTTAAAGTCGCCTAAAACCAAACGGTTTTCGCCTTTGAGTAGCGCACCTATATCAGGGCTATATCCAACTGGGCAACATGTAACGGGAGGAATGTATATATTAAATATTTCGAGCTCGGCATCGCCTGACCGGATAGCTATGCCCTGACATTCTAGGGTAGTATCCCTGCGGTCGATGTCGCCGTCGATGAGACGATACTGCACGTGTAATGTATGTATGTAATGCGTATGTATATCTTGCGTGACCATGGCTGTACGTACATACATACATAGGTATATAATTAGAGAAAATACCCCTATGCTGCAGCAAATTTATATCTACCTAAAGCTTAATTCTGTTACTTACTTGATAATTTTCTGCATACTTGATAATGTTTGTACGTGTGCATATTGTGCACTCGCGTGTATCTAAACTTTTTTTATTTTTTTGCATTGCGTATTGCCATTCTGAAAGCCAAGGCTCGAGCCCTGATTCGACGAACATCCAAAAATTATTGAAAATTAGATTAAATTAAAAATTATAATTTTTCTAATTGCGTCGCTCCTTGGTAGGAATGTGAAGCCCTCCGAGTGTATTTCTGATATGAAACTAAAGCACTTCGAAAAAAGTTATGGGTCATTCGGAGGAGGCTTAGAGTAAACTGTAGGCCCTTCCATTTGTTGGAAAACATCGGGACGCATACCACGGCAATATTCTACCTATAATGTAAATGCATAAAAAATATTTTATGTTCTTCGTTGCATAATTGCATAAATAATAAACTTTTGTTATTTACTTTCTTAGTATTACACTTCGCAAAAATTTGAATTTGAAGCGTAAAGCTTGAAGATTTCCATAGAACTATAGTTTCAAGTCGATATGGATTTCCTTTGTAAAGAAAAAATAAAAACAACCATGAAAATACGTACCGAGGATGAAGAAGTAATAACTACATATAACGTGGACCCTTTTCCTCATTACTTTCCTCCGTACATGCTAAAAACTATAATTAAAAAGAAACTTCAATTTTAAATAATTTTTTACTTCAAAATTGTATATTATTATTTGTTTCGAAATACCTACACAAATTCTCACCAAATTGAAATCAAAAAATATGTACATATATATGTATATTTGTGCATACATACAAGTCATTCCTTACTGCTGGGGCGCCGTCCGCTTCTGGGCAACTGAAAATGGAGACTTACGAGCATTATGAATGGCGGCAGAGCTACAGCAGAGTTTAGGCTTTTAAAGGAAGAAAATACATACATATGTGCATACATAGGAGTTTCAATCGGTAATGAGCAAGGGGCCAAAACGACTACTTTAATTTGCGAAAAAAAGAGGAACACTAGAGACCCTAGAGACAGAATAAAGAACGTCACTTTCAAAACGTGAAAATTACGTTAGCTTCGTTGCAATGTTTTTCATAGGGTATTCTGAGTTCGCTTATAAAGCAAGATTTCTGTTTGGGAACTTCTGTGTAATTAAAAATACAATATAAGGTCTTTGTTATTCTTTTCTGAGAATATTGTTAGTTTAATGTAAGGTCAATGACATGCTTTTATTGAAGCAATGGTTTCTAGAAAGAAAGTAGAACTTTTTTCTTGATTCCATTTTCATTTCTGACGAGGGAGCATTATTCTACATATGTACCATATATTTTCGGTAATGTACATATGTATATATGTACATACGTACGAGTGCATATGTATGTATCTACAAAATCGTAAGAATAATGCCTTCTCATATGGCCAGAAGGCGATTGATTTACTTAGCTCTTAATCCCACCGTAATGAGAACCGTGTTTTTTTTGCAGCCTCCTGACGTCTCCTTTGAACTTGAAATTTTTATTTGAAAACGGGAAATGAGCAACTTCCTAGGACAAATGACGACTAAAACACAAAATATGCGATTTATTACTATTTGGATGGCTGTAGTGATGAAAGGCACTCATGTGCCCGTTCAAGAGTGCTGTATAGGAGTAAGAAATGTGAAGGAAATGGATAATTTTTTTTTATTGAAAAAATTCCACCATTACCAATGTTGGAGAAACTTCCTCTTCTTTTTGTCTATTTACTATGAACAGTTATCGACTGATTCTCGTGCATTACAGCTTGCGCTCTCGAATTTGTCAATTCGTTATCACTGACGTGTGATCTAATCTTCTTTCTATTTTCGCTTTATCTTTGTTTTTTTTTTTCTTTCGCCACGCGCGTGCTAATTTAGTGAACATATAGAAGCAGTGAAAAAAGTGCAAATATGCCGCCTACGAGCGCCCCCTTTGGTAGCAATAGATTTTCCATATTGATGGAAAGTCCGAATCGCAACGAAAAAACTCTAAACCTCTCACAAAAGAACCTTTTCCATTACCTTAATACATTAGATAGAAAAGAAAACCGCCGAACAGGTATTCATGTTTTGCCGTCCACAAAGCTCTAAGGGGTATAAGCTCCGAAATCGACAATATATCTGAGTTAAAAGACGGTAGCTTATTGTTATTTGTAAAAAACGAAAACGTTGCAACCAAGTTCTTATCAACCAAAAAACTCGCAGACACTTGCAATATGAATTTTGAGCTGCACAAAAGCCTTAATTCGGTGAAAGGCACCATTTATGCGTCTTGTCTCAATTACGTTAGTGAAAAGAAATTATCAAAAACCTTAAAGATCAAGATGTCTCAGATGTATACAAATTTTTAAAGCACAAGGACGGTAAGACAAATCCAAGCGGAGTTCTGCTATTGACCTCTGATCGGTATTATCTCCCAGAGAAAATCGAAGTGTCATGGTATACAACAAAAGTGCGAACGTATTATCCAAACCCACTGAGATGTAAAAGCTGCTAGTTACTTGGTCATGCATACATACAAACGATGCGATAAAACTTCAGCATGCGACAATTGCTCCCTTCCAACTCATTCCCCTACTGCATGTTCTCGGACATTGTGTGGAAATTGTTTTGGCGATCATACTGCTTGCAAAACATACTCTAAGATTACACAAATGAAGCAAATATTAACAATAAAAACTGACAACAAGTGTACTATGCGTGAAGCTATTCATATACACAAACAACAAATCCCACATTTCAACCCAAACTCATCTTCTTTTGATAATACAGTAATAGAGAAAACAAAATCACCAACAACACAACAACAAAATATTGTCTCTGAAAACATCACTAACATAGAAAACATTAATGAAAATAAGGAAAACGAAATCCCAAACATTGAAAACAACAAAGCTTTAGTCAAAAACAACAGCACAACAAATACTCTCGTTAATGACGTTGTAACGGCACTTCTGTTGGTGACTTCATTTCACAACTTCAGTTCATTCCATCTGACTTTGTCCCGCAGATCTCAAATTTCCTCAACTCTTCTTCATCTCTCCTCAATCCATCCATGGATACTCAAAACTTTCTGCCATGAATGTACTTCAGTGGAACATTCACGGCCCTCTAAACAACTATCCTGACTTAAATATATTAATTAAAAAAATTAGCAAATAAGTCAATCCTTGCTCCAAATAAATATTTTAGTTTTTTTCATAACAATCCAAATAACATTCATTGTAAACAAGGCATTGCCATTTTCATAAGAAATCGATTCAACACAAACATATACTAGTTATTTCAAATATTCAAACACTAGCAGTAAAATTAGACATTGGTTTCAAATTCAATCATCATTTCATGCTACATTCCGCCTGAGCAAAGTTTCTCCGCCAGAGATATATTGGATGAGTGCATAAGTTCGTGCCCGATTTCAAGGGCAAACTAAAATTGAAATTTTTTGAAGAAAGCGCTTTTATTAATCAATTATGTATTCGCCATCATGTTCGGCAATCCACTCCCAACGTTCAAACAATTTACGGATGCCTGATTCATAGAAATCGCGCGGTTTCTCGTTGAAAAAGGTGTCAATGTGGTTTTTGACGTCTTCCACATTTTTAAATTTTTTTCCATTCAAATTGTTCTGCAGCGATCGAAACAAATGATAATCAGAAGGTGCAATGTCGGGTGAATATGGGGGATGCGGCATGATTTCCCAATTCATCTACTTCAGTTTGGCCAGGGTCGGTTTTGCAACATGTGGCCTGGCGTTGTCATGATGGAAAAGAACTCCTTTGCGATTGGCCAAAATCGGACGTTTTTCATCAATTGCTTTCTTCAATTCGACCAATTGCTGACAATACTTGTTGGCAGTGATCGTTTCTCCAGCTGGTAAGAGCTCAAAATAGATCACGCCTCGGATATCCCACCAAATGCACAGCAGTACCTTCATCGGATGCAATCCACCTTTCGACATCGGTTCCGCCCCTTCGTGTGCCTGTTTCCATGTTCTTTTGCGTTGAACATTGTTGTACAGGACCCATTTTTCATCACCAGTCACGAGCCGATCCAAAAAAGGTTCTTAATATCTTTTCAACTCCAATTATTTTCGTAGGTGATGTTAACGCCTGGAGCCCCCTTTGCGGTTCAACTTCCACAAACAAAAGAGGAGATATTTGAGGACATTATACTTTCTAAAAGCTTAATAGTCGTTAATGATAGAGCACCTACCCATTTTTCTACCCATAAAACATTTACCAACCCTGATATCACGTTTTCCTCTGCTTCCATAGCTCCAAAGCTCTCAACTAGAACCTTAGACGAATTACACAACAGTGATCATTTCCCTATTTTAACTACCATTTCCAGGCCAAGTAACAATAAAATAAAACATCGTGCAAAATTTCTTATCGAAAAGGCAGATTGGCAGAAATTTTCCGCAACTGCAATAAATACATCTCACCAAACCCCTATCTCTAATAATATAAACCCCGAAGCGGCAGCGATCAAACATATTATACGTACAGCAGCCCACATAGGTATACCACAAAGCAAGCCAAAAATTTTCTCTGCCAAACATCCTTATTGGAATAATCTTCTGTCTAGCTTAAGAAACCAATCGGCTTGGAAAGAATACAAGAGAAACAGGACAGATGATAACCTAATCAGATTCAAAAAAGCAAATAGTATATTCAGAAAAGAATTTAAAGAATCAAAACGAAAAGCATTCGAAAAGCTCACAGCAAATATTACTCCCTCTTCAAGCGCGAAAAAATTCTTACCTCCTCAGACAATCGGAGACATATCTCTTTCATTCACTCTACGGTAGGTCCCATCCACGAACCTGTCGATATTGCTGAAATTTTTGCCACTACTTGGTCAACTGACTCCCATGACTCCAATTTTCACTCCGTATTTAATACTTTAAAAAATAACAGTATTTCTGATATCTACACGAACATTTCCTACCGCAGAAGCCATGTATGTTGATTCTCCAATCTCTATTAAGGAGTTTGATGTTACTCTTTCTTCCATGCGTGGAAAGTCGCCTGGTGCAGGCAAAATAACTTACACATTTCTAAAAGAACTCCCTTACTCTGCCAGACTTAGACTCATTAATGTTTATAACGTAATTTTGGATCAAGGTGTATTCCCTCAAGAATTGAAAATTGCAGCAGTACTGTCAATTCTCAAACCAAGTAAAAATAGTTCTTCCATTGCTAGTTACAGACCCATTTCCCTCCACTCCTGTTTATCCAAGGTATTTGAAAAAAATCATTTCCCGCCGCTTACTCTGGTACTTCGATGGAAACAGCATTTCAAAAAGGTTTAAATGTACTAGATCCTCTTTTAATTTTTGAACATTATGCTTCTATGGCTCTTTCTTCCAGAAACCATGTTTAAATTCTCAGTTTAGATTTTGAAAAAGCTTAAGATAGAATCGGCTCTCATGTCATTCTCTCAGAACTTAAACGTTGGAAGGTAGGATCAAAGATTTTTAATGTCATTAAATCTTTCTTTGGCAATAGAAAGTTCTTTGTTCGCGTCAATAACCGACATTCGAATATTTTTCTTCTCTTTAATGGAATCCCACAAGGATCTCCCCTTTAAGTAATTTTATTCTCCATTGCATTTCACAAAATCAGCTCAATTATATCTTCCTCTTCTCACGTAGAACATTTCATTTATGCTGACGATATTGTCATATTTTCAAAAGTTAAAGATTTAACTGTAATCAGAACAGTTTTTTTAAAAATCTTAACTGATTTAATCAATTGGTCTCTTGTTTCAGGGGCTAAGCTTTCAGGCAACAAAAGCTTCTTCTTCATTTGTAGAAAATGCAGTTGCTCCCCCATCCCTTTCCCTTAACAACATCTCCGTCCCGAATACTGAAACATTAAAGATGTTGGGAATAACATTTAATGAGAAATTAACATTTAAGCAACATTGTAAATATATTAGAATTAGTTAATTTTCTAAATTAAACATTATTAAGTTTCTTTCCTTGTAACAACAAAAAAACTGTACAAAGAGGCCATCTACTATCTCTCGCATCTTAAGTTTCATCGAAAAACTTGGTATCATACCTAAACCAACACTAAAAAAAGTCATAACACTCCCTCATTCCCACTTGCCAGACTCTGCTCTTATAAGCGTTTTACTCAAGCATCCAAAAGAGAATACCTCGGCATGTGTATATAGACATTTATATCTCGAAGCAACCGAGCCTTTAAGGATGGATTGGGAGTTCTTGTTTACAGATGGCTCCAGATACGATACCAGCACTTCATTTGCGGTAGCAAATGAGCTAGGTGTTACTATTACCGCCGGCGCTCTGCCAATTTACAGCTCGGTGTATACCGCCGAATCAGCTGCAAGTCTACTATTGAAGCTGCTTTTAACAACAACAATGATTCCTACATCATCTCCAACATCAGAGAGATACTCTGGCAAAATAAACATTCAATAAAAATCATGTGGGTATCTGGACATGTTGGTATCAAAGGAATCGAATATGCTGATCAAAGAGCAAAGGCCGGCGGTTCTGAACCAATACATCTGCTCGACTTTTTCATCGAAAAAGAGATAAAAAATTAGTAATCAGTCACATGCAATCTTGGTTCTCTTCTAAATGGATCGGCTACCAACATCATTATAAAAATATTAATTTTTACGGTACTAAGCCTTTGTATCCTTCATCAATTTCGAGTAACAAAATAAGAACCTTTGTTCGACTAAGAATTGGCCACACTGTTTTTACACACTCTTATCTCCTTAAGGGAACCCATAAACTGACTTGCCCATTTTGTGGATCGAATCAATTAACTGCTTTAGTTCATAAGCAAGATAATTATTGTATAATTATATTTCTTTTTTAAAATAAAAACAAATAAATAAATATTTACCATGAATAATTGTTATAGAGTGTTATGAGAACATTTTGTCATTTGTTAAAAGTACTTTTTTTATTCTGCTCACAGTCGAGAAAAATTATATTTGACCTTGCCTCTGTATTTTCTTATGAGCCATCTATAATCCATAATTAGGTTAGTACAAATGTAAGTTGTAAAGAATTTGAATTAAGCAATAGTCAGTCGAGTTTTTCAGTCGTTTTTTGTTTTTTTTTTGTAAAATGCTCACGAAGTTAGGTTTGAGAACACACCATAAGATCACAGATTCGATAAAAACAATGTATTTTCATTAAATCTGAAGGTCCAGTGTGTTTCTCTCATCACTTCTTCATCACTAAATTAGACTGACTTCGACCACCACATTCGTTCGCCAGATGTTCCTTCGATTAGTGTTCGTCGACAAGGTTACATTAGGGGTTGCTGAGACTCCTCGTAAATGTAGCAAAAATATATTCGTCGTTATTACAACTCAATTTCTTTTCAAGGATACGTAAGCAATTTTGTATGCAAATATAAGAATAGCAGCTTGAATGTGGGTGGTGGTGGAATGCGATGTCTGTTCCACACCACAAACGGCGCGTAAACAACAACTTAACAACTGAGCTACTCTAATCGCAAATTATTTTCATTTGCAAGTAGAATATATTGTATAAATATGTACGTGTATATTAGTATACGTATATAATATACTCGTAGGTGTATAGCATCATCTCATCATTTCATGTTTTTCCAGCAACCTTCCTTCCGACAAAAAAAAAATACATATAAGTGAGTATATACACACATATATTATTTAGATGTCTGAACATACGTTTGTATGTACATATGTACGCATTGCATTTGCTTATCATTTCAACGTTCGTGAATCTGCTTTGATGCAGTGTACGTATAACTGTCTGTGGCAGGTTGCTGAGCTGATTTTTGAAAAAGTCATTACATTTCAGATTTTATGATGATGTTTATTCAATTCTTGATATATTACCCTGAGCGTTTACACTTCTCAATGCGCACAACGCAACAGCAATATTTCCCCACGGAAAACCGCAAACACTCTTTCTTGAAAGGCGACAACAACAAATAATTGTAAAGCAGGTATGGTGACACTGAGGGGGCTGACTGGAGCGGCTCACATGTTCCATAGTGCGCTTATTGCTCTCTGAAACACTTTACTAGGCTCCACATCCACCTGACAAAGCGGTTGTCTTCGATTTCGCCTCCGCCCCTGTGTCCGCTTCTGTCACTGTTCCTGGTTTGCATGGTATTTCGCTGAGCTTTGCGTGTGTTGAAGTGTCGCGTCGGCATGTTAGATTTCCAAAGCAAAACAAACAAAGCTGGCGAACTGGAGGAAGTGAAAATGGCCAAACTTACATTCGTTACATTACAAAAACCCATTCGCTGAATACATATATATACAGTGGTGGTTTTATAATAAGAATGAAATTTGCTTAATATAATTTTGCTAATATTAATTTTTTACATTTTTTTCGCCAAAGCAAAACTTTTCATAAAAAACGTGAAAGCTAATTTTAAATAAACTATGTTAACTGGAGTACATCGTATTACAGTTTTTTAAAAACGTTAACAAAAACTTGGAAATCAAGTTAAATGAAATGGACATAACTTTTAATATAATATAATAATAAAATGTTCTAAATAGTTCAAGCTCACGACTTTTTGTGCTTTTATAATTTAAATATGAACCCCAGAAAAAATGAGAATTCAAGATTATTCGCTTATTGTATAGATGAATGACTCCAAATTATTTTTGGCCCATATTACTTGCCACTAGAATTTGTCGAAATTTCGGTTCTCAAAGTAGAATCACGTCATCGTTAGCTTCAAGCGGTTAGGAATAAATTTGCCATTTCTAGCTCATTGTTTCTAACGATAACGCTACCACTGTGTATGTACAAGTATGTATGCAAATAAATAGCAAAATACCGCTTGTGTTGTTGGCAATGTACAACAGTTTTGCTGAATGTGCACATGTCGAGTTTGAATATGCGACAGCATCCTGGCTGCTGAATCAGCCATTGGTATTAAACCAGACCATGAAGGGTTGCCAACTTAAATTATTTTCAGTACAGTTTCTTGAAAACTGAAGGGCAATCTAATGCACGTGTGACACCAACACAACATCATAATGAAAAAACAAAACTCATTTGCCTATACATATACAATATTTTTATACCGTTTTTAAGTAAATATTTGGAATGTATGTATGTATAAGAGAGTAGAATTCATCATTCTTTATAAAGGGTGGTTAAATTGTAAGGGCCGATGTTGAATGTGAACCACACCTAAACGCCAAGTTTTTTTCCGAATTTAATTTGACATTTCTCTATTTCAGACTTACTTAATTTGAACCATGGAGAGATACACAATCCAACAACGTGTTAAAGTTATCCAGACTTATTATGAAAATTTTCGAAGAAAATCATCTTCAGTGATGAGGCACATTTTCACCTCAGCGGATTCGTCAATAAACAGAATTGCCGCATTTGGGCGAATGAGAATCCAAGAGTGATTGTCGAAAAACCAATGCACCCACAAAGAGTGACTGTTTGGTGCGGTTTATGGGCTGGCGGCATCATCGGGCCGTATTTTTTCCAAAATGAGGCCGGTCAGGCAGTTACTGTGAATGGTGTTCGCTATCGTGAGATGATAACGAATTTTTTATGGCCACAATTGGAAGATATGGATGTGGACGATATGTGGCTTCAGCAGGACGGTCCCACTTGCCACACAGCTAACGAAACAATGGCTCTTTTGCGCAACAAATGAACTTTTTTCTCTGGGGTTATTTGAAAGAAAAGGTGTACGTCGATAAGCCAGCAACAATTCAAGAGCTAAAGGATGAGATAATTCGGCACATTAACGGCATAGAAACTCCATTATGCCTCAGCGTCATCGAAAATTTGGACCATCGTATGGAGGTGTGCCGCCGAGGTCGCGGCGCTCATTTGGCCGATATTTTGTTACATACATAATTGAGTAATACCAATATATCATAATAAAATAAAATTTCAATAATTTCCTAAATCGTTTGTGTTTTATTCAAAATCAACATCGGCCCTTGAAAATTTAACCACCCTTTATGTAAAGCATTCAGTGAAAATTTAAGAATTTTTTATATTGTTATTTTTAACACTGGCCAGAACGTTATTTTAGATGTATCGATACTGTGGGCCGTTGGCCAAAAACCGAACTTTCTTGAGCGTCAGGCAAATCGTTTGTGTTTTATTCAAAATCAACATCGGCCCTTGAAAATTTAACCACCCTTTATGTAAAGCATTCAGTGAAAATTTAAGAATTTTTTATATTGTTATTTTTAACACTGGCCAGAACGTTATTTTAGATGTATCGATACTGTGGGCCGTTGGCCAAAAACCGAACTTTCTTGAGCGTCAGGCAGGTTACGGAAGATCCTATAGATTTGCTCATTGGCTGTTTAAACTTTGGGTCGATCCGTGGAATAGGTATTAAAATCCAGGCATAAACATTTGAATGGGTGGTGCATTTCAAAGTTTGTTTGTCATCAAAACAATAAACCTAAAAAGTTTAGAAATCTAACTAAGTAGAGACGGTCTATGGTTATTCCTCCTTTCATCATCTTAAAATGTGGGCAAGTTAATTAAATTTCATTTCAGAATTGTACTTGTAATTATATGCTCTATTTTAAACAAAATATATTCTATGTGCTCTTTTTTTCTTGCAAGGTTCCTAAACGCGCGGACTGTTCGGGTAAGCTTCTACATCAAAAGCTGTTTTCTTTGGAATTATTTGTTTTAAAAATTAATTCAAATATTTGAATGCAAGCTTATACTTACGAATAATAATTGTGTTTGGTACATTCAAGTTGACCTATTATTAAAGATGATATAATTTAGTTTTAAAGAAACAGAGAGAGCATTTGCATACACAATTAACATTCATTATCTATTATTTTACGATAGTATATTGCAAAAACAATCAAATACAAAAATCTATAAAAAATTCACGAGGGATGAATTCACACCGATCCCTTCATTTTTTTTGAAGCCCTTTGCCCTTCGGCCGCGGTGGCCGAGTGGTTAGCATTGCGTACTGCCATTCGGAAGGCCCGGGTTCCAATCCTGGTGTGACCAACATCCAAAAGATTTAGAAAATTTATTTAAATAAAAAAATAAGTTAAATTTTCTAATTGCGGTTGCCACTCGGCAGAGAATGTCAACCCCTCCGAGTGTATTTCTGACATGAAATAAAGCTGCTCATTAAAAACCATTTCGCAGGCGGCTTAGAATAAAATGTGGGTCCCTCCATTTATTGGAAAAATATCAAGATGCAAATTGGAGAAGGTGCTTGGCCGAAAATCTTTTCAGGGGTTACAAAGCGCCAACTATATATATGTACGTGTATATACCTTTAGGTGTCACTCCTATAATTTCCCATGTTTATGTATAAATGGTAAGAACTTTTACAATGGTCCTACACCTTCTCACATAAACGAAAATGATATAAATTAAAAAAAAAAGTTGATCGCTTTATGTTTACAAGCCTCTTATCAACGATGTGTAAAGAAATTTCTGCTAGCTGTATTTCTCTTGGAATTAAATTTAAATTTTTTTTAATTTTAACATACAATAGCATTTGAACAAATTACTTCTGACGGCAACATTAACATCCATATGTATTTTTTACGCCATTTTTAATATTTTAATATTTATATTTGAAAAATCTACAGAAAATATTATTTTATTAATTTCTTAAAATAATGTTGATGTGTTTTCAAAACACATATTTTCAGAATATTTGGTTTTTATGTACGAAAACAAAACTAAATTGAAATGAATAAGTTGGATGTAGAGCATAAACATCATACTCTTACTGAGATATGGGTGTTTCCATGAAATGGTCCCCCGCGACTTAAAAAATCAAAACACTCGCAGAATTTTTATAGACACGGAAAATAGAAGAAAAATGTTGATATTTTACTATGCAAAAAAAATTGTTCAGCTCTTTCTAATTTTAAATTCCAAAAAATTGTATGTAAAACTTATAACTCTTTTATTCACTTTAAAACCTGTAGAATGTATTGTATTACTTTTAATTGCTGCTGACGAAATAAATATATATGTAATATCGTAGTTTGGTATATACCATAAGTAATTGATACAACTACAAGTTAATATAAAAATGAGAGAAGAGATCAAACTGTGCATCAATAACGGTATTTTTTTATTTCTATTTTGGCAGCATTCGTGTGTCACGTGCGTAATGCAAAAGAAGTACATAATTCCATAATTACCGTAATATAAGTTTAAGTATCTTATTATTTTGTGTGTTAAGCTAATTTATTGTTTACTAAAATAATATATTAATATAAATAGCAATCTGCAAAAATTAATTTTTTTTTTTACTTTTGAACTTTGTCACGTGCGTAATGGTAAGTACGAAAAATTTAATGCTCTTAATTAAAGGTCATTTAATAAATATTATTTTACTTTTACAATAAATATTAGAAGTCAAGTAATGCTAAAAATCAAAATCGGTGGAGGGAGAGGCTTAAGCAAGATGAAAATAAGCGAATATGTAAATGTTGCTCGAATAGGATACTCACTTAAGGAAAAAATTAAGTTGGATTAATTTTGTAGTACCTTAATTTTTAATTTTTATTTTTCATTTTTGCATAAAAGTTTAATTTTTTTTTCAAAAACTTCTGAAAATATATGTAAAATTACTAAAATATGTATGAAGGTAAAAAGTGTCACGTGCGTAATGTCACGTGAGTAATCAATATTTTTTTGTTTTTTTAGACAAAGTATGATCAGTTGTTTTCGAAGCAAACATAATTATGAAGCTCCATTATTAACCTTTTTTAAAAAAAAATTTACCGGAATAAAAATCTCCTACAATTCGCTTACTTTCGCATTTTTTCTCTCGGTTCTAAAAGCAACTTCCATTTTTGTCACGTGCGTAAGTCAACTTTGATTGACTGCAACTTGGGTACCCAGTGCTCAATTTTGCAATACTTATACTTTTTGGAAAAAACTCATCACATGCAATGTAGCGATCCTAAAAGAAGTGACTTCTTCCCATTATATTTCTATTTTTACACCATTCAAACGCAATTAAACGCGTACAAATGTCGCGTGCATAACCATGGAAACACCCATATTGTACTTTCAAACTACTTTCGTCCATAAGATTAAAAGAACCAAACCTTTTTATTTATTGCCCTTAAAACAATTATAAACATATGCATTTTCATTTGTAACTCACAAAATATGACGTTTTAAATTCCATTTATTGTTTAATTAGTTTTGAACATGCAGTTAATCCGCATTCATCACTTAAGTAGTTAACTTCTTTCGTTTTTGGGATGCCCACCTTTCTAATAAAATATATATTTTTGACATATTGAAAAAGAGTTAGACCAGAGGTCGTTAAGTTACCATTTAGTATTTTGAAATATATTTTTTTCCTTATACAACAAAATTTTCTCACAAATTTATTTAATTCTGTAATTTTCAAATAAAAAACCTAAGTTGATAACAAAATTAATACCGTGGCTCCCGGCAGAGAACATCAATGTTTTAAGGGTGCAACTGCAAGTCCCTTCATTTGAAAGAACATCATCAACACGCTAAAATAAATTTGTATATATGTACATACTTGTGTTTACATATATAATTTGAAACACCTTGCAAGGTGTACGTAATCAGTAAACATTACAGCATTTGCGATGAATCCATTTTAATTGCGAAAATTTCGAAAACACACACAAAACGTAAAGTCAAAACTTTGCTTTGTAGGCAACAATCTGCGTAACAAGAGCGACGCTGTGTAAATATCAAAGTATTAGACAAATACAGCGCAAATTAACAACATTTAACCGAAAAAGTGAATATAAGCATCATTTGTAGAAAACATTTTCTTAATACTTATCAAACTCCAAATCTTAGACCAGTTTGAAAACTAAAAAATTTGAATTTAGACAGCAACAAAAATTGTGGGTATTTTCTTATTAGTTTTTGGCTTTCGCAGGTTGATAGAATGTGCACCTTCCAGAGAGCTCTAAAAACAGTTGAATTTGGAGTTGGTAGTAGAAAACTAACTACATGTGACTGGAATAGGAATATTTTGAGCAACTCACCACTATACTCGACTTAGTACTACTACTTAGCCGTAGAACAATAAAAATATGCTCCAAAAAATAACGATAAAATATAGAAGTATCAGATGAGTGAGAATTTTAAACTCTGCATATATAAACCGGAATGTTTTTGTGGCAATTACTGACAGTTTGCGTTATAACGAAATATACAATAATATATGTAGGTATATGAGAGATCTGTTAAAGCCAATTTATCAAGGAATACTGAATAGGGGGAATAATTTTGAATATTTAATAACACTTTAATAATTTCTTCGTGTTATTTTGTGATTAAAATTTCCATTCCATCTGCAATTCAAATTTTTTTTTTCCACAAGGCTCTATATCTCAGAAAACTGTTAGAATTTCCAGAACTTCGGCTTTTAGATATGCACATATGCATAAGCAAACATTTCTGTGAGCATAGGTCTATGTACCAGCTAAATTACTTGCGTTGGTTGAGATTAAACCAATTTACTACGGCATGCATCGCATCACGATGTCGTTTACACACGCAAAACTACGCTGAGGCATAAAATATGAAATATCCGTGGAATGTGGCCGAGATTTATATGACCTACCCAGATGAGCGTGCATATCCATACGCAAGGTAGTGAGTGTGCCAGTTTGCCGGCAGAAAGCCAATAAAGCAACAGCGCAACTACGGCACTAATAACGATGACAGGACGAAGTTTTATGCCAAAAATTTGCAGTTTGAGTTTGTCTTGGAGTGGAAGGCGCCGCAGAGTGAGGCACGCGGCTACGAAGAAATGCAATTTAGACAGAAGGAGACTCAAGTAGGATATAAAGTAGAAATTGTTTTGGCAGAATCAGTGGATGGAAGAACTTCGCCAAGTTTCCAGGCGAACAGGACGTGTGAGTTACCGAGAAGTTATGCTGCCGCTATATACTCGTATGTATATACTTATATAAATCTGTGAATATACGTGGCACAAGAGTTGCGAGCGGTGAGTTATAGGCATTTGAATTCGCAATAAATTCGCGCACACACACATTCATATTTAATATATCCATGCAAAGGTAATAAAATCATTTATTGCCGTTAACAAAAATAAAGAAGCAGTAACATAGACAATGGTACTCACAAAATCGCTGACAAAAAGAAATAAAACAATGGCTTAAGGGTCACTATCAGAAGTCGTTAGTAGCGTTGGAAAATGAGCAGGCCGACAGTATCCTGTGATGAAAATCGAGAGCCACAATAAGAGAGACAGAGATGATGCAGAGCGCTTAAATTGCGCAGCGCCAGCAGTTAATGGGCAGCCTCAAGGCGTAAAATGAAACGAAAATAGCCACGAAACGACAACGATGATAACAACGCAATCAGAGCTCTTATGTTATTGGTGGCGGGCTGGACGCACAAAGAATGGCGGCAGCTGGTTCAAGGACTGCAGGAACTACTCATGGTGATGCGGTATCGGGAAAATGCTTTACATAGCGAAGATGCTGGCACACCTAAGTACACACGTACTACAACCTCGAGCCATTTATGGGGGAGATGGATCGGGAAGATTTTTTTGCATGCAAACTGTTGAAATCAACACTTCTTCGTGGCAAAAGAGCGTGTAAATTTGACGCAACCACAGCAATTTGTAGTTGCCCTTTTGCGGAGTCGCATCGCGTTGCTCTCGGTGCACTGCAGGACAAACGCGCATATCTTTGACTGTTTTTTTGGTGCTATACTAGTTCCTAAAGGTATGTATTTCAGTTTAGCTCTTGTACGAAAGTCCAAATGGTTAAGACCATTTTGTTAACTTGATCTGATGCTTTGCTTATTAATTTAACGCTTGTTTTAGTACAGTATTTCAAATGAGAATACCAGCAACTTTAGTAAAATTAATAAGTAGAAAACAATAAGGATGTTCAACTATGTACACGAATTTCTAGAATATCCATTAAGAAGCCTATTTCGTGTTAGAGACGGAATCAATAATTTTATTCACATTTAATAAAAAGCGAAATACACATACATGTATGTATATAAAAAACCCGCAAAAAGTATAAACAACAAAAAAAAAAAAACGCATGCGAAAATTAATAAAATAATATTTTCTAATATATTATTCATATGGAAAGCAAATTTTTGAAATATGGAAAATTTCAGAATTAGATTTTTTATCGGTCCCTCCATTTGTTGGAAAACAACAAGACACAAATTATAGGAGGAGCTCACCCGAAACTGGCTTCAGCGGTTACAAAGCACCAATTATATTATATTATATATATATATATATTTATGTATATATGATATGCCAAATATTGCCAAATGCCAGAAAACCTTTCTTTTGGCATCACTCACCAAAATCTAGTTAAGAATAGTTATGAATAGAAAATGATGCTATAAATTTTGTCCGAATCATCTATATGTGTGTGTGGCATACATAATTTAACAATAGGAATCTTCGGACACGTAAGTAAAATTTTCTAATTGCGGTCGCCCCTCGGCAGGGAATGTACACCCCTCCGAGTGTATTTCGGACATGAAACAAAGCTTCTCATAAAAAAAACCATCAGCCGTTCGGAGGCGGCTTAGTATACACTGTAGGTCCCTCCAGTTGTTGGAAAAACATCAAGACGCAAAACCACAAATTGGAGGAGGAGCTCGGCCGAAAATCGCTTCCGCGGTTACAAAGCGCCAATTATATATATATAATCTTCGGATTATGAAATTTTGATTTGAAATTAAAAACTTTGAATATATAATATTAGGTATTTTATTCAAAGTAATCTTCACTCAATTAATTCGTGGAACTTTTAGTGCAACAAATCGAAAATTCGATTATATTGATTGTATATAATTTAATATTCACATTAAAAACTCTTTAATCATTTCAAAAATGTTAAGCATTTAAAAGAAATCAAAATAAATAGCGGAAAGTTTCCAGAAGTGGAACAGTGACAGTTTTTAAGAGAAGCTCAATCTCACAATTTACAAGGATGGAATTTCTCTCATTTCTACTTATATGATTTATTGACTGGTAGGACCTTTTTGAATAATTTTTCAGCCCGTATTCTGGGAAAAGAAGAGAGATTGATAATTGTGCTTAGGCTATTTAAAATTATATTGATAAAGTTTTTAAAAATCAATTGATTACAGAAATTATTATTTGAGGCCAAATATCGCACAAGGAGAGGTTAGTGAGCAGCTTCCTTTTTTCCTCACTTGTCATTTTCCAATCTGCTTTGCTTTAAACAATTTCTATTCATTTTTGGGCGAAATTTTGGTACAGTTTTGAAAAGAAAATATGTTTTTATTATAGTTTTTTTTTGTGTATTGTAATAACATATTTCACATTGGAGTTTTTAACTCACTATCGACGGAGCTTGTTAAATATTGATATTTACAATCATTGACTTTAAATATAAGTAAAACTAAAATAATATAAAAACTAATTTAATATTCTTAAGTTCAAAAAATTTATAGACAAAAATATCGAATTTTTCATAAAAATAATGTTTTGTAATATTTTTAATATTGCTACAATTTCTTTAGTTTTTTGGTACATTCAGGAATACTTTAAATGGCTCAGATAATAATTTACCTTTAACCCTTCATAATTTATAACATTTTTGGCTTAGGTATTAATAAGTCATTTATCAATATTTAAATCCAATCCTTCAGTTATTTAATTCTAAGAGCTATGACATGAAAGTACTCGCTCAACTTGGTGGTTCCGACAAATGATTAATACATTTAAAAAATACACCTGCCTTTCAAATATCGTTCAAATATCTAAAAATTGACTAGCCTATATTTAAACAGGCGAATTTCTAAATACCTATAATATCGAAAGTTTGGATGAACTTAACACCGAAAGAGGATACAATTTTTATTAAAATTGCATCCCTTTCAAATAAGAGAATGCGAAATCCTCGGTACTATTCTTTATATTTTTTCATCTTTTACATTTGTAACATTATTTAATTTCATTTTCGACAGTACCATTACAAATGTCTCCCTCCGTTTTATTGTTTTCTGATTGTTATGGTTATGCAACGATTGTATTTTACTTTTTGTTTCAATGGAAAATATCGTCTTTCATTTTCACTTCAGCTGCAAAACTGGAATCCAAGTTAGAAGTCAGACATTTGATAAAAAGTGAAACTCAAAAGTATAATCAACATTAAATCTAAAAACTGGCGGTCTTCAAGGTATACAAAATGTAATTTACAAAAAAAATAGACCTATTAGAACTGGTATGGTAGCAGTAATGCCAAAAATAAAGTTAAAAGTAACTCCGTTACTTGGTAGTTATATTGATTGTCTTGAAATTAGTTAACTCCTCAGACCGATGTTTGCTGGATTTTGGCCCTTTGTGACCAATTTTGGCCGAAATATTATATTTGATGAATGGAAAGTAAAAAGCTTATTGTAAGGGATATTGACGTAGTTGTTACCGTATGAAATCCGTTTTTAATTTAAATTTACGGTAGGTTAGACTTTTTAAAATTTTGCGGAAAAGTGTAATCACATTTCTTTTATTTTAAGTTTAAAAACTAAGAAGTTGTCAAAACATCAGAGAAGCACTCTGAAGTTTCCAATAAAAATCGTGCTGGAAAAAATACAAGTCTCTTAACTATCCTTTTACTCTTTATTGAGATTTTAAATATTGTAACTGCATGTGTACTCTTTATAAATTTAAAAATATTTCCTTTCATTTGCTTTACTTTTTGGATAGTGGTATACGACTGTAGGTTGGCTTGGGCCATTTATGTATATGCTGCTGCATGCATGTTTGACCCTTTAACGAATGTTATGGAGGAAGAGACAAATGCGCGACTATTGTTCGTCAGTTGCGGTCCGCTCCAAATTGAATGGAAATGCACTGGAGTGTGAAGGAGCCGATAACACAAAGGGGCTGACACTTTGGCGGTTGCTTGGGTATCGGAGCACCTACACGTCTAAACATTTGACAGGTAGGCGTGCTACTAACTCGAATGTTATGCAATAGTTTATATAATACATATATATATACACTTACAAACAATATGTCAAGAGACAGTTCACACACTGAAAAAGAAAAATGTGTTTGACTTTATGTGAAAATATCATATACTATATATATCTATTATATTTAATGGTTTTTTAATGCAAAATGATTTCACAATATCTCTTCAGTTAATATCACTAAAAACATTGACAAGATTAATAATATTCAACGAAAAAACAACAAAATAACACTTTGCATATTTTAGACACTTTCAAGAAAACGTTTACACTGTAAAAGGTTGTCATTTGAAGTTAATCAATTGGTTTACTACAATGGGCAAATCGGTTCCAAAATTGGTAGACATGTTTTCTGTAACACGCAAAACAATTTACAATGTCCTGAGTCGTGCGGAAAACGAGGGGAGGTTTGATGTAAAGAGTTGAGGTGGCCAAAAGCGGAAAATTGATGAACGATTGGACCGCATAATCATGCGAAAAGTTGACTGAAGCCCACAAATAACGATAAGAACTCTTGCTCAGGAGCATAAGGAAGAATGTTACCTTGACGTTTCGCGCGAAATTGTACGCCAAGCCATTCTGCGGAACAAGTACCGATCAAGAGTTACCGCAAACAAGCCGTTGCTTTCAGTGGTCAATGTAGAAAAGCGCTTCACTTTCGCTGTAACCATGGTAAATCTACCGGCAGAATATTGGGATGACGTAATATGACTGTGAGGAAACCAAAATGATACTATACTACAACGACGGCCCAACCATTGTATGGCGTAAACCGTTGACTGCACTTGAACCGCAAAACATCATTCTGACTGTAAAATTTTGGAAACTGTCGGTTATGATTTGGGGCTGCATCTCCAGTCAAAGAGTGGGAACCTTGGCATTTATAGAAATAACCATGAATGCCGTGCAGTATTGCCGAATTTTGGATGCAAATTTGAAGCCAAGTACAGCGAAATACGGCTTTTTTCCGACAACAAGCCAACTTTTAAATTCTACCAGGACAATGACTCCAAGCATAAGGAGCTTAATATGCGGACATTTCTCCTATACAACTGCGTCATCGATATACCTCGGTTTATCTTAAGAAAAAAGTGTCAAAAAGGCAGCCCACAAATCGACAATATACGTATGACCTGCCAAAGTTAGTCCGATCGATGAAAAAGCGCCTCCAACATGTAGCAAATGATAAGAGATGTCACACTAAATATTTATATTAGTAATAAGATATTATAATAAGACATAAATTGAGAATAATAAATAGGTTTAGTACATTGTGTAAAGAGTTTCTTGACAGCGTAAAGTCAACTGACATTTTGTTGTTTTTTTCGTTGAATACTATTAATTTTGTTAATTTTTGTTATTAATTGAAAAGATATTGTAAAATCATTTTGCATTAAAAAAAATCCAATAAACATAGCCGAAGTCTATGATTTTTTCACGTAAAGTAAAAAAATATGTTTTTGTTTTCAATGTGTAAAGATTTTCTTGACAAACTGTATGTATATACATACATACCTATGTATTAATAGTTCCGTGATAATGAGTAGCATTACTAACGACGGACATAGGGATGAGAAAAAACGTGACAACCAGAAAGGTAAATCACTCAAAAAGGATTCATTGGGAACAACATTCGTTTTCGTTTCGTTTTGTTGAAATTTATATTTTCAATATTCCTTTTTCTGCATTCGTCAAGTGACTGTACGAATGAGTCCACCTGAAGTCAAGTGAAAATGCACATGAATTGAGATGAGGGACACATTTGAGTTGTAACGGAAACGGAAGTAACCGACACGAGTGAATTAACAGATTTAAAGATGAACAGATAAAATGAGTGGTTTCAAAAAGACGATAAAAGAAGAGATGAAAGTAAAAACGAAAATAAAGATTTTTGCGTGCCCCCTTATCCCCAGTTGCGCTATTATAAAATGAATATAATATATACTCGTATAGTAGGATTATCGGCGACGTGAATTGTAATTAAAAAAATTTTCATTCTTTAAATAAATTTTATTAATATCACTTGGTTAAAATTATACTAAATGATTTCTTTGCTTCCACAAATGATTTTATACCACTTGCGATCCACAAATCGCACTCTTTATATAGTAAATATGTACGAGTATGTCCGTAAAAAAATTAAAAAGAGATAAACCGATTTCAGAGCGGCTAAAATGAGCGAACAATTGTGCTGAATAGATTTCGAAAGCATTTCAAATGCAAAAAAGTAACTACGATAAAATCTGCGGCAAAGCGGTGCAATAAAATATGAAAATGGCGCAAAAGTGTGCGATTTGCATTACTCGCTGAATGGTTTCAAATTATTTACCAACCAAGCAATGAAAGCAATGAAGAGAGTGCAAAGTGTGAGTTTGAAGACACGGAAATACTGAAGCTGCAACGGAAGGCAATATGTAAATCCTACTTGTTATTTTTCTTTTTTGTGTTTTTGGTTTTGCAAATAGTAACAGAAACAAATGCGTATAGAGAAAAGAGGAGATGGGATGAGCGAGCGCGTAAAATGTGAATGTTCTTTTATTTGTGGCCCTGAATTGTAGTCGAAGTGAATTGCTGTTGGAAGGTAAAGTAAAAACGTTTTAACGTACTGTATGTATCCATACGTAGGTATATATATATATACCTATATATATCTATCTACATGAGGATGCGTACTTATTTACATGAAAACATAAAGTACTTATACACGAGACTGAAGTGGCTAACAATATGTGTGAATGGTGTTTGCAGCGAATTGATTGTGGTTACAATATGTGGCATGAAATAAAAGTGAAATCCGCGTTACATTAAAGTGTAAGATGGCACTTGAAGTGCCATTAGTACACCGTCAATGTTGCAACGCGAAGGTTCCTCAAAGTATTGGTGCGAACAGGTTAGCTACTGTTGTATTGAGAGACTTGAAACTAACAAAATAACTGAGGAGCCGTACATTCAGTTACAAGTCGCAGTCGTATTCACAGTACCTGGTTAGCCTCTAGGTAATAAGAGTATATCTAAATTAGAATCGATATTCCCAGTGGTTAAACAAAAATAATTTAATAACAAATTATTACTAATTATTTAATTTATATCGAAATAAACTGTAGCTAGATTAAATTACTAGTAATTGTAATTAAATAAATACATATCTTTTTTCAGACCGAGAGACGTCTGATATCAAAATTGAGGTACATAGCTCTTTTAATTTAACATTTAATTATAACTGATCAATTACTGCCATTGAAATATTACTTAAAAATTCTGTACCTAATGTTCGATTCACCAGAAGCTTGAAGCTTTCTTACTAGATTTTATACTGAAAGAAAGGGGTGTATAAACTGACTTCGACCTTGTGAATCTTTATCAGTTTTTTGTAGTTTTGTATTCTGCTCAAAAATCTATAAAAGCGGACGACAAATCTGCAGGAAATGTCAATACCTTGGAGCGCCTTTTCTATACACAATCAATGACCGATCAGTAAATACGATTATACAGTATAGTCCTTAACAAGGATATGTGTAGATATGTGAAAAAAGTTTTTAGGTATTTTTCGAATTCTTGATCTCAATGTTTCTTAATGTGTAAGAAAAACTTAGGGAAGCTTGACATAAAGAATCGAAGCACTATAAATATACATACGTAGATGTTTGTGCACATTTAACGTGTTCAAGTGCTTCATACAGTTTTAAACACTAGGGTTTAGCATGTTTCACAGGTGAGCCCCGAATAATTTGAGTTTTAAATTGTTATAGTTCATATTGGCTGCCGAGGCGGATTTTTGCCGTTACTTTTTCGTTTGTGTGGACCTCTATGGCTGCAACGTCGCCTCCAGTTTCGTGACGGCCAGTTGACAGTTCGTATAAGATCGATTCTAACGTTAACTTTGTAGCATGTGGCGCCGTTTTGTTGAAACCAAAAATCGCCCATACAATTTTTTCAACATTTGGCTACGATAAATCCTGAGCAGGACACGGTAACGACCGGTATTGATGGTAACGGCAGTACTTTCCTCGTTCTCAAAGAAAAACGGGCCAATGATGCACCCGATCGGGAACCAGTTACTCGTTGAGGATGGCTTTTTTTCTTTGTAACAGTTTTGCTTGTTTACCTCCAATAAGCGGACACCTCTCGTAACCGTAACAAAAGTTAGGGAACCAAGTTTTTTATTTCGTTTTGATTATTATATTGCATTAGCCCAATAAAACACTTGTTATATAGAATAAAAAAATGCGTTTGCGGTAACTGTGCTATTGTGTGCCAATATTGTTTGTAATAAAAAAAAGGCTTTAGTGATCCGAAAAGCAGCACGTCCACGCGTCTTTAAAAAACGCGATATACATAAAAAGCTTGCCAGTAGATTGGAAATCAGATCAGAAATCTTACTTGTCTCGCGAAATTATATGTGAGGGGCCACTAATGCTTGATAAAAAAATGGAAAATTTTATTTTTTTTACCTGCTAATACAACAACCGTTTATCAGCAACTCGATCATTATTCAAAATTTTAAATGTCATTATCAAGCTTATATTGACAAGATTAGGAGACATTCCAAAGGAGAAACTTTCAAAAACTTTAGACAACGCAACGACAGGGGATGATATTTCCATATCATCGCTATCGCCTTTGATAAAGGTTATAAATGAAAATTGGCTAGAGCTGCATTCGGAAGATTTTTTTTAATCGACGAAGTTCTTAATACAGACAAATACCATCCTGAAAATTGTTTTATAAAACAAAAATAGGAAAAATTGCGGCAAATTACGGTAAATGATAAATTTTGAAAACTTAAATATATACTTATATGTTCAAGTATACAGAAGTTATTTTGTTAAAGTCTTGTTCTTCAACTCCCATAATCGGACAACCCCTATAAGCGGACAAAAATTGTGGAACCGTGAGCGTCCGGTGGAGGTATTTTCCTATTTTCTTTTCGCGTTAACTTAGTAATTTCCTTATTTTTAAGCATGAATATTTGGTACATCGGGAATTTCATTGACGATGTCAAAGCTCAAAAAAGCCGTATTTCACAAAGAAAATGATAGATAACTCAACTTTTTTATCCGCATATATTTAAATAAACATATAATGAGGGAATTCACAAGCTGTAATATTGGTGGAATTTCTTCAATTTAAGAAATTTGTGTGATGTGTGATTTACGGGTGGAGTCTGTCATTTGCTTAAGAATTAACACGTCTTGTGAATTCACCAATTTTTTACCTGTCTCTGAACCATGTTTTCTATTTCATTAGCACTCGCTGAAGGGTTCAAAGTTTGAAACATACGTACATATACATTATGCACATATGTACATATATGTAAACAAACAACAAAGTATGCCACTCATCATATCTTCATTGCGGAAAACTGAAGAGCTCAACACTTTCATCATGATTGTCACAATGAATACAGCAGCCGCCATGATGCTCATTATCTGCATTTTTAGCATCAACGGTCGTTTGCATTAGCCGACCTCCGTCAAAGCTTCAATGCCTCCTACATAAAACCTACATTCTATGTATAAGTAAATATATCTACCTTTCTGTCCCTGACAAACTTCCATCCCTTATTCGTCAAGTGTCAAGCGTATAGTAAATTATGAATAAGCTTTGTACGGATTTTTGACATTCCCCTTCAAGAATGGTTTTTAGCCTGCAATATGCCTTTCACCACCTCCCTGTATACTGTGTTTCTGCCATTCAATTTTGAGTAATATTTTCTCTCTTTTTTTTTATAAATTTGTTTACTGAAATTGTTGCTGGTATTTTACTCGTACGCCATTAATTTTCCATTATCGTCATGAATTACCGCTCACTAAGTCTCGTCTCTATTCTAGGCATGGAACTTTTCGCTTAAGTCTTCCCCTTTCTTGGCTATTCATAATAAGCAAGTGACTCATTGCCTCACTTTCGCTGTTTTACTTTTCTCCGCTTTCTTGTTATTCGCATTTACGTGAGCCGTTGGTGGTGGTGGATGGCATTCAGTACCTCCAAAGGATTTTATCATTTGTATTGTCTTCTTTATTCATGCTTATTTAACTAATTCCCCATTTTTAAATATATTTTTACTTTATTATTTGTTGCGTAAAAGGGTTTTATTTATTTTCTTCTCCTGCAGATTTTCAAAATATTACATGAGCTCTTGCCTTCGTTCTGGATTCGAGTACGACAATTTCAAAATGGTCATATTGTTCTTTTGTATAATTTTGGATCATTGTCACATTCTTATTTTTATGCAAAGATTCGCCTGTTTGAAGATTTTTAATTTTTTTTACAATTTTACAATTTTTAAAAAATGTTTGCACGATTGCACACTATAAGTATTCATTTGTATTTTATTCCAAGAAAAGGAAAAACGTAAGGTTATTAAAAAACCGGATGGAATAGTACACCACAATGTGGTCTTAAGACCGTTACGTATAGTATAACTTCCTTAAAGCTAAAGGTTCTAAAAAGACGAATAGTTATTCTCATATATCACACTTAACAGAAGCGACTTCATTGACGGGCGGACATACGTATATAATTAGCTGAGCTCGAAGTGATATCTGTAATAGAAAAATCGGTGTCCAGCTGATTATACCCTCCAAACGTGAAAGGAGAGGCATCTAAAATTTACTGCGGTTTCGAAGCACTACACTTATAAAAGGTCTGCAGAGCTACATAGAGTAACTATTGGAAAGAAAGCAACCATATCTCTGACAGCACGCCGGAAATGCTGGCCTTTTCGTCGCCAATTATGAATTCTAACGTCTTCAACGACCGTAGGCTAGCTACAGAATTGGTCCAAGTAGGACCGAACAAGAGCTAGATGCTTATATAATAAATCTACGAAAGCCACGGTGAGGAGACATTGGCCCTTTGTAGAGCATGCATGTAAAAAGAGTCTGCCGCAGCTGCGAACTATTTAGAAGGCAGTAAAGAAATAGTTTTCTAATTTCAGTTATTTCACTGATTTTGCAGATAATACTTACACTTTCGGATACGAGATCATCAATGACTGTTCACAATGATCATATCGGGCGTAAGTGGTGTTATTAACTCAAGTTCTAAAAAAAATAATGAGCAGAAAATTAAACATTTATATTCGAAATTGCTAAGAATTAACAATTTCGAATAATATATTCAGATACAAACTTACATATGTATTTTTACATCAACTGTATCTAAGGATGTAGTTTTAATCTTGTTTCATTGAATATCTCTGTCAACATTTATGTACATACGATTGCATATTATTCGCTCTGTGTTTTCCTGTAGAATGTGGTACTGCATGGCATTTAGAATTTCAGAAATGGATACCATGTGGCATATTGATTTCTAATATTCATGCGATTCCATTTGCGAAATTTCCATACCAAAAAATCTTTGTAATAGTCTGATTGCTTTGTTCGTATGGGATTTACGGCAGGCAAGCAGCGGATAACTACAGACTCGCATATTGGATTTAGGACACTGCATGTGAATTCAGATTTGGCCGGAGCAATATTTACATACACATCATACATACATATGTATGGACATTCATATGAAAAAGAAGAGAGAAAAGCATCATAAATTTGTAAAAAGTTTTGCAAAAAAACGGATATCTTAAATTCCCTGCGTCAGCATGAACTATATGGTATATGATTAGAGTTGCCAAATATTCCTAGAATCATAGGTAAACTATACAAAAATTGATCGATTTTCACTTAAATAACATCAGTTATGTTAGGTGTAAATAATTTTCACAACTAAGCTGATTTTCAGATTTTTCGACCCTTATACGTATCGAAAGTAATGAAATATTAATGGCTTGACATGATTGCTGCCAGCAATTTGTTTGTGTCGAGTAAGACCAAGGCTATTGACCTACTGAAATACGTACCATATTTATACTGGAATGTTTCCACAGAAATAGTACTTCAGTAAATGTTTAAATATAATTACTTTGTGAGTATCGAATGTACTGCCAAAGTATTTACTCAATGGAAAACTAGTACAATTAGTTAAAAAATATCTCTAAAAGATATCCGTGCTTTGATTTTCCAACTCGAGAAACTTCTACTGAAAAGATTGTTTCGTTCGTTATCGAAAGTAATTCAAAATGTTTATTGTAGTGTAATAGTTATAGAAGTAAAAAGCTTTGATGTAGACACACTTTTAAAATTCTACATATTTTTTTAGTCATGTTGATGTCACAGTAATATTGCCATAGCTACCACATTTGATTCCATAATCAAGTGTGTACATTTCAAAGATCCGCTGGCATAGGCTAAGATTAATCAGGAACGAAATTCAAAAATTAGTAGAGGATGAGAAGTTGTTGTGATAATTTGTTTTGGGTTAAACAAAAATAGCCTATACCGGAAGTGTTAGGCAATATTGATGCTTTTATTATTCTTTAAGTTAAAAACGACGCACAAATAACCGATAATACTTTTCGTTTATTGCTTTGAGTTTATGAATATAATAAACTAACTATTTTAAATGCCATTTACACCACCTTACAAACACAGAGCCTATTTGTAATTTACAATTAGTGCAGATTGATTTTTGTGCATTTTCTATTCACGACTTGAATATATATTTTCAAGTCGCTAAGTATTTTATAATTTAACAACTTTAATAATGGAAACGTCTGTCTTTTACACCTGTCTTATAAATTGCCAGTAGAAAAATGGCAAATCTGGAAATGGCGTAGAAAGAAATAATGTTGCTGAAAATAAAATAATGACTTCAAAATATTAAGCCAAGGTTGGAAAATTCTAATGATGTCAATACTGCACGACGGTTCTTTAGGGAGGCAGGGGTTTCGAAATTAATATTGATATATACAATTTATTTATGCTAAGGCCTGATCCGGTAATTAGTTCAAAGAGAAAATTTAAAAGAACCAATAACCAAAAGCTATCAAGTTATTGATATGTCCACTTATACCTAATAGCGGTGATGAAAATGATGATATTTACTTTGACGATGGTCAAGAAAATTAAAATTTATGTTGCTATAGCAATTAAACACTTCCAAAGTTGCTTGCAAATGCTGTGTTTATTTAGTTCAAATAATTTCTTTATATATATTGTTGAAATTCTTTCTATAATATAATTTTTATTATGGAAATAAAAATATAAGCCAGTTGCCACCAATTTGACACATTGACTTCAGGTATCCACTGCTTACCACTATGCTGAATCGATCGCTTTAATACTCTCCTAGCGTGAGCACAACTGAGAATATTGCTGCTCTAGTCCGAAGTGTTGGATAAAACCCAGGTATGCCATTTCACCGTATTTTGCATAAGAACTTGGGTCTTAAGGCTTGTAGAGTTCAGTTAACACAAGAACTCAACCCGGCCGATCATCAACAATGTCGTGTCTTTGTTTATTGCCTCGTTGAAATGCATGAAAACGATCCGGAATTTCTTCTGAAAATCATCTGGACTTCTTCAAATACCTAACCAGCCTATGGGCCGGCGTGGTCTTTGGGCTTTACTTTTTCGAAAATGATGCTGGGGTAATAGTTACGGTGAATAGATTGCACTTACGATTTAATTTGGATGGTATTTACCTGGACAATGTTTACTTTAAACAAAATGACTTTGCGCACCACACATTCAAAGAAAATATCGATCTTTCAAGGGAAACGTTTCCGGACCGTGTGTTCTCTCGAAGAGTTGATCGCAATTGGCCATCTTTTTTTTAGCGTCACGTGATAGATAAGGTCTGCGTCAACTGGTCAACGTCGATTCAAGACATCAGAAATGGAATTCGTAAGCATGGCCGTGGTAGCCATTTGACTAATATTGTCTTCCATTATTAATAGCAATGTAATAAACATCCGATCATTTATCTCAAAAAATGCCATTTTTCTTTGAATATCAATATAAATAACACCTCTTATTTGAAAATCCTGTACTTGTTTATCAAGATTTTAATGACCATAACTTTTATTCCTTAGTGGTCGCGCATGCCGGTGTATAGTTTTCCTCCTTATGTAGTTGAGAAATCATTTTATTCCTTCTATTTTTGAATTTCTGCAAAAAAAACAAATGGAGCCACCACGGCTTGGATCATCTCTTCTTATAATAATATCTGTTAGGGAGCACAAAAGCAAATACATGTGCATTATACAATACATTAAAATATACATACGTATGTATGTACGTATGTATATGCATAGTGTACGTAGAGCAGCAGTGTTATGATTCTCCAAAATCACAGCATCAGGACTAAACTCGACACTTTGGAGCCCATATTGTGGCACAGAAGCAATTTCGAAAAATGAAAATATACAATAATAAATATGATTTGACATGTAAGTGATGGGCACTGATGTTACCTCGAGCACTGTGTTGCTGTTGTTGTTGTTCTTTTTGTTAGTTATTCAACTACACGTTACAAATACATATGTATATATGTATGTATGTTTGTAGATTGAGCACACTGCATCGAGCTTACATGTGCGCCAATTTAGCACCAGTCAGGCACGGGAGCCGACACAACATCAATGCTTTACATGCACTTCCAGGCGTCAGACAGGCAGCGGCTCGCTACCCCAATAAATACATACTGCTGTGCATATATGTAAGCCCATATACATATACGTACCTACATAAATGATTCGTGTTTTTCAAATGTTCAGAGGTACATACATTTGTACATATATGCTAAACTTTTTGTTTATCCTTGGCTCTTTGCACATGTCCACATACGTTACATACGTACTCTCATGTGTGTATGTGAGTAGGCGAAAATCCAGCTTTAGGCCAATATTCCTCACCTTCAGAGTATCACCCACCACCCATTTATGAGATTAAAGAGTGGTCGCTGATCCCCTCTCCCTTCATAACACCATCACCTGTACCGGCTATGGCAGTGCGTCCGTCGTCTCCACATCAATCCATTTGTATTTTACCGGTCTCCACTTTTTTCCTCCATGACATCTTTTACTCCGTCGCTTTCTGCCAAAGTAATTTGACAAGTGACATACATTCGCCCCGCTTGCATTTGACGCAAGCCAGCGAGAAAGTGAGTGTGATGGGGCGCCCGTTGGCTTTTACAAGAGCATTTCTTCCTGACGTTATGAATTGTTGTTGCAGTTGTTTTTAATACATATTTGTCAACGTGTCTTTGTGCATACGCCACCTCTGTCTCCGCTTTGGCTGTGTTTTGCCATTGTTACAATCGGGAAGACACCTGCCAACTGCCAAAGCAAATTGAAATTCGACGTAAAATCGGAGCTCCAATAGCAGAAGTGTACTAACCTGCATACAACAATGCATATGTACTTCTAAAGGAATATTCACGTTTGTGTGACCGTGTTGGCTTTGAGGATACGTTCAACAATTTATTGGATACACAGTAGATTTTTCGCAGTAATATTTGTTGTTTTCATGTTCATTACTATGTTTTGTTCTTGTTGTTGTTGTTTGTTTGGGCAATTAATTAAATGAATTGCAGCGTAAACCAAGGGAAGGTCGAGAAGGTGACCATTTACACTGCCAATGAATAATTTATTGTGGGAAATGCGAGTATGACTGCACATTTGACGTAGAAAAAATTATTTCTTCACTACTTTCAGGCTAAAAATATTTTGCGTTATGAAAAAGGTAAATCGGGTACAGAATGAAAAGTTGAGAAATAAGTTCAAGTCCACCAAATTTCTCATATGTACAGATAAAGATTTCTATGGTTCTGCAGTGCCTAATTAATAACCTATGTATTTATAACGGCCGCGGTAGCTCGGGTTAAATAAAAAATTAAGTTAAATTTTCTAATTGCGGTAGTCCCACGGCAGGGAATTCCCACCCCTCCGAGTGTATTTCGGACATGAAATAAAGGCTCCTCGTAAAAAACCATCGGCCGTTCGAAGCCGGCTCAGAATAAAATGTAGGCCCCTTCATTTGTTGGAAAAATATCAAGATGCAAAACCACAATCGCTTCAGCGGTTATAAAGCTTCAATTATATAAATACAAAATATACAAAGCCGAATATAGCGTATTTGCCCTGCTCACCATATATTCTGCTTATAAACTATATACACAATGTGATTGAAGTCATGAAACCTAATAGACGTGCTGACGACATGCTGTTTGTTGCATCGTTGGTAGTGGTTGGAAGGGTGAGGGTAGACTCACTAGCGCTTCTTTAGGCCATTTAGGTTTCTACTATTATGAATAAATATGTTTGAAATAACTCCTAATATGTAGGATATTGGGCGTAATTGCTGTTGTTGTTGTTGTTAGTTGTTAACCATCGCCTTTCAACTTGCCCATAAAAGCAATGAATTACGAACACAAGGCTATGAGCTCAACAACACCAACTACATCAGCCACAACAAACATACACAACTGCTGCATTCAATCAGCCATAAAACAGCAACAAAAAATACACTTACAGTATTACAATAATGCTTTCGTCGAATAGCAAAGTTGTACGATACCGCCGACCTTGTCGTAAAAGAGCCTGGCAATAGTTTTCGGTTTGTGTTAGATATGAATATACCTATTGTACGTACGTATGTATATATGTAAGTACGGATGGATAGCAAAAGAAAAAGTTAATCCATCGGCACTGCAACCAGATCAGCTTTTGACTCCTGGCAGCTGTGGCGGATAAAAGGTTAGATGTTCGGTTTTTATTTAACTAAAGCGTGAAATTGTGGGGCGGACAAAGAGCGCAGGAATGCGCAGCCCGTACCTACCGGAGATATTTGGTATGCAAAACGCAACGTGCGCCTGTCCATCAATTTTATTCAATTTGTTATCAATACAAAACAAATGGCGAAAATGGTTTAACGAGTTGAGATGTGAGACAGTAAATTGAAAGGGGGAATTTCGTTATTATGTGTTGAAGCCTTCAAAACGAAAAATTTTAGATATTACTGTTCGGTAGAATACTCCTTTTCGTTGTGTGTATTTTTAAAATTATCAAAGAATAATAACGAGATATTGAGGGAATAGGCATACAGATGAGAGAGATTCAATAATAGCCAATAATATTTGTTTGTGTAAAAGAAAAAATTATCATAGGCAAAAGTCATTACGCATATATGGTTTATTCAAATAATGATGAAGTCCTCAAATACTCAATAATGAAACAAATGTATAAAACTTGTTTGGAAAGCGTATGTTAAGTGTTTCCGAATTCGACGAAGGATTACACACTGTGCTGTAAACTACCTATACAAAAAAAATAAGTGTAATAACAACCTGAGAACAGTTTCAACAAATTCTACCAAATTTACACATCATATTTGGGCTATAAATGGGGGGTGGGGGGTGGGGGGGCTTATGAGGAATTTGCAGTTTAGAAAAGGAACGTGACACCTTTCTTCTTACCTTATAACTCTAGAACTGCTTCACTGAACTCGACAAAATTTTTACAGGGTATTGAACTATTTAGCAGATATTTTTTGTTATCTTCAATTTGGAAATAGAAACGTGACACCTTTATTTTTTATATGTACATATATAAATAGTTATCTGTACGCTTGTTTAGGAGAACTCAAGTTAGATATATCATTTGGCAGAGCTGCCGCCTATTATGTTATTGAGCAGCGTAGCATCCCTTTAAAATTTTTATTTTAAAAAGATTGATAATGTATAGTATACACCACCATAAAGTTGTTATAAGTTGTTGTTAAAATATGTTTCTAGTACCCTTTCCACTTGTTTGAAAAATTTATTTTGTGACCAGGTGGAAGGACTGCAAATATGGATCCCGAAAATTCCAAAAATAGATTAATTGCTTGGGTGCATAATCGTTCGTGGTAGGTTTTCATTGAAGTGTTCAAACATTCGCAAATGCATTAGAGATTTCAGACAAATGTTCAAATATATATGTACAAAACTTATGAAATAAAAAAAATGATTGAAAAATAAACATAGAAAGTTCTAGAAAATATTCCACCCTTTTCAATATTTGGTTTGGTGTATACAGTGAGCGCATTTCGTTTAGCTGAATGTCAAGTTGTTCCAATTATTTAACGT
The DNA here is from genome assembly GCA_037013455.1 of Ceratitis rosa. NCBI lineage: Eukaryota > Metazoa > Arthropoda > Insecta > Diptera > Tephritidae > Ceratitis > Ceratitis rosa. The sequence continues at coordinate 1,725,834 of JAWMAG010000012.1, forward strand.
TATTGTGAAAATTGCTACGATATCTTATGCCAGCTGTGGATATTTTGCATTTTGCATATACAACCATTTATTCTTTTACTGGAATTAGTCTGCACATGGTAAATTTTTTTAGGAAAAATCTTATATCTGACATTGCATGGATTTGTTGGAGTCATTTTAATTATTAAGTTTTGTTTTTTTATACCCTTTAAGGTCCTGCCGAAAGGACTATACTTGTCAATTAAAGGGAAAGCTGTTATAACGGTGTATAAGGAAACGGCTTGAGTAATGTGCAGATTGCTTTAATGATTCACAGATCTGAGCAAATAAATAAAAAATTTTTTTAAAATTGGACAAGAATTATAGCCAGAAGAAAAAAACTAAAGGTAACGAAAAAATTACAGTACGCCAAAAAGGTCAAATTGTTGATGACAGTCCTCGAAAAAATTATTAATTCGGCGACCAACATGCCCGCGTATATTTCGCTGTTCATTTTTATTGGAACCTAGCATATTGTAGATCTCCCATAATAAGAAAAGGCTCCCCAAATCATGACACTTCCACCACCAAAATTCCTGCTGAACCTTAGTTCCTATTTTGCTTTCAAGTCATGCCAAAAGTAACTAAATCCATCACGGCCGTAGAGTTTAAATTTTTCTCGTTAGAGAAAATTAAATTTTTCCATTCTGACGTCCATTTCATGTGCGTTTTAGCTAACTGCATTCTTGCATCCTTATGGCCTTTTGTCAGTGCGGCTGCTTTTGCCTGCTTTTTATAAACAACGTTTTCTGTTGTGCTTAAAATTTTCTGAATATATCGTTTTTAATGGAAAGATCAAGTTCCTCTATAATTTGTAAAGCGGTAAGCTTTTTTTTTTGGCGCACTGTAATTTTTTTGTTACCTCTAGTTTTTTTCTTCTGGCCATAATTCTTGTCCAATTTCAAAAAAAATTCTTATTTATTTGCTCAGATCTGTGAATCATTAAAGCAATCTGCACCTTACTCAAGCCGTTTTCTTTATGCGCCGTTATAACAGCTTTCCCTTTAATTGTAAGTATGGTCCTTTCGGCAGGACCTTAAATGGTATAAAAAAACAAAACTTAATAATTAAAATGACTCCAACAAATCCATGCAATGTCAGATATAAGATTTTTCCTAAAAAAAATTTAACTTACCTCTTTATTTCTTTTTTAATTGCTCTAAACATCAATTCGGCTAAACGAAATGCGCACTGAAATTAACACTTATTACCTTTTTCCACCGACAATACTCTAAGTTTACCATGTGCAGACTAAATCCAGTAAAAGAATAAATGGTTGTATATGCAAAATGCAAAATATCCACAGCAGGCATAAGATATCGTAGCAATTTTCACAATAACGTTAAATAATTGGAACAACTTGACATTCGGCTAAACGAAATGCGCGCACTGTATGTATATACCTATATAATATTTTACCTACGAGTACACATACTTTGAGTGACCCGCAAAAAAACAAAATTGTGCATTTCCCATCATTACATCAAATTATCGAAAGTCCGACATTGTCTACAAATTTTCCTCTAACATGAAATCAAATACTTTCTATTTATATAAAACTTAATTAGTAATAGTCATAATTGTCTCAATTACGTCTTTAAATTATTTCTTAAATGTTCTCAAACTTAAATTGTATCTAGTTCTGATCAAGTGAATAGTCGAACTTGGGGAGCTGGCAAGGTGTTTATCACACGAAAGATCATAAAAATGTAACTTGCTTTTCATGCTAACTCAGACAGGTGTGTTGCGAATTTTCGAACCATTTATCTTTTACCTTCCATAAGGGAAGACATCAGGCCGAGAGGCGATGAAGATAACGACCCATTTTTTATGTAATCAGAATAAATTTCAGGAATTTTGCGCTAAATTTTTATATGAAAGTTGGGTGCTTTGGAGATATACTAACTTACACACATATGTACATATTTTTACGCAAATCCGAAATATATTTTTGTTAATTGTCTGCTTTTCATAACATAACATAACTATAGTCGCACGGTTTCTCAACATTCAATGTTAATATTTTACTATAGGTTGCTCTTAATTAGATAAGCAATAACATATTTGTAATGAAACTATAAACTACAGTCACCATATCGGTCCATACTACTTAAAATTCTCAATCCATTATGAGGAGATTGGCATAAACCAGTACGCAAATAAGTTCTAACGACTCGCTTGCTATGTACGGGTATGTATAGACAACAAGTTCTAAGCATACTCGGGTACAAATTCCCATAACTTTTTGACCTCATTTTAAAAATAATTTGTTTCCTTACCGTTGAAAATAATCAAACATTTTTTTTTGGGAATATGAGAATATTTGTTTAATAAATATAGCAAAGCATTAAATAAGCTGTATGTTATAACTTATAAAACTGATTAAATAGCATTGTAGCCCAAAATATTGGCTTTGCAGTGATACAGTGATACAGTGATACTAAACTCTTTAAATTCGGTTGACTATGTATTATACGTATATATATAATATATATACTTGGCGCTTTGTAACGGTTTTGCGTCTTGATGTTTTTCCAACAAAATGGACCGACCTACAGTATATACTAAGCCACCTCCGAACGGCTGACGCTATTTTCACAAGGAGTCTTTATTTCATGTCCGAAATACACTCGGAGGGGTGAACATTCCCTGCCGAAGGGCGACTGCACTTAGAAAATTTAACTTAATCTTTTATTTAAATTAATTTTCCTTAACCTTTGGATGTTGGTGGCACTGGGATTTGAGCCCGAGTCTTCCGAATGTCAGTACGCAATGCTAACCGCTCGGCTGTCGCGGTCGCCAAATATGTATTAGTGAACTTATTATTTTACGGATGAAATCGAATATTTTATTTCCGTATACATACATACAATAGTATGTAGGTTATCATGAGCTAATACGCTCACCTTAAAAAAATAAATCTTGGGTCGCTTTAAATATCAGACCATAAACAAGGTTACAACTCTTTAAACTTCTCTATCAAGACGCACACATCAGCGAAAACCGAATCCCGAAAATCGTGCACACGCTTCAAGAAGCAGGCAAGCTTTCGGCAAAAACAAAAGCTCACTCTCAGAAAGATTGTTTTAAAATGTTCAGGAATGGGAATGTTTCGTTTTTGTATTGTATATGTATGTATGTTTTAAATGCTTGCAGAAGAATAGATTTCTCCGCTCAAAAAGAACCAAAAAGTCGTCACAGTAGTTAATAAACAAAATTTTGAGGGAAAATAAAGAAGACGAGTTTGAAAAGCTGCAGACTGGCCCCAAATTTACCATTTTGCCCACAAACACTCTATATGTGTGCGTACGTCTGTACGCAGTCTCAAGTTAGCGACGGAAGTCAAGAAAAGATGCGAAAGTCAAAAACACAACAAGCAAATGAGCAAACGGATGTGCTGCTCAGGACTCAGCTTGGAGTTATCGAGTGTCCTGTTGACTTGTCTGTGCACGTAATAGTATGCATGTACTACAAACATATACTCGTACGTGGCTAAGTGAGGTCGTAAAGTAAAGCATAGTAAAGGGAATGAAAGGATGGACAAAGAATATTGTCGCATTATTATGTCCAATTACTGTCGCAATTATGGCAACGAATTTACTTACGAATTGTCAGTTTGCGCACGAACGATCGCATAAACGAGCGACTGGCTAAGGACCTAAAACTGTACTTCAGAAAGTAATGTGGCATAATGGCTAAGACCCTATATATGTATGTACGAGTATATGTATATATTTGAATTCTTTTAATAAAAATCGATACTAAACATTTAGGAAAATTGTGAAACTTGCAGTGCCTGTGAATCCAATTATATAATTGTATCCATTTGATATCTCATACTGAATTCAAGCCATATTTTTGCGCTGGGACTGTACCTTTTTTGTGCATATTATCAGCATTTCTGCTTGCTCTCCACATTAAGTTACAACAATTGAAAGATCGGCACACAATTTTTTAGAATTGATAGTTTATTCAAGAAAACAAGGATCCGTTGGTTCGATCCCTGTTATAAGAAGTCTGATGAGGAGATGTGATCTCTGAAACAGCTGTCACTTCTAACATTTTTCTCTGCTGTATAATAAAAATATTCAATTCATACAATCAAACCAGGCCTTTAGCTCGCTAAAAAAAATAGCAACTTTTTGTTCTCACCAACAATTCACTTACGATTTTCCAGATACTATTCCTGGCTTGTACTTTGGGTTAGCCCAAGGAATATATGTATATGCCATCACTAATAGCATGCAGAATTATTTCTGTCAGACCAACAAATTAAGCTAATAATGTCAATAAAAACGGTAGCAACCAAACTCGGCTGTACATTTTGTCAGTTACTGCCAATGGCCAATAAGGTAATTTTTTAGTAATTAAGATGAACTTGGCAATTAACCAATCAGATGACTGTACTCAAACTAAATCAAGTTTTAATCTGTTTATAAATACGTCTGACAATATTATCGTATCTTTTACTTTTTAATAATGCGACTGACACACTAGTTCGTTTACCATCCTGCTCTTGGTATTTCTTACGAAACTATATGTGCTTGGGAATTAATAACTGAAGAAAATTATTCGAATATTCAAGATAAAATTTAATGATCTTCATAAAGTAGTATCTAAAATAATGTGTCTTAAATACAATTAAAAAATTGATCAAAGCATTGCTCATTTCAACTTAACAATATTAAAATTATTTAATAAATATGTTCCTAAGAGTATTTGTTTTCACAAAGAACAGGAAAGAAAAATTTCAAGGTTTGGCGAAATAAAATTCTCTATTCTAAAGCGAAAATATTACAATACATATTAGCCTAAAGTTAAATGTTGCTTAGTAACAAATTTTAAATAATTTTACGGTTTCGTAAACTCTGATCGCAAGATATTTAGGTGTCTATCTGCTAGGATGTTTCAAAATAAAACTTCATGTGCAGGGATATAAATCAGAAAAACATCGTTATATTGTGGCTGTATGGATTAAGCTAAGTCTAATTGTTCTCCGATTTCTCAAGATAATTCTAATTACCCTTACAAATTATGTCCGGTCCGGTGATTAATATCCCTGCACTTTACTCCTTCGCTAAAATGGAGTCAGATCTTTAATATAAAATGGTCGAGGTATTGCAATTCCAAAATTATTTGAATCGTTTATCACAAACCATTTGTCTCATTTAATCTCTTCTATTAAATTTTGTTGCCAACATGGGTTCGTTAAAGGAAATTCAACATCTGATCTCTTCATACCTATACGATAGCTCTCAAAGAGTAGTCTCTAAAAATTCCGTTGCAAATTTCAATAAAGTCACTTTAGGAGTGCCAAAGGGTAGCCCTTTAAGCTCCATTCTGTTCTGATGTTTCTTCTGAGATAAAAATTTTCAAAAATTTTAATGCATGCGTCTGATGTAAAATTTTAAAAACTTTACACTTCGGTAAACGAAGGTATTTTGCTAAAAAAGGACCAAACAGCAATTCAATTTCTACTTTTGCCTTGAGGAATTTGCAATAGGACTCTCAATATAATCTTTCTCCTTATACTACAATAGTCATCTAAAACTTATTAACTCTTGATAGACGCAGAGAAATGCTTGGTGTAATTTGCATGGTTAACATAATAACAGGCCCAATTCTAGTCCCTTTATTCTTTCTGAAATCAAATTCAATGATCCGTTTAGAAAACAATTTTGTTGACCGAGGGGGAATAATAATAATAATAATAAGAAATTACCATACATTGCTAGTTTGGTAATTTATAGTACTTAAAAAAGGAAATTATTTACAAAATAAAAACTTTGTTGAGTGAAAATAACAAATGAGTTTGATGTATACCGTTGTGGCAAGATATACCAAGCAAAATAAAATATGTAAAAATAGAAACATATGCAAACTATTTCTGTGGATTAAGTAAAATCAGCGCCGCGGTAACCGAGTGGTTAGCATTGCGTACTGCCATTCGGAAGGCTCGGGTTCATATCCCGGTGCCACCAATATCCAAAAAAAAAAAAAAGTTATGGAAAATTAATTTAAATAAAAAATTAAGTAAAATTTTCTAATTGCGGTCGCCCCTCGGCAGGGAATGTCCACCCCTCCGAGTGTATTTCGGACATGAAATAAAGGCTCCTCATACCATAAAAAACAAACCATCAGCCGTTCGGAGGCGGCTTAGTATAAACTGTAGGTCCCTCCATTTGTTGGAAAAACATCAAGACGCAAAACCAGAAACTGGAGGAGGAGCTCGGCCAATAATCGCTTCAGCGGTTACAAGCGCCAATTATATATATATATAAGTAAAATCAAATTAAGAAGTAGAAATTGTAAGAAGTAGAAAGTGCTATCTTAGCCTGAAATATTGATAGTTTATATATTGGCAATTTATACAAAATATTCATTTTGGTTATTAATATAATATTAACCCAGAGCAATGTGCCTAGCAACAAACTCTACAAATCGTTTTGATTTATTACACCTAAAAAGAATGCAGAATCGTGTTTTGTGCATTAATTCTAAAAGCCCTTAGTTTGATAAGTGTGACGAACTTTATAAGCTTTTTGGATAAAACTGTGCACAACTTCCAATTGAGAGGGTGAAGCAAAAATTGAGCGAGTAATTAAAAATCTTAAGAATTAAAAATATTTAACAAAACTAAGTTCAGTTTATCCCAGGGAACGTTATCATTGTGAGATTTATTTAAAAAACTGTTTTTTAATTTAAAAATTGCCAATCATTCGTATATAGTTTTATATTTATCATACTGCTTAAGAACTAATAATTGAAACCAATTCATATTTTGTTGATCATATATAATAATGCTATCTATATTTTAATATTTTCTCCAGAAGTAGTGAAAATAAGTTTCAAGTTATTTTTTCAATGCGTGAACTTTAAATTCCCACAAAAAAGTACACCGAGTTTGGAAAAATATTTTGTACCATAAATTCTTTACTTACGAAACTACAGGCATGAAAGTTTGGGTCTACTTAACAGGGAAATATTGCGTATTACAACTGTTATGAGAATAGAATAGAATTGAAATGCCTCAACTTCCCGGTTAATGATGGAAAATCTTTTCATTCAGATGGTTGCCTTGCATCGGCCCATTCCGTTGTGTCTGTCGACCCAAGCCTTGAACACATACTTCAATTCGAATCACCTCTGGTTTCGAAAATCGTGAGATTTGAACCGAGCATTAGACTCATTAGGATAGTCCTTGAATATGTTAAAGCTCATATAAGCCATTGTTCGAAAAACAATCGGTAGAGTTAGAATACATATGTTGTTTGTTATTCTTTATGAGAAATATTATGCAGATCTCAAATCTGTGTACATGAAATTCGAGTTTAACTACCATAGTATAAGCAAAATGTTAACCGTGAAAGTCATTCATTTCGGATTATTTTTATTATCCCGTCAAAAATACAGCTGTTGAGTTATCTTAAGTCAAGATAAATAAATAATAGAAATAAATAAATATCAATAACAGTTCAATGAAAATCACATTTTATAGTGGTTACGAGGAAAACTCATGTATTATATCGCGATTTCGGGTGACGATTATTATTATAAATAATTATTTTGACACTTTTTATAACGCGAAAATGTATTTTACTAAAAAATTTTATGAGTCTGAAGGGTACGGAATATGAACAAAAACCAATGATAAACGTGTCATGCCAGTAAATTATAAACCAATGAAAATCGCCGTTCTATGTGTAGAGGAAGCGATCTACAACTCTACAACAATAATGTTGAATGATTAGGCAAATGTTACATATCATCCCAATTACCAACGCTTTGCCCACCCTACCGAAACTGTCAATTGTCTTCTTCACTTAGTCGTCGCATTCTACAAAGCCGACTGATAACTACCGCTTGTGTTCTTAATATGCCTGCAGCCGTTATCATTCAACATGTACAACAAATGGTTCAATTTTCAAAGGGTATAACACATGCATTAATACATTTGCAAATATTTCCTTATAAGTGGCACATTTGCAGGTATGTGTGGTCTCCAGGGAGTGCCACGCAATATCTCTTTGCCTGGTAGGTACATATATACATACGTGTATGTCCGTATGTATGTGAGTGTAAATACATGCTGTAGAAATGAACCTCCAACCCTCATACTCATTTTTCCACTTCCCCCTCCAGACCCGTGCGTGGCGTTGTGTGTCGCGAGTGTCCAGCCACTTTTGTCAAGTTCACAGGACATTAGGCAATTTGTATGGTTGCTGGTAATAATTGAAGTCATGAACATGTCATAAAGCAAAATCAGATTAAATCACAACTAAACGGTGTACAGGTGCGGCGGTGCGGGGAAGTGGTCGTATTGCTTTGTACATAGTACATGAAATGTGTTTGGGGACGGTGCGGTTAGTTGTGCGCTTCCAGGGGTTTGCGCAGAACGAAGCAATGACGTCGGCTGTTTGAGCTAATGAGCTGTTGTTATTCTAGCGTTTACTAATTTTATTGGCGGGGTCGTTAATGTTTATGCCACGATTCGCAGCTGCAATTTAATTAATAAGTTATGGGAATTGCATGCCTTTAAAATTCAAACGAGTATAAACTTCTAGTGACTTAGTAGAATTATTACGATCGCGCTTTAGATGAACTGCAAACGTAGATAAATGTGTCTTAGGAAGAGCTATCTATGGTGAAACTAATGCTTTTTGATTAATCGCTACTTATTAGGGATTAAAAGAAAGGTTTCTGTTATATTCTACCGAGACACGAGCATGTGTCCGTGATCGTTTAATGCTGTATGAATTGTCGAAGCTTTCGATCCCTTTCTCTGAAATAGAGCCCCAAAATTGGTATGTACTGGTCGATCGAAAGCTTTACTGGTTTTCAAAGAATTGCTGTGTTAATGTCGACTATGCCTTTTAGAATTCATCTTGGTTGGTTTTACAAGCCTTGCATAATGCAGGCCAACACACAGCCAAACTCTTTGTTTATACTTACATATTGGTTTGAACAATGCAGGATGGAAACCTTCTCAAACCTCTTAGGGTTTCCGATTTGGGGTATTTGAGCTAACATAATATCTCATATTGGATTGGAATAGTCATCTTGATATTGATACAAAATAGTATCTGCTCATTATCTTATTCTAGATATTTTCGTTTCGAATATCACGGCGACCTCATCTGCAAACAAATCCTGCGGGGAATACCATCCTAATATGTTCCTTCTCCTAAATTTAAAATCACAGTGAGCCCGGCTTAAAATTTTTGGTAACTTCTGGCCCAAAAAGTATACCTATATGAATTAATGGTACACTGGACCTTTTAATAACAGTTGTCATTTTCAGATGATCATTTATTTTATGCGGGTGGAATACAGTTGCTACTTGTACACAGTATGTGCTCATATCTTCAAACGATTTTTTTAATTCATCGGTGGGAAAAATAATACGAGCTGCAGAGCCGAATAGATAATCTTTTATACAAGTGTACAGGTGTTGGCGTACGCCATGAAATTAGCATCATTAGCTCAAAAAACGCGCCGTGAGAATAGTGAAGCATATGACTTTAGTATTGAACGAAGGCAAGACGAAATATCCATATCTTGTCATTGCATTCGCAACTCACACACGTCACACGTGGCTGTTAACATTGGTAACTTTGAATAACTCTTGCCAATGGGTGCTGCATTATAGCCTATTTCCACCGGACGTTAAATGCATTTTAGCTTAAATGCATTTAAACATCGCATTTAAATGCGTGAAATCCCATGTGTTTGTTGTTGTATAAAAGTGTGTTAACTCACTTTCGATAATTTAACAGAAAATGTTATTTTAACAGTCGATGCTGTCACTACTATTGTAAACATTTCGGAAGTTTCGGTATATTTCTTGCCAGGGTCGTTTATTTTCGGATTTAATTTTATTATGTTCATTCAAAAAAAATCTAATAAGAAAGAAAAAAAAGCTATTGCGGAATCGCAAACGATCTCCTCAACATAAAAATATGCGTGACTCAGGCAGCTATCAGCTGATTGAACAAAATAAGTAATTTAAGGAAACAAACAAGCAAAAGGGAGAATGAAAACATGCATAAAAACATTTTCGTTTCAGCAGCGTTTTGTCCACGCAGCAATAATCTGCACACGCAAACCATAAGATTCCATAAATAGCCAAATAAAATGAATGCGGTCTCTTGAATTCATGATTTCAATAGTTGTGACAAATTTTGCAAACTGGAAATGTAAACAAAAATCAGCTGTTTGAGTTAATTCATTTTTGGTGGAAACGTTTGACATTTCATTCACTTAACAGAAGCCATAAATGCATTTAAGTGCTCGGTGGAAATAGCCTATTAGACTGAGTATGATAAAATCTGATGAGTCGGCGTTAGGAGTTTTTGAGAGAAACGTTTTGTGTAAGATTTATGGTCCTCTGGACGTTGGCAATGACGAATACCGCAGCCGATGAATCGATGAGGAGTACCAAATATACGGCGACATTAGCATAGTTCAGCGGGTTCGGAGACAGATGGTATGTGGGTCGCATGGATGAGAATACTCCGACTTTGATCGATTTCGATGTAGTAGCCGCCGGTGGGAGCAGAGGAAGACGAAGACCAGGTGGAGAAGGACCTGGCTGTACTTAGTATTTCCCACTAGTCGAATATTTTCGAGTAGCACGAGCATTTGAGCAACGAGTACTCACATATATTTTCATTGCCATTGCTCCAAAAATTTCTATCCCGAGCTTTTTCGAGCTATTTGACTGTTGTCTCAGAACTTTCTTCTGTAATTTTAAATTTTTTAATTTAAGGTGTAATAATCATTGAAATACTTAAGTAATATTGACAAACAGCATTGGATCTAGCTACCAGCTTTGCTCGATATTCGCTTGAACTCTAGTGCAAATATCTTTACTATTTTGAAACTACGTTTAGGATAAGCTCCTTTTGTTTTAGGACTAATTCGAGATCAATTCGAAGCTAGCTCTTAATTACTTGTGTCCTATTATTAGTTCTATACTACGTATTTATTCCGGTTCTTATCTCGGAAGAGATGCAAAATTTTATCTATGTAAATGAATTACCTCAAACCTTATTTCTAAATATTATATTTTATACTATGCAGAGGAGACGATTTCAATGCTTTTGAAATTCACAATTTGCTTTGGCAAGTGAAAAAGTTATAAGACATCGCAAACCCCTTTATGATTTATAATATATACATACATTACATTTGTAATATTAAAGAGAGTAAATACACATGCATTCGTACACCAGTATGTACATATGTATATGCTGTTGAGCCAAACAATGCTCCAGTCTCAACGCCTCTTTCTTATTAGAACGGAAAACCCCTCGCTGAGGGTGTAAAAAATGTATAAAAATGTAAATAACATGCTGAGTGTTTCTATTGTTATTTGACTACTGACTCTGATGTAGCATTTTTTTCTGCTTTTAGCCATGTGTGCTCGCATTTTGTTGTTGCAGGATGTGCACCTCGAAATGGGACAAAACATTTGCATAACAATAAACGCACACCATCAACAAAGGACGGACAGCGTTCACAGTTAAACACTCGTAGCTCGGTGTTCAGCGTACAGTGTTATTCAGTATTCAACTTTTAGCACTTTTGAATGTTGCAACATCCATCTAGCGTAGCACTGTTGCCATGTGTGCAGCGTCTATTTCGGTTACACGTAAAAACATCCAATGAAACACGTTAAACACCTGTGCAGTCGCTTGGTTGCTGTACTGGTTGTTGGGTAAGAAATGTGTGTGTGTGGCAAAATGATGTTGCATGTATGCATTTTGTTGCGACGCCAAACGTGAATGGCATCACATTGTTTGCCTTCTAACCAATGTTTTACTGTTTTGTTTTTATTCAGTTCGCCTCCGTTATGTACAGTCAACACGAGTTAGTGGATTAAAAAAAAAAATAACACACATACATGCATATATAGCTAAAAGAAAGCTTGAGATGGTGGGGAAAAGGCCTTTAAGAGGCCGAGAGAATGGATATAGTGAAGTGGGCAAGCATTTGGAAAAGAGAAGCAAAGAAGGGTACGGTTTGAGGGTATATAAGTGGCTTTTGGAAACACATGAGTGCGAAAAAGCGGACCCACCAGAGTATGCACTGCGAACGAGATGGATTTTAAAATGAATGGATTTCAGCAATTCATATAAATAGTCAACTAAACAATGCTCTGACGCAGCAGCACAGAAACACATTACACACAGTGCATTCGATGCTGTACAAATCAGAGATTTTAAATTTTTACATATTTTATATATTTATTTTTTATTTTTCAAAGGTAGTCTTAAAGTATACTCACCAGTTAAAGACATATAAATAAGATTATGGAAATACTTGACGGAACTTTAAAGTCGACTTGATTTTTTACTAAATAGTGCGAATACATACCTAAAAAGAGAACACACAAAATATATGTACTTATATGTTTTTAGATATTTGCATTGTAAATATATAAATATGTGAATCAAACATTGTAAAACAGGAAAACATCAAGGCACTTGACGGAAATGGTTTAAATTTTTTTACAATTAAGAGAGTTAAAATTAAATACTGTTCGCCCTGGTAAATAACTAAAAAGGAATTATGCGGTACGCTCTTTAATATCTTCACATCGGATAGAGATTTCGATATAAACATTTTGAAATCTCAGGGAAAAAGCGTTTCTGAATACAATAAAATCCTATTTCGAAGCACTCCGAGTGTATTTCTTATAAGAAATAAAGGATCCTCAAAAAATCAAAAATCTAGTTGGTCCTTCATTTGTTGAAAATATGTCAGTAAAGATACCATAAATTGGACGAGGAGCTCGGCCGAAAATTGCTTCCTTGATTAAAAAACCGCAAAATATATAAATAATGAAATATTACTAAATTGTTCCGAAATATCTACTACCAAACTTAACATTAAATCCTCCTGATATGACGAATACAGACTGTATTGTTTTTATTAAATCTTCCATAACATGCAATGGTATATTAAGCATATAAGTACTACTGAAAGAGGAGATAGACCAACCAAAAATTATACCAACATGATCAAAATTACGAGCTGAGTTTATCCAGCCATGCTCGCCTCTCTCTCTGTTGAGCGCAAACTAGCCTCTCAGTTTTTTAGATTTTTGAACAAAATTTGCTACATACACCTGATTTTTCAAATAGTATATTTCGCAGTAGACTTTGATTTAGGTCACTGGTTTCACTGAACACTTAACATGTTATATAAAAATAATTATTTTCCCTTTATAACACAAGGCACATAAATTATGCTGTGAAATGAATGAGTCATGAAATAGTTCTTCATTCCGTTTGACACTTAGCAATTATTGGTGATCGAATTGATAGACGACTAAAAGTAAAATGATGCAAATAAATCTTGGTTTGAAAAATGAATAAAAAATAGTAGAAAAATATTATTTGCAGTTGAGTTTAATACATATCAGGCAATTGAATCTTTATCCTAAAAAAATAATTAAATAAAAACTGCAATTGAAACAATCAAAACAAAATCCACACGTTATAACGAGCAAATTGTCAGTCAAAGACAATCATTGAGGCGCAAAAAAGAGTTTGGACTTGTGATTAAGCCCCACAATTCCCGACACACATAAATAGATTACAGAACATCTCCACTGACGGACATATATTCGTATAAACGAAAGACAGAGTGTTAGCATTGGAAAAAAATTGACTTTGAGAAAAATGACAATATAGAAAATGAAGAAAATTGAATTGCTGTAGCAGTTTTGTTTCTAACTGCCCAACAACACTATTGCAGAGTGTCCAGAAGCCACATATTGTATGTGTATACGAGTACAATGTAAATGCACATATTACAGTTATTGTCAAAATCTACCCTTCTATAACTAGTAGATATGTATGTATGTATGTACATATGCAGTATATATATTATTTTGCCACATTGTTATACGAACTTTTTCTATCCATTTTTATTTCTTTTTTGTTTTCTGTAGTGGCCACCAGCAGTGCTTGTGTCCACTATCGACGCCATTTGTGACAACTTAACATATGAACATCCGTCCAAAGGCGCAATAAGCCATGGAACGACTCTCCGACCTACACCCTTCAACTCAATCGCTTTTCACCTGTTCCATTTTTATAGCTTTCTTTTTTGGATTATATTATATGTATGTATGTACGCGTGTATAAACTCGTATCGGTGTATAAAATACATACATATGTGGATGTACAATATATCTACACATACTCGTTTTTGTTTGTTTCGCCTCAGTGGCAGCTCAATAAGCCCAGTGAAGCATTGAGGATTTCCTTGTCTGACTGAGCGTCAATTTATTACTTTTCTTTGATGCTGCCTCCGTTGGTTAAGTGATGTTGTTTTGGAACTTTTTCTATTATAACCATGGTTGTTGCTTTTGCTTTCAATCTCTCTCTCTCTTTCTCTCTCTTCAGGCACCTGCTTTAAGAAAATACATGGGAGATCTGTGGATAGTAACCTCATTTTTAATAACGGTGTTAAAAGCATTGTATTGTTATTTGGAATAGTGACCTTGGTGTAAATTATGAGTCGATATTATGAATAGTGAATCTTATCTGGTACTACACAATAACTGAATTTGTATCCCACTTTATATAATATATAGATTTTGATCAATGTATTTGTTTTAGAGGAATTGCTAGTCCTTAGGATATATAAATATCTTTTTTTTATTGTTGCACCTGCACCGCAAAATGTGTAAAGCAAAAAAGTGTATCAAAAATATTTTTGAAAAGCTTGATGGTCTTTTGCTGTTTTCTTTGGGTTTATAATTCTTTTTTTTTTTTGCACCCGACCTGGAGTAATCCAAAACTAACAACAATCTATACATAAAATATGGTCCAATTAACACTGCGACGTCCTAGGGCTCGACCATACACTCCATCTCTGCAGTAATCCATGAAGTACATACATGAAATTAAATTTGAAATTAGTCCAAAAATTATTATAATATATTGTGGAGTATATACATACGAAGAATGATATTCGGACATAATTTATAGTTTACAACACAAATCGTTAAATTAATATTTATATAACTTATTTAAATTTACGCGCTTGCTATATTTGCTTTGAAATGTACGTGTATATACATACATATCGTATGTGTGTACTCGTATATGTTCAAACTTATACATGTCCTCTACGTTAGAGCAAAGCACACTGACGAAACGAAGCTGACTAAATTTCAGTTAATTCTAGAGGCGTACCTATTAGATTACTCCAATGCACTATATGATCCAAAAAATTGTGCAGGGTTGTGGAGAAAGAGTGCTCGTAAACCCTCTCCCTCAACAAACTCCCACTCTGAAACTGCAAATCAATGAAGAAATTAAAGGAGTAAATACCCTATATGCACAGTTTGTTTCAGAGACTTGAAGTAATATTAGAAGCATCCATACGAAAATAGGAAAATATTATAAAGTGAAGAGCGTCTGATCCAAAAAATGGGTGAAGTTTATGCAGAACTCAGCAATCTAAAAATAGCAATGAAAACTATTGATAAGAGAGTGAGAGCGCTAGAATCGTTGCGCTGCGAAAGTAATGACCAAAACATAGAAGTCAAAACTTTGTGTCAACAAATTGATTAGTTGGAGAAAGCGTTGATGGCGACAGACATAATATTTTCCGGGATCCGCTTACAAGCGAATTTACCATAGTTGTTTTCTGATCCGTACTCTTCAACAGCACAGCGAAGCGACAAAAGTACTGCAGCTGCTAGCTGAATATGTAGTATATATACCATACATACATGTATTTTCCTTTATGTACATACAGTGGAGGGGGGAGCAAAAGTGATTCCACGATCAACGTTTTCATGTTTGAGCTCACATAAATATTAAACGAATAAAGTAAATGACAAAACTTTTTTTATTGAACGCCTTGTTTATTTTTTACAATTAGGCGTATATAGCCAAATAGAAAAAGAAAAAATGGTATAGTTATGATTTAAAAACCAAGACAAGCGGCTTGTACTCAGTTTCGCACCAACCGTTATTCGCTCATATTTTTGCTCTTCTTACTTTCTTATCAGTAATAGACCTGCAGATTTACCGTTAAGTGCCCTTTGCATTTATTATTCGTTGTCAGAACTCAGAAAATCACTCTCTTCTACTAGTTTATAGTTGATTTGTTGAATTTGAAACTTAGTCTCTAACTATTCACTGAAAAATGAAGAAGCTGTCTTCTGATAAAGAAAATAGTATTATCCCCCTGACTAAAAGTGGGTGTTCGACCTGCATTATTGCTAGGAAGCTGCAAATTAGTCAATCAGTGGTTGTCAAGGTGCAGAAAAGACAAAAGGTTTGCGCTGAAAAGAAGTTGAATGGTCACCGTTGCGTTCTAACAGACTTTGACGCTCGACTTACACGGTGTGTCCCAAAAATAACCGAACTTTATATTTAAATGATACAACATACAGCGCCATGTATTGAAAATTTGCAACATTAAAAAGATACATTCATCCTCTTTCAAACGCACCTAACTTCATGTAAGTCGGATGACAGATGTAAAAGTGACAGCCGTTTCAATAAAACCAAAAGTGTGCTAATGGTTCCTAAAAAAAAAATGGAATAAAGAGCAAATATAAAATTTTGTGTCAAATTTGAAAAAAAATTGAAATTGAAGTTTGAAAAATTTAAAAAAAAATTAAAAAAAATGAAGCAGCCGTAACCGAGGTACTGAAGAACATTTCTATAAATGACATAAAAAAATCTATGCATGCGCCAGTTGTTCGTTCCAAACGTTGTGTTGAGTCAAATGGAACCTATTTTGAATAAATAATAACTTTCAAAGGTAATATAATGTGTATTTTACTATTTTATATCCAAAAAGTTCGGTTATTTTTGGGACACACCGTGTACATTTTATTCTAAGCAACGGCGGATGATTTTTTATGAAGAGCCTTGATTTCATGTCATAAATACACTCGGAGGAGTTAACATTCCCTGCCGATGGGCGACCGCAATTAGAAAATTTAATTTAATTTTTTATTAAATAAATTTCTATAATTTTTAGATGTTGGTCTAAACAGTATTCAAACCTTCGGCCTTCGGAATGGCAGTACGCATTGCTAACCACTCGGCTATCGCGGCCGCCCGTCATTAATTAGCATGACAAAATTAAATACTGTTACATGTCGATAACATCTACATAGAGCCAGAAGCAGTTTCAGTTTAGTGTTATGGTCCCTTCATTCGTGGAAGAACATCAAGAAGCATACCACAATTCGGAGGAGGAACACTGCCAAAAATCGAAGTGTCAATAAAAATTAAGGACCTATTTGGAAACTATTTCTACTGAGCGTTGGTTAACTAATGATATTCTAGTACTTACAAAAGACCGATGCAGGGCTGGTAAATATTGGAATCACGCAAAATGCATCTACGTTCAGCATCAATGAGAGCTTAGCTACTCGTCACAGCAATTAATTTCGTCTCTTCCAGTTGCTGAAGAGAATGTTATAAAGTGTGCTTCTAGTATAAAATATAATCCAATTGGGGTGGATGATCGGATTTTTTTTTTCTGAATCTAATACTGCCGTACATATGCCTACACACGTCGTTTTTAATATGTAATAACCTCCTATACGTTTCCAAGTTTGGAAATTACCAACGTCATTCCGGTTGTTAAAGGTAATTCTTGTAACGCTCCCCAAAACTTTAGGCCCGTCAGCATCTTACCAATATTACCAAATGGTTTTGAAGAATTTGTTTCCTCTCAGATAGTGTCATTCTTGCGTCTCAATAATTTTTTGAGTTCAATTTCAGTCTTTTATTAAAACTGTAAAGTTATTTTGGTTTCAACACAACATTAATTAACCTTATGAAAAGCTGCTTATCGAACAGATATCATCGAATTCAGTGTGGAGATGTACAAGTAAGTTCACATCGCAGAGAAATAACCTCTGGAATTACCCAGGAATCTATTTTGGGGCCAATACTTTTAAGTATATTTATTGATGGATAAACAATGCCATTGGCTGCATAAATTATTTTATTCATCTACATACATACATATATGCTGATGATACTCATATTTACCTCTCACGTCACATTAGTCTTGGCGAAAATTTAATAGCTAGATTAAACGAAGATTTAATGAGAATAGAGGAATGGTCTGCCTAAATGCCAAGAAAACGAAGTCACTTCCGATTAAAGGTAATTAATTATATTGATTTCAGTATTCTGTCATCAATTGTTTTGAACGAGGTTGAACTAAAATTTGAATATGTTGTAAGTAATCTTGGATTCAAAATTAACTTCCGTCTCAGTCTCCGACTGATACTCACCGCAAGTGGACATATTTTCAGACTGTGTTTCTTTCTGTGCTTGATCAGCTCTCTGCTTCCTACTTAACACTATTCTTTTGTGTTCGTGACTTTAAACAGAAAATATATCCCCAATGGCCACTGGGCCACCAAATTTGGAGGACAATAGGTTCGCTATGCTTGCTGAACGTCCCCAAACCAAATGTAAAAAGACAACATAAAAGCCTCTAATATTCCCTGAATTACCAAAAACTAAACAGGAAAATCCAAAATTCATCACTATATCAATAATTGATTCAACTAAATCATTATCAAAGTACTCATGTTTTGCAGTTCATAAAGCATTGGAAGTGGTAAGCAAAGAAATAGTTTCCATTTCCGAACTACGGGATGGTAATTTGTTGTTGCTAGTTAGAACCCCAACCATTGCACAAAAATTCTTAGCTACGTAGCGATTGAATGGAATATGCGAAGTAGAGGTAAAGTTTCATGATAATCTGAACTTTTCAAAAGGTACAATATATGCACCATGTCTCAACGATGTTCCATGTATAAATTACCCGAAAAAATAGAGGTATCATGGCGCTCAGCCCGTGTAAAACCATATTTCCCAAATCCCATGAGATGTAAATCATGTCAACTTTTAAGGCACACCATTAAGAGCTGCAATCGCTCTGAAACTGCTGAGAGCATTAACACTGCTCAAACATCTCTTACTCCAAATGCCAACGACGACTTACACCCCCCACCAACCTCCTCTTTCGATGTTCAATCATATGCTACTCCACAAAATAACTACACCATAATTCCTAACAACCAACCTCTCTCTTATAGTGCTCTCAATTCCACCTTCCAAAGCATTATTAGCTACAAATCAAACAATTAATCTCTCCCATCAATTTATAAGTGAACTACAATATTACCACACTGCAAACGCTTCTCTCAACAAGTCGCAAACCAACTCAATAACAACTCAAGAGCACAGTCTACAAATTATGCCAACCTCAGACGACGAAAAAATGTAATCCATTTTTCCTTGTCCTTTGATTCGTATCTCTACTGAATGTTTAACATACTACTACCAACCAAAGAGGCTTGGTACTAGAAGATTTAATTCTTACTGAGAACTTAACCATATTGAGCGATGGTTCTCCAACGCATTTTTCGACCCATAATTCCTTCACCCACGTCGATCTATCTATCTGCTCTACCAATATTGCTCCAAAAGCAAATAGCCGAACACTCGGCAGCTTATAGGTATGGCCAAAGTTTTTGACAGGGAAAGCTGACTGGTCCAAATTTACTCAAAATACAATTTTGTTCTGTGATGAACTCCCGGTATCTCAAAACATTAATAAAGAGGTCGCTAATATCACTAAAATAATTAGGTCGGCTGTGCACCTTTCAATTCCGCAAACTGCTTACAGACCTTACAAAAAAATTGTCCCATACTGGACAAGCGAGCTGAACAACTTAAGAAATTTAAAACAGGATAACAGAAGCCAACCTGGTCTTATATAAAAAAGCAAATGCCATTTTTCGTAAAAAGTCTAAAGAAGCAAGACGAATGAGCTTCGAAAAACTTACTGCAGAAATAAATCCCTCTTCTAACCCTAAAAATGTTTGGTCGGACATTGAAATGCTCACAGGTTCATATTCCCAAAATCATATAAATTCAATTAACAGCCCTACTGGACCTGTAGCTGGCCCCAAGGCGATTGCCGAACTTTTTGGCTCCACTTGGTCTAGGTATTCTAGCGACTCAAACTTTACTTCAGCTTTTATAGCAAAGAAATATGAAACATAAAGTTGCACTTACAATCAGCCAAACTCCCCAGCTAAAATAATAGAATCAGAAATCGCGTATCCAGAATTCGAAAGTACAATCTCTTCACTATCTGGAAAAACTCCAGACCATGATAGAATTTCGTATGATATGCTAAAAAACTTGCCTTGTGAGGTTAAATCAAGATTAATCAATGTGTACAATAATATTTTAACTACCGGAATTTATCCTCAAAACTGGAAAAACGCAACAGTTGCACCCATACCAAAGTCCATTAACCCATCATCAGAAGCTTTAGATTATAGACCGATTTCGCTTATATGCTGCATGAGTAATTACTCGAAAAAATTATCTCGAAGCGCATATGTGGTATATTTCCAAACATCGCTTAATTTATTCACATCAGCTCGCCTTTAAGGAAGGGCATGGAACTTCCGACGCTCTCCTACTTTCTGAAAATTTCGTATCATAAGGTTTATCCTCCCGCAACCATATATCAACGCTCAGTCTGGATTTTGAAAAGGCCTTCGACCGTGCCGGAGCCCACATAGCTCTGCGACAATTAGAAAAATGGAAATTCGGTAATAAAATATACCATTTTATCAAGTCATTTCTCACCAATCGAAAATTCAAAGTAAAAGTAAATAACGCGTTTTCTAATTTACACAACCAACAGAATGGAATCCCACAAGGATCCCCCCTTTCTGATACGTTATTTACTATTGCTTTCGACGAAATTAGCCACATAATTACCAAACATAAAAATATTTCACACATTATCTATGCGGATGACGTCCTACTCTATTCTAAAATAAGTAATTTAAATACTGTTAAAAATAAATTTCTAAACATACTAACCGACATATCGAAATGGTCAATCTGCTCAGGAGCAAATCTTTCACTTAATAAATGTAAATATTTTCATATGTGCCGTAAACAAAAATGTACCGATTTACATCAAGTTCATAATAATATCAACATTGTAAACGTTCCTAGCTTACGTTTTCTTGGAATCGTTTTTGACAAACGTTTTACATTTAAGGAACACCGCCTAAGCCTAAAAGAAAGCCGATCTGTTAGGTTAAATATTATTAAATACTTATCTTCTAAGCATTGTCTAATTCATCCAAATACTTTAATAATTGCTGTTAAGGCTTTAATTTTATCGAAAATTGACTATGGTTTACCAATATACGGACATTGTGCAAAGAGCAACATAAAAATGATTTTTTCCACGTATCATGCTGCCGTTCGAAGGAGCATTCATGCATTTCCAACATCCCCGATTCAATGCTTCTTGGCGGAGGCTGGAATGACCACCTTACAGGAAAGAATAGAATACACCACCATGAGGCTTATGCCAAAAGTCTTCCTCTGCAGAAATAGTATTCTACACGACACTATCGCAACAATGTGGAACGCTAACAAAGTACCAAATCGTAAGCCAACGCTTTTTAGAGTGCTTGAATATGCTAAAAATCTAGGAATAACCTTGCCACCCTCTTTACTGGCTGTTGCCAATTCTCCACCTTGGCACTTATGCTACTCTTCATTTCTTCTCGGCCTTTCGAATTTTAGCAAATCAACCACAAGTCCAATAGAATACCAGCGGCTTTTTGAGGAATACAGAGCACCTTACCGGAACGAATTGCAAATGTACTATACCGATGGATCAAAGTCTAAGCACCACACGTCGTTCGCGGAAGTTCAAGCTGATGGGACAACAGTAATCGCAGGGCACCTGCCAAATTACTGTTCAGTGTATACGGCGGAGCCAGTGACAATACACAATGCAATACTCTTAGCCACAAAATCTAACAACAAGACGATAATCTGCACAGACAGTATGTCAACGATCTCTGGAATTATTATTATCGCCAACAAGTCACCCCTAATATCTGAAATACGGACCAACCTAATAGAAAACCGCAAGAAAATCAAAATTATGTGGATTCCTGGTCACGCTGGCATTAACAGCAATGAGTTAGCGGATCAGAAAGCAAAAGCCGTTGCAAACGGATCGTTATTTACTTTTATATATATGGTGAAAGGGGATATTTTCCTACTCATCGATAACTACTTCAAAGACCAGAAAACAGACTCTTGGAACAGAGCGCAACACCAATATTCGAATATTAATATAACTGGCTCAAAACCACACCTTCCGCCGATCTGCCGAACGAACGATATTATTGCCTTCAATCGACTTTGGATCGGGCACACCATTGCCACGCACTCGTACCTGCTGAATGGTTCAAGTGCACCCCACTGCGTATACTGCACTTCACCATCGCCTACAGTTAAACATCTATTTAGATGAATGCACGAATTTCAGTGCTATTAGAAAAACAATTTTTGGCGACCAGCATGTTTCGGAATTTCTTAAGGAACCTTCACATGAAAACATCCACAAGGTAGCTGATGGCAAATGTACTAAAGAGTTAATTTAATTTTAATCTTAATTTAAATTATTTTATCTTACATAAAAAAGCTAGTGTTTCTTTCTCTGTAAAATAATAATTGTAAGATTATTTTTATTTATAATAAATAAATAAATAAATTTCCGTCTAATAATATAAATATAATATATATATATTTGGTTTTAAGAAACTTATGGCATACATGTGATTGTTTACCGATTTGCATAAAACCTGTACTAATTCAGTCCTTTATTGTTGTTGAAAAGATTTTTTTGCTGAACACAAATTAAAAAATTTTGGAAACGTCGTATAGTTAAGCTCTGACGTGCTACGAACTTTGGTGACGGCAGAAATTTCAATAAATGCCAAATCGTGCTCTTTGAACGAAGTGGGTTGCAAGAAAAAAATAAAATCAGAACATAAATATTGGAAATTCAGTATATTTCAATAGATCATGGTACCTTGGGCTATCCTGGATCGCTGATTACGAATCTGAAGATGGATTTCAAAAGTTCAAAAATGCAGATATAATATTGCTAAGCCCCTACCTTGCTACTTTTTATTGAAATATAGTAAATTATTACAACAAATCTTATATAATTTAAAGTTTACTTTTAGGCAATAGGAAGAGAGCGTCAAAGTATTGTACAATATGATAAATAAAATATTGACTGAGGTTGCTATACATGTACTGCTAATTCCCCTATAGCCATTGGATGAATATGCAAGCGTTTCTTTTGTTATAGAGCAGGAGTATGTCTCATCCATTCAGGCATTACGATGAATGATCGTGTGATTTCTTGCACTTGAAGTGTCGGCCAAATCGGATATTTCTGCGCCAGTTTCTCCCTTTCTCTCTCTCTCTCGCTCTCTCTCTCTCCCTCTCTCACTCTTTCTCTTCAAAATGCGTTTATGCCTTTCAATAACTTCCGCTTCACGGCAGTTTAGTCTTCATTCCTTTTTTTTCGACGGATCCATTGAATAGCTGTTGCAGTCAGGCGCGTGGTATCACCTACACCACGTTTCATTAGCTTCAAGCCACACGCTCTTTCAACAACTCATATTTCTATCTTATTTCACTGATAATTTTTTGCATAATTCTTCTTTCTTTACTCAGTTTTTTATTTATATGCACTTGTAAATAATAGGTCAAGTAAAAGGTTCGTTCGGTTGTTTTTATTGATTTTTCAAAATATGATAACTTTGTGTACATTTGTCCGATTTATGTCAAATATGCGCCGTTTTATTCATAAAATTGTTGCCAACGGGATGCCAACTTCATTATACCACTCTCGTAGAAGGCTGCGTCCCTATTGGCAAAATACTCGGAGAACCAATTTTCACAGGCCTCTCTTGAGGCCAACTACTCACCATTCACGCGTCCGCCATGGTCAGAGAAAGATGGTAATCACTTGGTGCCAGGTCCGGACTATAAGGTGGGTGCATTAGGATCTCCCATCCGAGCTCCTGGAGCTTCTGGCGTCACACCAAAGACGTGTGTGGCCTGGCGTTGTCCTGATGGAACACAATTCGGCCTCTGTTGATCAAAGATAGCCTCTTCTGGATGAGTGCTGCCTTCAAGCGGTCCTGTTGTTGGCAGTAGAGGGTCGAATTGAGCGTTTGGCCATAGGGGAGAAGCTCGTAGTAGATGATTCCTTGCCAATCCCACCAAACACACAGCAAAACCTTCCTGGCCGTCAATCCTGGCTTGGTCACCGTTTCCGCCGGCTCAACGCTTCAGAAATGGGTCGATTTTGTTACAATTCAGCAGCGATTCGCAGATGGAAATTAGGTCCATCATGTTTTTTTGTGTGGCACCCAAACATCGAGCATCTTTTTGAATCCAAGGTTATGCAAATAGTTCCAAGCGGTTTTCTGGTTTATCTTTAGTTCCACAGCAATTAAATAAGTGCTCACGTGACGGTCTGTTTCCACTATTTCCATGATTTTATCGCAATTTTCGACGACAAGTCTCCCGACGCGTGGTGCATCTTTGACATCGAAATTACCGGAACGGAACCTAGAAGCCACTTTTGTGCTACACGTTCGTTTACAGTATCGGGCCCATAAACTAAAATAATTTTCTCAGTCGCTTTGACAGCTTTTTCGCCTTGATCGAAGAAAAATTGTAAAATATAGCGAATTTTCTCTTTGCTAGTGTCCATCTTTGACGAGCGCTCACAACGTACTGAGTCAATCAATCCAAAAACTGTCAAAGACATACTTTTAGTGCAAATAAACGCGTTTTCAGCGCCGTATAGTATGACATGATGCGACACGTAACATGGAATCAAAAATCTTCTGTAAAACTTAAATATATTAACACATGTTGTATTGTGTGGGTGTACGTAAATGTATACCTATATATATGTTTATATGTCTAATTTCGACTTTAAAATTGCTTGTACGCGCTTCCCTTTATTTGTCTGGGCACTCTTGGCTGCTGTGCACAGGAATATAAATTCAAGTGGTGACTCGTGCGGTTGTGCTCCCTGCGGCGTGTCGCGCACTTCAACTGCTTCACTTTAACCATACATTTGCACCCACAGAAATTTCTTCCCTTAAAGGCCAAATTAAATAGTACATTGTGAAGTAAAATGTTTGTAATTCTCATAATAAAGGTTCGAATAAGTATAATGGTAGAGACTAAAAAAGATTTAAAACTTTTGTAAATATGTTACATTGATAAATTATTAATATTAATTAAGAAAATCAAATAAAATAAAACAGGAAGTAAAAATATTATAGTACAGCACATGCTTATAGACTGGTCGCACTCTTTTGATTTTAAATAATAAAGTTCCAAGGTGACGGATCTTAAAATAAATAAACAGATCAGCTTCGCTGTTATGCGAAGAGGTTATTAGAAGAGCTTTAATTATTTTATACTTTAATAATTGTTATAGTACTATACGCTATGAAGAAAAATGTAACTCTGTAATAAGTTGTTGCGCCTCGTTCTATGACAATTTTTCGTTGGAAACTTTTGCATTTCTTAGGCCAAAAGAATACCAATAATTATTTAGAATATTATAATAATTAAATTATTCATATTAATCACCATCCCTTTTTACTGAATAATTAATTAACGGAAATCCCGTTCCCTGTATTGTGGAGGACCATGAACTCAACATACTCCGCTACGATGATAAACAATTTAAAATGATCGAATGAAGGTATGAAAAAATTAAGAAGGGCTTCGACTTGACCTAGTTTAAAACTATTCATTCACAAGTTTTTTTTTTATTTTTAATAGTGTACAAATTAACAAATCCGCTTAATTATACCCAATGAGACTGAATACGCAGGGTGTAATAACTTTATACAGCAGACGGATATATTCGTACGAGCAGCATAAAATGATCAACATTGATATAGAGACCTACGTGTATTTCAAACAACAGAGAATGATACAGTTGAGTTACTGTGTCTATCCATACACATGAGATAACTTTATTAAATATTGATATGTTTATGTATATGTATATGTTTATGTATATTGTATTTTATATATTATATTTGTATTATATTACGTTATTAAAAAAGTGTTTTTTACGCGCATGTGTATATACACTTAAATTTTTATATGAAAGCTGAAAAACACTGCTACCTGCTCTATAAACAATTGTATATACATACAAATGATCATAATAAACAAGATAATATATCTAAGGTAATACTGCAAATGAAAATCGAACCCAAAAGCCTACATTTGATAAGGGGTCTCACAGAGATAGATTTCATAATCCTTGAACCCAATGGTATAAATATAAGTACCGAATAAAAATCAAGCGAACAACACACTCATCTTTCATAAAACGGCAAAATCGAGATTACCTCTTCCCTACTTATTTGTGATTGAAATTTCTTCACCACTAAGGCTTTCCTTTGCCAACCAACCAAAGCGTATGAAAGCAGCCACGAAAGAAAATTGACATCGAATGAATCAATAAAGCATACGACAAAATTTAAGCACCATATTCATTCACCACAAATTCATTGGAACCAGTTAGGCAAGGTATATGTATGTAGCATAATACATATATTTAATAATACGTAAGGTATATGTAACGGTACGAAAAGCGTTAGTCAACGACCGTCGGTAGCAACCAGGCAAAACATTATGGAATGTGCAAGGACAAGTAATCGATACCCAACGATACTTGTGCCAGGCAGTGATTTAAGGATTCTTAACGGAAAAAAAAAAAAATATATATTTCTTCCACTTATTTTTTAAAACGCTTCACTGCATTGAGCAGTACACGGGAGTGCGCTGGTGCATGCCAAATACAAATCCTGCTTTTGTAAATTCTACCCGTTCAACAACACCACTTTCCTTACTTCTATTTAGAATATTTTTTCTCCCGTTCTCATCCGCTTTGCCTCTCCAAAATCGCTTGCCGCTTCCTGCTTCCGCCGACCAACTAGCTCTCTGCCACTTAAGCTGCGCTTAACTGTTTTTGGTTGGTCGCTAACCGCAAATCGCGTACTAAACAAAATCCTTTGTGCGGAGAAAAATCCAGAAATGCTTGCACCAAAAAACGCAAATGCTTATAAATACTTCATGCAAATAGTTGGGGAATATGAAAAAGGCGTACACACAACAACCGCAAAAAACAAAACAACACTTTAAATAACTATAACAAAAAGTAAAATGAAAGAGCGCAGAAGGACTAAAAAATTCAAATTCACTTATATGCTGTCCCAAAAGCTCAACAAATGGGCTGGTGGGGGAGGGGTGTGCGTTTAATGGAAGAGGAGAAAACAAACGGATCAACGCATGGTTGGGTAGGACGCATTGACCGACCAGCCATCACAACAAGCTCGGCTCTGGGAGTACCACCACAGTCCTTGGTGTTGTTGTATTTTTTTTTTATTAAGTTTATGTGTTTGTCAAATGCTTCGGTTGCTGACCATCATCCTGTTGCCAATTTTGCCTATTTTTATGGATTATCTATGGTTTTTTTGTTTTTGTTTGCTTTTACGTCGCTTCTGTTTTCATTTTGGTTTGTATTTCACATTTATATATGCTATTTATTTATTAAACAACTTTTGCTTAGCAATTTTTTGTGGTTTTTAGTTAATTTTTCATTTGTTTATTTTCGCTTTGTTTGTTTGGGATTTTAGCGTTGGCAGTGACCGCAATGGACTTTATGCAAAACTCGCGATAAACTTGCCACTGAAATGTTATGGTAGATGTGCATATGTATGGATAACTATGTGTGTCCCTTCATAGACCAAAAAATATATATGAACAATTGATATACTTCGTAAATAAGTTTCAGAATATTTTCTTTTAAATTGTTTCCAACCCGAAAATCTGGTGAAAAACAACACATTGCATTTCTTTCATCTCTATGTCAGTGTGGTTGCCTGCCTTACTAATCTTCTCGATTTATTTCCATATCCCTTTTTTACTTGATCGTATTGTCTTATTATTTGTCTATCACTTTGATCGGCAAAGACGTTACTTAGGAAAAAAGCCAAGATTTCCGCACAAGAAAAGCCATGAAGCTACTTGGCTGATCAGCTTGCAAACCGTATGTGACGGCTCACAACAGCTATGCACCCTTACATCAATCGAAACAGTGCTCACATTATGGTCAGACTCGTCGATTTTCTTTATTTTTTTTCTTTTCGATCTTCCACACAGTGGGAAATATTTTACATCAAAAGTACCAGAACGAAATCGACGAAACCAAAGTTATGCTAGATTAACTGTTACATCATCAGGCCTGTCTATCTGAAACAAGCGCTCAAACACTACTGAGTTAAGTGATCAACACTTCTCCCATTATATTATTCATTATTTTTTAGTACGAAATATATTCTTTCTAACAACATCTAGAGTAATACAATTGGACTTAAAGAACGCGAGGTACAGATGACTTAAGACATCTATTAATATAGGTATGACTTTTTACTTGACCTAAATAAATTTTATATTTGAAGTCGACAAATTCAGTACGTCATGCAAATGGTGCCACTCGTCTCGGTTGGGCGAGAGGTAATCGGTGGGTTTAATATTATTATAATTAATCCGCGTAGTTGCATAAATTAAGTTTATTTATATATTATATATATATAACGAAAAACCCTAAAAAATTATTTTGTTTAGCTATCTTGTTTTAATAAAGCTTAGAGTAGGCAAGTAATAAATGTGATAACCAAAGGTTGGATATTGGAGGAGAAACTCGGCCAAACTCCGGGCAGCTGATGGAGTTGCATGATGGTCAGACTCCCAATTTGATATTAGAAATACAATCAGAAGTAGAAACAAAAGTATCGATGATTTTATGCAGCCATTGCAATTAGGTGCCTCTCAATCTAGTATCCATTTAGAAACTAAGCTTATATTACTAATGAAGTCACAATTAAATCAGGCCCGAATACATTTGCAATTCAAAAATATGATTATCTTATTACTTTAAACGAGCAATTCACACGATTACATACGTTTGTATATATACAAAACTGTTCCGAAAACGGGTCTAACGATTTCGATGAAATTCTGTACACGAGTACTGTTTAGGCTTTCAACGCAGCAATTATTATGATGTAACCTTTGAGAGTAGTCGCTCAGGGTTTCCCACTTATTTGAAATGAGTTTAAAGTTTAATAGAATAGCGCAATATGAGCAGTAAATGGTTCGCTGTTGAAATCTCATTAATGTGATATATTTGAGAATATGTAGGTTTCTCACTTGGGGTTGTCACCTACTTAGGTGTTATCTCGGAGAATAGTCGCATGAGGTTGCTATCTATTGAATATTATTCAATATTCACATGAATACTGAAATGATACAGATCAGGTTATCATACCAGCGAATTGTATATATGTATTATTAATTCTCAGACAATAAAATAATTAAAATTTTTTCAACTATTGCGTGAGAATTGCTTTAGTTAGATTTTTTAGAAATATTTTATACAAAGTTTTTAATTTCAAAGTATTTTCCTGTAAAGTATTGGGGACTTGAATGCAAGGAAAATCCTCGCCATACATGCAATATCATAACAGAAAATTTAATATTCGAAAATTAACATGAAATAATAATATAAATAATTTAAAATCAAACTAACTTTTATTTAATTTATAATAAAACTTACCTTACTCGGTTACCCTACTGCTGGTCTTTTTATAATACCTGCAATTATTGGTATTTTACTTATTAATGTCAGCAATTCCAACATTCTTGATCGGATCCAAAAAATTAATTTTTTTCTTAAATGCATTCTAAAACTATCCACGAATATGTCCTCAAAATTTCACTAGCCAATTCGAGATATTTTAGAAGCTAGAGCAGTTTTAGTGAGGTTTAGCGTCCAGTACGATCGAATGATCGGGCAGAATTTTGAAGCGCGTTTTCTCGAGTTTTCATTTTTGCAAGTGTTAGAAAACGGTGCCGGTGATAGCATAAAGAATATCGAAAAGTCAAGGTGATCTAGCTTCAGTATTAAATTATTTCCATTTGAATTAAAAAAGTTGGACAAAAGTATTATTTAAACTATTTTTTTTTTGTAACTTGAAGTTAAATTTTTTTTCAGAAAAGTGATTTTTTTCAGATATCGAAAATTTTATTTTTTTCCATCTTCTTCGGTATTTTTTTAGTTCATATACCCTCTTAAAAATTAAAAAAAAAATGGTTCTACGTTTTCAGATGCATCGCATGACCTCCATCACCGGCATCGTTTCACGAGCTTAGACTGCAGCCGCTTCAGAAAACTCATCTCAACTTTGGAAAGTTCCAATATTATTTTATACCAAAATTTATTTTTTGAAATTTAAATATGTACATACATTATGGTCAGAAAAATTCGTTTACCGCAATAATTTCCTTCCATTTCAAAAATCTACTGCCGTAAGTTTAGGTTTTGTTTGCTTGAATTTAATTTGATTTTCTATTTGTAAAATACATATTAGTTCTCATGCTCTCACCTTTTAGCAAATTAGTTGAATCTAAAGAATAACAAAGGAAAGAAGTTCACAAATTAGCCGTGTGTAAGGTCAGCAAACGAGAATTGTCAGGCAACTTGGACAAAATTTATTTAAATTTCCTTTTCATATTCTTGTGTATTTTAGACCTTGAAATATGAATATACATATTTATTTTACTAAAAAAAAGTCCTGTCTCTCAGCTACTTAATATATCCTAAATCCATATTTTTTATTTAATTTCCTTCGTTAATATGACTGCTGTCATTGTGGGTTTTTATGTCAACAGCAGCTCACTTGCACCGAGATCCGAAAGACACCACGCCAAATTCATTCATGTAAATATCAATTTTTCTGCCTACCTTCAAATGTGCCACATTTTACTGTTGTAAACGTTTTTTTATTATATTTATTGTTCGAATGTTGCCTGGTACAGCAGCTGGAGCAGGTGCATAGCAAACGAAGCACAACTCCTGAGCAACCACACCACCAATAAACTTGGCAGCAGCGACAGTGACAAATATGCTGGCGGGTAAATATGGCGAGATGGTGCGAGTGGAAGAAATGCGCGAGATGGCTGTTTGGCTGTTTGGCGGTGCTGCGAGAGAATTCAAATGGATATAAAATATGACGCATGTGGCAGCAGTAACTCATTCATTTAAAGTGTCTTTTAAAAACGCAAATGAAACTTTATGGCATTCCATAACTCCTGCCACCAAATATGGACTATGATTTACTTTCCATGTAGGTATGTATGTATACTCGTATGCATCGTAAGTATATACAATAATTGCCAACAAGAAGAGTTTGGCAGAGGAACATTGTAGTTGTTGCAATTTAGTAATTTTTTTCATATCATGACTATTTGTGTGTACACGTATGTGTACATGCTCACTGGACTTGAAGACTTCGTACTTCGGTTTGTCAGTAACATTTTGTTAATAAATATATATATATTTATATTTTTCGACATACGGTTCTTACATATGTGTTCAATATAAACCGAAATACGCTGAGGTATAAATCAAATTAATTTTGCGCTCTTTTCATATTGTTATGTGAGTATGAGTGTTTGTGTTTAGAATGTGCGCAGCATTTGACACATGTGTTTTGAGTGCGTTTTAATTGCTCGAAAAGCAGGTGAACACAGAGATTTGTCTTAATTGCACCATACATACATACATGCATACCTAGCCACTGAATTGTGAAATTACTCAGCATCATCCAGTAGGGTGAGGGTCACCTGACGGGAGGAAATATGATACTACAAGAATTTACTGTTATCTTAAATATGCTGGATCTAACACCCGACACACATGGTTATAACGCAGAGATCCATGATTCATTCATTCGAAATTCCAAAGATTCAAGTCTATAGATAATTATTTTTTCTAATTGTAATCCTCCTCTGCAGGGAATGTGAAGCCCTACGAATATATTTCTAGCATGAAATAAAGGCCCCTAATAAAAACCAATCTGCCATTTGGATGCAGATCCTCATACCTGCAAATAGAGGCCGTAGCTCTATAATTATAGGTATTCCTGTATGGAATTGTTAGAATGCAGGGAAACTTGGTCCTCAGCAGATAAAGAATAACCTCCTTACTTTAATGAAATTCTGTCGCAGTGAATCGTAAGAAAAATAAAGTTAATCTAATTTTTTTCTCCCTGTAAACCTGGGTTCGCTTAGATATACTCGTATATATGGATGTGGAATACAGCTGCGGCCATCCTTCACTGTAACATTTTTATCGTTACAAGTGGAAAGAACTCGAAGAAAAAACACGAATCGCACACATAGGAGTACACCTAACCATCTGTGTTTAAAAAAAAAGTACTTTACTTTTTACGTTACTGTCCCTTTGGGCATATATACATACATGCGAAAAGCATGCGAAAGATTAGGTGTTGTTGCCGAAAAAATTGTTGTTCATATGTATTGTCAGTTATTTAAATTTTTGTTTTTTTGGAAATATGTACATACCATACATGTTTGTTTTTTGTTCGTGTTTTATTTTACACTAGCTTCTGACACACAGATAAGCCCAAGTGAAAAGCACCTGCGGGCATACGGATGCCGTTATAGATTGTCCACGTGTAGTGAAAAAAGGTATGCAGGGCATATGTATGTATACATATATAATATTTACTTGTGCATACATATCTATTAATGTTTGTGTTTGTACATAGGCTCACCGTGGGCTAATGCAGCCTAACTCAAATAGTAATTTACGGAGAAAAATTCGATGATTTTTTCAATATAGATTGTATAAGGTACAACAATTTACACCGTTAAAATGGTAATATATAATAATCGTCACCAAAAATATTTGTTTAGTTTTCTTTACTTTTATATAAAACACCGACGAAATTAAAAGATTATACAAGATATATTTAATTGACACGAATCCAGCTTAATAAAAACTGAACCAAAATATTTATTAAGTGAAATCAAGAATTTTGAATAAATTTTCAACTAAAATTAAGTTAATGTTTTCAAAGGCTCCAAATTTTTCCACCAAAATGAGTGACTATATGTCGTTTTGTCTTACTGCGTAGATTTTTATACTTCCATTTTATGTCGAAGATTCTGGAACTCAGACTCAGACTTTTAACAAGCTCCATTAAGATATTTCATTTTTCACTTACATACTCGTATATGGTTCGATTTACAAACGGTGGTAGGAGGTAAAGAGTCAATAAATGGTTATTGAATCATGACAGGTTTAAGAATAGAGTTTCTTCAGAGGTGCAGAATTGGCTTTACATGCATTTGAAATCCCGGAGAAGTGGAAATGCCACGTGATACAAAACAATGTTCAAAATATATATTTTCCCGAAATATTTCATATGACGTTCGGGTTTTTGTCGCTTTTTTCGGCAACGTTAAGCATTAAGCTGGGCTTTCATGAAAACAGTACTGTATCGTACGACCGAATTACATAAACACGAAAAAATTTAAGCTATCCAAAAAATGTTAAAAGGTCATAGATAATAATGGTCCATACTACTTCATTAAATTTAATTTTCAATAATGAATAATTTTGCTCAAATATATATTTTTCATTTATATTATTTTTTAAAGAAATAATTTTATGCAAATGAATGAAATCGACAAATATTTCATACAGATGGTACTATCGATCCAAGCCCTCCAGAACAAGGAAATGCAATTAAATTGTCTTCAGATTTATTCTACATTCGTAATTACTACCACTATGTGAAAGATTACTGCTAATATTTTTGATATAAAATCGACGAGAATTTACTAAACTAACTTCAGCCGCACATATAAAAAATAAGTCGTAGCTTTAAAGTAATTTCAGTAAAAAATAAAAATAATATCTATCATAATTAAGCGGTTATTGCATTTGGACACTGACATTTCACTTCTAAATATTAGTTATGTAAATTAAATTGTAATAACTTAAAACACTCATACTTGTTTTATAAGAAGTTATCAAGGTTTTACTTTAAAAGAGAGTCAAGTATAGGAGAATTCTTTTAATTTGTTGGTACATATTTCATCAAATCTGTTCCGAATTTTCTTCAACGTAATTTTCCTCTCATTTGCTCCCTTACGTATTTACTCAGGCATTACTTATTTTCTACTTTAGAACAGAGTTTTTGTGTGTGCTTTTTCATGTTTTGCTGACTTACCCACAACAAACATGAAGTTACGCCTAATTAATAGCAAAACTTCGTACACTCTGAACTTGCAAGTTGCCAAAAGTTGCGTTTACGCCCTGTTGAGACTGTTGTATGAGAAGCTCACATAAAGGATACAATGCCAAACAAAACAAAGTTGTGCTTGAAACGCCCCAAGAACGAAGTACAAAACTGATTAATTGCGACTGAGGTGCACTCTCCTCCAAGACAAATTTGTTTATGCTAATTTCGTGAAATAAAATAAAAACAGGCGGTTTATAGCACATTTGTGAAGTGCACACTTTGCGGAGGTGGGCTTTTGGTTTCTCTGTCTCCCCGCACGTAGAAATTCTGTCCGCGTATTTCGAACTCCATTGACCAAATTGAAAGCAAAATTGGAAATATAAATTGCTTTAAAATGCCCTCATGGCAACAGATCTGCTACGAATTGCAGTGTCAATGTGCAGTGTTGCTGAAAAATATTGGCTTCCAGCAAATAAAATAAAATAATTGGTATTGTGTGACGTTGAGCACTGATGTTGCAGCTTGGCAGTGCCTCCTGAAGCTGATTTTATAAGAAATTATAAGCAACCAAACCGAGTTGTAAATCCACTGCTGTACATTTTCAGCATTTGTTTGCATCGTTACATGCGCCCTTATGTACGTATGTTGTGTATGAGCACGCTAACTGACTTGGACACTTACACGTATGACATTGGCTTTGCCGTTAGTTAGCTTCTACATAAACATTCATATGTACATATACGAGTATACCTACATAGCCATTTAGTTTCCTGGTAAGCGACTATGCGATATGAGTTCTTGTGTGCACAAATATGTTTGTAATCAATGTTTCCCACAAATAAATACACATGTGTGTTTGAGTGCGATATGAGCTCGCAAAGCGGATAATAATAATTCCATATGAAAGTGCCACTTGCTGCTGTTACTTTCCATTGCTGCTGCAATCACTAAAATTCTTATCTCATTGTATGCAGTAGACGACGACGACCGAGTTACAACTACAACATTGTGTGTGGTTATAATTCAAATGTAAGCAAAAAAGTAACAGCAACAACTTATGTTGACAGCACCGCAAGCGCTTGGAAAGTGTTCGCACTTGAATCTTTACCTAGAAATGCTCTGGCTTAGAGATGGAATTCGTTAAAAAATCTTTATTGTTGTTGGTGTCATTGGCTTTGCCACTGATAATTTACTGATAAAAATTCTGGTATATTTTCTCCCAAATATACAAATTGGTATTTGTGCAAAAGACATAAAAAAATATTAGTTTCTTAATTTTAACTCTGGGCGACCTTGAAATTACAAGTGTTATTAAATTCCCAAGGTCCATGCATCAGCTCCTTTGCAAAATATGGTCGGATGAAAACATGCCCGACTATTGGAACCTAAGTGTGCTCTGCCCAATCCACAAAAAAGGCTATCCCATAGTGTGCGCCAATTTCCGTGGAATAAACCAGATATTCACCATGCGCCAAATCTAGGAAAAGACCCGTGAAAAGAGGATCGACACACACCACCTTTCCGTCTATCTAGGGACCAGCATTAACACTAATAATAACGTCAGCCTTGAAATCCAACGCAGAATCACTTTTGCCAACAGTTGCTACTTTGGACTAAGTAGACAATTGAAAAGTAAGGTCCTCTTTCGGCGAACGAAAGCCAAACTCTACAAGTCACTCATCATACCGGTCCTACTATATGGCGCAGAAGCGTGGACGAGGTCAACATCTGATGAGTCGGCTCTAGGAGTCTTCGAGAGAAAAGTTTTGCATAAGATTTACGGTCCTCTACGAGTTGGTAATGGCGGAAACCGCAGACGATGGAACGATGAGCTGTACGAGCTGTACGAGCAATACGATAATATTGACATAGTTTAGCGAATGAAGAGAAAGCGGCTACGCTGGCTAGGCCATGTCGTCCGAGTGGATGAAAGCATTCCAGTTTTGAAGGTATTTGATGCAGTACCCGCTGGTGGAAGCAGAGGAAGTGGAAGACTTCCATTCCGTTGGAAGGATCAGGTGAAGAGTGACCTGGGTTCACTTGGTATTTCTAACTGGCACCAGACAGCGAAAAGAAGAGAAAAATGGCGTGCTTATATTGGTTCGGCTATAATCCCGCAAGCGGTGCCAACGCCAATAAAGAAGAAGAAGATAACAAACAGTAATGAGAATGCTCACGAGCTTATAAGGAAGGGCACTTCTCTTCCACTGTCGCCATCAAGGAAAATATTGGGCATGCCGTTCTTCACTTAAAAGCTCACTATAGCAGGATTATTCATTAGAGATGCTAACTCCAGATGGAGAAGTATCAATGCGTGTAATGTAACCAGAACGACGTGGCCAGAATGGAACAGAAGAAGGTCACGTGATCTTATCGAGCTAAAAAGAAAGGAGATATATACAGTTATAGGACTTCTTAGAGGCCATTTCTGTAGGGAATGTACGCAATGAGGTTAAGTAAACCATTTAACGACTTTTGGAGAAATTGCAGATAACCTGCAGAGCAACCTGCAACTTTGCGAATGTCAACTTTTGGAGACTTGAGCGAGATAGCGTGGGCAACGATACGACGACAACAATGAAAACTCAGTTTTGCAAACTCCACGCATTGGTTTGATTAGCGGGAAGGGTCATCAAGATGTTCAGTGGTATGACAATGGAACTATTTAGTGGCCTAAGTGAGCTGATGACAGGCAACCACTTCAATCAAGCAGCCAACCAATTTTAACATTATGATCAAAAGCCGACATGATAATTTTGTTCATTTTGTAAAAAGAAATTGCAAAGTTTAAGTTACGAACAAAATATTCAAATAAAAATCTTTTAATGTTAACTACTTATGTAGATATAATACTTTAAAGTTTTAGAATTTGTATATACATATACGATAATATCTATATATTCGCTAGAACCATTTTTATGCTACTTATGCTATTCAAACTGGATTGGGCGTGTCTGAGATTACCGTGGATTTCACTAGATTGTGTTTTTTTTTTAATTGAAATTCTCTCACTTTTAATATTTTATATGACGATTTTGGGGAGCAGGAACGTTTCCCGGGAAATCGAATGAAAACTAATGGTATTTCATAGGCGTGTTTTCTCTCACGCAAATTTGCATAATCCTTCGAAGGGCTTGGTTGAGCAAGCAACAACAAATTGTAAACAGAGTAATGTATAGGTTCAGCGGCTTGTGACGATTTTTCGAATGTGCATAGACTTTAGCAAAATGTGTTCCTCATGCGAAAGTGTATATGAGTATTATGGTATTACATGTAGAATGCTAGCTGCACCTGTGCAAACTATTTTGAGTGGACATCACTGCAGGTACACTCACATATATACATACCATTCGTACATATGCATGTGTGCGCTTGAAAGTAAAGTTTTGGAGCTTGCAAAAACTTGTTTGTTTTCCATAGTACGTCTTTGTTGCTATTGTTGTTGCTGTTGTACAAATGTCTAACAACACATTTCTAATTCGATTTCATATAATGTTGGCATACAAAGACAGGATGCTCATAGCATTCCAGCACTCAAACACTCTGCACGTTGCACAAACACTTTGTGGCAATTTGTGGCATTGGAGATTTGTGCGAAAAAGCATATACTCACATACATATGTGCATATGTATGTAGCATATATTCCCTTGAAATGTGTCGAGGAGGGTTGTGGCAATTGGCATGCGTTACCACCCTCACTTATAAATATTGACAAATGGTCACATATGGGCCACTCATACATAACGACATAGCTTTCGATAGTCACTAGTAAACTCATGCTTTCTATTTGGAGTGCCGGCTTGGTTGCTGTCGTAGGCATTTAAGGGAAATGAGGATGCGAAAGTTTATGCCAAGCTCCACTTAAATCCGCTCCTCTACGGCAACTTGACTCTGTTTGCGTACGTAAGATGGCTTGGCTAGAGTTTATGAGGACATTGCATGCAACATTTCTACTGAAAAATGCTTGTAACTAATGGCCGGAAAACAGGACAACGTTCATTGCGGGGCGGCTGAATTGTCAGCGGCACTATGTGCTCTACCTGCATACATATGTTTTAAGCTTACATACACATATACATATATATAACGTATAGATATCAGGAGGGTATGCAGTCTCTTCTAGCTATGCATGGTACTTCCGAGTGCACAGATACACAATAATGTGTTTAGAGGGACCTATGGCCTGCAATTCAGTGTTTTCCAGCTTTATCGATTTAGTGTTTTCACTCGAAACAAAAGCTTTTATGACCTGCTTTCATTCTTTGAAAATTTTGAATCAAAATTTTTAAATGTCCTTAATTAGATTTGGACATTAGAAGAAGCACATTTAGAAGAAGCACCAAAGGAAGATATTACTGTATTTAGATGAAAAGAGACAAAAAAGGATCACTTGGTAAGTACCTAAGTGAACTAGTCCATTAGGTATGATATGTAATAAATGTCTGCACAATGAAATGTAACTTGTGTAGAGCTGGACCACAATTTGCTTCCAAATTTTGCTACACCCCTTACTTCGAACGATTATGCTGCCTCGTTTAGCTTCGTTAATCTGATTTCACATACAATATTGTATGCACTGCATCTTGTACTCAATGACAGCAAATGGTATATAATTGGCGCTTTTTAACCGCCTATTTGGTTTTGCGTCTTGATGTTTTTCCAACAAATGGAGGGACCTACAATTTATACTATGCCACCTCCGAACGGCCGAGGGTTTTTTACGAGGAGCCTTTATTTCATGTCCGAAATACACTCGGAGGGGTGGACATTCCCTGCCGAGGGACGACCCCAATTAGAAAATTTAACTTATTTTTTTTATTTTTTATTTAAATTAATATTCCATAACTTTTGGATGTTGGTGGCACCGAAATTTGAACCCGAGCCATCCGAATGTCGGTACGCAATACTAACGCTACATTACAGGATTGTCTTGTCGGATTATATAAATATTCATAATTGTTTTTGCGGCCTATACAATTAATTTTAGTTATATGGTAAGTTTATGCCGATTATGCTCTTTCTCTCTGCTCTAGTGCATTGAGTGGGCTTATTGCCTACAATAATACATTTCGTAAGGCTGGTGCGGCAGCAACGTGACGTTTCAATCGGCTGTTGGTCGGCAAAGGCAGTACTCTAACATCTTGACCTTTTTTGTGCTTTCTATTCGCATGCCGATTTCATTGAGAAATTAAAACGGTGAGTATTGAATAAAGGAGAGTCATCTGGCTTTACTTTCTTTGAAAACCGTCGAAACAGAATAATACTATTTTAGAACATATGAAAAAAATACCATATGTAACTTTTCCTCAAAAGCTTTAAGAACTGCAAAGTTTCGAATAGATATACATGTAGGAGACAAACCCGGGTTGACTACTCGGAACGGACGGACATACTAAAAGGCTACTACTAACTTAAGATTACTGTAAAATACAACCCTGCTAGAATGGATATAGGTAATACTAACTGGATGAATGAACGAGACGCGTACAAGACATTTTCAATTTCATTTTGAATTTCAATAAATACACATCTAATACAGAGTAACAAACAAGCGTGTTATATTATTCCTACATACATACCTACATACGTGTATGTATGTTCTATTTCTCAGTGCTTTCAACAGTGGATATAGTCGCACAAGCATTCAAAATAAAACATGTCAAGGAAAGTGTGCACAGCCAATTTGCATTGAGCCAAGCT
Organism: Ceratitis rosa; assembly: GCA_037013455.1. Classification (NCBI taxonomy): domain Eukaryota; kingdom Metazoa; phylum Arthropoda; class Insecta; order Diptera; family Tephritidae; genus Ceratitis; species Ceratitis rosa. Next base: position 1,765,637 of record JAWMAG010000012.1, read on the forward strand.
GTCTTCATTCTGATACCATCTGTATTCATTATTCAAATATCTTAATAATTTTTTCCATTTAAAAACCGATGGATTGTGTGGTAAAATAAGTTTTCAAAAAGCATTGATTTTAATGTAGAGAGTTTTGTCATAACTCTAAAAACTAAACTCAACTAAACTAAAGGCACCGAGTACAGAACAGATAGGCAAAACAAAAATTAAATCTTCGGCTCACAAAGATATAATGTAAAACAACTGCATTCGCAAACAAAATGTAACTCATAACACCAGCCAATGCCAGCTGAACTTTGCTTCGAATTAGATTGAGAGCTCGAAGAATTTTCTCCTGGCCGCCAGAAGTCTCTTTGAACATGCACCCGCCACACATGGGATTTTCTTATTTTGCATATTGGAATACAATAATGAATGTGTATATAAAGAGGAGAAACGAAGCAGTGCAAGATAGGATATCTGCAATTTGCCCCTATTTTGTGGCATTGTTTGTTTAAAAGCCACAGAACATAGCCTCTTATTAATACCAACATATCTTCAACCATCACTTCTGTCTCCTTCTGCACTTTTAGAAAGTTCTAAACTGCTAGTCTTTTCACTTGCAACTCACATCACAAATCCACCACAAAACCTGAACAAAGCAACAGCAATAAATGAATATATTGAAAAGAAGAATGAACGCAACTAAGAAACTAAGAAAAGTTTCAGAGCAGTTGGGGGTGGACATGTTAGTATCTTGCGTTGTGACTGAATTGCATTATTTCCAGCCGAATGCACCGTCAGAGCTTCCACTTCGCCGCCACCACAGCCAACAGCTTCAAGAGGCCGCTTCAAATTTTGCAATGAAATTGCAGAATTTAGAAAGAAAGCCAAAGAAGCAAGAATGGTCAATGGCTGTTACATGTGCATATGCTTTCATATCCATTCAAACATATAAATGTTTGTATCGCTTCTACTTAGTTGCAAGCATATTGAAAATTTAATATATGTATTTAGTTATCCTTATAGATTTTTTATAATAATATGCCAAGTGTGTGCACATTTATAATAAGGTGGTCCTTTTTTGAGGATTTTTCACAAGTTTTTATTTGTTCATTTAAAGCTTCGACTGTAGGAAGTTCGAGCTGCATTCTAAGATAGTCTTTATATTTAGTGCTTCCGTAAACAGTGAGAACACTTTTTCTACTTACACGTCCACAAAAATGCCACAACATAAGTACCTTTTTGTAATTTGGGTACATACACGTATGCTAATATTCAGAACATACGATTAAGGCTGTCATAAATACATACATGATATATATGTATGTGTACGAGTATATTACAATATGAAAATTATTCTAAAATTTTATAACAGTTCTAGTATTTTAATTAATTTCGACTAAATTGCAAGTCGTAACAGGATCAGCCCCTAGCAGGCAGGAATTGTTTTCTATAAAAATAATAAGTCTCATTGTCAAAATAAGTGTGGGAAAGCTGCAAATAAGGACCACCCACTTATACAAGCTTACAATACATAAATATATACATACAAGTATACCCTGATGCACATACATATGTTCAACCACTGGGATGTATATTGTTGTAGTGTGCTACATTGTGTGGGTGTTCATGACTTGCATTGTCATTCTCAAAAGTCATTGTTACATGTTCTACTTGTCCTTTGCTTTTTTCCCACCAAGTACGTACGAATGAGGCTACTGATGTTTCCTTTTTTGAAAATTCTGAAGGCAAAACAAAATAAAAACTTAAAGGCGGTGCGATAAATAGACGATTTTCGAGTACCGAATTTCGAAGAAAAATTGAAAGTGTCAGTAAAGGGAAAGACATAATTCAAGCAACAACAACCACAAACTACAATGTTACAAAGGCCTTATTATAACAAAATGTTGCACGAATGTGAATCACATATGCAAATAATAACAAATTATCACTCAGATTTTGTATTATTAGTTGTGCGCAAATAAGCAGACACAACCAAAACCAAAGTACAGTGAGAGATAAAGTCATTCGAAAAAGTATTTCTAAATTCGAATCATCGAATCAAAAAGCTTTTGATGGTGGGTTTCATAACAATTTTGGTTTTAAGATTTTTATATTCTTAATTTATAGAACACTCATCGACTGATATTCGGTTGTGCCGACTGCGTTCTGAGTGACCTTCTTTCGTTTCTCTCTTTCCTAATTCGTTCGCATACTGCGCTAAATACTTTTTCTATTTTTCACTTGATAAAAATAAACATTTATTGGTGATGGAAAAAGAAAATAAACAATACCTTCCAGGCGCACCCCTCTTGGGGATACCAGGTTTGCCCTGCTATCTTCAAGTTCAAAACTAAAAAAGAAAAAAAACTAAACATATTTAAACGGAAGATTTTCCCATTTTACCATCAGTGAAAAAAGACAATCCCAAATATTTGGTAGTAAGTGCTGTGAATACTGCGAAGCCCTTGAATAAGTTCTCATGTTTTGTTGTACATAAAGCTCTCAAAAACAGGTGGCAGTTTGTTGCTATACGTAAAAAACACTCATATTGCCGAAAAGTTCATATCAACAAAAACATTATTCGAAATTTGCGAAATAAAATGTATCTACCCCAAAAACCTTAATTATGTAAAAGGTACAGTTTACGCACCATGTCTAAACGAAGTATCAGATCATAGAGAGTTTGAAAAAACAGGGGGTTTTAACAATTTTTAAATTCCCTAAACATAATAACAATATACCAACTCCAAGTGGTGTTATTCTTCTTACGTTTGACATGTACCGTCTACCCGAAAAAATTGAAATCTCGTGATATACTTCAAAGGTAAGACCGTATTACGATGATCCTATGGGATGTAAGTCACCCCACCCTCAAAGAAACTTCAACCACTACTTCTTATGCTAACATAACAAAACGAAAAACCTACAATATTCAAGAAAGCAACAACCTTAATAGCACTGATCAAACTAACTACAACAATAACAATATACCAGACAAACAAACAGACGAAAACGAAATAGAAAAAGGAAAAGAAGAACGCAACAATGTCAACATCAGTCGACGACTCATCTACACATACAATGTTATCCGCACTACTCTCTCACCTTACTACTACGGCATTAGACCTCTCCCAACTTACATCACATCCTTCAACTTACATCTCCTTCAACGGAGTCCCCAATGACAGAGTGAATAATGTAAATTTTGCAATGGAATATGAACGGTATATTCAATAATTACCCAGATTTAAATATACTAATTGTTAAAGCCAAAGGCTTTAACTATTTGAGAGCCACTGGAAGTTTTCCGTCACCTTGTTATTTACTAACACTGAAGTCGGAAAACTACCGGTGATTTTTCTTATCATATTTTGATGCTATTTAAGCTAATGTTCCGCAAAAAACGGATAACACTTTTTTGAAGACGCCAACAGCAGCGGACACATTAGCGAATCAAGCGAACTATACATATATAGGTAATTTTAATTTCTTTTTATTTGCAGCAATATTGAGATATATAAGTGACATACCCTAATGCTAAACTCAATACTTTGACTTTTATTAGCAATATATAAACGGTTTTAAGTATTGAGTTCAGCTCTCGGTCAATGTCGGAGAGACTAGGTTTTTAGTAGTAACTCGTCAGACAAAAGAAACAGTTGTTGAATTATAATATTGTGTTAAGTTAAAATAATAAATTTATAATAAAAACTAAACTAATAGTCTTTAATTTCACTGGCGCAGTCGGTAGGATCTATGCAAAAGATCCTAAAACGAATCTACAAAATTAAAATTAAGTAAAAATAATAAAATAGTGAATGAATTAGTACTAATGAAACACGTGTTACACATCTGAGAAAACTTATATCCTAAGTGAGAGTGAAAAATTTAATCAATTAACACTACTGAAGCATTGTTATAAAGGTAAAATAAATAATTAACAAAACTAAAACTGAAGTTTCAGCAGAAAAATGCAAAGAAATAAAAGTGGTTTATCGTAACTCAAGACGAGTCTCGAACTACAAAAACAAGGTCATGTTAAAGACTTTAATGAGAAAACTAAATCTCTTTTTATGTTGATATATCGTAAAAAGCAAAAACGAGTGTAAAGCGAAATTCCTAAGACAATTTTAGTGTACTACTAAATGCACCGTTACTAAAATTAGCATATGCAAAGCAAAAAATTGTACAGTAAAACAAAGCTGACTGAAGCTGATGTGTGAAAAAAAAAAATACAAAAACAATAGTTTATGGAAGAATTGGATGAACTAAGTGCATTATTGAACTCGATTAAAATAAGCGAATTAAGCAGAACAATGGAAAGAGAAACAAGAGAACTTGCTATACAAAGTATTAAACTCATTCAGCCTTTCGATGGCGATCGAAACTATCTGGCCCTGTATATGAATGGTATTGATGCTATCATATCTCGTTCGCAAATAATGACAGAAGAAACCAAATCATTTTATTTAAATTGCGTAATACGAACACTAAGAGGTGCTGCTCTAGATGTGGTCAGGCGAGAACAACCAACAGACTGGACAACGTTAAGGCAGTTGCTTATCGATGAATTTGGAGAACACACACCAGTTTCAACTCTAATTTTAGAAATAAGTAATATCAAATTTAAAAATAGCGTAAGATTATTGTGCGAGGAAATAAATACCGAAGTTTGTAGGGTTAAAGATGCCATTAAATTGAAAGATGAATGTAATTCCACTAAAACATTTTTATATAACGAGCTAGATCAAATAAGCCTAAAAACACTAAAACGAGAATTGCCAAATTTTTTAACAGCATTAGTAAATGCAAACCTTGCTACTGATCTTAAGGCAGCAATAAAAATATTGAAAGAAAATAATGTATTTGAAGATGATAAAAAACTATATGAGAATAAGTCAATTCAAAAAAATAACTCAAATCTAAATCGACCACATTATGTGAATAGAAATACTAGTAATGTGGAACATTTTGCAACTAATATTAATCGATTCCCAGTCCATTCCAGTTATAATAATTATTTAAGAAACGAACCATACTTTAATCATTCTAATGACTACAGCTATCGCCAAGACAATTTGCCACATAATAATTTATCTCAAGTCAAACATACTCCTTTCAATTCTACTAACATTTACTCTAACAGAAATTTAACTAATTCACAACAAAGAGGTAATCAAGGTTCAAATCAGTCTCGACTCAGGCGTTTTGGTTATCCTGAACCAATGGAACAGGATCCATCAAATTTTCTTTTAACAGCCTCGGAGGACTACCCACCATCAACTTGACATTAAACACAAGACATTTTAAATTTTTAGTTGACACAGGCTCGTCTGTTAGCTTGATAAAACCTGGAATGTTTAGCGAAAAGATCATACATGTTAAACCAATAACATTAACAACAGCAACCGGAAAAGTGTTACTGAACAAAATTCAGGAAGTGTTTAGCGACGAACACATGCAAAAGTTAACGTTTTTCATTTACAACTTTTCTAATAATTACGACGGACTACTCGGCTTTGATGTGCTCCAGCTACTTAAAACTAAAATCGACTTAGAAAACTCCATAATGCATATGAATGGCATTCGTTATAAATTCGTGGGTGGTAATTTCGATAATTATTTTTTAGATTCAAACATAAATCAAAACAATAATATTAATGATAATAATCTTAGACTTGAACACTTAAACACGGAAGAGTTACACAAATTAGAAAAACTCTTGGGTAAATTTAAAAACATTTTTTATAAAGAAGGGGACAAACTCACTTTCACGCATAAAATAAAACATAGAATAAAAACTGTTCACGAAGATCCTATATACGTTAAATCTTATAGGTATCCTGAAATTCATAAAATAGAAGTAAACAGACAAATAGAAGAGATGCTAAAACAACGAATCATTTCACATAGCGATTCTCCATATTCAGCACCAATTTGGGTAGTACCAAAAAAGCCAGATGCCTCAGGAAAAGAGAAATGGAGAATCGTTGTCGACTTCCGTAAGCTAAATACAATTACCATAGATGACCGGTATCCTATCCCAAACATGGAAGAAATTCTAGAAAAATTGGGTAGGTGTATGTATTTTTCCACAATTGATTTGGCGCAAGGCTTCCACCAAATTGAAATGGACCCTGCGGATAGAAAAAAAACAGCCTTTTCTACCCAAAGTGGACATTTTGAATTTTTAAGAATGCCATTTGGCCTTAAAAATGCACCAGCCACTTTCCAAAGGCTGATGAATACAGTTTTGGAAGGGTTAATAGGAAAAGACTGCTTGGTTTATTTAGACGACATCGTAGTTTTTAATACGTCACTACAGGAACACTTAGAGTCACTAGAGAGAGTATTTCGTAGACTAAATGATGCAAATCTGAAAATTCAGATGGATAAATGTGAATTTTTCAAAAGGGAAACGGAATTTCTCGGTCATGTCATAACGCCAGCAGGCATTAAGCCTAATCCTAATAAGGTGCAAGCAATTTTAAATTATCCTATTCCTAAAACGGAGAAGGAAATAAAACAATTCCTCGGTTTAGCTGGATTTTATCGGAAATTCATTCGAAACTTTTCAGAAATTACTAAACCATTAACTAACTGCCTAAAAAAGGGCAATAAAATAAATAGCGCAGATAAAAAGTACGAAGAAGCTATCAACACTATAAAAATTTTGATTACAAGTGACCCGATTCTAGCATACCCGAACTATGAGAAGTCATTTACCTTAACCACTGATGCATCAAATGTGGCACTGGGGGCAGTTTTAAGTCAACAAGGACATCCTATTTGCTTTGCTAGTCGCACGCTCAACGAACATGAGTTGCACTACTCAGCTACCGAAAAAGAGCTTCTGGCTATGGTATGGGCCACAAAATATTTTAGACCTTATTTATACGGAAGAAAATTTTTAATAAATAGTGATCATAGACCACTGCAGTGGCTCCATAATTTAAGGGAACCAAATTCTAAACTGCAAAGATGGAAGATTCGACTTAATGAATTCGACTTCGACATTAAATATATATCAGGAAAAGAAAATCACGTGGCAGATGCTTTATCTCGTATCAAAATTAAGGAGTGTAATTTCAATGAAGAATCTGAGTCTAGTATAGACACTATTCACTCCGCCGATGAAGATAATGAAAGTTTCTTTAAAATTACTGAGCGGCCATTGAATGTATTTAAAAATCAAATTAAATTAATAAGAGATTGTAAAAATTCTACTACAACATTCAAAATATTTTCAAATAATCTAACAGTGATAACTTACAAAGAACTAACAATCGACTATATTAAACAAATCATTAAAACTTATTTACTAAAAAAGAATACAACAATATTTATGCCCAACGATGAAGATTTTTTACAATTTCAAAACGTATATAAAACATTAATAACAAGTCGTAACAAAGTTTATCGATGTACAAAAGAATTGGAAAATATCACAGATTTCGCGAACTTTAAAAGTAAAGTACTTGAAATTCATTTCCGTGGACTTCATCAAGGTATTGAAAAGGTTGCAAAATGTTTTAAATTACAGTATTACTATCCTAATTATCTTAAAGAGATCACTAAAATAATAAATGAATGTGAACTGTGTAATCATTGTAAAAATGATCATATTTCTAACAGGTTGCCATTTAAAATTACCCCTCCAATATACGAAATTCGGGAAAAATTTGTTGTAGATTTTTGGAAATGGAATAATGAAAGTTATTTAACTTGTATTGATTTGTTCTCTAAATTTGCTATGGTAGAAAAAGTTAAAGCACTAAATTGGTTGGAGACGAAAAAGGCTTTGCTTAAAATCTTTAATTGTATGGGCCCTCCAAAGACTTTAAAAGTCGACCAAGATCAAGGTATAAATAATGTAAATATTAAACAATGGTGTAACTTATTAAATATAGCAGTGGAAGTAACAACTGGTAAAACCGGTATTGGTGACATTGAGCGGTTGCATAAAACTTTAAATGAAAAACTTAGAATAATCAATACTTCAGGTGACAAAGAACTAAAATATTTAGAAATTGAACAAGCACTTTATACTTATAACCATGTTATAGTTCACTCTACCACTAATGAAATTCCATATAACATTTTTTTTAATAAAGAGTCACCAAAACATGATCCTCAAGTTATTAAAGAACGAAGAATCAATAACGCAAATAAAAAGAGGCAAGAAAAAGATATCGACACAAGTTTTGTAAATGCAGAAGTTTCGAGAAAACGATTAGACAAAATGAGTAATCCGTATAAAAAGGTTAGTCTCATCCAAACTGAAGAGGATGGAGAACATCATATTGTTAAGTTTAAAAGCCAAAATGTAAGAAAATATAAGAACCAATTTAAAAGAAAAAAGAAAACTAACTAAAATTACTTAACATATAAAAACAAGATTTGTTGTTTACATTTAAATACCCTTGTTATTATCTATTATTATTTCATTAGCTTACTAAGAAAATTAAAAGTAAAAATATTTGTTATACGTTAAAAATAACTTAGAAGATATGTGAAATTTTTTGCCTTTTGAAAATTTTGATTTGTAAAAAAAAATAAATATTGCAATGAGGACATTGCACGATTTGAAGATGGGAGGAGTGACATACCCTAATGCTAAACTCAATACTTTGACTTTTATTAGCAATATATAAACGGTTTTAAGTATTGAGTTCAGCTCTCGGTCAATGTCGGAGAGACTAGGTTTTTAGTAGTAACTCGTCAGACAAAAGAAACAGTTGTTGAATTATAATATTGTGTTAAGTTAAAATAATAAATTTATAATAAAAACTAAACTAATAGTCTTTAATTTCACTTATATATGTACATATTATATATACATATATATATTGATAGTTAATTATTTATTTTACTTCTAAAAGATTATCATATACATACATATACTTCCATATATGTATGTGTTGGTAATCGAAATTTTTTATTGTTAACATTTAAGATTTATTTCAATAAATCTTTATTAATTTTACAAAATATTAATTCACTTGTTTGTTTTTCATTTCGTTCTGTGGAAAAACATTGAGGTAAATCGGCGTTCGTGAAAGTTTATAATCTGATATAAACATTGGTCCTTCAAGCCGGATTACCTCAACCACACAATCCGTTTATAGGAAAAACTAAAGGAATCTTCAAGGAACACAATAACTCAAAAGGAAGAAGCTCGTTCAAACCATCGAAGCAACCAGAAAATCAAAATAAATATATTTTCGACGGATACCTCAAGAAACAGGTGCGTGCAAATAATTTAATTGTTGAGTGGTATTAAAAAGAAAATAGTTGAAAAAAAGTGGCTTAAAAATAAAATAGATAATATAAAACATTAAAGTAATAAGTGCAGTTGAAAAATCAAATAATAAATAGTGTGAAGCAAATGCATGTATACATATATGTATGTACCTAAGTGCCAGTGAAAAATATATAAAACCATATTTCTATACATACATACATGGATACATATATACAAAGAAAGGAAAATAATTTGCAAAATTAAAAGTTAAAGTTTATTTTTATTAATTTTCAAGAGTGCGGTGATTTTTAGTTCTCATTTTTACGATAAAAATAGTGCCGAAATAATTTTTATAGATTTTTAAATTTTAAAAGAGAATTATATATGCTTATACATATCTGTGCTAAAATTGCAAATTATTGTTTCTTTGTGTTTCAAGTAGTATATTTGCTTCACTTTCTTTAATTACAACATACATATATACTTTTCATTTCTATTTATTGATTTATATATATACTTTTACATATATTTATATATATATCTATGCCTATACTTCTCAAACGGAGAAGGTTTCTTTTTATCATTTTTTTTTAACGTGCGTATATACCATACATATTTTTGTACGTACATATACTTATGTATATGCAATTTCTTTCTGCCTTGGCATATAATTAATTTTTGTGATATTTTTACCGCGCCTTTCACGTATATAAAAATCGCGAAGCATATATGTACACATTTACATACATTCTTACTTACATATTTTCAAGCTCTCTATTTTGCACGCACATTCGGTTTTACATTGGCTTTGTTGATTTCAGTTTTTAATTTTCTAACGTTTAAAGCAATACTCATTATATACTAGTGCATACATACATACGTACATTATTCGCGGAGAGCATTGAAAGTCCCAGCAGTAAAATCAAAGGGCTAAAGGGTAATAATATACCCAGCAGGAAATTTTTCACGGGTATTCAATTTAAATATAATCCATTAGTGAATAATAGCCTTTTATATTATTCAATCATTTTCTATTCTTATTGGCGGTTATCATCCCCTTTGCTTTTGCAATTTCAATTTATTTTTCCGTGATTTTTTTTCGTTTTATTGAAATCTTACTTTGGTCCCAAATTCTAAGTAATAATGGCGGCATTAAATGCGTATACTCGGTGTTCAGATCAGATTGTCGAATTCAATGCGGGGTTTGACGACACCACTCTGATAGAGCATTCGAAGATTTCTTTACAAATTATTAAAGATGAGCTTACTGAAATATGGATGAAAACAAAGGCAGCGTATGACAAATGCGTAAATGCCATCGGGGATGAGGATACATTGGCAGCTGTGAAAGCGAAGCAAACCACAACTTTTAAGGACTATCTTTCGTGCTTAACGCGTCTTACCGAACGTCTACAAAATTTTTCTGCGGATGTTGAGAAGGATTCACCGTCTACCATACTTCGGCTCCAGCTTTCAATTCTTCTAACAGTTTGGCTGTTCCACCATGCGACACTCCGATATTTAGTGGGGATTATATTTCTTGGCCGACCTTCCGGGATCTCTTTACGGCAATTTATATTAATAATTCTCGTTTGAGTCAAGTCGAAAAATTGTATCACTTGATTCAGAAAACACATGGGGAACCACGGGACATTGTTAATAAAGCTCCGCTAACAAATTTAGGATTTGAAATGGCCTGGTCAAACTTGAAGTCTGCTTATGAGAACAAACGCGCTCTAGTGAATAGCCAATTGAAGGTATTATTTTCAATTCTGGCTATTCAAACGGAAACTGCAACAACATTGAAGGAGTTGCATAGAGTTTTAAACGGATGCATTTCTGCATTGGATATGTACGAGGTGGACGTTACCAATTGGGATCCTTTCCTTGTTTTTATTTGTTCGAACCGACTTCCAGCGTCTACATTAGGTAAATGGGAAAGCAGTTTAACAGACAAAACAGCTGTGCCTAAATGGAGTCAAATGAATGACTTCCTTTACCAGCGGTTTAAGTCTTTGGAATCCGTATTGGATGTAAAATGCCAATCATCATCAGCGAATGGAGCTCATAAACCAACAAGGACATCATCACAACCGAGTTTTCAAACAGGCCAAAGGAAACTTGCTCTCGTTACAAGTGTTTCACAACCCACTTGTGTTTTATGCCGGGAACAACATCCTTTAAGATTATGCAAAACCTTTTTGTCGTTTAGCTGCTGTTTAAACTGCCTCACGAAAGGGCATTCTGTCAAAGATTGCAAAAGTTCGTTTTCTTGCACTACGTGCCGTAATCGACATCATAGTCTATTACATAGACCACCGCTTAATACACAAGCGAATAAGGATGTCTCAAATCAGGGGACATCAACACAAGCTTTTCATGCTAATATACAGTCCAATTCTTCAAATAATAGTTCAAATTCTATAAGCAAAGCTCCAAATGTTTTTTCTTCTGCTTTACTGGGAACCGCAATGGTTCATATTTGTCATATGGGCACCACTTATGTTGCGCGTGCTTTGATTGATTCAGCATCTGAAGCAACGTTCATTTCTGAACGCCTTCGAAATCTTTTAAAGCTTCCTTCTACAAGGACTAACGCTACCATTTCAGGATTGAATCAAAAGGTTTCTAACAACTCTGTTAGATGTTCTTCGTTTGTTTTAGGATCACCGCGTTTGTGCTTCCACAGATCACCGGTAATCTACCGTCTACTACTATAGACGATTCAATTTTAAGGGATTTGCCTAAAGTTCCTTTAGCAGATCCAATATTCTATCAAAGTGGTCCGATCGATGTTTTAATAGGAGGGGATTTATACCCTAAAGTTATTCTGGATGGAGTGAATCGTAGTTTTCACCATAATCTTCTATCCCAGGAGACCGTGTTCGGGTGGATTGTTACAGGGACATCTTCCACCGCACACGTCTCTTGCTTTACTACCAAAGTCTCTGTAGGAGAGGACATTTCTTTAGATGTACAACTTCGCAAATTCTGGGAGTTAGAGGAACCCCCTAAGAGGAATCTGCAATCGGCTGAGGACTCGTTTTGCGAAGAGCTTTATACGAAAACAACCACTCGAAATTCTGATGGAAGATATACAGTTTCATTACCTTTCAAAAGCTTTTATCCAATGGATTTGAAATTAGGGTCATCACGTCATAAAGCCTTACGGCAATTTGTTCGCAATGAAGCAAGGTTGCTTAAGAACTCTTCACTCAAGACTGAGTATGATTCTGTACTTACAGAATACTTGACTTTAGGTCATATGGAAAAGGTGGTACCGCCACAATATGAACATTTTCCAAAACATTTCTATTTGCCACATCATGCAGTTCTAAAACCGGAAAGTACTTCAACGAAGCTTAGGGTAGTATTCAATGCATCCAGCAATTCATCTAATGGCGTTTGTCTTAATGACGTTTTGCACACAGGCCCAGCTTTACAAGCTGACTTAACACTTCTACTTATACGATGGCGGATGTATAAGTTTGTTTTTTGTTCAGACATTGAAAAAATGTATCGCCAAATATTGGTTAATCCTACCCACAGGCCCTACCAAAGAGTTCTTTTAAGACAGTCTGCAGACAATGAGATTTCTGATTATCAATTAAATACGGTTACCTTTGGGATTAATTGTGCCCCTTATTTGGCGATTAGGACACTCTTACAATTTGCACAAGATACGCAGGAATCTTTTCCGTTAGCAGCTCAAATTCTTCGTAATTCAATGTATGTAGATGATATTTTGGCAGGATTTCACGACATCACAACAGCCCTACAATCAAGAGATCAGCTGATAAAAGCGTTAGGTGGTGCAGGATTTTCTCTGCGGAAATGGTCTTCAAATACCATGGAAATTTTAAGCGATCTTAATAAGGAGTATCTTTTAGACAGAGAATTTTTGGAATTAGAAGAAACGAGCTCAACCAAAACCTTAGGAATTAGATGGAACGCTAGGTTAGATCACTTCTACTTCACAGTACAAAATATTGTTATAAAAGATATATATACAAAGAGGGAAGTTTTGTCAATGATAGCGAAACTATTTGATCCAGCTGGTTGGCTAGCGCCCATTGTGGTGGTAGCAAAAATAGTGATGCAACAAATTTGGTCGGACGGCACAGCCTGGGACAAACCTTTGATTTCTCAAACACTTTCTAAATGGAAAGCCTTTGTGGAAAATTACCGGTTTATCAACAAGATAAAAATTCCGCGATGGGTAAATTATACTAATCAAGGTCCAATTCAAGTTCATGCCTTTTGCGACGCGTCGGAAAAGGCATACGCGGGGGTGATATATGTGCGCGTAGAAAACCAGGGACTTGTTTCGTCACATCTCTTATTAGCCAAAACCAAAGTTGCACCTATTAAAACTGTTTCTCTTCCCCGCTTGGAACTCTGTGGCGCAGTTTTGATTACAGACATGCTAAGATCCGTTCTAAATGAACTTCCGATGAAGATAGATAACGTATTTTGTTGGACCGATTCTACTATCGTTTTATCTTGGTTAAAAAGGCCTCCTGGCTCATGGACAACCTTTGTGGCGAATCGAGTAGCGAAAATTCAAGAAGTTGTTGATTTTAAACACTGGCGTCATGTGGACTCTCATGATAATCCTGCAGATATTAGTAGTCGAGGCGCGTTCCCTCAGGATTTAGTTTTAAATACTTTGTGGTGGCACGGTCCGAAATGGTTGACAAAAAATGAAGATCAGTGGCCATGTCCGTTTGTAGACATTGAGGATGTCAGCATAGAGGCAAGGAAAGTACGAGCGCATGCCTCTCAAGTCACGTATAATGAGGATCTCTTGGAGCGTTTTTCGTTGCTATCTCGAGCATTGCGAGTTTTAGCATACGTTTTTCGGTTTTACCATATGGTCAATATAAAAACACGCTCATTTCATTCGTATACTACATTAGTTATTTCAGGTGAAGAAATTTCCAAAATCCGAGTTCGACTCATCCGTTTAGCTCAATCAAAGTATTTCTCTGAAGAACACAACGATTTAGTCGGTGGATCACCGATTCATTCAAAAAGCAAACTCTTAACTTTGAACCCCTTTCTGGATAGTCAGGGTGTTATGCGAGTCAATGGTCGACTAACAAATTCTCTCGTGTTATCGTACAACGAGAAACATCCGATTCTTTTACCATACAATAGTAGGTTTTCAAAGCTATTGGTTTCATTTATTCACTGTATAACTCTTCATGGAGCTAATCAATTAGTCCTACGTTTGATACGTCAGCAGTATTGGATTCCAAAAGCGAAGAATCTAATAAAGCAGGCCATTAATAGTTGTAAAATATGCGTTATTCATAGAAAAAGAGGGCAGTCCCAACTAATGGGGGCACTGCCTGAAGAAAGAACAGTTCTGTCCAGGCCGTTCGAAAATACCGGTGTCGACTTCGCAGGCCCCTTCGAAATCAAAAGTTTTACTGGCAGAGCTTGCAAAATTACAAAGGGGTACGTTTGCATTTTCGTCTGTTTCGCAACGAAAGCCATTCACTTGGAACCAACAAGCGATCTTTCAACAGAAACCTTTCTTAGTGCCTTTTCCAGGTTCGTGTTTAGAAGGAGTTGTCCAAAACAAGTTTATTCGGATAATGGTACAAACTTTGTAGGAGCTTCAGCCAGTTTGAAAAAGGACTTCAAAAAATTTCTACTGACTTCTCAAGAAGCTGTTAGCAACATGCACAGCCAACAAGAGCTTACATGGAGCTTTATTCCAGCAGGCGCTCCACATATGGGCGGATTATGGGAAGCGGGAGTCAAAAGCTTCAAATTTCACTTTCGACGAGTAGCCAATTCATATAGATTTACATTTGAGGAATTCCAAACCTTGCTTTGTCGAATAGAAGCCTGCCTTAATTCCAGGCCTATTTCACCTAGTTCAGAGGATTCTACAGACTGTGCTGCTTTAACACCTGGTCATTTTCTAGTCGGTGGTCCCATTCTTGCACCTGCGGAACCCCAAATCGAAACGACTCCACTTTCTTTAATAAATCGGTGGCAGAAAGTAAAGGCTCTTAGCCAACAACACTCACTTAGATGGAAAGAAGAATATTTGAAAGAACTTCATAAGCGTTATAAATGGAAATTTCCTCAGCGCGATATCAATAATGACGACTTGGTAGTAATTCGTCACGAAAATCTCCCCCCAAATGAGTGGCGCTTGGGCAGAGTAACAAAAGTATATCATGGCAAGGATCAAAGAGTTAGAGTAGCGGATATTCGTACGCAGAAGGGGATGATAACACGGCCTATTGTCAAATTAGTAGTCCTACCAAATTAGTTATGAAAGTATGATCTTTTTCTTTTCACAGCTTTACATAATGGAATTAGTAGAAATCAATTCGTCAGCTTCTCCAACACCATTGGTTTCTCCATTATCTTCCCCAAAACGCCCTCCACCAACCAGGAACCAAACGCAAAAATCATCCAAATGCCGAGTTTGCCGTCATTCACACCCACTTCGTTTTTGCAGACGTTTTCTGGACGCCAATTATGAACGCCGACTTCGCCTCATTTTGTTGCACAAGTATTGTTCACGGTGTTTAGCATATTCTCATACTGCCAAGAGATGTCAAAGCAAGGGCTCGTGCGCGTATTGCAATGAGGACCATCACACCTTGCTTCATGCCGGTCATCGTCTCACCCCTCGTCGTCAACTGCCACCTTTGTTAACTCAGCTATCTGGCACCGTAACTGGACTTCCAACGTGTGCAGTCTATATTTATTATAACAATCAGAGATTTCTCACCCGAGCGCTTCTTGATCCTTGTTCACAGACCAGCAAAATTTGCAAATCTTTGATCAAAAAATTACGTATGTGGACTGTACCAGTGGCAAATTTAGAGATGTGTGAGATCGTGATTGGATCATCCATAGATGCACGCGTAAGGTTTTTACTGACGGTGAAAATCATACAGGAGATCGGCTTGAAAACTCCAGCGCGTCATTTAAATTCATCGGTGGCGGAGAAATTTACAAATGTAAAGTTAGCGGACCCAAACTTTCATCAATCCGCAGCGGTTGCACTGGTTCTTGGTGGTGATGTTTATCATCGAATTATGAAAACGGAAACGATGATGTTTCCTGGGTTCCCTACAGCCCAAAATTCAATATTTGGCTGGGTCCTTTCAGGCCCATGTACCCTTTAAGGTACAATATCCCTCTAATGGGAAACTGTAAACGTAAATATGGCAACCCCCTAATGGGTAACTTTAGAAAAACAAAAAAAAAATTTATACAAATATAGTTTTAAGTTTTTAAAATATTTATAGTAATTTTTTAATTGAATTGAATTAAAGAAAAATACCCTCAACAGTTATTTATTTGCAAGCACACATGAATTTCTAGTTTTAAGTATTGTACAAACCATAGTATTCAATATTAAACTTTATTATATGCATTGAACTATTTTACGTTTTATTCCATTTATTGCAATCCTTTAATATTGCAAGGCTGGCGGCAATGTTAAAGCCAAAGGCTTTAACTATTTGAGAGCCACTGGAAGTTTTCCGTCACCTTGTTATTTACTAACACTGAAGTCGGAAAACTACCGGTGATTTTTCTTATCATATTTTGATGCTATTTAAGCTAATGTTCCGCAAAAAACGGATAACACTTTTTTGAAGACGCCAACAGCAGCGGACACATTAGCGAATCAAGCGAACTATACATATATAGGTAATTTTAATTTCTTTTTATTTGCAGCAATATTGGGATATATATATGTACATATTATATATACATATATATATTGATAGTTAATTATTTATTTTACTTCTAAAAGATTATCATATACATACATATACTTCCATATATGTATGTGTTGGTAATCGAAATTTTTTATTGTTAACATTTAAGATTTATTTCAATAAATCTTTATTAATTTTACAAAATATTAATTCACTTGTTTGTTTTTCATTTCGTTCTGTGGAAAAACATTGAGGTAAATCGGCGTTCGTGAAAGTTTATAATCTGATATAAACACTAATTAACGAATATTTCCCTGAAATTGTAGCAATACAAGAAATTCATCTACCCTTTAATAAAACTTTTTATCCTCAGGTCAATAGCCTATTAGCTGCTAGTACCTACTATTAAGCTTATTTCTAATAATTTAATTGTTAAATAAACTGTTTTTAATAATAATAATAATATCCTCATAATAAATACTATAGTAACTTCCACAACAATAGACAAAATACTTCGTATAAGTAAGTGAGATAGCTCATTTTATTAAGAAAACAATAAGCCACAAACGTATCCAAATCAGCTCAAACATCTTATGTTTAGCTCTCGAGATAGACATTGGTTTTAAGATTACAATTATTAATTGCTACATCCTCCCACCAAAACTTTTATGTTAGAGATGTTTCGAATATATTAAACTGCATCGGCATCCCTATCCTAGTAGTAGGTGACTTCAATGTATGGACAGATTTACCCTTAAAAAATAAAACGTTTTAAATGAAAGTTATACCAACCCATAGGCTTATGGTTGAATCACCTGTTACTACAATAGAATTTGATACCATAATTGCATCGCTGTCAGGAAAAACGCCTTAAAAATAGACTCGTTAACCTGTATAATAGCTTCTTTGATTCCGGAATTTATCCGCAACAATGAAAAATTGCCACTGTTATACCCGTCCTCTAATCCCCTCATCTTATCGAAAATTACAGACCAATCTCCCTTCTCCCCTGTATGTCCAAAGTTATAGAAAATATTATATCAGTTCGAATCATGTGGTATGCAAAAGCGAGTGGCCTTATGGACCCCCATAAATTCGGTTTCCAAAAAGGTTTAGGGGTAATGGACCCTCTACTTTATTTTGAACACTTTGTCTCTACAGCTATGTCAACTCGTAATCACATTTCCGTATTAAGCTTAGACTTTGAAAAGGCCTTCGATAAAATTGGGGTACATGTAGTACTTTACGCTTTAGTTCATCCGTTGGAAAGTTGGTACCAAAACCTATTACATTGTAAAATCTGTTTTTGAGTCATCGTAAATTTTGTATTTCTGCTAATAAACATCATTCACAAATATAATATATCACCTATATAATAGTATACCCCAAGGCTCACCACTATCTCTTCACTATCACTCTTTTTATAATAGCTTTTAACAAACTGACCACCTTAATCTCTTCCAGTCCGACCATTTACCATTTTGTTTATGCTGATGATGTTATTATCTTTACCAAAAATAAAGGCTTACAACAAGTGAAGCAAATATTTCTTAAAGTTCTAAATGCAATCAGCAAATGGTCTGAAGAATCTGGAGCCAATATCTTCACAAGCAAATGCACCATCTTTCACATCTGCAGAAAACACCAGTGCTCCTTTCCATTCCTCTCCTTTCGTAACATTGAAATCCCTCACACTAACTCCTTAAAAATATTAGGTTTAATATTTGATAAAAGTATGTAATTTAAAGAACATTGTGTGTGCGTCTTCGCAGTGGGCACACACTAGCTATTCATGAACATCTTTTGAAAGGCCTACCTAAACCAAGCTGTCCGCATTGTGGTTGTACCGAATTCAATGTTATCCATATCCTTGACAACTGCCCAAACTCACAAGAGATAAGAAACAACTCCAAGCCCACTGATCTTAAAGTCCCAAGTGACCGTAACGTTAAACTAATTGCAAAATTCGTAACGCTTTATAAAATAACCATAAAATTAAAAAACGATTATCAGATATAAAATAAATTTATAATATTAATACTTTAATAACCTTACTTGAATAACACTCTAAGATTAGTTTAAATATAAGCCGAAGGCCCTGGCAGCCAGTGCTTTAGTTTATAAGTGGAATAATTATTAATAATTATTTCTCTTTTAAATAAATAAATAAAATAGAAAAAATGATTTATAGAAATACATATTGAAAACCGAAGAATTTTTTTTTTTAAATTTTAAAACTAAATAGAATTAAAATCGAATTATAATTATGTATTTATATATATTTTTTAAATCTAACGTCTGCGTGGAGCTCTCCTCAAAGTTATAAAATATTACAATGCAGATGAGAATTGCCTCCGCAGCTTCCCTTTTTGAATCATCCTTTAGTCATTACACGTACACTTATGCAATGTAACTCTTTTAAGATGTCACAAACTGAAAGGAAGATTAGCAAAGCGGAAGATAAACTGCAATGCAAATGGAATGCCTGAGAACAAAACTGCTCTAGCATGCTTATGGAAAGAGAGGGAACAGAGTGACGAAGAAATGATGATTGTACGGCAAAATGAATTTAAATGGCTAGGTTACTACTAGAAGAACTGTCAAGAGTATGCAAGCCGATGTGACGGCCAGTCGGTTGGTTGTATGGCTTGCCATGTCCGCATGTATTTCGTATGCACGGAAGTGCTCATTCGTATACCACACACGCAATTGCATGCATATGTACCTATGTTTCGATTTGTATACATTCTCTTGCCCAAATAGCCAGTGTAATCAATGGGAGGGCGGGCAGATCAGGAGAATCGGCCAACGAATGCAAAGGCGGACAAATGAAATTTTCAAATTTCCAATTGAAATTCTATCCAACAGCAATTGTTGCAAATATAACAACAGCAACAACACGGCAATGATTTGCAGTAAACTACTAAAAGAGATAATAAAAGAGAGCGGGTACTATGTAAGAAACATTTCGTGGCGAATGAGCTAACATGGCAGGCAGGTGCGGGTCAAATGTCTTCTTAGTACACACAAATATATCTATGATTGTATAAGTGGCTGTGTGTAATTCTTCATTCGAAGACTTTGCTATATCTGTTGTTATTGCTTTATGCTGCAGCTACCAGCACCCAAAGGCGACAATAGCTATTCGAAGTAAGAAACCTTTGACCGTTCGGGTCAACCAGTAGGCAAGATGAAAGAGGCTTGACAATGGATGCTGTTACGAATGTCTTTTCTACTATATTTTTTGTAGAACCATCAAGTCCACTGCATAAAAATTGCCAGTTTGGCAATACCAGCCGACACCTGAAAAAAATAATGACCAGTTTAAGCTTCTAGAAATAAATTGCAGTTTTCTACTCTTTTACATTCTTAGCACGGAGCTTTCCCGTAAGTCCCTTAAGTCAAATAGATTTTGCTTTTATGCCCACATTGTCTTATTATAATTAAAATATTATTTATATTATAGAGTTAAATGGCAACTGCGTTAGTATACGGACGTGGTTTTTGATCGGCTCCGTAACTTCACTTAAAGTTAAAAAAAAAAAAACGAAAATATTAAATCGTTTAAATTTATACATCGACTGAAGTAGATGCATAGCCACTTAAGTTGGCAATAAACAAATAAAAAAAAATAAAAAATAAACTGAATAGGTATATAACAAAAAACAAAATCATTTCCAAATAAACAGAGAAACGAAAACGAGAAACGAGAAGTGAAAAGTGAACCGGCGATGTAATGAGTGATTAACGCTCTAATCAGAAAGAGCGACAGCAGAGAGAAATGCTTATTTCACTGTTGCTGCGAGTAAATCACCACTTAACAGCTGTGGAAAGGCAAACAGTTTAACCTGAAAATGTTAATACAATGAGAAGGTGCACATACAAGAACAAGCCGAAATTGAAGACGCAACCCAGCAGGGAACTGGCAAAAAGCCAATATCGCAATATCGCACTCGATTTCCAAGTTAGGTAAAATTATTAAAAGAAATTGTAAATAAATATTGAATTAATAAAAAAGAAAACAAATTTGAAAAAAATCTGACATGGTGGGTCTCGAACTCGGGCCAACCATTTCCTTCCAAAATATTTTTGTTATTATTTTTGTAATTGTGATCACCTGCGAACACAGGTTTTCAGGCAAATTTAAAAATTGGAGCAAAAAAATTTAAAGAATATTTTAAAAACAACGAAAATTAATTATAACTTAGATTTACTTATGTATGTATGTAAAAAAATGGTGTAAATAAAAAAATTTTGCACGCTTCAAGTTGGACTTGAACTCGAGCTTCAATGGCAAATTATTGCGAGTTGTGCCTGCGCCTATATCAACTCCACCACAAAAAAACGAGTTGTCGCGGCATTTAATACATCATCACATCAGAAATATGGTATGAATCAGTAATTCGAGTTGGAGCTTGGGAAATGTAAGATTTTAGCTAACTCAAATGAAATGAGTATGTATTTTTATATATGTATGTACATATTTTATTTATATGTTCACTTGCCTTGTTCATTGAATTTATTTTAAAAAATAAAATTAAATAAAATAAATTAAAATGAAACGAAATGAAATGAAATAAAATAAAATAATATAAATTGAATTAAATTTAGTAAAACTATATAAAATTAAATAAATTAAAATAAAAAAAATTAAATAAAATAAATAAAAAATAAAAATAAAAAAAAATAAAATAAAATAAAATAAAGTAAAATAAAATGAAACAAAATAATATTATATAATAGTATAAAAATAAATGTTTTAAAAAATAAAAAAAAAGATTAAATTAAATTAAATAAATTTCAGTAAATAAAATTATAATAAAAAATTATAGTTAAATTAGATAAAATAAATTATTAGGCAAGGTATATAAATACATACATATGTATGTATATGTATGTATATATATGTATATGTATGTATATGAAAACACATACAGTTTGAGTTTGTTAAAATCACCCATTTTTAAGACTTTAGCTGAAATTACTGAATTATACCATATTCCATATATGATCATGTATTAAACGCCGCGAAAACTCGCTTTCCTGTGGTGGAGTTGGTGTGGCAGCAGGCATAACTCTCAATAACAGCCATTGAAGGTAAAGATATTCATATGGCTCGAGTTCAAGTCCAACTCCAAGAGTGAAATTTTTTTTGTAAAAACTATTTTTTTTTATAATTCTTATTTATAAATAATTAGTTAAGTTTTTGTATATTCCTTATGGTTTTTTTCCTCAAATTTTTAAATTTTCCTCAAATCCTGTGATCGCAAGTGATCAAAATGACAAAAATAATAACAACAAAATGTTTGAAGGAGATGGTTGGTCAGAGTTCGGTACCCACCCAATCAGATTTTTTTCACAATTATTTTTTATTATCTTTTTATTTATTTAAAATAATTTTTTTTTTTTTTTTGAATAATCATATATAATTTTGATGAATCACATTGTTAGGGCATGCAAGTTAAGCATTTCTCTCGTAAATTGAGTGCGATATTGGATTTTTGCAAGTTCCCTGCTTGGTCGCGTGTTCAGTTCCGACTAGTTCCCCATTGGGTCTTGTATGTGCTAAGCGATCCGATGTCACTTAATATTTGCACCGTCTCATTGTATTAACATTCTCTGGTAAAAGTATATGAATACATAACAGAAGAGTGTCCAATTACGGCAGGTGTTCCGCAGGGTAGTGTTCTTGGACCAATATGTACATACACTTCACCGCAGATATTCCTACAAGTGACGAAGTAATTACGTCAACATTTGTGGATCATACTGCTATACTAAGTCGACATAAATGCCCCATTACACCCACAAAAGTGTTACGTAGGCTGCTATATATAGGTCTGGCCTAGGCAACACTAAGTGTTGCCAGGTGCATTCTGACATTTCCATTGGAAAGTTTGACATTTTTTAGCATAACATCACTAAGAACGTTTTGTCATCTCGGCCAAAAAATGGAATTAACTCGTGAACATTTCCGTGCGATTATTTTTCACAACTTTCGACGTGTATTATGACGACAAGAGTGCATCGATGAACTAAAATCTTTGTATGGCTATGAAGCACCATTCTATAGCACTGTGAAAAATTGGTACAACGAATTCAATCGTGGCCGACGCTCGCTCAAAGACGAATTCCGTGAAGGTCGTCCAAAAACAACCGTTGTGCCAGAAAACATCGATGCCGTACGTGAATTGATAATGCAAGACCGTCATGTAACATACCTTCATGCATTTCTCCCACCAGCATACATTCGATATTGCATGAACACCTGGCCGTAAAAAAGGTTTGTTCTCGTTGGATTCCGCACAATTTGACAATCGCTCAAAAAAAGGCTCGTGTGGATTGGTGTAAAGAAATGCTGGAACAATACGATCGCAGTGCTTCAAAAGACGTTTATAAGATCGTCACAGGTGACGAATCATGGATCTATGCGTATGAGCCCGAAAGAAAACATCAATCGACCGTGTGGGTCTTCCAAGACGAGCCAAATCCAAAAAAAAAAAACAAAAAAAACCATTTTCAATGATAAATATACGTATTTTCATTATTAGACCAGAAATATATAAAGCAGCCTACGTACAGCAGCATCTTAAACTAATTGAAGAATGGCTAGCGAAATGGCGCATAAAAGTTAATGAAAAAATAAAACCAATATGAATATATGGATTCCAGTTATAAGGCACAGCTTGCATGACGAATATTGATATAATTCAAAGATTCCAATCGCAAACGTTAAGAGTAATAACGGGCGCACCATGGTACATGCGTAATGAAAATATCCATAGAGATCTAAATGTACCTACGATCAAGGAAGAATTTGAAACTTAACAAAACTGCGTAACCATCCGAACCCTTCGGCTAACACCTTGGCCCATGTAACAATTCAAACCCGCCTGCGGAGAAGAGACAAAGCAGTTTTATAAAGAGCAACGTCAAGCCAGCAGCCCATTCCTACTAATGGGCTTTATGTTTTAATTTAATTCAAGATTTTTTTACTTATTGTTAGGCTTCCGAAGTCCAAGCAGATTCAATAAATAAATATTATATTATTGTTTCAAAAAAAAAAAAATATTATGGATGATTAATTCAAGATAATAAGATATAATTTACTTTATCTATTATTTTTTATTTATCATTTCATTTTATTTTAATTTTTGTATTTTTTAATATTATTTTAATTTAATTTATTATATTTTAAATCGTTTTTTATTATTATATTTTATTTTACCTTATTTTCCGTCATTTTATTTTAATTTATTTAAGTTTTTTATATATTTTATTCTATTTTATTTTATTTTAATTTATTTCTAAATTAATTTTATTTTATTTTATCTTATTTTACTTTATTATATTTTAGTTTATCTTATTTTATTTTATTTTTTTTTATTTAAATAAATTTATTTTAATTTTGTTTTATTTTTTATTTCATTTTATTTAGTTATTTTATTTGTTTCTTTATAGTACTCCTTTTTGGGTTACATATCATATATCGGTTGTTGACATCAAGATATATTAAACTATTACTAAATTATTTTATAAATTATTTGCATTATTTACATATCAATATTTAAAAACGAACGAACAATTGATGTTGTCATAATATTACTGATTTTTGTATACTCAAAAACTTCAGCAATCTTTTTCGAACCACTCCTGTCGGCGAAATAATAATCGGCACAGCTTTAACTTTGTCCAAGTGCCAAATCTGCCTTACTTCTGCTGCCAACTGCTGATATTTTTTGATCTTTTCGTCATAGCATTCTTGAAGATTATGCGAATTAGGTATGCCGACATCAATAAGAAGAGCTCTCTTTTCTTTTTTCTCGACAAGAATAATATCTGGTCTGTTATGCTGGACACTCTTATCTGTCAGAATCGTGCGGTCCCAGTATATTTTATATTCTTCGTTCTTTAGGACTGTAGCAGGCTTATATTCTCTTAATAATTTAGTACGTATAGAAAGACTCTGATGGATAATCTTTGTCACGTTGTTATGCCGCGTCAAGTACTCAGCAGGAGCTAACATAATACGCGCCCCTGTGATATGCTGTATAGTTTCTGTTTGTTGTTGGCACTTTCTACATCTGTCGTTGTCGGTTTGTTTGCGAGCAATTTATTTAAAAAGTTTTTTGACGCAATCATTTCGCCTTGAATTGCAAACACTAGTCCTTCTGTGCCCGCATGTTGCAACAATAGGTTGGATGAACAAGTGTCGATCTCAGGTTTTCCGTTATTATTATATTTTTTTATTTTATTTTATTTTATGTTATTGTATTTCATACTATTTTATTTCTTTTTTCAGTTTTTAATATTTAATCTTAATTTATTGTTATTTTATTTTAATTTTCTTATTTTGTTTTATTTTATTTAACTTAAGTATTTATTTCATTTTATTTTATTTTTACATGCACATTTCTAAAAGTATACAATTGCTATGCTTTTACGTATCAAAATACACAGATAAGTATAACAGAGAGAACTGTTTGGGTGACACATTTACCGTACATTACTAAAACAATGTTATTACTCTTGCTACTTACTAAATAAGCCATTTAAAGACCACCAAAAGTGAGTCACGCGATCCTCAACAAAAACTACCCGCAAGTGTTAACGAGAGGTTTGTTTCTAATCGAAAACTGTTAACTGACATTAATATGAATGAATTATTGAATGGCTAGTCAACAGCTAATAGAGATATACAAACATAAAATAGGATCTAAGGTCATTAATTTTTCGAATTTTTTATATTAAAAATTCCTTGCAGTAGGCACTTGTGCGAAGAGTATTAACAAAATCAACTTCTAGTCTGCTTATTCCAAATGCAAAAAGCCCTTAGGAATTTGCTATAAATACCGGTGGATTTGTTGCTGGCAACTTCATCACCTTAGAAACCTAAAGATTTGAAAATTGTACCATGCAGACTTAGTATAGGGAAGTGAGATCCAAAGTTGTTAGATGAATTGGACCGTTAATACCAAACGAGAATGTATTTATAATATGATTAAGAATAGCTTTGTCTTTTCCTTGATTTTAAGAAATTCGCTGACAAAATTTACTTAGAGAAAACGATAGATGATGGACTCTTTGAGATTCATATAAAACAATCGAACTGAAAATTCGTATTTTACGAATACGAATATAAAAATGTGCAATAATATGCTTAAACAATAATATTCGTGACCATGTCTTTGCTGAAGACAGCACTTTTTCTCTTTTTTTGGAGTTAAAATTTATTTTTAAAAAATGTAGTATTACATATCAAAAACTACATAGTATAATATCAAATTTTGATAAAGGTGGGTTTAAGCTTTTTTAGACTTTATTTAGCAATTCCGAACAAATAAACGGAATTTTTTTCTCGCTATTCGCCAGAGATTTATCTTCAATACCTATTCGAATTTCTCCTCTCAGTATCAAGCCTATCATTCACATTTTTATATGAACTAAATTTAATTACGAGTTTTTTAATAATTGGCGGACTCGGTTGATTGAACGCTTCCAGCTTAACTCGACTGATAATAAAGTAAAAAATGATCATACTTTATTGTGATTTTATGAATGAATTTAAAATCAGGAGACCTCCTACATACCTACTTCCATCGATTGGCCTTGCAGCATTACATACGGAACCTTTCACTCTATTTTCGTCTACACGTTCCTCTTTGACTCACTAATGACTGAATTTTTAAATATCATAATTGAAATTCCATTGACCGTAACGCTTGTTATTTTAGGATGCAATACGTGAAATATATATATATACATATATATTTGTTCTGGAATCAGAAAAAATTGGCGTCGATTGTACCAAGAAAAATAGCACATTTGCTCAATGAAAAATGACAATGCCAAAAGAAACGTCTCAAATTGAGCACAGCCTAAGTCAAAGTCGAATGCTTTTTCTAAGATAAAATTCTAATGTAATGAACTTATACCTTTGCTTCTGTGTGATTGGCTTTGAGTCTGTATTCACAAATGAAAAAGTTCGTATACCATTCTTCTTTTTCTGCTTGAATAGCTTTAAGGAAAAGATAGAAAAGATTTAGTTAGAGATATGCAGACAGCAGTAAAACGCCATTCACTCATTGAGAAGCCAACTGATTTCTTCAGCAACAAAAGAAAAGTAAAATATCTGTTTTAAAAGTATCCATCAAAATGAATTGAAATGATATAAAACAAATGGATTGCAAGCAGATAAGCTTCAAGAAGTCATCAATAAACTTTTTTCAACAGTTTGTCTGACGGTGGGAAATTAGCTAAAAACTCCAGGAAGATAATAAATGAACAAATAAAGCATTTATACTTAAATATGTAGTCTGACTATGATGACTGCAGCCACTGTCACTTACTATTTCCCAAAGTTTCATTAATGATATTAATGGAATATACTTGCATACATGCGTACATACGAGAGGATTGACAAAAGTCGGGTCAGTTGGTGACTTTCAATTTGTTTTTATTAAATCTAAAAATACCAAACTCTTTGCAACTACTTTGCTAGTCTTCCTTTCAAATTTTAGAACGATCAGCTAAAATGGAGACGAGAAAACGCAAGATGGCTGAGGATAGGTCAGACGAAATGCCACAACCAACCCAAACAGAAATTCGTCATGTGATTCTCTTCGGGTTTCGGCATAATTTACAGCCAATACAAATATTCAGTAAAGGCCAAATTACATATGGAACGATTACATCGTCTTTAAAGATTATTTCTAAGTGGTTCCGAAGATTCCAGACCGGACATTTTTCCGTAGAGGCCGAGCTCCGAGAAGGTTGACCAAAATCTTCCACTGATGACGTCACTGTAAATTGACAAAGATCCGCGATTGACACCCGAATTGATTGCTAATGAATTGGGCCTGAATGCTCCGGCTGTATCGCGAATATTAAGTAATCATCTGGGATACACGAAGAAATTTGCTCAATTGGTACCACGAGTTTTAAATGAGGCCCAAAAAGAGGCTCGAGTGCATTTTGCCCAGTTTTAGGAAAAACAAATTCGAAAATGGTCAGTCTAACATCTTTAGTAAAGTCTTTACTGGTAACGAATCTTGGTTCTATAAGTACGATCCAGAAACCAAACAGCAGTCCATGGTATGGAGCCCAACAGGAGCAAACCCACCCGTAAAATCTAAGCAACAAAAATCAGCAGCAAAAGTAATGAGATCGTTGCTGCTTTCCACTGGAAAAGGGTCAAACGGTAATTGCAAAATGGTTCACTGAAAAGTGCTTACCAAAAGTATTCAACAATTTGTTGGAAAACAGGGAGAAAGAGGATTTGGGGCGCTAGTTTTTACATCATGACAACGGGCCATCTTGCTGAAATAACCAGTAGTTTTATTACGATCTCTGGGATCGAAGAAATACGACCTGCACCATATTCCTTGTGGCTTCTGGTTATTTCCAAAAATTAAAAAAAAAATTAAAAAGAAAAATCTTTAATAGCAACGAGGAGACAATTAATGCAGTTAATGCTGAACTTGATAAGCTTAAAAAGCAAGATTTTGAAGACTGTTTTCAAAAGTGGATATATACACTTAAGAAATGCATGGCGATTATGTAGAAAAGATAAAAACGGACAAATATGACGAATAAATAATAAAATAATTTTTCTTCTGGTCAACTTACCAAACTTTTGTTAATCCCCTCGTATATGTGCAGTTTCATAGAAACACTCATATAATGTTTAGTACTAACTTTTATATTGGGAGTTTCATGTGACACAGTGACATGCGAAAATATGTGAAATAGGCAAATAGTCAATTAATAATATATCAGTTTTATGCTTCTATTCCCCGTATCTGCCTCTCTTTCTAGGATTAAAATTTCCATATCCATCTTGTTTAATTAACGGGATGAACCACTCTAACCTTAGAATAGATAAATTCGTCTCCATTATAGAATAATAAATTATTAGTCATATTTTAATTGTGATTCATACAAAGCTATCTTTTAATTTCAAACAGTAATCGAACTCAGGTACTCGGGTTTAAGGCATTTGTATGATAGTACATTAAAATTTTGCAAATGTTAAAACGGATATATTTTATTCTAGAATTAGTTTCATTAATTGCTGTTTGCTACTTAGTTGCCATTACCAACTATAAGCGACTATATGTTGCAGTGAACTTGTCTAGTTGGTCTCGGCAAATATTTAACACATTACATAATTACCATTATTCACGTAATTTAGTTTTGACACAGATAAAGGGATGGTTTGCATTCGAATATTATAAATACCTACACATATGGATTGCGAAACATTTTATATTAACTTAATAATCCTTAATCGTGAAAATGTTTTTCTTCTTCTCTTTACAAATATAATATTGTTTCATGTTCGTAAAAAACTATATAATTACCATTGTGAATAATCCTTTCTTTTTTTTGCTCATGCTAAAATAATAAATACCCAAACATTACAAAATATGCGTATGATATTTTCCACGTAAACCGATTAAGATAACTTTTTTGAGGTTATCTCCTGCGGCAGTGAATACATTACCTTCCTTTTTTTATATCGAAAAGCCGCATAAATTACAACGCTTAAAATTTTAATACATAAATGGCAATGATTTTGTAAGTGCTCACATAAAATTCGCGAAGCATAAAAAATATCATTTGTCTGCGGTATAATCACACAGCACTTATTTTAATTAACGATTGCCGTAAAGGGAAAATAGGAGAGAGAGCAAATAAGGGTAAATCATTTCTAAGCAGAACTTAAAACAAACTCGTTATTTTATTTTACGATCTTAGATCATGGTTTTATGCATGCATACGTGAAGTCAATAATAATAAAGGTTTAAACAGTTTATTGTAATTGTGATTTATTCAATCTTTGCACTTCCCACTCACCCATGATCGTACGGAACAGCATCTAGTGAAGTGGTTTAAATTTCAAAGCTCTCAGAAGTACTCTATGATTTTAAAAGCTTTTAAAGACATCCAATGTTCAGTATATTGTATGGTGCTGTAATCTTGTTTAATAAAATAATAATTAAATAAATATAACTTTATATTAATAAAAATAATTGCTTTTGCAATATTTTACATCCTTTCTTCTCTCACTCCTTATATATTGCTATCTGGTCATCGTGGAATTTTGCTAGGTCTCATTTACTGAAATTAAATGAAATTATTAAAAAAAAAATATATATATATGTATATACATATACGTATTGGCGCTTTGTAACCGCGTAAGCGAGTTTAGGCCGAGCTCCTCCTCCAATTTGTGGTTTTGCGTCTTGATGTTTTTCCAACAAATGGAGTGGCCTACAATTTCATTCTAAGCCGCCTCCGAGCTTTTATTTCAAGTCATAAATACACTCGGAGGGGTTGACATTTCCTGCCGAGGGGCGACCGCAATCAGAACATTTAACTTAATTTTTTATTTAAAATAACTTTCTATAAATTTTTGGATGCTAGTCCGACACCATGATTTGAACCCGGGCGTTCCGAATGGCAAGTACGCAATGCTAACCACCAACATACATATATACATATAATTTGAAAATTAATGAGGACAATGGATCAAATGAAATCAAATGAAATGCCTAGCCTAACGATAACTGTCAACTTTACAAATTAAGAGTAGTTTCGAAAATTAAAATTTTTGTCGAGAAGCAAAGAGTCTCTATGGTCGAGTATTATCCACGCATTCATTAATTATTTGATATTAAGACCACACATTGGATTGATATCGTAAATATTGGTTTTGCATTTATTTATATATATATATATAATTGGCGCTTTGTAACCACTGAAGCGATTTTCGGCCGAGCTCCTCCTCCAATTTGTGGTTTTGCGTCTTGATGTTTTTCCAACAAATGGAGGGACCTACAGTTTATACTAAGCCGCCTCCGAACGGCTGACGGTTTTTTTACGAGGAGCTTTATTTCATGTCCGAAATACACTCGGAGAGATGGACATTCCCTGCCGAGGGGCGACCGCAATTAGAAAATTTAATTTAATTTTTTTTTTTTATTTAAATTAATTTTCCATAACTTTTGGATGTTGGTGGCACCGGGATATGAACCCGAGCCTTCCGAATGGCAGGACGCAATGCTAACCACTCGGCTACCGCGGCCGCCATTGCATTTATTTACCATAGTTTAAATTATCCGATTTATGTTAAATATGCCCCGATTCACTCATTAATCTTTTGCTATTATGAAGGAAATATCATTATGCTTATCTCATGGAAACCGTTGCCATTATTGGCAAAAAATTTGGGCTATCGATTCACCAGCCAAATGATTCGCCATAGACAGGAACAGATGGTAATCACTTGGTGCGAGGTCCGGAGTATAAGGCTGATTCATAGATATCACTCAACAAAGACCTCGGAGCTCTTGGCGAGTCACTATCATTGTGTGTGGTCTGGTATTGTCCTGATGAAAAACAATTATCCGCCTGTTGGCCAAAGCTGGGTGCTTCAGACGTACGAATGAAGAATTCGGCCGCAGTGGCGCTGGTCATAGTGAATGACCTCTTTCCAATCCCCCCAAACACACAAGAAAACCTTCCCACCTATCAATCTTGGTTTGGAGACCGTTTGTGCCGGCTCACTGCCTTTCGACCTCGATCGTTTTCATTCGAGGTTGCTGTAAGTGATTTCCTTTTCATCACCTGACATCATCTACACCCCAAAAGGGACGGTTTTACGATTCCGCAGCTATTTTCAGATAAAAATTCGTTCCATGAGGTTTCCAGCCTTCTTCAACTTGTTCCAATTTATTTTTTGTGCAATGTTAGCTCCTGAGCAATCGAAACAGTGCTCGTATGACGGCCAGACTGAACGATTTACTTCATTTTATGCTGCCTGATTCGCGTTTTCTCCTTTATGGATGCAAAATGTTAGAATATTGTGTTTTCCCCTTTCTGGAGCCCATCTTTGACATGCGCTCAAACACTATTGTATTAAGTGATCAATACTTCTATCGTTATGTTTGGTGTAAATATCATCTTTCCAAAGCCATTTAGCGCAATTCAGTCGAATATATTTTGTTAAGTAAGGGGAAGTTGGCTAAATATTTTCTAAACAGTTTTAAACTGTTTCAATTGACTGGGGATATTTTTTCACGCTTATCACTATTTATTTATTTATTTATATGTAAATATGTGTAAGTATTCATATTAAACTTTCGTTTGAAAATAAAAAAGCGCAAGAAGGTAAAGTAAATAATTTCACCTGTTTTTATGGGAAAAATTACTTAATCCTGAATTTGGCGGAAATTAAACCAAATGCTCCTCTTAATAAACCAGTTTGAATTGGTCGGAAAACAAAATACTATGCAATTTAGCCATTAGCATTTATTCTTAGTGTATACAAGAAATATAATACTTAACGATAGCTAGTAAAGAATCGAGTTTTCGTGTGCCTGACTAAATTAAATTTTTGCTCTAATTTTTCCTCCAGTTATCGCAATACTCCATTCGTGTCGCAATCTCATATACATAAATACATACCTACATATCTACATACATTTAAAACAGCTTATATTGTTATATTTGATTTTCATAGCTTGTTTGGTAAATTTTATTTTATTTTTGTTAATTTGTTATTTGTAATATTTGGGTAGAATATTTTTTTAAATCGTTTTGTAGTTGTATTGATCAAACAAATATTACCAGAATAGCTTTGGGCGGCACGAACGCCAGCAATCGCAGGTTGCTGTCAGTAAAAGTGTGGAGCACACAAGTACTATTCATATACATATATTATATATAAATAGATCTCGTTAGGTTCTTACATTGCAGGATTGTTGCAGTGTACAGTGGGTTGAATTGATGAAAAACTTATGAGTCTCATAATGGTTATTAGATGTTGATGACGCATGATAAACAAATATGTTGTATGATAATTTATCAATTTTTATTCAACATGTATATCCATATCACAATGTTTTGCTCTGTCTGAATTTAATTGCTAAATCCCTGAAAAAATATCAATTATAGGATGGAATATTGATATTAATGTATCGTAATTAAATTTGCTTTGAGAATTCAATATATATAATTTTTTGAATTGGTGATGGCAAGTATTTCATATTAATAAAAACATGTTTTATTTAACAAAAGCCATAGTCTCGAGTCTCCAACCCTTTACAATATCGTTAAAGAAAAATGTTTATGTTCAAAATTCTGAAGTCTGTGGTGTTTAATGCCGCCTACAATGTAATATGCCTTTGATTTTCTGCCGAAAATACCTCCGTTAAACGATTTATCTTTTATCGACAATGAAGCAGAAAATTCTATTGCAGAAATTGCGGCAACATTGTCAAGCAGTCAATCAAATTTACTGCCGGTAATAACAAATGGAGAAGTCATTCCTTAAACCCCTTTGGATATCAAATAAAAGGAAGCAAAAATTGCCATTTTCCTACACTTACATTGTTTTTGCATACACATACATTTATAGAAAAACGAAAATGCATTTATTGGCAGAAAGACAATGTATTAGTGATGTATAGTTTATTGCATATTTCCATAAATAGAACTATTGCAATTACTGATATATGAAACCTAGCCATACAACTGTACACATATGCCTAAGTTAATATACATGATATATGGTATGTGGTATGTGTATTTAGCTTTCGAATAAATAACAATGTAAAAAGGGAAATGAATTTGCATAAAGTGGATTTCAATAGAAATTCAATTATTGTCGCCAGCTTGCTCTAAAAAAAATGTATAAAAATCAATTTCTGCAAATAAGTCATTGCTCAGAGCGCAGAATACACCATTTGCGTATTTATATACGAATGTATGTGAGTAAAAACTTGATGCAATTAGTAAACATCCACGTGGCTATGACAATTTTTATCGTTGTTCATTGATTTATGTGTACAAACATACATACATACATATGTGAATTTGAACAAGTCTTCTTTAAAAAGAGTATCCGACGTGGATTTAAATTTTCTGCTTCTTTCTATTGTACATTTTAAGTCCACCTGCTAACATTAATCATTTTTCAGAGATCAAAATATCAGTGATTGTAACTAAAAAATTGTGATAAATAATAGTTGAATAGTTATTGGAATGGTGGGAAATGCCTGTTAAATAGCTAAATCATTAAAATCAAATAGTGAAATTTTTAAGCTGCCTCGCAATAAACGCTAAGCTTTAAAGTAGTATTTATTTATTTTTTTGGAATTTTTGAAAAAGTTTTTAAAAAGTTTATGTGCAAAATAGGATAATAACAAGGAAAGAACCGTTTTAATTATTGTATATTGTATTATTGAAAACGAAATTTTACTAGAGTTCTGGAATAAATTCGCCAACTAGATATTAACAATTTTTAGTAGCGAAAAATCTATTTCTCAAGCGGAGTTTTTGTATGCAGCTTGATTTAAAAGTTACGGAAATTTTATAACGTAGAAAATACTCACTGGAAGTATTGCCTTTTATTTATAAATAAATATTTGACTTACCGGTCCATATTGCTCGAAATAACTTTTAACATCTTCCAGTGTTGTGGGCGCTGACAGCCCACCCACAAAAATTTTCTTCGTTCGCGTCACCATCTATTAAAAATATAAAATGTAAAATTCATCACTGAATATAATATAATGGATACCAAAAAATATATTGCTACTAAATATATTTGATTTATAGAATTTGCTTTGGTTTTACACCCAGGATAACTTTTCTTATAGTGCTGCCCGCCATACAATGCTTTTATTTTATTTTCGTAAATTATTGTACATTTGCCTATTGTTACTTGTTCTCAATACCTTTTTTCGCTTTCTTCTATCGGCTATTCAAATTGTTTACGCGAGGAGCGTAAATCTTTGCATAACTTTGGCTAATTGCTTCCTCTTATTTGAGTTTTTGCATTCTGGCATACGAGTATATGCAAGAATGCAATTCTCAATGATCAGGGATACAGCTAAAATGTCTATGTATGCAATGGAATTTATCTTTTTATGGTCCACATCAAATATCTGTCTATCTGATCTGTTTTGCATCTTCCCATCCCTGCTCACTTCAGCGGTATGCGGATGGCGTCTGTACAGCGTCAGATGCCTCTTACGGCATTGGGTTAAAGACCACGTTTTGAAACTAGCCTAGTGCTCAACTTGAATACATTTCAAACATTCTCCCCCACCCGATTAGACACAAACAAAATATTTTTTTTTGGTTTGTATTTCGGGCCAATGTACACGTATATGTATATTATTAGGTTTTAGGTTTTATATGTATTATATTTGGAGTTTTAAGGCCGTTGAATTAAAAGCAAATATTTTCATTTTCTGCCTCCTACGCGTTTCGATACCATTCGTATCTTCTTCAGGGAGTCTAATTTATTTTAAAAACAAGAAAACATAATTAACAATCAGTATACATTACAAACATTATGTTTGTGGTCATCATATTTTGACCGTCCACTTTCAATCCAATGATATTGCATAGCAGCTTTTGTCTTTCTATATGTTATAATCGCTGTGTTTTGTTATAAGTTTTTTAGTGAACTAAAGGCCTGGTTTCTTTGTATGAATTGAATATTTTTGTTGTAGAACAAAGAAAAATGGTAGAAGTGACAGCTGTTTCATCAGACGTCTTATGGCAGGGATCTAACCAACGCATCTTGACTTAACAGGCGAGTGCTCTACCACTGCGCCAACATCAGCCATGTAATCTATTGTTGTATTATTCAATTCATTATTAACCAACAACTATTAAGTGCGCTAATTTAAGATTTTTTGTTGGTTTTGAGTTTAATTAATTAGATTTTCATAATTTTATTATCAACCACTTTTGAAACATTACCAGCATAGTGTTTTCAAGCAGTCGTTTTAAAATTATGGGGATGGTAATCTGAATGTTTAACAATGAACATAACTTTTCAAAATATCATTTAAACCAACGTTAAGCATAAAAATTCAAAATATCAAGAAAGGCCATGCCGAAGATCTTTTACCTTTCAATGTCAATATTCATTCGAATTTATGCATTGAGAGTACCAAATTTCAAGATACTAGGATGCTCTTTTGACATATTTTCGATCCGAAACCTCATATCTGGAAAATCGACGTACACGTATGTTATAGCAGTTCCATTTCGATTATTATCAGCAGCAATGGTTAATTCATCATACGTGTGCAGAATATCAAATTCACGTTCTTACATAGATGTTATAGTAATCCGAACTTTGCGATTCCGACAAATAATTCTTTAAATTTAATAATACACCTGCATACCAAGTTTGGATTGGTTCCCAAAAATCCGGAGGCTAGTTGGACATGGAGAGTATATAAATATTTTTTCAAGACACTAGTTGCGATATGCGAACTCCTATGTTGGCAATAGCGAAAAAATGTTATAAATTTTCGAAAAATGCTAAACTATTGTTATGGTTTCGGAAATACATATGTAAAATACATCCACGTTTCTTTGCTTCTAAGAGTGTATCCAACCACCTCAAGAACATCAAGAGCGTTCATAACCCCCTTGGGAATTGAAAGTTATTGTTTCTCTCGTGTTGGAAGTGTGAAAAGTCAGTTGCAGGAACATAATTATGGAAGATGTAAACTTCCCGCAGTCGTGGAGATATCAACTCAATTTTGTGATCTGGTACTCAATGCTTTGGATGTTAAGGGGTTATGCCACTCTAGAGACCGAAAAAATAGGTGTTTTATGTGCATTTTTTTAGAAAAACCATAGAGTCAATTAAAAATATAATATAAGAAGTTTATTATACATCTTTTTAGGTGTAAAAAAAATAATTTCTTATAAATATTTCTTGAAGAATGGTGGCGCTGTAGCGGTCCTCCTTCGACTCCTCTATGGTTCAAGGGATACGTGGCCGAACTAACTGCTCCTGTAAATTTTGAAATATCTTGAGTATCTAAATTTTTTTTTATTATATATTACAATAGCTAAAGTAACACGTAGGATTTTTTCGATATATTGATTCATGATCAAATGGCGCACTTCTAAAGTTAAACTTTCTAATTTCGACTAAAAAATCATCAGTTAATTGTTAATAACAAATGAACTATATAGAATAAAAAAAAAATCCTACGTGATACCTTAAAAAATGTATTTTTAAAGATGTGTGTCAAATTTGAACCTAATCGGTTGGAAATTGTTACGAGTTGTTGGTTCGGCCAACTCGAAAAATGTAGTTTGGAGATAAACGCGTTTAAAGTTTTAAGTTGTACCGTGTGCGTACCGTGCAGCCTTGCAAGGAACTTCGAAAATAAATTATTTAGAGATTTTTCCGAGCCATAATCCTGCAATATGTTATTTCTGAGACCCTAAGGAACTATTTAAAGCAAAAAAAAAAGCGATTTTTTGAAAATCCTAGAGTGGCATAACCCCTTAACAAACCCAGCAGGGCTATTGAGAGCGTATTTTGTGCTGCTGAAGTGCGCCTTGTGCTGTGCCAACAATAAAATTCATGCAATGTCGTAAAATTAAAACACTTCAGTATCCTTCTAACGAACAAGACGGCGACTCCTACACGCAAAATGCAACAACAGCAGATTCCAGGGTTGCTATACAGGGATGGATACATATCGGCGCTGTAGGATAGGAGGCTGCAGCAGCAATATCAACGTCACCAACACCATTTGCCATAACTTCACTGCACATGGTCGTCTAAACTACATAAGGATGTGTACAGAGAACCACCCGTTTCCACTTGGCCAAATAGACAGTGTCAAGTGCAAATGTTGCTGCTTTCGCGAAGCAGGCAAGTGTGCGGGGGTACTGTCGCTGCCTGTTTTGATGCAGAGCACACAGCTTTTTAGTGACGAGGCGTTACTGTTGTGTTTACTTCACTTTTGCCGCAATACTGCGCCGGGTATTACTGAGGCTGGTACAACTCGTAGGGGCGATCGCGGTGCCGGTTGTGCGATACTACCACCTTTATGAAGGCCACTGTCAGACTGTGCGAAGAATCGCCCCATGTGAACCGCAGCAACACTTGCCCAGTTTCAGTTATATATCTCATTGGACAATTTGGTGGCATGGCTTGCTGGCTCTTATTGAAATTGCAGCGTTGTTAAAAAGCGATTTGGTCCAACGGGGACAACGTACTTGTACTCTGTTGCAACAAATGGCAAAAACACAAACAAAACATCAATCGGATGGCAAGCTGGTGTGGCATTTTTGTGCAAGTGGCAGCGCTACGCTATCATAACTCATTTCCTCTTGTCTTCAGATTCTTCGCCTCGTGCTCAAAATAGATGTTGCTCGCACCAACAAATTGGTCTGGCGCATGTTGCTGCCTTCGCTGTTTTGCCAGAAAATGCGACTAGCAGCTACTATGCATGTCTGTGTAAGTATGTAGACACTTTTGCGAGATCTGAGATACGAGCATGTTCAATTCGTTTAGATACCCTCCTGCGCTGCTGACGCTATGAGATGCTATGTAACTTGCTTTTGAAGATGAATTAGCACATCGTCCGTTATCTTCTTAATTTCCGAGCGCACAGTCATCTGGCCACATCGCTTGGGAGTTCAGTAAGGTATCTTCAACAGTAAAGAGGGGAAAAATGAAAATGCATCAGTCCTACAACATTCACTATGCTCGTATATAGCACATACGAGAGTGTATGTATATACTCATACATGTGCACATGGTCCAATTCCTTGCTGTTATTTTTCGCTGCTCAACGTGTATTCTCCACTTTTCTTCTTTAACCATCATCTTTTTAAACATCATTGCTACTTTTTTTATTAAGACTTGAGTAATTGCACTGCCCATTTAGAGTCCCGCATTTCGCGGAATAGCTTAGCGTCTGCTGGGGAATTTGTTAAGAAAATTATATTGCACAAAATTTGAAGAGATCGTAAAATTTTAACTCATATCATTGCCTAAGGGCTCAAATCATCGGGAAAATAAAAATCGGAGATATACACGTAATACCTTTGTATTCATCTTGAAAGAACAATTTAATACATAAAATTTAGTTTATCCCCTTTCATGCAGTTCTACGTTTTGTACATTGTAGCATACTTTCAGGCTAAATCGCCGCGGCCGCTAGAGAAACAACCATAATGAGTAGGGCAGGGAGAGCGATCAAAATTAC
Source organism: Ceratitis rosa (assembly GCA_037013455.1). Taxonomy (NCBI): domain Eukaryota; kingdom Metazoa; phylum Arthropoda; class Insecta; order Diptera; family Tephritidae; genus Ceratitis; species Ceratitis rosa. The sequence goes on from JAWMAG010000012.1 coordinate 1,804,606, forward strand.
AGTATATGTGATGTACATACGTAGGCTGCTATATATATTTCTGGCCTAATAATGAAAATACGAATATTTATCAACGAAAATGGTTGTTTTTTTTTTTTTTTTTGGATTTGGCTCGTCTTGGAAGATCCACACCGTCGATTGTTTCGTCACCTGTGACGATCTTATAAACGTCTTTTGAAGCACCGCGATCGTATTTTTTCAGCATTTCTTTACACCAATCTACACGAACCTTTTTTTGAGCGATTGTCAAATTGTGCGGGATCCAACGAGAACAAACCTTTTTTACGGGCAGGTGTTCATGCAATATCGAATGTATGCTGGTGGGAGAAATGCTTGAAGGTATGTTGCATGACGGTCTTGCATTATCAGTTCACGTACGGCATCTGTGTTTTCTGGCACAACGGTTGTTTTTGGACGACCTTCTAGGAATTCGTCTTTGAGCGAGCGTCGGCCACGATTGAATTCGTTGTACCAGTTTTTCACAGTGCTATAGAATGGTGCTTCATAGCCATACAAAGATATTAGTTCATCGATGCACTCTTGTCGTCATAATCCACGTCGAAAGTTGTGAAAAATGATCGCACGAAAATGTTCACGAGTTAATTCCATTTTTTGGCCGAGATGAATTTTTTAATTCCCTGAAAATAAAACAATTCACGATTAAATGACAAAACGTTCTTAGTGATGTTATGCTATAAAATGTCAAATTTTCCAATGGAAATGTCAGATTGCACCTGCCAACACTTAGTGTTGCCTAGGCCAGACCTATATATAGCAGCCTACGTACATATATACGTATATGTACTTATTTATATATAGGTGACAACTATACGATAATTCTAGCTGATAATCTATTAGGTAAAGTAAAAAGCTCGTTCCGTTTTTTTTATGCAAATGGTTCCAAACGGTTTTCTGGCTTGTCTTATGTTCCTCAGCAATTAAATAAGTGCTCACGTGACGGTCTGTTTCCACTATTTCCATGATTTTATCGCAATTTTCGACGACAGGCCTCCCGACGCGTGGTGCATCTTTGACATCGAAATTACCGGAACGGAACCTAGCAAACCACTTTTGGCTTACACGTTCGTTTACAGTATCGGGCCCATAAACTAAATTAATTTCTTTCAGCCGCTTTGCCCTGATCAAAGACAATATAGCGAATTTTCTCTTTGCTGGTGTCCATCTTTGACGAGCGCTCACAACGTACCGAGTCAATCAATGGAAAAACTGTCAAAGACAAAATTTTAGCGCGAATAAACACGTTTTCAGCGCCGTATAGTATGATATGATGCGACACGTAACACTAGTACTATGGACAATAACGCCATCTCTTAGATAAAAACCGAACGAAACTTTTACTTTACCTAATATTATTATCTGAGCTGCAGAAAACTCCTTGATTAAATTTTTATCGAATTCGCTTGATAAAGAAGCAGTAATGACGCATTTAATTTAAACGCAAGCGCTGAACTATGTCAATTTTGCCGCATAATTCGTACAGCTCATCGTTCCATTGTCTGCGATATTCGCCCTTACCAATGCGCAAAGGACCATAAATTTGACGCAAAACTTTTCTCTCGAAAACTCCTAACGCCGACTCATCAGATGTTACCATCGTCCATGCACCATATAGCACGACGGGAACGATGAGGGACTTGTAGGGTTTGATTTTCGTTCGTCGGGAGAGGACTTTACTTTTCAATTGCCAAAGTAGCACCTGTTGGCAAGAGTGATTCTGCGCTGGATTTCAACGACTTCAAAGTTACGACTGTCAACAGTGACGTGGGAGCCAAGTCGCGAATGCGATGACTGTTTGTTGGATGACAGGAGATATTTCGTTTTCCCCTCATTCACTACCAGATCCATATCCTTCGCTTCCCTATCCAGTCTGAAAAAAGCAGAACTCACGGCGTGGTTGTTGAGGCCAATAATGTCGAAATCATCGGCGTACGCCAGCCGCAGTACACTCTTATAGAAGATTGTACCTTCTCGATTCAGCTCCGCTACTGGTATTATTTTTTCCACCAATATGTTAAAAAAGTCGCACGTCATCCTGTCTGAAACCTTTTTTGGTATCGAACGGCTGGGAGAGGTCCTTCGCCATCCTGACGGAGCTTTTAGTTGTTGTTGTTGTTGCAGCGGCTAGCTAACCCCGCTTAAGGCAGGTATCATTAATCTAAGTCGCCGAGGTCATCTAAGGGGAGGTCCAGGAAACGTGCTGTTTCGACGGGATTGGACCAGGGAGAGGGGTGTTAGATGAGTTGGTTTAAGGGGGTATGTGAAGAGGTGGTTAGTGTCGTGCGTAGACTCTCCACAGGCAGGGCATACGTTGGGTATGCTGGGATCGAGTCTGGATAGGAGTTTAATCTATTACAGTATCCAAATCTAAGTTGTGCAAGGGTCACGCGGGTCTCTCGAGGCAGCTCGAGCTCGTTGTCTGCAATAGGTGTTGATTTTTTTCCGAGTATGCCATTCACGGGAAGGGAGTCTATGAAGGTGTTAACTGACTCCTGGTGAATGGCGTTCAGCGCTTGTCGGTACGCCGTCCTGTCCAGCGGTTGTTGCACGTGTTGCTGTATGGTGCTATTTAGGTCTAGTACTCCCTTCCTGATGTACCTAGGTGGAGGCTCGGCTTACAAAAGATGCCTGCTGGAGTGCTCCCTGCGGTGGCATCCCAACAGGAACTGCTTGCACAGCAAAGCATTATGTTCCTTAACTCGTAGCATAGATGCTTCGCTGTGCAAGTGATGCTCCGGTGACATCAGGAGGTTTCCTGTCGCAGTCCTAAGGGCGGTGTTTTGACATGCCTGTAGTTTTCTCCACTACGTCTCGTTCGTCCCCGGCGCCCAAATCGGTGCAGCGTAGTTTACGACCGGCCGGCCAATTGCTTTGTAGGTTGCCAGCAAGGTTTCTTTGTCTTTACCCCATGTGCTGCCGGCTAGCGCTTTTAGTGCTGCTTAACGCCAGTTTACATAGCCGTATAAGTTTTGCGGGGATACCAAATTCAGACATAGCGCTGCAAAGGCATCTCGTATTCGTGCTTTCGTAGGCGGCTTTAAAATCGAGGAAGAGGTTATGTGTGTCGATCCTCTTTTCACAGGTCTTTTCCAAGATTTGGCGCATGATGAATACCTCGTCAATGGTTGACTTACCAGGTCTAAGTCACACTGATAAGGTCCAATCAGTTTGTTGACGGTGGGCTTTAGTCTTTCACACAATACGCTCGACAGGAGCTTACGTGTATATACGATATTAAGAAGCCTTATTCCACTGTAATTTGCGCAGAATGTTAGATCGCCTTTTTTCTGTATTGGGCACAGCACACTTCGTCGGGCATGCTTCCAACCGACCATATTCTGCAAAGTAGCTGATGAATGCACCTTGACAGCTCTTCACCGCCATGTTTGAATAGTTATAGCTATTCAGCTGGCTGGAGAAGTGTTCCCTTCATAAAGACAATATGCTCTGGGCATCGGTGGCTAGATCACCTCTTTGTGTCCTACAGGAGTCTGCTACGGTCTTGAAACCTTCTGTAAGGCGATTTCACATAACCCCACTTAAAATAGTCCAGCCTGACTCAAGAGAATGTGCTCACTAAAACATTCCTTCAATAAATGAATTGTTTCGTTCGCATTTCATGTAGCGCCGTAGTTCATGTACGAAAAAGATATTAATCATGGCTCTATGGCGTTCCTCATTGACTGTAGTACGTATTATGGACGGTTTCATTTTTGGAGAAATAAGGACCAATACTCTCTCAAACATGGCCTTTTTGAGGATGTAACTACGTCTCAACAGTGGCTAGTGAATCATCATCACTCCAAATTCTTCAATTTTTTTATTAAAAATTCTTTTGTGAAAATATGATTCGGTGGCCGTGTCGTTTTGGGGTCATTCACCGAACATGCGACGGAATTGCTGTTCGGTTTCACTTCTGGCAAGAGCTGGATTGTATAAGCCCGCAAACTAAGATGCTTTCACTATTCCACTTGTCTTCTTCGGTGCTCTGCTCTACATTAGCAATAGTATCTTTGGTGCGAACTGCTGAACAAACCAAACTGACTATAGATCAAGTACCAGCGTCAAAGAGACCAAATCCAAAAAACATTGCCTCATTGAAAACCGCGCTTCTAAAAAATCAGCAAATTCGAAATGCCTTCATACAGATATTAAAGCTAAATAAGATATTTTGCATCCGGTTTAGAAGCTGAAACTTTTTTTATTAATATTAAAATGCTCAAAAGTAAATTTTGCTTTCTATTCTTTCAGTCAGTATTTCCATGTGCTTCTTTGTAATTGTAGGCTACATAACTATTTCGAATTGAAATATGAAACATCAATCTTGGCTGATTTGATTTACCAAAAACTTTTCTGTGGGCAAACTTAATCATTAGTGCTCCATATCTCGAATCTCCCGCTCTCTACCCGCCCGCCAGCTTTGAGGATACCAATTTTTCTCGTTTTTCAAAAGCGAAAATAAAACTCCAAGAAAAGCTAATTTATATGTGGGACGAAACGGTACTAAAAATCTATTATCCCATTCAAACGGAAATGAATGTGTGAATGACGTTCCTTTTCAGTCAATCTCCTTCAAACTTCATTTGGAAGAAAGGAACTTGCGAATTTGCACTAATCTATTCCCTCATCAAAGTCGGAGCGATATTCAGTGCAAAAAAGGACACTTCTTAATACACACAAACCCATTTCAATGGAAGTAATGGCGGCCAAAGAATTGCAAAGCTCGGAAGATGCATGAGCTGAGGATACAAATGAAGTTCTAAATTTATACATATATTGTAAATACAACGGGAATTCAATCGAGTGTAGTTGAGTGTGTAGAGATACATTCCATACATGCATACACATACATATGTATATACGTATGTAGGATATTGTATAAAAAATATATAAATGATTCAACAAATAAATCATTCGATAACATTACGCCGATGGTTCTGTGGCTCTTGCTGCTCCAACCCAGTTGGCATATACAGTCCATAAACTGCCTTACCAATCCTTAGCAGTGAATAAGGAATGTGAGTGTGAGGTGTGTTCATGTATGTGGATCCTTTTTATTCACATGCAAATATTTCTTATTGAATTCCTTTTATTCTTACTCACTTCTACCCAAACCCAAACTTAATGTCCATATACATATATAATATCTACACCGCGTATCCTTACGGGATCCGTTAGCTACATTCCATCTTCAATACATACCAATGGGCTAAAGTGATATTATATATGTATCCGCAGGCTATGCCCAATTGAATTGTATGTTAATAGCACTGAAAATGCAAACACCCATGCAAATATATGTACTATATGTACATACATACATACGACGAGTATATTCTGAGTATGCAAACACGTGCCGGTGGCAGTAAGCACAAATACATATGTAATTGAAGCTTTGTGATAAGTTGCAATAACAAAAACATTTTCAAAGTGGAGGCGCATACATATACACATTACCCAATATTTGCTTTTATATCTGTTTTCATAACCCGAGCATTCTAAATTTGTTTATCCTCACAAACAAACAAGATATTAATAATTATTGTGAATTGTGTTTCATGTAAAAATGTCACATTTTCAAATTGATCAAAATTTTGCAAGAATATTAATTAACATAAGAATTTTTAAATGTCACTAGCCATTTTATGGGTATGTATGTACATACACATGTTTATTTTTCCTAATTGGCTTTGTAAAGTAATATTCCTTATTTCAATCTTTAAGTAAATCCTTTTAATTCTTCAACACATGACGACACACTTTACATTTAAAACACTTGCTAACTACAACTAATACACAAATACACACTTTTGAGATGAAGAATTATACAAAACTGCCAGACGACAGACTCTGCACGTGTCGTCCTACTTGTCCGCAGAGCTGTAAGGGACTCAGCATGAGCGACTGACTTGTGGAAGCAACAACAACAAAATCATGTGCACGTATCAACTAACACTGATGTACATACAAACATACGAAGTATGTTATATCGGGTAGTCCCTTCCTCTGCTGGTTTTCCCATAAAGCGTGTTTGCATTTGTGGTCAAAGTTTTATTGTTATATGTAAGGAGATTTGTCACACTTAACATAAATGGGAAACGGACCAGGACACCGTAAAGTCTCAATGTTTGTATAGTTATTTAGGCCAAAATAAGCATACTCAAATATACATAAGTATGTATGTACTTACATGGGTATTTAAAATAAAAGTTTGCAGGCCAAAGAATAAAGTAGTTGAAGCTGGCTGATTTCTCTAAACATTGTGTAAAATTTATATATTTACAAATGTACATCCAGCTTCTATATTTTGTCTCCCATATGTATATAGATTGAACCAAGGTTTATAGAGAATAAGGTTACGCCAATAGCAAAATGTTTTGATCTTCAAAATATTTAGCAACTCTAAGAATTGATGTCATGTAATACGATTCGAATGTGTTTAAAATGATCAAAGCGAACACGCATTATTTATAAAAATTTAAAGCAAAAACCGATTTTTGAAAAATGGTTGATCCCTTTTTTGCGAAAAAATTGTGTTTAAAAATTCGAAGCATTGAAAAAGTGTGTAATGGGTTATTGTGGACGAAAAGTGACATCTGTTGGAAAATTAAAGCAAAGATGAACTGAGCTTTTTTTGTAGATTAAATTATGTACTTTTTGGTTTCAAAACATGAGGTTTTGCTATTAAGAAAAGGCGAATTCATAAAACGGTTGAATTCACAATATATAAAAATTGTATATAATACTAGCAGACCCAGTGAACTTCCCCTCGCCTTTATTACATGCCTTTATGTCACATTAACAGTGATAATAAAATATATGTAGATAGAGCAAATCTGAATGTACACTATTTGAATGAACTCGATCAGCAGAAAGCAATATGGTAGTAGGCAAGCATGAACAAACAACAAAGATGGTTTGTCAGCACCCGAAGATTATTAAGAACCAGTTTCTGCATGTTAATTTAAAGGATAAGCTATCAACAAATTAAATTTCAAATGAATCGAATCTTAACTAAGATTATCTCGCATGAATCGGTCAACATAAGGGTTTTATTGAGCGAGATCGCATATGTATTAAAAATAAACTACATTTCTCGTTCTGGGAGTTATTTTTTCTCTCACTTGGATACAATATGTCTATTCTGCATAATTCATTGAAATGACAGTTGTCATACCGCACTCTGTGGAAATGATCGGCTTACGAACGTAAATGCAAGGAAACGAATCCCGTATGTGAACGGGCGTGCCTTCCAACAAAGTTTCTGCTTAAGTCAACGAATGGAATGGACCAAGCCACTCAAATATATGCTCGGTGACCCTTGGTCCTCTTCCGAAAATTTTTATATATTAATCCAAATTATAAAAATGATTTTTTCCAATAGATCTGTCTTAGGTACTATTCCTGTTTTCGAATAGATCAGTCCCAGGTCCTCTTCCCGGTGTGAAAAATAGATGTTATGTTATTCTCAGACCTTCTGAATGTGAACATAAAATTTCATTAAAATCGGTCAAGCCGTTTCAGAGGAGTATCGTGTCTAACACTGTGACAAGAAGTCATGAATTTTATCATGTACGGAACATATCTTTAACCTATGAGCGAAAGCAAATTCACTTTGACATTTTTTGGCCTTCTACATACTAAACCATTTATTTCGAGAATTTAATGAACGATCGGTCAAAAAGGAAGTACAACAGCTCTAATCACCTTTTTGTCGGTTTAAACCGACTCATCTAACACCTCTTCGTGGTAATTAAAAAGCCAAAAATAAATTTAAATTATTTGGATGTTGCAAAGAAGAGCTACGTCTAGCTGGAAAAAGCTGAATAGATATGGTCGAATTCTATCGAAAGAGCACATTTTCTTGCCCTCCCCTAGGTTATCGATTTCTTGCCATCACTACGATCATAATCGGTGACAGTGAATTCAGATTTACTGTACTTATTTCAATTTATAATCGCATCCCCAAAATTTTTTATTGCAGTTGTTATCAGCTGTAGCCGAGTGGCTAGCATTGCGTACTGCCATTCGGAAAGCCCTGGTTCAAATCCTGGTATCCCGGCAGGGAATGTCAACCCCTCCGTGTGTATTTCTGACATGAAATAAAGACTCCCCATAAAATCAGCCATCAGCCGTTCGAAGGCTTCTTAGCATTTATTTGAGAAACATCAAGACGCAAAACTACAAGATGGAGGATTAGCTCGACCGAAAACCGCTTCAGCGGTTATAAAGCGCCAGTTATATATAATATATATAAATATATGTTTATATATATCAGCTGTTTTAAACTTCATTTCGGAAAGAAAAACCGCATTTTGAATTTTATACCATTTTAATTCCATTACTTTTTGAGAACACGTTTTTTGTTTTATTTTTTTTAGGTGCACTAAAAAATATAAAAATAGTAAACGAGCGACAAATAAGAATTTTAAAGGTTGGATCTGGAATGTGCAGAGTAGTCCTTGTTATATTTTAGAGGCAACTTCCTCCAAAATTAAGCTAATGTACCTCCAAGCTCTTATTATAGCCTCAGTGTCTGAAGTTCAGCAGTATTTATCATTTTGAAGTCGACCCAAATCACTTTATAATGAACAGAGAAGCTTTTATCTAGAAGAACTTAAACTTCCTTATATCTTAATATATAAAAATTAATGTTTGTTTGTTAGTGACGCTAAGGCTCGAGAACGACTTAATCAATCTTGATAAAATTCTCAGCGGTTGTTCGTTGTGGATCTGGAAAGGTTTAGAAATAAATAACTTTATACCTTTCCTGAGGAAAAGTCGAAAAATTGGAAAATCCCAAAAAGTGCCTTTTTTCCATTCCAATTTTTTTCCAATTTTTTTGTTTTTTTTTAAATTTTGTTTTTTCAAATCTATCTTTTTTTTTTAAATTTGTTTTTTCTTTCTGATTTGTTTCTTCGAACAGTTTTCGTTTATTGGTGAACATGCCTAACCTCATTTCCTCTCATATAAAAACCTTATGTCCGTTTGGAAAAGTCCAGTAATCTCCAAAAGTTACCGACCGATTGACTTAAAATTTTATCAGATTGTTTCTATGATTCCTGAGAAAGTTTTTTCGTAAACGAATTTTCGCGAAGTGAATCGGAAACTAACCTAATCAAAGAAATCTTGTTTGCGGTGTGATTTACTTGAAATTTGGTTCATAGGGGGGGCCTTTTGCTTGGATTAACAGAAAGTCTACACATCTCTACGGGAAGTGAACCAGGAACCGACCTGATCGAAAAAAGTGGAAGTGGACCAAGGACTGAACTTTTCAAAAAAATCTTACGTGCCTTTTTGTTTAGATGCGCAGGAAAACTACTATTCTTTCTGGGAAGTGGATCGGGGACTGGCCTATTCATCAAGTCGGACTATTCCTCTCTCCAGAAAGTGAACCAATGTCAATGGTAAAACTAAAAATTTTGTATTCCCCCAAGTATTGAGTAAATAAAGTTATGATGAAAAGATGTCCCATTATTAATTTTACACCCAGTGTTGCAGGGTGTATCTAGTTCTTTATAGAGGTAAAAATGCCATTGAGAAAGAGGAGTGCTTTCAGATTTCTTTTAAGAAAACATGCGAACTACCCCATAATTAATCGCTTTCATCATGTACTCACTTCATATGAAGCAAAATGTATGAAAATCATTTGTTCAACCAAAAAAGTGATGTCTCTTATATCAATAAATGACAAGAGCTGTTTTCTCTAAGATTTTTAAATTATCGCATAAATTCTGATCCCAGTGTAATGGTATTATATAATATATATATGTAAACAAATAGACGAGGAGGATCTTTTTAATTTGTTTAAAGCGCAATATTTTTGCGAAGTTTATGTTATGCTCAAACAAAAATAGTAACATTCTAATTTATGGTGTTTTGTCGTTTCTAACCCTTTTTTTGGTCTGCTGCATTTGCATTTATGAGATTATAATCTGTACCTCACAGTCATAAAGCATAACGTGGCAAATTTAAATTTTTAATTTTTCAATTTAAATTTTTTATTAAGTACGCGAAAATGTATAACAACATAAAGTGTAAAACTTTGTCAACCGAAAACAGAATTACAATAACAACAACATTGAAATCATAAAGGGTACTCTCACAAGGGTGGGAGTACGCACACGTACACGCACCAAATATCCTAAGTTGCAAAATGAAAAGTAAAGAATTCTTCTTTTACCACGACCACCAACACGGTTGGTACATTAGCGAATGGAAAAAGGAAAAATCCAAATTTTGGAGTGAGGCACATGCAGTCATAACTTAATCGCAGAGTCGGTGGCTTCTTCTGCCCGCTATGCTTTGGAGATTCACACAACAACAATGGATTAAGAGAATGAATAACAAATGAATAATGTGAATAAAGAAATAAGAGATTTGAACGCTTTGTCGCCGTTTTGACAGTTTCAACTAAATTTGTATTGTGGCGCTTGGCGAAGTAAAATGCTTCCAGCCCATTTTTCGTACGGCTTCAGAATAATATGTGTACGGTATGTTGGAAGTGGGAGCATGAAAGCTTACAGGAGCAGCACCACACCCACATAAATTTATTTATACGCACAAAAACGAAAATACACTGAGACGTTGCGACTAGTCTTAAGCGACGAAGTGGCTCAAAAAGACTTAAAAGGAAAAAATCTTGAATCAAAGAACAATACCGACCTTAACAGCACCAACAGCAATTGTGAATTCATTATTCAATGCCCATTTTTGCCAGAGCAGAGTGTAAGAGCTAAAAATAATTATGGGATAATGGAATTACCGCTCGCATATGCTTTGTCTGCTATTGTATCTTTGTCCATTTTTATTTACCTTTTAGGTAATATAAACTTAGGCGCCTCAAGTTGACATTAATTATCAGTCCTAAAATTTCAAATCTAGATCTCATCATCTCAATATGCGAAATATAATGAATTTCATGAAATTCTTTAGAATTACACCCAGTGTGAGTTATGTACGTGTATATCAAATTCAGCATCAAAAAGTGTGAGATTTTTGGTGCTATATGATTTCAACCAACGGCCAAGCACTTCCTACGCATCGAAAGACCATGTATTTTGGGAGATTAGCTGAAGAATGAGAGGTTGTCATATGGTATACTGATGTAATCCACGAATATCATGAAGAGAAGAAAGAGCAATGAAACAAGGTAACATTTTTTTTTTTTTTTTTTAAACATTAATATTTATTTATTGGATCTACTTCGACTTCGGAAGCCTAACAATAAGTAATAAAATCTTAAACTAAATTAAAACATAAAGCCCATTAGTAGGAATGGGCTGCTGGCTTGACGTTGCTCTTTAGAAGGCTGCTTTGTCTCTTCTCCGCAGGCGGGTTTGACTTGTTGCATGGGCCAAGGTGTTAGCCAAAGGGTTCGGATGGTTACGCAGTTTTGTTAAGTATTTTTTTGCTGCGATTTCAATTTCTTCCTTGATGGTAGGTATATTTAGATCTCTATGAATATTTTCATTACGCATGTACCATGGTGCGCCCGTTATTACTCTTAGCGTTTTCGATTGGAATCTTTGAATTATATCTATATTCGTCGCGCAAGCTGTGCCCCATAACTGGATCCCATACATCCATATCGGTTTTATTATTGCATTATATAAGAGGACTTTGTTGCTAAGGCTTAGTCCAGACTTCTTGTTTAAAAGCCAATGTAAACTAGCAGATTTGAGTTTAAGCTGCAGCTTTTTAGCTGCAATGTGTCGTCTCCAGGTTAAGCGCCTGTCCAAGTGGATTCCGAGGTATGTAATTTCGTCAGCTTGCGGTATTGATACATTGTTGAGCTTAACAGTAGGACACGTTTTTGGTCTTAATGTAAAGGTTATGTGTTTGCACTTGTTTTCATTAACTTTTATGCGCCATTTCGCCAGCCATTCTTCAATTTGTTTAAGATGTTGCTGTAACACTTTTGTGGCTGTAATGGGACATTTATGTCGACTTAGTATAGCAGTATCATCCGCAAATGTTGACGTAATTACTTCGTCACTTGTAGGGATATCTGCGGTAAACAGAATGTACAATACTGGCCCAAGAACACTGCCCTGCGGAACACCTGCCGTAATCGGATACTCTTCTGTTATGTAATCATTTACTTTTACTGTGAAACGCCTATTGGTTAAGTAGGATTCAAGGATATTGTGGAACGTGTTAGGTAATGATTTTTTAATTTTGTGAATGAGGCCATCATACCACACTTTGTCAAATGCTTGCGCCACATCAAGAAAAACAGCCGAGCAATACTCTCGCATTTCGAAAGCTTTCCTTATTTCGTTTGTTATACGATTTACTTGTTCAATTGTGCCGTGTTTTTCCCGAAATCCAAATTGATGTGTAGGAATGATATCATTTTGATGGAGAAAAGGAGTAATTTTTGATAGCAGCACTTTTTCGAAAAGTTTTGATAGGCAAGGCAACAGGCTGATTGGTCTATATGATGACGGCAGGGTTGCGTCTTTACCTGGTTTAACTACCATAATTATCTGCGACTTTTTCCAGAGTTGTGGATAATATCCTAGCATCAAAATGGCATTGAAAAGCTTTGCAAGAAAAACGAGAGCAATGCTTGGCAATTCTTTTAGCATTTTTGGTGAGATATGATCGTCTCCTGGAGATTTTTTTGGATTTAAGGCGGCAATAGTGTTTTTTAGTTCAGACACAGATGCTCCGCAAGTAACAGTGTATCTAGGAGCAGTATGGGTCGGTGACAAAGGTGCACTATATGTAGCAGTATTTGGTTGAAATACTGTGCTGAGGTGCTCTGCGAAACTAGACGCCTTCTCATCATCCGTTCTTGCCCATGAACCATTACGCATTCTCAAAGGTACTTCAGTGCTTACTGGCGGCTTAAGGTTTTTGCTAGCTTTCCATAGAGATTTTTTAGTAGAAACGTTGGGAGACAAAGACGTTATAAGATGTTTGATATTTCTTTCTTCCTCGTATCTTAATGCCTTTTTGAGTTTGTTTTCTGCCACCTTAAGGCGAATTTTTGCATCGGGAGATCGGCAGGCTTGCCATTCGCGACGCAAACGTCGCTTATTTCGGACCAGTAATTCTATTCCACTATTAGTTAAGGTAACATGTTGTATTAAATTTCAATGATACAATTAACCTAAAAGCGGAACGCCGAAATTTATTTTCCGGTTCAAACAAACTTAACACATTCCGAAAGCAAGCGCTAAACACAAGCGGAAGCGGCTAATTTTTTTATAGTTATACTCGTAGCATCTGAAGGAATATTTTTATAAAAATAAATTATTGCCATAAAAATAATACATGCCTTTAATATAGATCTGATTGGTAACAACAAGTGCAGGATATGTTGGGAATGTGTGGAGACATTGGAGCATGTAACCTATGAGTGTCCAGCATTCGGCAGACAAAGGCTATGTTTGCTTAACGCAGAAAGACTACACTATAGACACAATAAAGTATAGCAGTATATATTGGTCGCATGTAGTGTGCTTGGCAACACTGTGGAGACGTAATATCATCTAAGTATGCCGGTGAGGTCAGCCGATTCCACCTAACCTAAACTCTTTTCATAAACATTGGCATATTGCGGAAGGTAATACGATCTTAAGGTCAAGAAATGAAGGAACAAAATAACAAACTTTTGGGTATTTTGTTGTAAAGAGTTATAAAAATCAATTAAAAATAACTGAAAAAGAGGAGACTTTTTTTATTGCTACGGCTGAAACCTTTGTGTATTTTGAGAATATAAAAACAAATTAAACGTATCAAATTAAAAATAAATAATTGCATCCTTATATGCTCTTAGAGTGGAGAGTTAACGTATTTTAGAATGTAAGCGTTTTTTATTAATACGAAAATTGAAAGTTAACCCCTTTGTACTGCATACACGTCCCTTGGTGCTTTATAGACATAGGTATAATATTAAAAAGCTACAATATCATGACCATTGTTGGTATACAAAATAAATTGCTCTTCTGCATTGTTTGGTTTTTATCTGATTTTCAGATGTACCAGGTGATAGTCGGACGGTGCGAGGTCTGGAGAGTACGGCGGGTGCGATAATATTTCCCAATTAAGTGTTTTTAATGTGTCTTTCACCAGTTTAGCGGTATGAGACGGCGCATTGTCATGTTGCAAGATAACTTTGCCATGTCTTCGGGCCCATTCCGACCGTTTTTCGGTGAACGCATGATTCAAATTGATCATTTGTTGTCGGTAGCGATCCGTGTTCACCGTTTCACCAGGTTTTAACATCTCATAGTACACCACACCACTCTGGTCCCACCAAAAACAGAGCATTGTCTTACGGCCAAAGCGATTTGGCCTTGCAGTCGATGGGCCAGCATCACCAGGGGAAAGCCATGATTTTTTTCGCTTCGGGTTCTCAGAATAAATCCATTTTTCGTCCCCCGTGACAATTCGATGCAGAAAAGATTTCCTTTCGAATCGTTGAAGCAGCATTTCACAAACGGTTTTTCGATTTTCCATTTGTCTATCGTTCAGCTGGTGTGGCACCCATTTTCCATACTTCTGGATCTTTCCCATTGCTTTTAAACGTTGGCAAAGTGCTCCTCGAGTCACATGTAGTGTGTCTGCCAATTTTTGTTGCGATTGGGTTGGATCAGCATGCAATTCCTCGTCTTCGAACTTTTTCGCTGCACCAGGATGTTCATTGTCTGTCAAATCGTAAACTCCACTTATAAATTGACGAAACTATGTCTCACATGTTCTAATCACTGGAGCATGTTCACCATAAGTTTCTACCAGCAACCGGTGAGCTTCAGCTGCTTTTTTCTTTTGATGAAACAAGAAAAGCTAAGAATGCCGCAAATGAGCTTTACTTGGAACGAAACTCGACATATTCACTGAGGTAAACAAATATGACGCTATTATTTTGGCCGAATGTGACTTGCGAATTTTTGTAGGTTATTGTCAATAGAAAAAAATTACATGCATGCCAAATCATAGAAATTTATACATATTGCTAGCGACATCTACTAGTAAAACGCAAAGGCAATTTTGGAACCTTCCTTGTTTCTGTCACAAATTAAGCTTAAATCGAAATGGCAACAATAATATATAAAGAGTTGCCACTCGTTTTCCCTACTCTTTTTATGATTTCACCTAGACCAATTCATTACAACTCAAACAACGACATGAAAATCTTATGTACATTGAGGTATGTACATTTCTATCAAAAGAAGCGGTATGTTCAATGTTTAAAACAATAAAGCCGTTTTGGTCCCATTAGCAGCGTAATTCCGACTGCTCACCTCATGCGACGAGGTACTAAGGTGAATGTTACGACGACAATGTCAACGATGTAGCGGCGAATTCTGCAGCTACTTCCAAACATACATATGGTAAAAGTGAAGTGCTAAGCACATACATACTCTTGGATATGTATGTACTTACAAAATACACCGATGTAGCCACACATTTATATACAAATCCATGTGAATGTGTGTCAACAATGAAGCGAAGCTGGAACTGAGCGAAAAGGGAATGTGCACATTTAATATTAAAAGGATTTATGAGACGTTTTCCTTATTTTGACAACAGTTTCTGGGTGCCTTTATGAAATTTTCTCTTAAACGAATTTGTTCGTTCGTTAGGCACTTGCCTGGGCGTTGTGGCTGACAGTCTGTGCGTGCGAGTGAGTGAGTGGCTGCGTGGTTGGCTTTCTCTCCTTTCGCTGCCTCCATAGTAAGTTAGTTGGTCTGTATTAAGGGTGATATACTGAAAGGGGGTCCTGGTATATCAATATGTATTTAAAAGGCCACTTTCTCAGTCTACCCCAAATGTTTTATTGCAAGTCAAGTGGGCTAGTGTTAACGACTAATGCGTGAATATGTACGAGTATGTACGAATTTTGGGCTATGTAGCTGGGAATGTGTTTGCTAGATTTTTTGACAGATTTTAAAATTCATACAGAATAAATTATTCACAACAAAGTGTTAAATTGATTTCCACCCCCTCTGTCATAGCCCCAAGCACCACTAACGGTAGTGTCGTGGTTGTATGGAGGTGGCTGAACTGCTTTAATCGAGATTTGATGGTGCGCTTAAAATTAAGGTGCTAAGAATCTGACATTATGAAGCAAAGGATTAAATTTTACACGAAACTGTCATCATCTTTAAAGCTTTGTAGCGGAGATTAGCATAGAAAATTTCTTTCACAAAATACGTGTTTTTAAGTAATATTTCCAATTTTTTTACATGTTTTGACATTAATTTGACTTTCATGGCGTATGTATGCGTAGCGCAGACTAAAAGTTATCGCTTTACTATTTTATTTATTTAGGGTGTGTATTTCTAGTATTATAGGAATTAAGTAATCTAATAATAAATACTTATGGCGATTAGTTTTGTGTATATTTAGTTTTAATCTTTACTACCACGGGAGTGCCACAGTGTCCTCATAAAAATTCGTCGGTCGTTCGGAGGCAGCTTAAATAAATTATAGGTCCTCGGAGCGCGGACGTAAATCACTTCAGCGGTTACAAAGCACAAAAATATATATACATATACGTGTATGTATATACAAAAGTTTATTTTTCGGCCATGACACCAGTCATGACACAACAATTCACCCACGCTCACTAATTGGTTTTGCACACTTTCGTTCTCTCCTAATTTTTTTAAAATATCACGGAAGTGCGTGCGTTTCGTTCACTTATCTTCTTTTTTGGCTTTCTATTACTAAATATATCTGTGAATACCATTTAAATCGTACCCTTTATTGCCGAGTCATTTATGGGTATTCTGTATTAATTAAGTAATCATAGCTCATCCTCAGACCTCTCTAAAGAGTAAAAATATTCTACCTATGAGGTAAGACATAACTATCACAAACTTCATAAGGCATTCCGGACTTGCTCTTATGGAATAGGAAGGAACTAAATAACAGAGTTGCTACTCCTCCGTTTACCCTGAACGCTCGATATGTACAATATCTTAGCCTACCGAATCACCGTACGAATTTTCAATCTAATTTATAGATATACAGAACTTGAATCGAAAATACTACGCATTATTGACCAAAGATTTCTAAATATAACATGTGAAGATATTTCGTTCTTCCAACTTGATGGAGATCTCTCTGTACACATTTTTTATCAAATCTGGCAACACAGCATAGTTAAAGTACCTGATTTGTCTTTGTACTATTCCAATTTCGCTACTTCATGTCACTGAGTAATATAATATAATAAGTCTTCCGCAAATCATTTCACTCTTGAACGGGTATGATCAACGATTTAAAAACTTTATGTGCAGCTAGAGTATTACGTTAGATTGGAATACTGATTCAAAGCTACAGTTCGTTTAGTCTGAAGACCCCTCATTTCATATAAAGGGACATAGAGTGATCCTTTTCAATTCTGGCTGAACTTTTACCGTTGTTCAGCGTCAGTTTAGATGTACCCTCTGTCAATCAATTGCTGTGAAAGACAGCTATAAAGTCGTAGAATTATTGGTACATGGCTAAGGTTTTTGGTTTGCGGTTAGAAAGCACCAAACTAAAATACCTATTAGCCACTAAAGCATGTATGAATGTTGGCCTGTAAATATATACATATGAAATACCTATTTGTCTGTTTTTTTTTTTTTTTTTAACAAACTGCTCTACAGACTAATGCGTGTCCCACTGAAAAACACTAATACAAATGCATTAATGACAGATGCATACACTTTATTCGTTATACTAAATTCGCCGTAGTCGCATGCCGACTCCCACAGGCACCTCACTTATACTCGTATACACAGACGCAGAATTTTTGGCTACATCTTATATGTGCATATAGTATACATATGTATACGTATGTATGTATATGCTTAAGTTTGCAAGCTGTCTAACTAAACCTCCTCCGCCTCACATGCCAGTCACAGCAACAACAATAGACGTTATGCACATGTATGTGTGTATTTATGTGATGTCTGTAGAATCATGTGTGTTTGTATGTTGGAACAGCTTAGTTTGACTTTGCTTAGCATGGCTGGGGCTGCTGCTGCTGGCAACATGGGAGTGGGTCGTCGAGAGTCCACGTTATTTATGCATAACAATAATGAATATTATACAACAAGCCCGAAATGTAATTCTGTGTAATTAATTATTAATTTATGCGCATACATTTAACTCATGAAATTGTCGTTCTCCTTGCCGCTCTTGTTGTTTTCGTTGTTGTTGATGCCGCTTTTGTCGTTGGCCTTGTTGTTGGCATTGCCATCATTGTCCTTATTGTCATTGCGATTGTAATAATTGAAATGATAGTTGTAGGCATCGTTTGGTCCTAGCAACAAAACAGGTTGGCCAACTTCCACTCAAATATTACTTGTTTAGGGCATTATTTTGCCAGCTAGAAAAGAGTGCCTTTGCACTAACTCCTATTTATAACTGTTGATTACCCGGAAGCGACGGGCAGTGAATGCCAATTTTGGTAATTACTTATCTAACACGTTTCGCATATCTCTTCAGTTCATGATATGGGTCCCACACCGTGCTCGAATGGTCGTAATTTCAGCTGAGCAACGGAAGCTTATCAATTTAGCAACCATGCGTACGAGACGCTTATCTTCAAATCTCGGTCTGGAATATGTTCCTAGGCATTCTTGGTTTCTTCCCTTTGAACTCTATTTCTACTTTGTTATTCGAGGTTTAAATATTTTTCAGGTAGGGCTTCCTCCCATATCGTCACATTTGCTGTATGTGGGCTTCAAAAGGAGTTTAAATCAAATACGTCAACATTACTCCCTCTCTTTTCAACCGGATCCAAACCTTTACGCGATTAGAAAGATTAGAAATATACATATTCAGGTTTCACTAAATCACTAAATTAAGAAGTAAATCTTGAAACACAGATATTATTTTCAACAGGTCTGAAAGGCTTTTGGAAAAGTTTGGAGGTGTTCCAAATAACCACCAAAAAAAAGGTTGACCACGCAATATATTCTCCTAATGGTTAGGGTGCTACTGAAATCGCAGCATCAATGAATTTTCAATATTCCGCCGTTAAAATTTTAAAATGCAATAACTTTGAGTTTTAAGTAGGAAAGAAATTAATGTTATACTGGGTTCTTCGAAACGTATCTACATACATATATATTTCATACAGATTTTATCACCCACACTTCCTCTCTGTATTTTAATCCAAAATACAGATTTACACAGCCAGCGTGAAAATTTGTGACAAAACTAGAAGAAAAATAAATTATTTCTGCCTACCTCAAAGCTGGTAGGTTAAGCTGTTACATAGAGCGAACCATACCTATATGTGTAGGAGTATGTATTCGCATAAGATTTTTATATGTATATAATACACTCTTCCAGCCGGCAACTTATATAATTGTATAGCTATTACTGAATATGCTTATACACTTTTTAATTGATAAATTCTGCTGCAGATTAACGCTTTCACCGATTTTCATGTTTTAAATAAACTCAAAGAACCGAGTTCTAATAATTTCACTTAAATCATGCTTTTAACCCAATTAATTTTCCTGTCGATGCTTGAATTTTCCGATGTATTCCCAAGAAATCGTTAAAATATTAATTCTTTAATAAATAACTAATTCAATTTGATGCTTAAAACAAATTCTTCAAAAATCAGAAAATTGTTAGAAAAACATGCAGTGATCAAAAACTAACACTTTGGAACACTTTTATCCCTTAATTTTTTAATTCATTGAGGACGGAGTACTTGGTTTTAATTCACAAAAATGTATTTGGATGTGACAATCGAAGCATGAATTATGTGATTTCAATCTGCATCCACAGGGAAATTTGTAAATTTTAGCATCAAAATTTCATAACTCTCCTGACCAATAGCAATTATAAATATTTTCATTGTCTACGCACAATAGGTTTTAATTTAATATATTTGTTTAACCATACCATACAAATTGATAGTTTTCGTATATTTAAATCCTTCTAAAAAATTTAAGAATAATGTCCTTTCTTTATATGCAGGGGTAAAAACATACGACAAAACAGAAGGATAAGAAAAGAAATTAAACATAAGAAGTTATTTTGAAATGTAAATCTTCTTAAAGCTTTACTGTTATCTCTACAAATGTAGTTTTTTACATTATCTAAGGTAGCTCGATTATCGAAATTTTGTGCTTTGTGAAATCCTTCCGTCTGGTCAAACTATTAACAAAGAGTATTATTTTAGTGTTATGCGTCGCTTGCATAAAGCTATTCGGAAAAAAGGTCGCGTATTTATGAAAAGGCAACTCATTGTTTAATCTAAGTAATCCTTCGCAAGCTGTATGTCTAGGTGACATTATATTGAAACATTTACACGTAACTAAAGGTGATGCACAAATATCTATTCTTGGGCCTCTGTTGTTTATATTATATGTGAACGACCTTCGAAGTGTTTTAAAATACTGTACATCGCCAGATACGTATATGATGTAAATCGTCGTGAGCACGTAACTACCTACTTTTGCATTAAAATTATTTTCCATAAATTCGACGATTTACTGAAGTTAAAGTGTCTAAAATTACTTCGCAAAGTCATTAGCTCTCAGGAGCCCAAAGATCTTGTAGAACGAGTTCAATTCACTAGATTTACCCGATCACTTAACTTACTTAGCATGAATTACAGTTGCCTGGTATCTGAACGTCAATTCTTTGTTTTTGCTGTTCGTATTTGGAACGCTCTGCCACAAAGTATCGAAGGCATTCAAGTACTTACGCGCTTTAGTAACTGTGCATAATCAATTAATTGCTAAACTGCAGTCTCATTTATATATGTATTTCAAATCTTGTAAATACTACTATTTCTTTTTTAAATCCCTAACCCTAAACGTTATTTTCATGTTTAGAGAGAAAATGACAGTTATAATGTTATAATTAAGATGTTAATATTATGTTTTATTTTAAGCTAGTAGAATTAAGTTCAAGTTCAAGCACTGTAAAATAACTTACCTATGGTTGTGTGTTTAAATAAATAAATAAATAAATGGTTTTTTACCACCACAATCACAGCATTCGCTTGATCTCCAGGGAAGCTGTTTTAAGGGGTTATGCCACTCTAGGATTTTCAAAAAATCGCTTTTCTTTTGCTTTAAATAGTTCCTTAGGGTCTCAGAAATAACATATTGCAGGATTATGGCTCGGAAAAATCTCTAAATAATTTATTTTCGAAGTTCCTTGCAAGGCTGCACGGTACGCACACGGTACAACTTAAAACTTTAAACGCGTTTATCTCCAAACTACATTTTTCGAGTTGGCCGAACCAACAACTCGTAACAATTTCCAACCGATTAAGTACAAATTTGACACACATCTTTAAAAATACATTTTTTAAGGTATCACGTAGGAATTTTTTTATTCTATATAGTTCATTTGTTATTAACAATTAACTGATGATTTTTTAGTCGAAATTAGAAAGTTTAACTTTAGAAGTGCGCCATTTGATCATGAATCAATATATCGAAAAAATCCTACGTGTTACTTTAGCTATTGTAATATATAATAAAAAAAAATTTAGATACTCATGATATTTCAAAATTTACAGGAGCAGTTAGTCGTCGAAGGACGACCGCTACAGCGCCACCATTCTTCCAGAAATATTTATAAGAAATTATTTTTTTACACCTAAAAATATGTATAATAAACTTCTTATATTATATTTTTAATTGACTCTATGGCTCTTCTAAAAAAAATGCACAAAAAACACCTATTTTTTCGGTCTCTAGAGTGGCATAACCCCTTAAATAGAGTGGGAGGACTCAATGGGAATCGTTGAATTAATTAAAGGTCGATGAATACAAATAAAAATATATTGCATTGGAGAGGTGAGGGGATAGTCCCGATGAAATAAATTGATCGGAATAAATGTATATTTTGAAAATCATAATAAATATCAATTTAGAAAATGTACACAGACAAATACGAGAACAGAGAAACTCTGCAATAGTCTGTCTAGAGCAAACAATATAGTCTGAAAACTCAAAGCAAGCTCAGCAAAATCTTATTGTCCGAAGTAAAACGACGAGTCATATTTAAAATATTGAAGAAAAAGTGCGGTGAAATATTATTAATTTAAAATTAACTTAAGCCAAATCGGTTGATTTCCTTCACATGTACGTGTATATATATTTACTTTAATGTAACCAACTAAACCAAACGTCGTTAAAAATATCAGTGCAGATATTTTAAAACTCATTGAGCATACATATATTATTTTAAATTTCAGTAACTCAGTGTAAAACGTACTTTTTATCTAAGGACATTCACTATTTACCGAAAAAAGTAAATACTAGCGTCTAGTCAAAGCATTTTGTCGTTATATTATCTACATCACTATATATAATACATTGATTGTTTTTTGCATCCTTCGAGTATTTATTTTTAGTTTCCTAGTTTGGTGAAATATCGGTATTGTTATACAGTAATTGTATTTCAAATTTAGTGAGTATAAAATCTACGTTTTACACAAGATTACACTACTCAATACAAATCTCGTTTCAGGTATTTTTTGGGTTGTTGGGCATTTTTATGGCTGTGACTATGAAAGAAATACTGCGTTATTGCTAATAGTTTTACTCTTGAAAATATACGGTTTAATTATTTTGATAAAAATATATTTTTATTATACAAGTCTATCTTATGATCTTACCTGCGCCGCCCAGATTTTGTGGAAATCTGTCGGAATGCGAAGGCATTAACTTCACAGCGAAATTTCAAAAGAAAATCCAAATATTAAACATTTTCCAAATGATTGAGGTTATTTTCTCCTCGTACATAAAAAGTACTGCTTTTCAAAGTCCACGACATGTGAAAACTTTTTATGGTAATTTAAATTTTGGAGATCTTTTTAATAAATAAGAACATTTTTCCTTGAAAAATTTTGAAAAAATGAATACGAATTTAATTTATTTTCTAGTAAAGCGTACAGATTAACTTTATAATTAGTATTTACACTGAAAAACATCAGAGTCGGAAGACTATATTATGTAACCTTCTTATAGCCGACTTATCAGATATGAAATTTGCGGTTAAGATTTTCAAAAAAGCATTCTATACATACATACTATTTTATTTATTTTATCTTTATTAACAAATGCTTAACGTCAATATGTAACTTATACCACATATATTTTATAACTCGGTCTGACATTATTAAAAAACGTTACAAATATCGGCAAGATTATTAATTTTTGAATCTCTCCTGGCACATCGACGTTTGAATTCTTTAAAAAAAAAGGCCCACCAAGCAATTGCCTGCCGACCGCAATATCCAAGTGGATAGCATTGTGTACTGCTATTGGGAAGGCCAGCGTTCGAGTCCTGTTCCGACCAACATCCAAAATTTGACATTCATTTCATAAACTTGCAATTGCAATGGCGGCCGTAATAGCAAAGTGATTAGCACTATTGAGAAGGCCAGGGTTCGAAACATAATTTCTATAATTGAAGGAAATGTCAAGCCCTCCATGTGTACACGTATTTCTGACATGAACTAAAAAGACTCATAATAATCCATCGGGCGGCTTATAAATAATAAACTGTAGGTGTCTCCATCTGTTAGAAAAACATCAAGACGCAAACCACAAATTGGAAAAAGCTAAATAAATCGCTTCATCAGTTACAAAGCACCAAATACATATACATATACATGCAGTTAGAGTGTTCAAATTTAAGTATTTCAATATAATGAAGGGCTCTGCACATAACTTTGACACCATTTGCTATATACAATAAAAACCCATAATTTACGTATCTGAAGTATTTTGATAATCTGCGATGAGTAAATAAAGTTTTGATCCAAAGAAAGTCCTTACTTTTTAAAAAAAAAAGTAAATTTTTTTGTTAGAAGTTCGAATACTCATATTTTCTAAAATCTAAAATCCTTGAAAAATATATCAACAAGGGATTTATTGCATTGAGCATCGTAGCAATGTGGAAATCGCCATAATGGTTTCGAGGTTTACGTCAAATCGTAGGTGTAACGATAACTAACGCATTTTTTTGCCACTGGACCTCAACCGGAGACATACCACGCATTTGTTTTAAGGTATTAATGATGATGATGAGCAGATTTTGCAAAGTCTGATATATGTTGTCGATGTATTGCATATATAATCACCAAAAATATGGCAAAAACAATCGGAATGAAGCACATAACATCTTCTTGACGAATCCATATCGAAAACAAAAACAAACTATATTTTAGTGTCCAATAAAAACGTTTTCCCAACAATGGTTGCGCCCTACAGTTTACACTAAGCCGATTCTGAACGGCAGATGGGTTTTTCAATTAGAATAGAAACAAAAATATATCACAGGAAACAAGAATAGCAGCTATAATTTCTACCGTCCATAACTATTGTTGTAATTTTTCACTATTTCCAAAAAATATATGGTCTGGGTGAGTTCCATAAAAGCTAAAACCAGTGTTAAGACCAGTGTTATTTATTTCTCATTACTTTTAAATATTATTCCACTTTTAAAAGATGTGCTGTAGTTTGATATTAAGGGTGGTCAATAACACAGTTAATAAATATCTTCTTTTTTTTCAAGAGCACCTTCTCTATTTGAATCTGCTTACTTCTCAAACAGGCGTATCTAAATTGAATGTATGCATATATTATATGTATATACTCGTATGTGTAGATACATAAATTCCTAAACATAGATATAGTACATGCGAGTATTCGTATAGTGCATGCTTATGTATGTAAACCAAAACCTCAAAATGTTGTAACGGAAGGATACAAATAACTTCTGCGGCAAGACGGTTGACTTTAGCTTTACTCGCACTGCGTTAGATTTTATTTATCCTTCAAAGGCGACATACATAAGCGTTGTACATCTGTAAGCACAAATATTCGATCCCAATTGGTCTGCTGTTTATTTCTCTTTATTTTTTGTTTAGTAACGTTGCATGCCGGCGTGTCATTCGCAAAATTTGGGGTCGGCAAATGGTTTTGATTTGATTAATGGATGTTCTAATTAAACAAAAACGCGCTTACCGACTTACACCAAACATAAACGAATGAATAAACGAGCGTTTGTCTACTTGGATGACGGAGAAGTGGGGCAAAGTGTATGGGGGTACTGCAAAGTAGCGATGAGAATAAAGCAACAAAATGTGAATCTCGAAACAAATGATAATTGCGGATAAACTTCTTTGATATAATGCGAAAAAATGTAAGGAAAAATTAATACACAAAGCATATACATACATATTTGTAAGTGTGAGACCAAACTTTTCCTTAGTTTAGGCACTTGCGACTATATATGTATGTATTTTACATAAGTAAATCTTATTCAGTAAATAGTCAAAGTGGCAAAGAAACTTACTCATTACACTACATTGCATACAAATGTATATATATATATGTATATCTATTTGGTGGACATCCATTCTTATATATTTTGATATTTGCTATTAATTGCACAGTGTATGCACATTTAAAGATGAAATATTACATGGTAAGATATATAGGTACATACATACGTGGATACCATACGATTTTAAGAGATGCCCATAAACCACAATTGTTTAGCTTCAAAGCGACCCCGGAATCTCGTGTAAAGTGGAATATTCATGCTTTTTCGATCTTCCACGCACTAATCACTCTACAAACATTTACATATACCTATACATACATATTTACATACACACTTCGTGAAACTAAGTGTTTACTTCTGTCGCTAGTGTAATAGTTGTAGCTGCCACATTTACACGAAATTCATTAAGAGCGACAAATTGGCAGTAATGAGTGTTTGCTGTTCAAGTCGAGGGTAAACAGTAATTTTTCGTTCTACTACCAGCCTCCCCCACAGTCAAGGCACCAACATTCGCGTTTGGATTTTATTGCTGTACATGTATTTGGAATTGCTCCTGCTGTTGTCATTTGCTAAATGCGCACGTAAATTTCGACGATTAAAATTTTTGATTGTGTACAGCAACGAAATTTTTGAAAGCGTCAAGGCAGTTTAAGCACAAGCAGGTCCGAACTCATACACGGAAACGCGTATTTAGGTGCTACACTCCAGAGGGGGCCATACCAACTCTCCTGAAATGTTATTACCCACATACATTTTTTTGTCTACACATAACGGTAAAGCGGGTTTGGTAGCTATTTGCTTTATTGTATTTTTGCTGGATGTTTTTACGTTTTTATATGAACTTTTAAAACAAATCCTTGTTAGTTCCCAACTGAAGGGTGCCTGATTAGTTTACCTTACTCTACGCTCCTTTTTGTTTTGCACGTTTTTATTTCACTTCTGTGCGTGCTTCGCATAGCTGTTTTGCTTTACACTCCATTATTGTTGTTAATTTATGTTAAGACCCGAGATGGTTAATTCTGAAAAGCGCTTCCGACGGTCGAAAAAGTTTTTTGCAGATAATAAAAAGTACAATAAAATTAGCATTAATGAACATTTTTCGTGTGAAAGTTTAGCCACTCGGCGTGCGGCATAAAGTTAGTACACCTTTTCAGTTTTTGGTTGGTGAATTTTTCCTTGCTGTTGTCCTTTGGCAAATTTTTGGTTTGCTAAACAGCAGCAAATAAAACTAATTTTCACTGATTTTCGATCAAATTTTGTGAGGTTTAACTGCAGCAGGAAATTTGAATTTGTTCAAATATCTATATACATTAAATTAATTTATGTTTAATTTTAGATGGAGGTTCGGAGAAAGAGTCACAGATGTAAATACAATAGTACGTCACCACAAGTCCACCTTGTGTTGTAGGCGTACTGAGTAATGATTGTGGGTATGTCTGACATTCTTAGCAAGCGCTTACCACTAGGAAAGTTTAATTCATATAGATATTGACAATATTCAATATTATTTTGCTGCGAAAAAACGGGAATATGTTTTCGCTTGCTTTAAGTAATCCTACTTTTCAAAATGCTGTACTTTTCAGATGAACAATCTATTTTAAAAAGACAAAAGACTTCGAATGAGATAAAAGGAATAACAGCATTTTGGAAAAAAAGGTTCTTATCTACAAAAAAATGTTAATTCTACTACTACTACGTAGGCTGCTATATATAGGTCTATTAAGTGTTGCCAGGTGCAATCTGACATTTCCATTGGAAAGTTTGACATTTTTTAGCATAACATCAGAACGTTTTGTAATTTAATCGTGAATTGTTTTATTTACAGGGAATTAAAAAATTCATCTCGGCCAAAAAATGGAATTAAGTCGTGAACATTTTCGTGCGATCATTTTTCACAACTTTCGACGTGGATTATGACGACAAGAGTGCATCGATGAACTAAAATCTGTGTATGGCTATGAAGCACCATCCTATAGCACTGTGAAAAACTGGTACAATGAATTCAATCGTGGCCGACGCTCGCTCAAAGACGAATTCCGTGAAGGTCGTCCAAAAACAACCGTTGCGCCAGAAAACATCGATGCCGTACGTGAACTGATAATGCAAGACCGCCATGTAACATACCTTCAGATAGAGGAATGCCTATGCATTTCTCCCACCAGAATACATTCGATATTGCATGAACACCTGGCCGTAAAAAAGGTTTGTTCTCGTTGGATCCCGCTGAAAATGCTGGAAAAATACGATCGCGGTGCTTCAAAAGACGTTTATAAGATCGTCACAAGTGACGAATCATGGATCTATTCGTATGAGCCTGAAACAAAACAGCAATCGACCGTGTAGATCTTCCAAGACGAGCCAAATCCAAAAAAAAAACAACCATTTTCGTTGATAAATATTCGTGTTTTCATTATTGGGCCAGAAACATGTATAGCAGCCTACGTAGCAGTAGTAGAGTGAATATAGTAGATTCCGTCAAATTTTCGGTAACACAAAAATAGAATTTTCATCATCATCTGTGTGGTGTACTAGGTAGTGTGGAAAGTAGCCTTCTTCACCGCCAGAATGAGTTGCTTATGCAAAAAAGATTATAGTGCCTTGCAGCCGTTCATATTTAGGCAAACATGTGAAATTTCCGTGCGATACTACGCTTGAATTTGTTTTGACAGCTGATTGTTGTTGACGTGTTTGGCATCATGTTGAGTATGGCCAGAAACGATTTTCGCACAAGAGCATCGTATCCATGCCCAAAATCGCACAAGAGTTTCGATTGGACGTCATTCTATATATAGTAAGGGATTTTCTGTATGTCGCTCGATAAGCTGAATAAATTCTGGGTTAAAAATTTTTTGTCAAAATAACCTTAACAAAAAAAACTTCTTATGGATTTATATTTTTTAATTTTTGTAATGGATGACAAAATGTACCGTTTAAAGAAACGGAGCTCACGCAGTAGTATGAATCTATTCGATGGAGCCTCACAAAAACACATCCTAGCTTTATCTTGAGTAAACCTATGTTTTGTTTGCAGATACAAATACAAAATTACGAAAAATACCAACCAGTGGCGCCTAAATACATCAAAACAAACCAAGAAGACCAGCGCACAGGCAAAAAGCCATTGACTTTTACGTCGCCACTTTGTTGGCAGCGGCGTTGGTGGAGACGATAAACTTACTGCCAAACTGGATCTGGTGAAGAGGCATTGTCTAAGCAGCAGCCGACGCGCAGTGAATCGACAACAAAATAGGCAAGGTGAAAACACCACAATGTCTTCTTGCACTGTGATCCCTCCCATACAGACGACAGGACTCATTTTCTTGTTATTATTTGTGTACGTTTCACACAGTATTGTATATACATTCGGATGCAAGATCCTTGTAAATTTGTTGTAAAGGCATAAAAAAGAATAGAATAAAAAATATGATTGAAAAATAAAAACCATAGCGAACGGTAGAGAAAATAACGCATAGCGTCGAAAATTTATAATGCGACAGCACACAAATATCATAAATCTTGGCCACTCCCAATTAAAGAAAAATGTATTTTTGATGCGTACAAAATTGCCGAGCTGTGTTGGCGGTAGCTAATGGTTGTAATAAACCATTGCTATATATACATATGTACAAAACGTTTTCGAGTGTCTAACGGTTGGACAAATGATTTGGATGTATGTTAACCCATCATCGAATCTGGCCCCAATTTAGCTTTACCAAAAAAATTATTGCAACCTTGTCAGCTCTTTGATTTGCCTTTCAAAAAGGTAATTTTCAATTTTGGGAGACCCAATACTTTTCAAATATGTAAGTAATTTTGTTGTTATAAATTACTGAGTTTAATTTCAATCAAAGAATTTAATGAGTTATTTTTAAATTAGTCTTTTATACAGAAAAATGGTAGAAGTGATTTCTCAGAGGTCACCTCCTTTCCTCGTTTCACTTCATTTGACTGACATCAAATCACAGATCATATTATTGCTTTAATGATTGTGTACATTGCTGACTTGAATGTGATCTGTAGATGTACTATTTTTTCAAGTTTCTTAACCAACAGCTTTTTTAATTTGTTAAGGATTTTATTTCTTATGTTGCAGAAATTTGTATGTTTTCCTACTTTTTCTAGTTCAAAAAAATCACATTCAACTATCTTACGTAACTAACGAGTCATCCCCACTTCTTCTCTTTATAGGCGTTGACACCGCCTACGCTATTATAACAGAATATTAGCGCGCCATTATTCTCTTCTTTTCGCTGTCCGGCGCCATTTGAAAATACCAAGTGAACCCAAGACGCTCTCCACCTGATCCTTTCAACGGAGTGGAGGTCTTCCTATTCTTCTGCTTCCCCTATCGGGTACTGCATCGGTACAGCGTAGCCGTTGCTCATTTAGTGAGAAGCATCTATGAGCGAAGCAAATCACTGAACCCTGGAACTCTTTCTTACCCACTTTTCACTGTAATAATTATGCAGGAGAGTTAGGTTTATTATATTATATCATTCCGCTAACTGGAAAATTAACTCAACGAAATTAATCGTTTCGTTTCGGCGCCAGGTTATCAAAACAATTTGAAATCGTTAACATTGAAACCGCACAAACACATCGTTAACGTTTGTTCTAACTCTACATACAATATATTCACAGTATTTACATAATAAAAGATTTAAAAATCAACAATAACGATTTAATGATGTCCATCCGTCTACCTGATCTGATAAGTGTAACGAATAATTATCACATAACTGATATTTTTCGTCTAATCTTAAGATTTTTGGCCACTTATATTCCTTTGTACCTAGGGTAAGAGTAATGCATAAAAGGCGTAAAATGCTGAAGAATAAAGTTTTCAAAACAAGACATCAAATTAAATATTTCCAGAAAAAAATAACTCTAAAAATTGTGGAAATCATCATAAATATCATAAATTTTTCGCGGCAACGATATTATTTAATATTTCAAAACTTGTTGATATTATAGATTTTATATTGGAAAAGCATTCATTTTCATTTATGTTGAACATCATTTAGCCAAAAACATTTTGGGCTAATGAATTTGAAAGTTTAAATTAAAGAGTCTTCCAATATCAAAAGTTTCAACTCAAAAAAATATATAAAAATTAGGTCACCCGAATTTAAGGAATGTTTAAATTTTCCGGCATTGCTTAAAACTTAGTTAAGTGTATTACGAATCGGGTTTACATACAACAAAAACTCTTTAAGAAATACTAAAGTCAGTACAGTCTCGAAAAGATTCTATTGAATAATAAACTTGTTAAAGTTTGCTCCCATATTCCACCTACAAGTAAATGATTCAGAGTGCTGATGTTATACTATGTTGAAAGACAATCTATATAGGTATATGAAGGAATATACTTTTGCGTAAGAGCTTCTCATATATAGTTCACGAAGTCACATATAACTAAAAGTATCCTAAAATATAGACTGTAAATTTACATATCTGAGGTACATTGCTTAGTACAGTGAGCATAGACGCCATTTCATGACACGGTTGGACAATGCGAGAATGAAAGTTGCTTAACTGGACGAAATAAATCGCTGCTGCCCAGCGGATGGCAAATTAGAAAGGTGCGGTGTGGAACATACAAATGTACACATTTATATACATACACACAGTCATATATGTAGGGTAATGTGGGCATTCAAAAATGAATAGAGCCTAAGCTGACTTGCAAAGTGATGCGTGGTCAGGTGCAGAACGTGAACTGTGTGCGAAACAAAAACATCAATTTGGTCGAAGCGATAGGATTTGCCGATGGATATGGCGCCATGTTCTAAATGCAAAACGTGAACGCGCACATCATTTCCGGTCGAAAGCACTGTTATGCATACACACACACCATCTATCTCCTTCTACAAATACATAGTCACCACCCATGGTGAGTTTCATTCTCTTTTCTGCCGACTTTGTGGCTATGTGAATTTTTTCAGCGTATGCGAGCACATTCATCAGTTTGCGGGTAACCGTTAATGCGTTTAATTGCATTTCGGTAACGCTCACAAAATCACTAGATAAAGCATTAGCTGTTCAGCGCTTAAAGTGCACCAAAGTCAGATGCTACAGCAGTAAGAGCTCTGGAAATCATTTCAATGCAAATTAAATGCATCTCTCAAGCTCACACAGCAATTTACACGTACATATTCCACACAGCCGCTATAATAGCAAAGGAGGCTGATCATTGAGGTAAAGATATGATTAACGCAGCAATTGAAGCTTAAAGTAACCCGCCATTGACACTCCCAGCCCTCCAGCAAATACCAGGTCAAACCTGAATATCGGCGGTGGAATGGGGACGTGACAATCCTGGGAGTTTGAGTGACAGCCGTGGCAAGGCGTGGGGGTAATGGCATGACAAATCGAAAGTCATATATCAGTTGCAGCAGACATTGGGGCCAGCAATAACGTCTTCAGGAGCATGCATAACAAGCAATTTATACAAATTTACATTCGATAGCGATGCAGAAGGTAGGTATGCAAGATATGCGTACAAGTGTTTGTGTGAGTGAAGATGTGTGTAAGCGCGTATGCAAATGGTAGCACTGAAGTGCGCGTAATTAATGTATTCCATTCTCGCTTCACACGTACACACAAACAGATTGCACGAATACTCGATTGCAGAACGACATGTCGTTTGAGCCACGTAAGGCGCTCTCGTCGTCGTGCCCGTACGAGTGTGCGTTATTTATGAGCTGCTTTTTGCGGCCCCACTGCAACCCAACCACTACTACCATTTCGATTACACAGGTACACTCACACATACCAGCAAGCAATCAGCTACAGCAAACTTATGTTCAGCTTTGCCTTGTTACACATGCCCGTGAAGGAAACGCGAGCACCCGGACCGTCCGTCGCTTTAATTTCTTGCTATATTTTTCAAAGCATTTCCTTTTCTATTGCAACTGACACTCACTTAATGGGTTATATGCATGCTTTGGCTGTGTGCTCCAGCGCTGTGGTAGTGGTGGTGTCACTTTACATATTCTTTCACTTTATTGTGATTTGATTAATTACGCGTTTGAATGGTACTTCTAGGAAGTCACCTCGTTACTGGTGCCGCCATTAAACACTTCTTCCAATGGCAAACTCAAAAATCATAGATGAACACATGTCAGTTTGAGTTTACCATTGTCGGTGTAATTAAAGGAGTTTCATTACGCCATTGTCTGTGTGCAAGCATGGTGATTGATTAATTATTGTGATTGTGGTAATGGTGGTAATACAATCAAATTAACATGTGCAAATGCAAACTGAATTTTGGATAAATGAACGATATATGTAAGTATTTGCAGAAATTTCATAGGATATATGACTTCTAAAGCGCATTAGCCCTGAAAAAAGCGATCCGTGGAACCTTGGTCAAGCAGGGAATGTCCCCTCCGAATGTATTTCTGACATGAAGTCAAAGCCACTCATAAAAATCCATCGGCCGTTTTGAGGCGAATAACGTTAAACTGTAGGTCCTACAAATTTTATGAGTAGCTCAGCTGACGGTAATAAAGTGAATTATTTGTGCAAAATATAACATAAGAATTTCACTTGACAGATCATTTATATACCTATACATCGTGTATCACCAGACCATAGAAAATCAGAGAAATTTGTCACAGATCGTCTTAGCACTAGAACAATAAGCATCACTTTGACTATCACTAACAGTAAGTGAATTGGACGACTATTTTTGATATCAAAAACATATGTATGTATTGATATATATATAAGATGTAACAATGAATGCTAATCAAATGTTTTATTGTATTTAAGCTATTTGGCAATTTGATTGAATACAAAGAAAATATAAAATTAGTTGAAGTTGTTGAATATTGTTGATTGAAGAGTTATACAGCATTGGATTTAACCACTTGACGTCTTGACGGCTTAATTATTACAATTTAGCAATGTTTTGGAATTTTCGAAGGAGAACTTATTATTCCACTGCGAACTTAACGACTTCTTTTACTGAAACTCTGCGACCGGCTGACTCCTCTTCTTTACTGCTTCTCTCACTTCTTCACGTTTCTTTTATTCTTTCTTTAACTTCTCATGTTGTCTCGAGGGTTGCCAACTACCTATTTTACATATATTTTAGTTAAATTTTCTTGCATTTAACGATTTAAAAACAATAATTATATATTAAACGGCGCACTGTATGTATCATGTGCTCGGTACTCTCCGCAGAAAGGTCGGCGGCAAACAATGCAAGGCGCAGCGAACAAGTGGTGCGCTCTTGAAGAGTAGGAACTTCTTCTTGGTTCTCCATGTTTATATTTAACATATCGGCTGTCATAACATTAAGTGAACCTTGCTAAGTAATACACGCAATATATACCATATCGTAAAAAATGGCCATCGGTATTCAGCCACAAATTGCTGCCCACTTGTTCGAATGTATCGAATGCAAAATTTCCGGTTTTCTGTTCTATGATAAATTGAGGCTCCTGTGAGCATTGTTAACAAAAGAAGCACATATTTATTTCACGATCTTTCGCAATCGATAAGCCGAGCTTGGGAAATACGTATCCGAGTATCTTTTTGATCTGCAGCAAGAATTAGCAATCCAAAAGAGGTCAGTAGTACTTCTACAGTTATTTTCCAAATTGTGGCTGTGTTAGGTGTATAATTTTGAGATTTGGTAGCTATTTCAGCATTTGTGTGAGTCAAAATTGTGATCATGATTCCACTTCCGAATCCAATGCGTAATTATATGAGGTCAGAAGGTATACCCATCACATATAAAGACTAACCCTTTGGAGATCTCATAGTCACTTAGCCAAAAAGCTTCCCTTCTAATTCGAAAAAATTTATGCCGAGCTCCATTGAAAAGTTTTGATATTTAAAAACATGCCAACCCGTATGTATCAACTAAGTGGACAAAAGTGAAAACAAGGCCAACAACTCCAACATGGCTATTTTTCATAGGTTCTCCAAAGGATATGTTGTGATAGTAGTTTCTAAGGTAATCTTCCATAAACTATGGCTAGTGTGATGTTATGTTTTATATGGTTCGTAAGTAGTTTTGGAGAACTCCTTTAGCCATGTGGACTAGTACATTTAACATACATACACTTTTTCAAGACACTTCAACAAACTCTCTCACATTCATACTGAGTAACACTTACTTTTCACGATTGACGGTGAAACTTTTCGTTTGTACAGTGCTACAAAATGTCTGTCGAAGTGTTGGTGCACAATGTACGAGTTCTTCAAAAAATTCGCTGCCACTTTACTGCAAAAGTTTCCTTCCAATACAGCCATCGGCACTTATTTCAAACAATTAACTCAATATTGCAACATCTTTCGCGTAATAGTCAAGTTGGCAGCTTCAACTCCGCATTCCTCCTACTTCCTTCTCCATCTCATCAACGCAATGACTTCTAAACAAAATCAGACAACGAAGTAATTTCGTAAGCTAGTCTAGTGGGAGTCAGTTACTTGATTGGTAAGTCTCTCACAAGCACTCGACGGGCGTTGCATTCAGTGGCAAAGCAAATACACGTGGTACTTAAAGAATAGCCAAAGGGCTCCATAACACCAAAAAAGTATTCATTACGCAGCAGCTAACAGCCTTCCATCCTCCGAACACGCACAACTCTAAGTACATAGTAAACGCCGCATTTGTTGGCACTTGTAATCTACCTCCGAGCGAATGCGTGGTAGAAAAAGTTTATGTGACACTCGTCTTACACAGTAAAGCTGAGGATAAGAGCAAGACAATAACTACTCTATTGAACTTTACTGAGTTGAAAAACTGGACGTGCCAAAGGCATATTAGTGTGAAAGTTCTGTAAATGCGGAAAAGTCATGCGATTTGGTATGAGAGACCGGCAGTAAGCCTGGAAGAAAAACGGTAAATTCATTGACTCCCAGCATTTGCCGTTATCCGGGTAGACACACAGCCTAGTCGATGGGGTAATGACAATGTTGCATGTTTGGCCTGCCACTCCTTTACCTCCACTCATCTGGTAGCGGCTGGTCGATATCTGACACTTTCACTTTTGCAAAGCTCTCTCTATAGAGACGATTTGTGTCTGCAAATCATTAACCAACTGGATGTGGTTATTGTTTTCTATAAACGCCCTTCTTAATGTTGCATGTACAAGAACTTACATATTTAGTTATGTATTGGGGCATGTGGCGCGAGTGTTTTTATCACAATGCCCCGCCAGAACTTGAAAACAAACAACGAACATGAGAAGTTATTGTTTGTCTTACGAATTTACCTCAGCAACGACCAACTTGCTCACAACACTCACCGAGGCATACATATACACAGCCTTCGTCGTCATTTGGCCTGTTCTCTTTTAGTACGAGTATATTATTCATCCAGTATTTTATTTGAATTTCACTTTTCGTGTTGGTATTATTTTTATAGTTTAATAATAAGTTCCACTTACATGTTTGATATCGCCAACGTCAATGCGCCCTGCAAGTGGGTTGTCTCTCTTTATTGTGGTTGTAGTGGTGGTAGTGTTGTGCCACCGTAGGGGGTGTGATGCAACTCCTTTGCTATTAACTATTACCTCGATGAGACTCACGTCTGCACGTGCTTTAAATTTAAGAAAACAATAAAGGAATTTCGAAATCGATGCGGTAACATGGTTGACGGCAACACGAAAGAAACGTTCTCATTTGCAACACATAGCAATTGTACTTGTATTTGTATATTGGGTATGATATTAGGCAAAAATGGGACAGAAAGAAGATTGGAAAAAACATTCGTATAAAGATTGCAAACTCATTTTCAGATATAGAATTCTCTGAAGAGTAACTCTCAAATCAAATCTAAGCAAACACTTCTGCGTTGACTAAAGTACAATCACTTTTCTTCGGCAACCCTTAGAAATTTCGACGTTTGTTAGCAAAACCCAAAATTAATAAACGAACAAGAAAAAAGAGCTGTCTTCTGCTTTGCCGAAGTATTTTTACGTTTCATGAACATAACAAACTTATTGCAAAATAAGTAATTCGATTTCGATGATTTTCAATGTAATATTTATTTGAATTTACGTGTGTAGAAAACCAATTGTCACGCCTACATATATATATGTATACAGTGGCGAGCAAAAGTGATTCCACGATCAACGTTTTCATGTTTGAGCTCACTTAAATATTAAACGAATAAAGTAAATGACAAACATTTTTTTTTATTGAACACCTTGTTTATTTTTTACAATTAGGCGTATATAGCAAAATAGAAAAAAAATGGAATAGTGATGATTTAAAAACCAAGACAAGCGGCTTGTACTCAGTTTCGCACCAACCGTTATTCGCTCATATTTTTGCTCTTCTTACTTTCTTATGAGTAATAGACCTGCAGATTTACCGTTAAGTGCCTTTTGCATTTATTATTTGTTGTCAGAACTCAGATCAGAAAATCACTCTCTTCTACTAGTTTATAGTTGATTTGTTGAATTTGGAACTTAGTCTCTAACTATTCACTGAAAAATGAAGAAGCTGTCTTCTGATAAAGAAAATAGTATTATCTCCCTGACTAAAAGTGGGTGTTCGACCCGCATTATTGCTAGGAAGCTGCAAATTATTCAATCAGTGGTTGTCAAGGTACAGAAAAGACAAAATGTTTGTGCTGAAAAGAAGTGGAATGGTCACCG
Organism: Ceratitis rosa; assembly: GCA_037013455.1. Classification (NCBI taxonomy): domain Eukaryota; kingdom Metazoa; phylum Arthropoda; class Insecta; order Diptera; family Tephritidae; genus Ceratitis; species Ceratitis rosa. Next base: position 1,841,535 of record JAWMAG010000012.1, read on the forward strand.
TTGCGTTCTAACAGACTCTGACGCTCGACTTACACGGTGTGTCCCAAAAATAACCGAACTTTATATTTAAATCATACAACATAGAGCGCCATGTATTGAAAATTTGCAACATTAAAAAGATACATTCATCCTCTTTCAAACGCACCTAACTTCATGTACCATAAGTCGGATGACAGATGTAAAAGTGACAGCCATTTCAATAAAACCAAAAGTGTGCTAATGGTTCCTAAAAAAAATTGAACAAAGAGCAAATATAAAAATTTGTGTCAAACTTAAAAAAAAAATTGAAATTGAAGTTTAAAAAATTAAAAAAAAATTTTAAAAAATGAAGCAGCCGTAACCGTGGTACTGAAGAACATTTCTATAAATGACATAAAAAAATCTATGCATGCGCTGGTTGATCGTTCCAAACGTTGTGTTGAGTCAAATGGAACCTATGTATTTTGAATAAATAATAACTTTCAAAGATAATATAATGTGTATTTTACTATTTTATATCCAAAAAGTTCGGTTATTTTTGGGACACACCATGTATGGTATCTAAAATGAGAAAAAATAGACTTTTAACGCCAAAAGAAGCTTCTACAGAAATAAATAAAAGCGTGAGTCCATGGACAGCTAGAAGAGCGCTTGGTAGGATTGGGTACGTCGCAGCAGTGAAAAAAAAAAACAAACCAGCTTTATCCGAGAAAAATGTTAAGGCTCGGCTAAAATTCGCCAAGGAACACAGAACTGGTCAATAGAAGACTTTCACGTATTCGCACGTTGGATTGTTGCACAAAATTGACGGGATTATCTAAAGGAAGACTATTTGAGCATTTTGCAAACCAATCTTCCCCATTTTCTTAACCTGTGTGCGTACCCAGAGCAGGAAATCACTTTTCAGCAAGATGCGGATCCCGAGTACACTGCGAAAATTGTTAAAGAATGGCTTGAAAACCAAAATTTAAAGATGATGGAGTGGCCAGCGCAAAGTCCCGACCTCAATCCGATTGAAAACCTATAGTCAATCGTAAAGAGACGGCTCGTACAGTATCAACCAGCCCATCTAACTTGGACGATCTTTGGGGACGTGTTGAACAAGAGTGGAATAATATTCCGAAAGGAATATTCGAAAAACTAGTTGAAAGTGTGCTAAAACGTATGAACAATGTCATACCAAATAAGGGTCTCTGGACCAAATATTAATAATGAATTTATTTTGTATTTTTTCTTAAATGGTGCAAAACTGAGTACATGCCGCTTGTTTTTGTTTTTGAATCATTAGTATTCTATAGCTTCTTCAATTACTTTATTTCTTACGCCTTGTTGTTACAAATAAAATACTATTAAACAAAATTTAAAAGTTTTATCATTTATTTCGTTCGTTTAGTTTTTATGCACTCCCAAACATGAAAACGTTGATCGTGGAATCACTTTTGCTCCCCACTGTATATGTATGTATATATGTATAATGTTCCCACAAATGAGCTATTAAGATTGATTGAATATCTCAGTAAATAATTGAAAGAGAATAGAGAGATCTCTTTCTGGTATTTACATATTTCCGACAACCATTAATATACCATTTCTTGTTCTTGAAAGGTATAATAAATGAAAATGTACACGTATGATGTGAACAAATGTGATAGAAAAATGCCACGTTTTGGTAAACCCAGCTGTAGTTGTATTGAAACAACTTTTTAACAACAAATTATTATTATTATATATTTATATACATATAAACATATTTTAGATATTTTTAATTTAATTTTCAGTGAAAACTTAAAAAACTTTAAAAAAGAATGGTTTAAGAAAGAAACATATATACTTCCCAAGTGATGGTTGGATATTGCAGCTTATTGATATTTGTATCATGATCCTAAGCAAAAAAATTCTGACACCGCAAATTTTATCAGACTTTCTATTCGACAAGAGGTGAATTTTTAAAAGTGAGAATATTATATAAATACAAAATGTAGAGTTTCCGAAAACGGATCTTTCAAAAATGATTTAGCAGAATTTGGGTTGTGACCAAACTTTAGACCAATGCTTGTTACATTGTGAAGCGAATGGTTTTGGCAGTGAATGAGGGCAAGGGAAAGTACCTCCTGTCATCGAGCAAACAGTCAGGGTATTCACATCTTGGCTCTAACGTGAAAGGATTATGTAAGTAGTTGAATAATAACTCTTGTGGAGCTCGCAAGGTCGCTTTATTTGGCATAGTATTAATGGATCACTGAATTATACGAAGTGATTCATACCAACGCTTGTCAGAGTTTACAGTGGATAGCAATATTGTTGTCAGTGTAAAAACGTGTGTATTATTTTAACGTGTATGCCATACCACGAAATGAAATGCTTCTCGCAGGCATTCCGACGTAGCTGCTTGTTTCGCTGAAGACGTCAATAACTTAATTAGCTGATCTACGCAAACCATTTGATATGGTGTTGGCTCAATCTCGTATACGTGAGCTTCATTCTTTTTCTTACCACTAGGTACAATGCGTTACAGTCTGTAATAACTTTTATTCGTTTACCTTATGTGTAGCGTTTGGAACGTTCGATTGAATTCACTACCGCGAGAGCTCTGAGCCCATAGTTTTGCGACTTTTTCTCATTGTCTGTGGTTGCTCTACTATAATAGATAACCGGTTTCCAATCATTACACGGCCGCTAATTTTAAAAAGTACATCTGCCTCGTCTGTCGCACACCTATATTCATCCCACAAGCATTTTGACAATTCTGTCCGACTCCAATATAGTTTTAACCAAAGCATTGCCAAACCTTCGGGTTTCGGCGTAATTTACAGCTAATACAAATATTCAGTGAATGCTAAACTGCACCGTCTTTAAAGACTATTTCTAAGTGGTTCCGAAGATTCCTGAACGGACTTTTTTTCGTAGAGTACGAGCCCCGCGAAGGTCAAAAATTTCCACTTCACTGTAGCTCTGGTGAAGTCCAAAATTGACGAAGACCCGCGATTAATACAAGAAATGATTACTAATGAATTGTGCTTGAATGACATGGCTGTATCGCGAATATTAAGTAATCATCTGGGATAAACGAAGAAATCTTCAATGGTTATCACGAATTTTAAATGAGGCCCAAAAAGAGGCTCGCATGCATTTTACTCAATTTGTCCTAAACAAATTCGAAATGGTCTAGCAACTTTACTAAAGTTGTTACTGGTGACGAATCTTGGTTCGCAGGATCGTAGCTGCTATTCCACAATAACTGCAAAATGGTACACCGAAGAGCGTTTACCAAAAGTTTTCAAAAATTTGTTGGAAAACAGGAAGAAAGAGGATTTGCCACGCCACTTTTAACATCATGACAACGCGCCATCCCACACTGCTGAAATAACGAGTAATTTTATTGCGATTTCTGGAATCGAAAAAATACGTCGAGCACTACATTCCGCGGATATAGCACCTTGTGATTTCTGGTTATTTCCATAAATTAAAAAAAAATTTAAAAGGAAAAGTGCCAACAAGGAGATAATAAAGATAAAAAAGGACGAAGATTACGAATAAATTCAAAAATAGTTTTTTTCTTTTTCCTGGCCAACTTACCGAACTTTTGTTAAGCCCCTCGTATAGGCATCGTTACGTCTATATTTCAACTGCCATTTTCAAACTATCAGGAATAAACATCAAAATCAATCTTGGCAACCGGTGCTGATTTCTTATATCTCCTGCTCTATGGTGCAGAGGCTTTGCCAAAGACGCCATCTGCTGAGTCGGTGTTAGAATGTTTCGTGAGAAGGGCTTTAGGGAATAGTTCTTCCCACATTTGGAACGGCGCAGTCGATGGAGCGATTAGCTAAGAGGAAGAAGAGGAAGACCCTTATTCCTTTGGAATGATTACGTGAGGAAGGACTTGGCTACACATGGTATCTCCTTTTGTCATCGAATGGCGGAAATCATAAACGATTGTCGCGCTATTATTAACAGTGTCTATATCAGTAGCAAAACCTGGCAGCGTAATTCTTCTGAAATTTGGCCCTTGGATTAATTTATCTTGACTTTGTCTTGAATGGCCGACGGATCCATCTACAGCCTGAACCACTGATCATAGAGACCGGAAACTCGGAGGATGTATTCTGCGTATGACGCATGCCTTCGATAAGAAAAATTTTCCGACAAGCGGATCTGAGACCGATATATTAAAAAAATCAATATACTTTTAAATCGTTAATAAAATGTACTAGTGGTAATTCATTGCTTCAACTGATATAGATAACCCTTTTTCTTCCGAGAATTGGACATGGAACTGGTGTATTCGAAATAAAATACCAATAGGGACAGTTGCGATATCAATTTCTTAGCAGAACTGGTGTCAAGTCGTGAAGGCTCTCTAACAAATAAACAGGGACATATGTATATATTATAAAATATATATATGTAAAAATCGCAAGCATCGAAGCAGGGTTTGGAGAAAACCTTTTTTAATTCTTATGCGAGCGTTGCCATTCATTATAAAAAATATTGCTTTTCTCAGGACTCTATGAAGCGATGGATCTAATAATAACTTCTATGAAAGAAATAACAGCTACATTTATCTATACATATGAGTATATACATATATATTTTCGAAGAAGCTATGCCATGTTGTAAACAATTAGAGACCGCTGATGATTTTTCGTTGATTTCGGTCAGATAGCACCAATTTTCTGCCGATTGGCTTGAAAACGCTATAATTCCTTGCGCTATACATCATCACATAGGTATACTCGTTTGTATAAAATTATAGTACGTTGGTGTGATCTGAATTTCTAACACTTTCGTTTAAAAGATTATGACAGAATAAAATATGCGATAAAACGAGGTATCTTGAGTTCTTGGACAGAAATATGAAAACTGTGCTCTTTCCGAACAGCACATCTTTTTATGTTCAAATTGAAACTTTACATGTTCCTTGGAACCGTCACTATATGTGAGTAAACTTCACACTCCGATTTTACTGACGAGAGTTATTGAAAATTTGATTTTCAGGCAAATATGATACTTTAGCACCACATACAAGCTCAGAACTCTTGAGCTACGAATATTTTAGTTAAATATGTACCAAAAATTTGTAAAAAGTTATTTTCTAAAATTCGTATGAATGTAATTACTTACACACTCATGCTCTTAACGTTTTCCTAACGCAACATAAAGTACATACGTACACTTATGTACATACATGTGAATATACCTATAACAAAACTAGCATGATTATTATTATTATTAACTTAATCCTAGGAGGTTAGAATGAGAATGGTTTTCCACACCCTAAGTAGTAGACTTAACTATGTAAATAGGCATAGATAATTGCACACATTACTTCGTCGTGGTCTATATATAGTATACATATATATATGTATTTACGTATATAAACTCAAAAGAAGAGTGTTGTTGAGTAAAAAATAGGTCACGGAATACTTAAAAAGTATGCATTCCACCCATGAACCAACATTTTGATTCCTACTGAATTATTTCCTTTTAAAACTGTCCTCCATTCCCCCCTGCAACTTGCGACCATTTCATACACTACGTACTCGGCTGCTTTGCCGTCGCTAAATTTCGTAAGACTTTCCGTCTCTTTGCATTTTCATCCAAATGAAATGGAAAATTTGTGAAAATTTCCTGCGTCAAGTAAAAAAGTTGCAATGCCTATTCGCCTTCTACGTTTGCCGAATCAAGTTTCCTTACTTCGCAGTCCTTGATCATGTAGGGTTTGCTGTAAGAAAATCATAAAAATCGACAAAATCGAAGTTCAGCCATTGTATTGAATGATGGGCGTGCGACAAAACGCAAGGGCATTAAGGGATCTGGTCGATGAAATTGGAATGATGATGTAGCATGAAATAACGCGCTGCAACAACTCAACTAACTGCTACTGACTATAATTCGGTTGAATGAATGTACGCTGGGTTGCTGGGTGGTGAAAGAAAATAGCTAAAAGAAATCCAAGCGGTAGTTGAGTGCGCGGCATAAGAAACGTGAAATTGTGAAGTTCTTATATCGAGGCAGCGGAAATTGTTAGCTAAACGAAATGAAGAGATTTTGAGTAATGACAAGCAAGTATAGAGAGAGTTAAAGTAAAAAAAAGTAAGTCCGCCTTGTTTTAAGAAATAAGAGGAATCCCTTTATGATTGTTACAATAAAATTTTCCTACGAAATTCTCCCCTTTTAAAGCTGGTATTATAACTTTTAATAGTTTTCTGGACGCCAGCCGTTATTGCTGCTAGCAGTGTCACGTATTGATAAAAGTTTTTCTCTCTTTAGGATATACATTATTTCCATGAATTAATCAAAGCGGAATCAAACGAATGTTTTATTATATTTTTTTATCCAATATGAGTCGTAATACCCTGCGAGGCAAATTTATTTAACCAGTTTTCAGCATATTTTCTTGGTATTATGGTATATACCGTCAAAAAAGTACATCGCTAGGTTGGTACAAATTGTCTTCAGTACTGACGTTGTGTTTGGGCGCGATCTGTTGTTGAGTTGCCTACAGTGCTCAAGGTTAGCAACCAACTTCACTTCTCGCCACGAACTATCTTCAAAAATTTAATCGCAAGAAGATTTAACATTTCAATCTAAGATTATCAAACCACGCTTCATTTAAATGGCTGCGGTCGTTTTTTCTCTTCCCAAATCTCAAATTTCGTCTTGGAGGTATATAATATTTCTTTTAAAGAAATCATAAAAAATAATTTACTACGAGCACTGAAGTTGATTCCAGAACTGGCAGCTATGGAGAGGACAAACTTCCTATCGTTTAGTAAAATCTAAAATTTTCAGATATCAACCGTCCCATAATGAGAATTGTCGTCGCAACTATCGTGTCTTTCAAAACAGAGTTATGAATTTCTTCGCCATTTTAAATGAGTTATAATTCTGATCGAAATTAGTAATTTTTCTATTGCTATGCATTTATGGCAAAAGAAAAGACTAAGTCTTGTTTAGTTCACCAAGCTAGAGAAACCCAATAGCCGCAATAGCCGAGCGGAAGGTCATGGGCTCGAGCTTTGCCCGTCTCTCATAAACTTGGAAAATGAATTTAAATAACAAAAATCAAATTAATTTAAATTTTTCTAATTGGAGTCGCGCAATGGTATTACTGTTTTCCTATCCGAGTGTGTTTCTGACATGAAATAAAAGCTCCTCATAAAAACAAACCTTTAGCCTTATGACTGTGGTTTAGAATAAACTGTAAATCCTTTTATTTGTTCAAATACATCATTTATAGGTATATATATATATATGCATGCAGCTGCTCAAAGAATTTACTAATGTATAAGTTGAGTCAAGTAGGACTCACATCACAACTCCCAGTATATTAAACAAATTAGAACTGCTCGAAAGTAGTGGGAGCCTTAACTGGCTATGAAGAAAAGTTGGGAGTTTCTTTTGGGAGATTCTGCTAAGGCTCTGGACCAATGAGGATCCAAAAGCCAGCCCCTGTTTTTTAAATGATTGCACTACGACTAGATAGCCTCCGATAGTTACCTTCTTTGTTGTTTTTTCTAAAAGAGCAGGCATCACATCGATACTACATCGATCTACTTTCTTCGTTTTAGTTTTTTATGAATTTGTATTTAAATGGATTAATACTACGAGAACTTAAAGATAAATATATTTGTATCTTTTTTCTTGTTGCCAAAATCAAAAGAGAACAACATGCGCGTCTACCACACATTGTCATTAATAATCTTTGTACCTACATACATATAATACCTATTTTTGAAATTCTTATCCAGATGACCTCAAAAAAGACAACTACGTATGTTCTTCGTTGCACATTATTGGATAATATTCTTATCTGAGTTTGCTGGTTGTTTACAATATACACACATACTCAAACGTATGTATGTCTATTCCTACAAATGTCATTACATAAATTTGCTTGTCTACTTTTCGGCGCAGCCGTTTTCGAAGTTTAAAAATTTTATTATTTGCCCCGCAATCAAGCAGAAAATTCCAAAGGAGTATTTATTCAGAACAAATATGGAAATTGTGTAAATATAAATATATATACATATGCATGAGATTATGTGCATATACATGTGTGGAAGTAAATGAAATTTCAACGCTAAGTAATAACAATAAAAGAAATGCCAATAAAAGTGCTGTTGTATCCACATATGGGGTTGTGTGCGCGATAATAATAGAAAACATCACAAAATAAAATGCCACAATTGGTGGCTGCCTGGCAAGCAAATAAGGTGCGTCCACTGATTGACTAAAGAGCTCACCTCCATTCCATGCATGGCTGGATGAAAGAGTGAAAACATTCGGGAGAAGCGTCAGCCTCAACTGTGTCGCTTGCAAATTTGCTCATTACATAAATACATTCACGTATATGTATGTATATATATGATTCAAATGTATGCATTGCACATAGTATGTGGCATGAAGAATGTAGCCACAGCTTCGGAAGCAAGGGTAATTGCTCTGTTGTGTATTGTATAGTAAGTAAAGAAACAAAACAAGGCAACAGTGAATAACAACAATTCGAAATAAAATAGCATGGAGAAAAAAGTTGAAAGGAATTCAATCGCGTCGCGTTTGGAGTGAATCGAATCGAATTGAAACCAATAAGACGTCTGAGTGGAGTATCGGGGAATCGAGGAGTTTTGCTGAATATGGGATATGATTCAAGGAATAAAACGCAAAGTTGTGTGCAAGGAATTGAATGAATTGATTTGCTTTGGTTTGGATTGGATTTAAATCAAATGGAAAGAAAATAAGTTATTTCCTCTGCCCCCATATTCGCGTTATTTCTATGTTGCCAGTGTGTAAATGCTTTAACCTTATGTACACGTACATATGTACACGTGTACTCGTATAAGTACATCCTCTCACAAGTGTACATTGATTTTCATTTATTTTTTGTCTCACTTTACTCCCCCCTTTATGTTCTATATGTGTGAATAGCAACAATGACAGAAAATTGTCAGCAAAACTGGCTGACTGAATGGCTGACTGACATCTTGTGCCCTGTCGACATGTCGCTCTTCACTTTCGTTTGATGCACGTGGATGTGTGGTTTGCTGTGGATGAAAGCTGAGAAATGAGAACTATTCACGCAGAGTTTCTTAAGTGCTCCCGTGCACGAAGAAGTGGGGCGGGAAACAAAATGTCGTTGCATGCTGAAGGGGATTGCGCTAAACCTTCATTTTGATATTTTGTTATGATGATTGTTAAGGAATTTACGGTGCTATGTGCACCCCGACGGCACATAAGCCTACGTCATTGTGCTGCTTTCTATCTGCTTTCATATTTTATTAAGTTCTTAGTGCCATTATATATACGTTTGTATACATATAAGCACATTGTTAGAAATAATACATAAAAACTTAAGTCGTAGACAAATGTAAATGTTCGCATATGAGAAAAAAATGCTAAATTGATATATATATATGTATAATTTTTTATTTTAATGTTCATAATTTGCAATTGAACCAAAACCTTGAAAACTGCTAAAGAAGTTAAAGTTAAAATATTATATAGGATAACGCAATTGCACGCTATTTGATTAAACCGAACCTGACGATTCATATTTATTTATATTTGTTTATAACGTGTCGTTTACCTAACCTAATAAGATAATTTTTTATTTATAATGTTAAACATGGAAAATTATAGTTTCCTTTTTATAGTTGAAAATTTCTGGTCGGTACCAATACAAAAAACATCCTTAATAAATTTTTATTCGGTCAAATTTTTTTTAATTCTTTAGTTAAATTCATTCATGAACAAAATATATAAAGTTGAAAAAATAACAACTAACTTTTTAGATTTAGCGGGATTCTGAACAGGAGTTGAAATTCCGACAAAAGCAGTACTTAAAAGCTTTACCAGAAATTGGCAGGGCCACAACAGTGAATTCTGTTAAAATTCTTTCAGCTCTTTGGTGACGGCTTGAAGCTGTAACTTTCTCGGAAAGGGCATGAAAATTTTTAACCTAATACCCTTAATAAGAAGAATTGCCTAAAGGTTACGCGTTTGCGTGCAATAATATGAAGTAACGTTACGTCAGTAATGTGAAGAAATAAAAATGGCTCTTAAGCCTCCATGCTAAAGTAAATTTATTTTGCTCCATCGTCATAATTGCCAGATTTGTAACTTCGTAAATTTATTTTTATTTAAATTTTGTACATTTCGAGGATAAAAACCAACAAAAAGGTTCATATTAGAACTTGTTCGACTATTTGAAAAAAAACGCTGCTGCAAGCGAATTTGAAGATAACTAAATATGAAACGATTAATTAATAAACTCATTGGCAATATGTATATTAATTTTGTTTGTTTAACCACATCTCGCATATATTATGAAATTATGAAATTACAAAGAATTTAAAAAGTGTTGTTGATAAGAAAAATGTAACGATTTGACATCCTATACCACAAAACCGCCTCTCCCGAAAACCTCATGTGCTTCTGGAAAAGCCAACAAATATTTTGCAATTACAACATCCCCTCTCAAAGGAGCTTAGACAGAAACAAAACAGTAATGTGACGAAAATTGGGAAATTAGTTGTTAATGTTGTTGTATTTGTCGTGGATGTAGTAACAGCAGAAACAATAAGCGCATCAATGGAATTTTTATTCTATGAATTTGCAAGCAATCGAATCGTGTGCAAGTCAACTCGAAACTCAAAACAAATGAAATTTCAAAACAAAAATATGATGGAGAAAAAGAAATGGAGGAAAATACGAGTAGAAATAGAAATCAACTCAAGCGAGGAAGAAAGAAAACTGAAAACGCAGCTAAAAGACAAATAACGACAACTAATAGAGCCGTTACCAACAAAGCCCTGATGCCTTGATGGGTGTGGGTGCTTTTGTGTTGGCTCCTTAATTTTGGGATTTATTTCCTTTTCCTCCCATTAGGGTATAAAACGCTCATACGCCCTCACACATTAATCTGCTCACCCTCACACCTTCATATGGATTTTTTTTGCGTCAAAAGTAAAACAAAGTGTTTCTTACTTTCAGCCTGTAAGGAATTCCCCATTTGATTGACTGCCATTACCGCCGCACTTGAGATTGATTCAGCCGAAAATTGGCGGAGGAAGTGACGATAATAAAAACGAATCTAAGCAATCTCTAAAGAATATTTGCGAAATTACTTCATTTGAACATTCATGCACACATACGGACATGTGAGTTAGTTACTCGCATGTGTGTGAGCGCACCATTGATACTAAGGGATCGATACAGTGCACACTTGGGAGTTATCGAGAGGAAAATCCTGAGCGATTCTCTTCAGTTAATCAGTGGCAATAATCGAAAACTCGACATATCATCTACATTCCTCCACCCAAGGATTTATTTATTTTATTTTTGTATGTGTAGATGTGAAAGCTAGACCGGTACAAAAAATATATAGTTTGGAACAAACTATTAGCAAAGGAGAAAATCTTTACAGCTTTTCATGAAATTAAATTACAACAAGTGTTTTTTTACTTAACCAGAAGGAATAGCTTTTTTTGCAAATCATTGCAGTTCCCCAACAACGGAAATAATTGAAGCCACTCCTCAGAATTATGACATTTTTCGCTCCGATGGGTTAACTTTTGTCATTGGATGAGTCCGTTTATAACCAAAATGAAGTTTTATTTATTTATTATTTATTTCCTTTTCAATTTAATTTATCATATTTTGTTTTGTTTTATTTTTTCGTAATAATTCAATAAAATTTATTTTTATATAAATTAGCTTAATTTATTTTATTTTACTTTATATTGTTATTATTTTTTAATTTAATTTTTATTTTGGTTTGCTTTACTTTATTTGGGGACCGAATCGCCACTCAAACAGATGTGATCGGATTTGATTTCCAGTTTTGTACCGCGAGTGGTACTTCATTTCCCATTTAACCGACATATCTACCGAGCGTTCCCCTATTCGCCGCCTGGGGTGCGCCCCAACCTCAATCAAGGCTAGTTTGCGGTTATTCTTCTTTTTTATAACAAAAGCAAAATCGTTAATTTCCTACGAATATTTTATACAACACGTAGCATGTTTTCGCTTTTTGGTGTCAGTTGGAGAAACCAAGTGATATCATGTCACTCTCTACATGATCCTTCTCAGTGGAGGTCTCCCTCTTCTTATGCTTCCGCCAACGGGTGCTGCATCGTATGCTTTCAAAGCTAGTGTGCTTTCCTCCATACGAACGATATGACATGACCTAGCCCGTAGAACCATAAATGCTTCATACTAATTTTCTCTCAAAGACTCCCAAGGCCGACTGACCGGATGGCAACATCGCCCATGCTTCTAAACCATATAACCAGATGGGGATGATGATGTATAGTTTAGTTTTGGTTCGTCGAGAGAGGACCTTACTTTTTAATAGACTACTCAGTCCAATGTAGCACCTGTTGGCAAAAGTGATTCTGCGTTGGATTTCCAGGTTGACATTGTTGTTGGTGTTAATACTGGTTCCTAGATGGATGTAATTATCTACGACCTCGAAGTTATGACTGTCAGCAGTGACGTGGGAGCCGTGTCGCGAATGCGATGACTGTTCGCTTGATGACAGGCGATATTTCGTCTTGTCCTCGTTCACTACCAGACCCATTCGCATCGCTTCTTTATTAAGCCTGAAAAAAGTAGAGCTAACGGCGCGGGTGTTAAGGCCCATGTTATCAATGTCATCGGCATACGCCAGAAATTGTGAACTACTGTATAAGGTAGTACCTTGTCTGTTTGGCTCTGCAGCTGTTATAATTTTTTTCAGCATCAAATTGGAAGAGATCACACAATAAAGAGACCATATCGGAAACCTTGTTTGGTGTCGAGCGACTAGGAGAAGTATTTCTCAATTCTAACTGCATTTCTGCTGTTGTGCAGCACCAGTTTACCTAGCCGTATTAGTTTTGCATGGATACCAAATTCAGATAGGTAATGTGTATCGATTTTTCCCCACGAGTCTTTCCAAGATTTGGCGCATGGTGAATATCTGGTCCACTAAAGTTCGTCATTGCGCATCAGACCAGCATTTTCCTGGCTCTGTCGAAAACCAATTCCTTCCGGTATGTAGAGAGTTTTAGTTGCCGTTTCACAGTTTTCTTATATCTAGTAACTAATAAGTGCTCTCAGGAAGCAAGTATGAGAGTCGATAGAAAACCTTTCACAAAGGCGGGTGCGTAACTTCGCTGCGGTAAGAAAGTGATATGAGTTTCGTTTTGATGCGGATTGTGACGAGATGAAACCGCCAGGAGTAACCTCTTTACGTCCTTTTCCTCCATCACTATATAAAAGAGTTGTAAAGAACTCTCTTATATTTATAAACGAAAATTAATTAAAAAATTAAAGCAAACTATTTAATATTGGTGAACTATCTTCAAATCTTCAAAAGCACTTTTTAGTCTCTCTCTTTTGAAGTGAATCACCATTAATTTGACGTCTACTCCGCAGCAGCAGACTAGTGAACGGCATTCATCAATTCTGGGTAACAAAAGCAGGATAAATGTTCCACGACTTCATTGACGCTGCTAAATTACTGATTTTTTGCGCTTTGCACGCAAGTAATGATTTGAGCGATGGAAGAGAAGGAGCGAAACGAAGCCAACAAAGCGCCAACAAACGTTGTTGTTACGAATGCGGTTGCTGTGTCTCTGCTGTGCCAACTTGTTGTTTTTGTCATTGCCACTTTTCTAACTAGCTCTGATGCTGCGGCAATTGATGCCTCTACTCCTTATGCTGCAGCAACGTTTGTATTTGTACGCAGTTGTCGACGAAGCCAATGATGGTCGAGTTTTTCAGTCCTTACAAACGGTACCTAACCGCACCCCAATATTGCCAGTACTACCACCGCTTGGCAATTTTTTTAGGACAATTTATTATCTTTTTCTTTTTTTTGCCCTTTTTGTAAGCGCAAATCTTTTTTACTCTTTCTATAAGACTGCTGATGTTTCACTACAGCTGCAACTTGCTACTACTTTCTTTATCTGTAGTTTTTTCTGTGCTACTTTTCGCCCTCTACTTTTATCATTATCGCATCGGCTTCATTCTTCGGGCGAATGGTTTTGTTTTGATTTGTTTCGCTCTGTGCCGTCTTTGTGTGTAAGGTACTTATACAGCTGTTTTTCTTTCTTCTTTTACTTTATCTTTGGCGTTTCCTGTGCTTGTCCATTTCTTTTTCTGTCATTAATATTTTTTTGTATTATTTTTTTGCTTTGACATTGTTTTTACACTTTACTTTAATACACATTTTTTATCCTAAACTTTGACAATATTTTAATAAGCAGTTCAATATTTTTTCACTTTTTCTGTTCAAGCAAAGCTTACGCAGAAACATACTTAGTTGCTGTGAACCGGGTTATGAGTTAAGTTTTTGGGTGGCGGTCTTAAAAACTTAAATGTTATCCAGTCAATCTCAGAAATTTTTTGCTATCCGCATAATAATACGCAGTGCTAACTGCTCGGCTAACACGACGCGAGGTCCGTAATCAGTAATGTTATTAATTTTTTTTTTTTGTGTTGAACGCGTGAGTTCGAGCCCATACAACTGTATCTCTTGCTAATCTCAAATAATAAATTAATTTGTTAATAGAGACATTTTTGTCTGTTTTATGTCGGCGTCTTCATGTTTCCTAATGGAATTTTATGACTTGAGAAAGTTTAAATAGCTAATTAAACATATTGTACATACACTTACATACGAGAAAAGATTAAATATTTAAAATTGATTTGAAATTAACAAATTTTTCACCTTTTTATTAACTAAGCTTAATGCACAGTGTGCACAGTTTTATAAATTTTTGTCTTACTCTTTGGCTCTTTTACTAGTTTCTACACACAGCCTTTTCTGACTTTCAAAAGACACAAGACGATTGGATCAGCCGGATGACACGATTCATCCACTTACCCAGTACTTTAGCAGCGGTTGAGCATTACCGCAGTAACTCGCTACCACATATAATCCACGGTCTTACATGAGTATGCATTCATACTTGCGTACATACATATTTACAAAACGTACATATGTGGTATATAAAGACTTTCAAATATATTTATGTATATACTCGTACATATGTATGTACATATATGGTATGCCAGCAGCTTTGTAGCCTTAACAGCGCGACATTAAATTCCAATTCAAGTTAAGTTAGATGGTCTGCAATCGCCCCAGCTCAGCAGTCTGCACAGAGGCCAAATATCAGCATCAGCAACAAGCAATTTCCTTCAGCACAGTCAGCTGCTTGGCAAGGCTACAGCAAATTGCTGTGAGTGTCTGATTGCCTAAATGTCTGACAACGGAATTCATGTGTGAAGTGACCGGTTTTGCGCCTGAAAATTTCGAAAATTGCTCACTTGTGACAAATGGTTTGGCTCAACACAGACAGCATTCGTGCGCTAGCGATGAAAAAATAGCCCTGCCTTTCCATTTAAAATTTCGTCAATTTTTATTTATGTATTTGATTTAGTAAATAGACATTCAATTTTTGTTCTAAGGGGTGTAGTTCGAATTGAGGAAGACAAAGTTAAAACGTCAGCATGATCCGATTCGTGTGACTGAAATGTTTATATAATGCAAATTAAAAAAATATGTACACTTGTCTTCAGTCTGATCAATTCATCGCCAATAGCATGAAGTGAGTTAAATTAGTATATTGTTACCACAGAAACTTATAAAATATGCAAAATAGATCTAAAATCGGATTAATTTAAAGATTAACTGGATCATCAAAAGTATTTGATTATTGTATTAGGAGGTAGCTAAAATGGTTTAGGTGTCATTATTGGAAGAAAGTAATACCCATGCTAATCTGCAGAGTATATTATTCCTCAACTTTCTTTGAATAAATTATTTCCAAACGCCTAACCAGACGCAATAAAATTTAATACAAGAATTTTACGACCGAGAAATGCAATAGTTATATCCCTTTATCATTAAAAACTTGATTTACCTTTTTTACATAATTCTTGAATAAAATTATTCAAGTGAGAACCAAATTCAGTTATCCATCAGATATCGATTTATTAGGTTTTGTACTGCCTAAAAATGAGGAGCTAAAGTTTCGTTACGCAAATTGAAGATGGATTTGGTAGCACAAACCTCATATATCCTGTATAGAAATTATAATAAATAGTAAAACTGGACCTGTATTGTATTGCATATAATTTTCACTTCTGATATTTAAATTATTACCTTTCAAAACTTCCACACATTTCTAGTCTTAATTATCCCAACTAAGCATTTAAATGAGTAAACTAAATAAATGAGTTGATAAAAATCCGTAGCAACAAGCAACCGTGTAATATTCAGCAATAACTAAATTTGTTGTTTCGTTTTAATTCACACTTGTATATATATTGTAACTGCTTAACATGTATCTATTCGTATCCATATATCCCTTATTTCTACTTTTTTCGAAATCTTTAGAGTATCTAATACTATTTGATATATGAAGTTTAATTGATGTTTCCATTTTTAGAACTAAACTTAAAATTAAAAGAAAATATTACTTTCACCTACATATGTACATACATGAACATACGCGCTCATAATGCTCTACAAGCATTATACTTTCATCAAAAAGAAAGATGGTAAAATTAAAATGAAAAATAACTGCACACATATGCACGTCCGTATGATAAACAATATATATTTAGGTACACATAAAGAATTTTAAAGACCCACACAAAAGTGGCGAAAATTAATTGCTGTTTCCGTAGGGTTGGTAAGCTACTTTGCACTGCCAAGAAGCTTTCACCCGTCAGTGTCTGTATAAAGTGCAAGCCAATCTTTTAGCATCCCTCTTGCATCCCCGGCCCCTTTTCCTATAAATTTATGTAGTTTTTCTAGCACCAGTGCTTGGGTAAATTCCATAAAGTGTGGCGAGCACACATGCCCATCAAATGCCTTATCGGTACGAGGCTAGGTCGACCAGTCCAGGCCAGGAGACCGGATGACCACACAGTCGAGACAATAAAATATTAAAGGCAAAGCAGGCGACTATGTCGTATAGAATGTTCGTCAGACGAGTTTTAAATGGCAAGTGTTTTGCACACCCTGAATTTCAAGAGATGAGTCTGATAAAGATTTCAACTAGTTGCTCACACATGACAACGTGCATATATACGAGTACATATTACTATATGAAGATACGTGTACATATGTAGTTGGTTGACTTTCACTAATATTGCAACATCCATTCTTGTTATAACTTCAAAATTTAAGCGCGTACAACACTGGGAAAAAAGGCCCTTAATAGACGCACATTACACAATGGTGGAGAAGCATTGCCAAAAATCGGTTCAGGGGTCTCAAAGCCTTGATTATTTATATTATATAAAACTTTTGCCAGTAAGGACACGTAAATGAGTATCTTTCGAGGGAGACTTTTTAACAGTCTTAGATCCAAAAGAATTAAGCCTATAGTGCGTAATAATGGCAATCGACCGTGAAAGTGAACAAATTTAGGTTATTATGTGTGCTTGGATGTACTGATTTGGGTAAATACTCTTGCAAAATCAACACCTAAAATCTAGTCACCAGTAACAGCTTACGAGAAGTTGTTTGCGGCTTTGAAGGAGTAGAGTTTCTTACTGGTTCGTCGAACACCCCTTAAGAGCTGGTTTGGTAGTACGCTAAATAATGGACCCGAAACGAATGTCTAACATAATGTCGGTCATCGCTACACGACAAACACTGCCTGTTCTAACCACCTAACTTGGCATACATCGGCGCACAGTTCCAGACAATAAACGTTGCCGCTCCGTTTGGAATGCGGCAGTCAGCGAATCATGGTAATGGCAATTAAGTTAAAGACGCGGCAACGAATGTTGTCAGAAAACGTTGTCCCTCACTAACAGTAGATTGAAGCCCAAACTGTGAGTGGCACCTTGAAAAGAGAGCAAAAATGTAACAGCAAAAGCAACAGCGGCGGTGAAGCGTGGAAATGCAAAACATAATATATGAAAGGCAAACGCTCGAGTGCCCGACAAAGCGTTGGCATTTGGCAAACAAATTAAAGGTAAATTATGGTGTTATTAACGTTTGCGAGAGGGAGAAAATAAATTAATGTGCATGTTCAACGCAGACAACAAAAATCCCCGCAAAGTAACGGCGGTCTTTATGGTGTTCAAGTTTTTATTTGATTGCTCAGATGTCTTGAAAATGTGGTTGTAGTGCGCTTTTTGTTATTGCAATTACCTTTTCAAATATATATTTCTTTATGTATATGTGCGCCAAAGTGCATATTTGAGCAAAAGTCCGCAAACAATTATGTACACATTTCTTTTGTGTTTGCTACATAATTATATATTTATATTTATATATACCATACATTTATAGGTATGTATATATATTTGGCGCTTTGCAACCTCTCCTAATTTGTGGTATGCGTCTTGATATTTTCTTCCAACAAATGGAAGGGCCTACAGTTTATTCAAAGCCGCCCCTGAACGTTCGGTGGACTTTTATGAGGAGCTTTTATTTCATGTCATAAATACACTCGAAGGGGTTGACATTCCCTGACAAGGGGCGAAAATATTAATTTTGGATGTAGGTCGAACCGGGACTCGAACCCTGGCCTGCCGAAGGACAGTACGCAATGCTAATCACTAGGCTATTGCGGCCGCCGATTATAATTAATGCACAGAAATTTGATTACTAATGGAAATATGTGTGTAAAGCAAGAAATAACATTCGAAATGGGAAAAAGAGTTATCATGTAAAGTAGTACCGTGTTTTGCCTCGACATAGTTCGAAGTAAATATTTATTTCTAATGATCGTGCACGTTGCCTTTGGTGCAAGGAGTTAGACAATTCTTTTACTGCTTCCACTTTATATTGATTCATGAACATTTATTATTGATTTTCTGCCTTATATTCCCTGTCGCTTCAAAAATCTAATACCGTTAATATATATACAAAAGTATTTGATATTGAAATAAACCAAATTACATTCCTATGTGTCTACTTCCATCTACAATTCTCCGTAGTCGTAGGAAGTGTGTATCAAAGTGTCATTAGCAGCCTTAGCAGCTTGACCTTTACTTGCAACACAAACTTTGTAGCACGCTAATTTCCTTCACTGATTGATTTTTTATCATGTTTTGGCTGCAACGATGAAGTCGGCACGTGAATGCTTGCAGTACCAACAATAAGTATTTGTATGCGCTAAAAAAAATTTGGAATACTCTATGCCTTTTTTATTTGAAAAATTCCAAAGTAGTTCGGTCAGAAACTACATACCTACAAAAATTCCTTCATATTTGCATATTCAAAACTCTATATACGAATATAATATATACTTGAAAATGTGTGGAGAATATCCTAAGCAAGGAAAAAAATGTAATTTCAAAAACATAAACAATGCCCTTCATACTCCTCAATCAATCAACCAAATAACTATTTATTGAGATTAGACTCTTTCCAAAAGTAACGAATGTTATGCGTAAAAAAGATTTCCCAATTCTGTCATTTTGATACACCTTTGAATTTCTGCAGCTTGTTACAGAGAATACGGCGGTTTTTATAGCCAAATGTATTTTACTCTTACAGCATATTACATATATTTAGTAGCGGTTGTACGTAGCAACAGAAAAAGATTATATAACTATAAACATCAATGCCGTCTGTGTCCACAATATTCTCGATCTTGTCTATGGAAATTGTGGATGACATGTAAAATGTTCTTTAATTAAGTTTATGCATAGACGACCTAACAAACCTCCTTCAATTCGATAGTTTCATTCAGAAAACCGAATGAATTCGAGAATATTGTACAAATCATTCTAGATCAATACATACATATATTTTTTTCGCTTCACAGCCCGATTTAGATAGATAAGCCTACATTTTTGGACGTCTCCGACACCCGGCTGATTGATTTCTACAAGCTTTAGGCATAACTCGTAGTTTTAAAGCCTAAGTTATACTCGAAGTTATTGTCATAAATCTGATGTAGGCCATAATGGAAGACAAAATTGGGTTATTTTGAAATCTTTTTGATCACTTTCGGGTCCATTAGAAGTCGCTGAACTACAAATATTTAACAAACTAATTGACTAATCACCCGATTTTCCATACAACGGAAAGATCTTTCCTCTTTTATTATTATTTATTTATACTTTTTACTATTTTTGTCTCTTCCTTTGTTTGTACTTACGACGAGTTTCTTCGTTGGAATGGTGGCGGGAGCTGCTTGTATTGCCGCTGGTGGACTGATCGCTTTAATCGCCTGCGTTGGCGGTGGAAAAATCTCCGCTGGCTGCTTAACGTAAAACAGATTTACTCCAAAGTGTGAAATTTTGTTGGCTTTTAGTTAACGCGCGAGGAGAAAAATCAGCAGCACACACACGCACACAAATACACGAGCTGTGTAACAGTGCCTAAGAGGTTTGGTGACACTTCTTGGTAAAGCTCTCCTTAAAAAAGTTACAACAGCTTGTGTCACTTGCAACGCTTCAGAGTTGGCGCTTGGCACACAAATACACTGCCGTCGGTCAAACGCTAGACTGATTTAAGGCGCCTAAAACGCAACGCGATTTATATCAAGGATTACCCGCAGAAGCTTTAAAGCAGAGCAAAGAAAAACACAAACTCTGTGAGAAGCACTTTATTTGTGCTTTGATAATAGACTTTCTGATTATGCACTGGTCTGATGGAGCGTTTGCGTTTGTTTGAGGATACTGAGCTTCTCAGTTTATATCTCCACGGCTCTTTTATTCTGCTTAATGCATTGATGTATTGTTAAGTAAAGTTTTATTATTTTAGTTGTTATTTATTTAAAAAAATACGTACGGTGAAAACTTTCTGCTTTTATCCAAGCTGTTAAGTTACTGCAAATTACTAGCAATTTGGTTTCGATTTACTCGTTGTCGTTTTACTACAGTTAAACAGTTCCTTAGACGCGCTTTCGCTGTTATAACGGTTAACCACTAACAGAGAACAACACATAAGCAATAAGGAAATAACACTAACAAATCGCAAAAAGCACACTCGCAAGAAAATCTTAATTGATCCAGAAGTTGACTTATTTGAGGCCTTGTTTTTTAGTTGTTTATATTTCCTTTTGCACACATTAACATGTGAACAAAGTTTTACGTAAATTTTTGTGATTGTTTGGAGCGAAACTGAGTCTGAATCCACACAAATTCTGGTGTAATCTGCTATTCACTGAGTTTTGCGAAAATAACAATTCTAATATTTTTTTACTTATATTTTCAATTATTATTTATTATTTAATTCGTTTATTTAGCTTATTTACAATTTGTGTTAGGAATTACCCAGCAAAAAAATAATTCACAACTACTTACGAAGCTCTTGAAATTTGCACTAAAGCTTTACAAAGATTTATTAACTTTTTGTATATTTTTGTTGTTGTTGATTTTTTTTTGTTTTTGTATTTATGTGATTGCACTTGAACGCTTTTCGAAACTTAGTCGATATATTCAAAGAAATTAAATTCAATTCAATCCGCTGCGGTCTGATAATACATTGAATTATTGCAAAAGAGAGTGGGAGAGTGCGCGGTACTGAATAAAGAAATTGCCTTCTAATTAATATTTTGATTGCAGCATACAGATTTATAACGCTTTTGCTGTGACTTTGGCTCTGCTTTGCTTAGCTCTAAATTGCTTTATATAGATACTTTTTGCTATTTTTGCTTGTAACGGTGTGGTTTGCTAAAGTGGTTTGAATCAACTAGGCTACTTTTGCACGACGGCTAAGGAACGCAACGACTGATGGACTCGCTTGTCTGATAACGACTGATGAAGCTGAAGCTGAACCAGCAGGCAGAAGCGTCAGCAGCGATAGCCACTGCACGGCCTTCGGGAGGCGGTTGCGGCAGAGAGGGTGGGAAACGAAAGTAACGCCAGCGTCAACGACGGCAAAAAGCACGAGCGCCAACACGAAAACGGCAAACGAGGTGATAAGGACGAAGTTGGAGCACACGATAAGAGGAAGCGCAGGACGCACAGAAGGATGTAAATGTTGGAGGAGAGGCGGGAAGCGCATTTCTGTATGCTCTCTGAGCATATAAAAATTCATTCGGATCTCACTATTAGCTCACACCGGCAAAGTGGAAATCAGAGCGTTCCACTGCTTATGTGTTGGTGAGCTGCTTCCCGGTTTTGCTAACCTTATACAGAGTTGCCAAATTATTGTTATTTAAGCCACTAATTTAAGCTAGTTAACTCGGCCGAAAATCGCTTCAGCGGTTACAAAGCGCCAATGTATGTCTTAAAAAAATATTTTTATCAATTTGAATTACTTCTTCAATAGGAAGTAGAACAAATATCAGTGAAATCAGTCAACTGAGAGTGGGAGAATTAACAAAACAGTTTCACGTCCTATTTGAATAAAATGTAATAAACAACTTGCACGTCATCATACCCTTATACGGTATACCGTAATGGAATCGATCGATTTGCATTCGTAAGCAATGCACGAAAATTGGGGGAGTATACTTATATATGTGTGAAGAGGACACAATCACACAAGCACATACACATACACACAAATCAGAAACAACCCCAATAATGCTGATTGTTAACATAAAGCGACTGACAGTAAAATTTTTCTCTTACGTACATCCCCCTTCCACACTCAGTTTACACTTGCCATCAGATGTAGCCCCTTTGCCCTCTTGACAAAAGTGTAAACAGCAACAAAGTTCACTTTCACAACCTTCGTTGAATGCGTTGTAATCGAAGGCCATCAAAGGCCGTTTACAAAGTGAGCGTGAGAGCACTGAGTGAAAAACTGATTGTGTATAAGTAAAAGCAGAAATTTCTCTGAGCGCCTCGAAGTATGGAACATTTTCTCCAATATTTTTAGACCTTTTATTTTTTTTTTGGCGTTTTTCCCTTATTGCGGGTGTTAGACATTGAACTTTACATATACCTATATACTGTGCTACAGGCATAATTTGGACCCACTCTCGGCATAGCCGTGCAACAGCAACAACGCGGCTATGTGTTGCACCGCTGTGGGTGTATGAGTACGTTTATGAGCGACGTAATTTGCTAAAACGCAAAAAACAATGGGAAATGCAACGACGGCAGCCTAACTCGATGTTGGCTAATAAGGAATATTTTTTTAATATTTAGTCAGTTTGCTCTTGCATAATATAAATGCCCCTCAGATGAGAAACCAAACAATGTATGTACATATCTTTTACGATTTCTTAAAAGAAAAATCTGTTTTGTATGTAATGATGTGCCATTGTGTAGACTAGAATGAAATTGGGCTAGAGTGTTATGCTGATATAAAATTAATTATTTTTTCAAATTCAACGTTTATAATAATACCTACAAGTAATGCTGATTCTCAGCTCTAATGCAACAACAACAAAAAATTAAGTACGAATTCAAACACAAACAGTATTGCAAATAAAATTTCTCTCGGTTTGTAACCATAACAAAAAATAATTTTCAAATATATGTATTTAATGGAATAATCTGAACACAACTGGCACGCAAAGCGGCCAACTACAATAATAAGAGTTTGAAAAGTAAAATCAGCACAAAAACTGTGGGAACTTGACAGCAAATGTTACGTATGCGCAGGTGCGTGCCAAATCAAAAGGCATCCTGCCATCGGCATTGCAATCATTCTGATCCTCCCCGCCACCACTGCCCCCTGTTCTCCAACCGACCCACCTACACCACGGCAATTGGCTTGCGCATGAAAACATGAAGTAAGTAAAAGACACAAACGAAGCCGTGCAATTAAAATGTCAACGACTGAGGAGACAAGTATTAAATAATAATTTACCAAACTGTAGAGAAAAGGGCGCTCGTAATGATTATTGGCTTATTATTGAAGTGAATGTCTCGAAGTTCTTAGAACAAAAATCAAAACTTTTGTATGGTAAATATCTAATCAAGCCTACTAACAGGAAGACCAAAATAAACGCAGGCGCACGAGTTCCCAGCGAAATGTCAATCTCAGGGCATCGCGTGGTAAGCGTCATTTTCCATGAAACAGAACGCTCGACTTTGGAGCAACTCTTCACGTGGCGAATTTTTCCCCAAGCTACGCAGCGTAATAACGCTGAATGACCCCTACCCCACACCTGTCGTCAAAATTGCCAAAATCACGCAATGCTAAAGTGTCAACTTGACATTGCGCTAAATGCGTCAATGTCTTTACTCGACTCCCTTGTCTCATTTCCTCTGTTTACTGTTTACATATTTATATACTCGTATATATATATCGCATAGAACCTACCAGCCAAACACTCACTCATCATCCAGCCGAGTAATGGCAGCGGTTGAGCAAAGCAGCAGCCGACGCGCTATTTTAGCCGTAAATAACTGCTTTGTGAATCCTCCTGCTTCCGCTATACACACATTCAATTTCACACGCACGTACGCATATCCATGCCAACTTCCACCTTTACGAGCAAACTGCTGGTGGGTCTGCCAGTGACTCGACACGAGTCGACATTCCAACAGTTAAATCACAAATCGCAAAATGTTGCAAACACAACAACACAATTGTCAAAAAGACATAACTACCAACACATGCTCATGTATATATCTAATAACAAAAGGACTTACTGCAAGCAAATAGAGCGAAACAGTATTCTGAGAGAAGAAATAAACAAGTGAAAGCGGAAGCGTGCTTACGTGGGTGGAGGGAGATTGGCTGTGTTCTCACGGAATTTCGAAACATTTATTGGCAAAAAAGCGCAAAATCTCCATTAACTGCAGAGACTATTTCCAAACTACCAACACCGATACATGAAATGCATACTCCTACAAGCCCGTATATTAGAGCAAGTTTAGTTGGAACGCAAACACTTTAGAAACACCGCAGATACATTCATCCATACGAATTGAGTGTAAACGAGTTTCTCCTAGGAAGAGAGCGGGAGAGTTGATGTGAGAGTGTTCTTCCTTTTCATGCCAAAACTTGTATCATGCGCAGGAGAGCAATGAGAAGCATTTCTGCCAGCAGATTTGTATACTTCCCGCCAAACATAGCAGTAACAACGGGACCGACAAAAAATAGCGTGCTCAGTATTATATCACCAACAATGACGCGGCTGCTGCCATGGCAGCATTATCAGTACTGATTTTCCGGAAACGTAATGCAACCTTGTAGGAATTTCAAAAGGCTTCACTAAATATGCAATATACTCGTATATATTGTACATATTTCTAATATATACTCTTTTAAAAGCAACTTAGATTGAGGCTAGCTTTTATTAACCGAGGGTCCATTCACGAGCTGCGCAAAAATGAAATAAAATAAAGTTTTTAATCTTCTTTATAATGGCTTAAAAGGATTTACATTCCGTTTTTTTTCAAAATTGGAATCCATCGGGTCCCAAAAAAGGAACTTCTTACCCTTCCTGTACTTTTAGTGAACTATTTAAAGTTGATTACAATATGGCGGCAGCGATAGCCGAAGGATCTGCAAAATAATTACCTAGAAAATTCATTTAAATATTTCGGTATACGTAGTCTTTTCTCTTAAGATCTTTATTTCATTATAACTAAGCAAAAATCAATGTAGTTCATCTAATTCATCATCGTAAGATACAAGACATTTTTCCAAAGTCATTTCAGCCTTAGGCCCAATATAAAATCCGTTAATTACTTAAAAATACAACGAATGACGAATTTGTCTGGATGAAAGGGAGCTGTACTTTAGTCTATCATTCATATACTCGTACTTAGTAAAAGAAAAGTTAATATCGACAGCGTCTCTAGTAATGCTGATAGAAGACACCACAGAGCCGGTGTCGTGTAGGTGGCTCGAACGCCAACCAAGTAATATAGGAAAGCACGCCTGTCACCTGATTTCAATGTTGCAAAGTGAACAAGATAACTTTGACAACAAAAGCTCTACTAAACAAGAAGAAGATATATAAAATTATCCGTCTTCTTCAGGAAATTTTCCGTTGCAGACAAGCAGGGAAATTTGGTATATCAAACAATCTCTATCAAACCCTGACACTGGAGAATTTTTTGAAAAAAATTGATCTTTTACTAATTATATCTCCGATTTTGTATAAGTGGGAGTCTCTCACTTAACGGTATTCTTCGCAGTAGACCCTTGAATTACGGCTCCTAACTAAATAACTATTTTCAGAAATTTTTTTTTATTATACCAACAGAAAAAGTCCATTCGTAAATTTACATCCATTTAAAACCGATCGCATTTCAAAAACTCATTGTTTTCAAATGGTCAGAACTTTTCGAAATGAACTGTTTAATATTGCCAAACTTGCGTTGAACCTGATGTCATGAGTTCTTTGAAAGTCATCACTTAAGCGAATAAAATAAAAAAAAAATAGATTAGTGCATATTTAGGAAATTTTGAAAATATAGCATTTGTAAAGGTTATTTTTGAAATAATAATATGCTGACTTTATTCGATTGTTGAATTAATGAAGACAATAAAAAAACAAACATTTGCATCAAAATCGATTACCAAAGTGCGCACACTTTTTTAAAAATGTAATGGACTTTCCCTTATATATATACTCCTATTTATAATTGACGCTTTGTAACTGCTGAAGCAATTTTCGGCCAAGCTTCCCCTCCAATTTGTGGTTTTGCGTCTTGATGTTTTTCCAACAACTGGAGGGACCTACAGTGTATACTAAGCCGCCTCCGAACGGCTGATGGTTTTTTACGAGGAGCCTTTATTTCATGACCATAAAGACTCGGAGCGGTAGACATTCCAAGCCGAGGGGCGACCGCAATTAGAAAATTTATTTAAAATACTTGTGGGTACGCAACATTTTTAGTTTTGCCATCGGCCATCGACGTAAATAAAAAGATTCTCTGGTGTGCCAACCCTATAAAATGCAACTTACATTTGTTCATGAGCGAAGCAATCCGTACCTAAATGTAGACAACATAATTTAATAGAGACACCCTCAGTCTTAGTAATGGTGATTACAAACGCTAGTCAAATTGCGAACTGTAATCGCTTGAATTAAAAGGGAATATCGGATGAAATGATAGGGATTCGAGAAATTATAATGTCTTTCCTTCTGAATTAGTGCTTCTATTACGTTCCTCTATAATATTTTGACTGCAAGTAGTGTGCCGTTGCAGAGGTTCGGCTAATTTATATTACGTAGCGTTATAAAGGGCAAATCGATTTGTAAAATTTAATATGTGCGGTGGACCTCCGCCATATCCGAAGAATTCTAAAATTCTGTTGGATAATTGACTACTTCATTTGCTTCCACAACGGTGTCTAATGACTTATAAATGCTTATAACTGACGGATTCGCTTCAAGGTTGGAGATCTTAGACATCTTAGTTTTTGCAGCGATACCTATAATGTATCTGGATAGTATTGAACTCCGATCAATTGTCATTTTGCCGTTCCCCATTTGGAGCAACTGCCGTGGAAATACATCGACCTATGGATCATTTTGCAGGTTGATACGCATATTCGTGGTTAATTGCAGTGTTTGACTTTACAACGTTGAGTATTTTCAGGCAGTGTTGTTGTGTACAAATTTCAGTCGGTTGCTAACTTCTCGAAATATGATGATCTTTACAATATTGATTTGTATGTATAGGTCAGTTCTTCGCTGCTCCAAGTCTTTCTCGAAAATATCAATATGAATGCCGAAGGAAGCCAATCGCATCATCCGGATCTAAGCTTATTCACACTCAAGTTGAACCATTTGAAACGAACCTACGAACATGCTTATATCCAAATCATACTAATTTTTTTCAATCAGTCGGGATCACCGACTCTTCTCGTAAAAAAATAATTATATACATCTCAGAAAATCGAACTTGGTTGCAAATCTCTGGTTCATTCCCTGAAACCAAAGATATTCTATTTAGGCATCAGATGAAACGATCCACTTCCTGTTGAAAAAAAAATTCAGGCAAACAGAACTATGAATGCGAATTTCCGCAAAACGCCAAGTACCGAATATCTTGTAAATGGACCAATAATTAATATTTTTTTGAATAGGTCAATTCCTAGTCCACTACCGGAAATTTGTTTCGTATGAACCTTCACACGAACCATAAAAACTATCTGACAAAATTTAAAGTCGATCGTTAACTTATGGAGTTTACCGGATCTTTACCATCGAACGTAAGATTTGCATATATTAACTGGAATAAAACAATAAAATAAAATAAGATATTTATGCCGTGACAAATTATTGAATTTAATTCGAATACTTCAAAAACAAAAGAAGTATTAAAAATATGGCAAACCGGTCCAAAGTTTTTAGTATGTGCACTGATTTGAGTGCGTACAAATGAAAGTTTTTTATAGTCGATAGAAGTAGAAAAATAATGGTTTTGTTTGATTATTAAAGCAGCTGGTACACAACCTCGACGTAGCTAATCCAGGATCCGAGCAGACATCCTGAAATAGGTGTGTTGTGGGCTTCGTTGCGAAAGCAATGTAAATGTGTCAGGCACACCAACAAAGCAAACCACGTAACCAGATACTTACATACATATATGTATGTGCACATACTCGTACACGCATGTATGAATGCTGCTGTAAAGGAGAATGAATGGTGAAAACATAGCGGATATGTGGGGCCGGTAACGGTTATGGCCGACTGATAACGGGACATAAATAATAACCAGCGGACGATGCTGACTCCCATATACCCATGCGAGTCGGGTAAGCAGAAACAACATACATTTTCGCTGTTTCTTTGGTATTATCACACACATATCAATCCGTACATATGTACACTCATGCTTATTGTACTTGCATATACACGTATGATCATATTTTTTATATTTACAACCAAGCACACATATATAGGTATATAACGACGCCGCCTTGGGAAAAGGACATGAACAGGATTTGTGGGTTTTTCGATGCGTCTAAAGAAGTTGCCTCACTGAAAGGGAAGCTTTGCTGTGGGACGACAGTGCAGCAAGACAATTTGTAGGTATGCATGTGTGTGGATCTTTATGAACATATTTTTGTATATAGGATACACATATGTATGTACTCACTTATTGCGATATACAACGTATTGTTTTGCCATCCATTTTAACGGAAAAAATTCATAAGCAAGGATATGGATAAGACAAACGTACATATGGTACATACATAAATATTTATGTTAGGTTTCATATGTGAATTTAGATGTGATATGTATGTGTGTGTATGTATGTATGTACGCGTAATGAAGTTTATACATATGTGGCTGTTGATAAGCTTGCATGCAACGCTAAGTGTTCCCACTCTCGTAATGTGTGTGCATGTCTGCTTTTCTGCGCGTGTTATAAATGTCTTCATTTATAGCTTTAAGAGCGAAACTATTGAACATATTGAAGGAATTCCCAAGCACGCCAAAGCGGCGAGATTGGGCGCAGGGATTACAGTCTAACCAGAAATGAAATTCTTTAACTTTCATCGATACGATTTGTCGAATCGCAAGCTTGCGAGTTTTGTCACTTGCTCTAACGATTATGCTATTCGCTAACTCAATTAAAATGGAGGAAAGGTGGACTCGCAGCTTAACAAAACGTCAAAATATGTAAAAAGCACAAAGAATAACGACAAAAAAATAAGTTCGACACAGCATGACTCGCACTGTAGAGGAATATATATTATATGGTATTATGATACATTTTAGACATAAAAGAATCTTGTCGCTCTCTTGGGTACTTAATATACATATACATATTTCGGAAGTTTCGGTATATTTCTTGCCAGAGTCGTGTATTTTCGGATTTATACGTAATGAGGGACGAGGCTTTTATTGTGAATTTTTTTCTGCAAAAATTACTTTTTTGCATTAGTTTTAACATAAATGCATATATTATGTAATTGGAGAAGATAATGCTTCTCCTCTTTCAAAGAAATCAAATAAGAAAGAAAAACAAGCAATTGCGGAATCGCAAACGATCCCCTCAACATAAAAATATGCGTGGCTCTGGCAGCTATCAGCTGATTGAACAAAATAAATAGTTTAAGAAAACAAACAAGCAAAAGTGAGAATGGAAACATGCATAAAAACATTTTCGTTTCAGCAGCGTTTGTCCATACAGCAATAATCTGCACTTGCAAATCATAAGATTCCATAAATAGCCAAATAAAATGAATGCGATCTCTTGAATTCATGATTTCAATTGTAGTGACAAATTTTGCAAACTGGAAATGTAAACAAAAATCAACTGTTTGAGTTAACTCACTTTCGGTGGAAACGTTTGACATTTCATTCACTTAACAGAAGCCTTAAATGCATTTAAGTGCTCGGTGGAAACCTTCGCAAAAAACATCGAAAGATTGATTCCTACTGTTAAGCGATGAATACAACGGCTTAGTGACGACTGACTCATGGATATTCCCCATTGCTCTCCGGCGGGACGTTGGTAGCATCCAGTTGCGGATCGCAATGCGGGTAGAACCTTTAAAGTTAAATTGAAAAACCCTTAAAAGTTATATTGTATTATTACCTGCTTCTGAATAAATAATGCTGCCTTTTAAATATCGAGTTGAGAAACGATTTTTCAACTAAATCTGGAGTTGATCTATACAAATTACGAAACTCAGTTGTAAAGGATTTTTCCTTCACGAAGCAAACTTCTATGCCAGGATAATGGGTGCGATACATTTCATCTTGGGTTACAACGTATGTCAAACACTCAAAAGCGATAGTGAATATCATTAAAATACGGCGTATATTAAACCTGGGCGGGGAATGTCAACCCCTCCGAGTGTATTTCTGACACGAAATAAAGGCCCCTCATTAAAAAACATTAGCCGTTCGGAGGCGGCTTAGAATAAACAGTAGGTCTCTCCATTTGTTGGAAAAACATCAAGACGCAAAACCCACAAATAGGAGGAGGATCTTGGCTGAAAATCGCTTCAGCGGTTACAAAGCGCCAATTATATATATATAATATATAGCTGTTAAAAATTATCCCCAAGGTGTTTTAACGATACGAAAACTGCTAAAATACAATAGAGAATCCCGCCACAGTTTTTCGTTTGTTTTTGTTATGGATCTCTTTGTTTATGTATCACATGAGTTGTTAAACAAAATTTTCGGGACGGCTATGTTTTCCCGAAATTATTTATATTCGTTGGGTTAGTGAATTAACAAAGTAGACAAGCGAACATTTTAGAAGTTTCTTATCGAGTTTCCAATATATAGGACAACACTGGTTGTGATACAAATACATATAATACTTTAGCCCCGATTGAAAACACGCTAATAAATGGATAGTTCTTTACACAAGCTTATCAGTTACTAATTAATCATTTTGCACTTTCTGTGCTATTTATTTATTGAACACCTTCCAGAATAAAGTCATTAGGACCCCCCCCAAAGGCTTGTTAGAACATTGTGACGGGCAGGTTTATTGCTATTGCGGAATGATAAAAACTCGACAGCGCCTGCAATTTGTCAGATGAGTGGATAATGGTGTTCGCCTGGTGATGCCCATGAACGTCTAACTTTGGATTGGGATTTCGACGGACCCACTACAGAATCAATTGGTCGATTTACAGAAACAATTTCAATGTAATATTATATATACACGTACGTATATTATTATTAACCAATTTTAATTGATTTCTGTCAAATAGAATCTGCCATAATTGTTGCCCTTCACTTAACTCATCTCTATATAATGTGCATGTATATATTCTAGATATGGGCACCAGTCTATTGGAACTACTAGGACACCGCATATATACTATACTGATATTGCCTCTGTTTACTCGTTTTCTTTTATGTTGCTTTTTCGTCATGACTAAACTGTTTAGCTGTGGTATATTGTAGACATAAATATAGGGAACGCAATATTTTTTGTTGTGCGTTGTTGGTATTCCAGCACTCAACTCATTGTTTTCAATACTATTTCTTTATCATTTTTCTTTTATTTGATGGATTTCCTGCTTCGATTTTTTATTTAATTTGGTACAAATTTGAATAACTCGTTTGTTTTTGCTGCGTTTCACTCATTTTGACTGCGATGTGTACATAAACACAAGCATAACATTCTTAGTGCTGTTAATACGACACACACTGAAAGAAAGGAGAGTACACTAGTAGTGTCGACCACAGGCACCGGTGCTCGTCTCTGATATGTACCTACTAATGTCTGACCATTTATGCCTTTAAATATAAATATACACTCATATGTACCACGGCAATACCCATACGTTTGTAAGGAAAATATATTTGTGATAGCCTCAACAGATGTGTTGTGCACGTTTGTATGTGCGTGTGGCAAGTATCTTCTTTTGACAGTTTACTGCTGTGTTTTTGACTGTTATTAATGGCTGTATCACGCTGGCAATTGGTGATCTAAAGACTGCTAAACAAAACGGTGTATAACGAAGGGTACAATGCGTGATGTTGCAAGACGTAGCATCACTTTCCCCTTATTTTGTAGCCTACACATATTTTATATAATGGAATTAGGTGGGGAAAGACTTAAACAGTGACTCTTCATCCTCCCACTAACCCCTTATACCACTCACACCACTCACTTTTGCTTCTCTTGCGACAAATTTGCTTCACACACTTCTGATTTGCCATCTTACTTTATTTACACGTATCTTCCAACATTTCCCCTACAGTTTTAGTTATTCTTTAAGAAGAGTAAAGATCCAGCTGAGGCATTAAATTAGCTTCCAAAGTAAATGGGGTGTTCAGAAAAAAGTTAAAAGTCGACTTGCCTGGTGTAGTGCAAGCGATTGAGAAATCAATTTTCACTCTCTGTTTGGGTAATCTACACGTTATGCATATAAACCGCTATCGAGCAAATCAATAAAAGCAACAGTAGTTTGAAAAGTATCAATAACTTAAAGGAAGTAATAAAGAAATACATTTTGTTCATTCTTTTTTAAGAATATAAGACGATCCCGCCACACATTGTTGCTTTTTGGTATTCTTGGTGTTGTGCTTCTGATTTAGTACACTTATCCATCCTATGTTCAGTTTAGATATTATAATTAATATTGTAAAGGATGAAATCGGAAAAGAATGATCAACCGGCTTAATTAAGAAAAGAGTTTTAAGAAAAAATTTATTCAAAACCATTCTTGTAACCAGTGTAATACATACACAAAATTGCTTCAAAATCGGTCAGACCATTTAGAAGGAGTTCAATTACAAACACATGCCCGAAAGCTTTTTATATGTTAGTATGCATACGCCACCTTGATATTCAAATTTACGATCTTTCCACTAAGTCGCAAATTATATTTTTTAAAAATGTTGCAGCTGGCAACCTTCTAAAAAAACGGTTTAAATTATATTTTCTCTAGATTCACATATGCCAATATTTAATTCAATCGGCGGCAATAGCCAAGTGGTTAGCATTGTGTACTGCCATTAGGAAGACCATGGTTTGACTCCTAGTCCGGTCAACATTATTATAGAAATTCAATATAAATAAAAAAATAAGATAACTTTTCTAATTGCGGTCGCCGCTCCACAGAGAATGTCAACACCTCCGAGTGTAAACATGAAATTAAAGCTTCTCATGAAAATCCATCAGCCGTTCGGAGACGACTCAATATGAATTATTGGTCCCTCCATCTGTTACAAAAACATTAATTCGCTTCGGCGGTTACAAAACTCGAATTATATATATGAATATCAAATTTATTTATTTTATTTTATTTAGCTTTGTAAACCTTTTTATTTCGATACATGATGAAATATTTTTTCATTAAAACCTTCCTCAATCTCTTCCGCTTATAATTATTCCTTTATTTTATCACAAAGTTCAAATCTCTATTTCAAAATACAATGTAGCTCTGCAAATTGTAAATCTAAATCATTTTTGAACACACTATACAAACATTTTTTCCGTCCCAGACCCACTAACAGAATACTTTATGTGCACATAAACAAATTCAAAATAGCTGGCAACTCTTTTGAATGATAAATCTATTTTGAATTTCCTTGAACACGTACACCAAATTTCTTTTCAATCGGTAGCGCAGTATCTATGTAAGTGCTTGAAGGAGAAGAGATAAGCCCATTAAAATTTATACCGCTGAATTGATTTAGTCATGCCCTTAGTTTTTGAGATATTTCAACCAACGTAATGCAAGGATGCACATTGATAATATCGAATAATTATTGACACCGAAAATTATTGAGATCGGAGAACTTGATCACATGGCAATAATCTAACTTTTTTACACGAAATCAAATCAACTCAAATTATAATAAATTTTAACTCGGGATGCATTACCTTTGTTTTATAAGAGAACATACATTTTACCAAGTAAACTCTTAAACAAATCATTACAAATTGTTTATTGGCACAACTTTAGTTCCATCCATATTTTTACATATAAGAAACACATTGTTACTTATAAAAAATCTTTTTATGCACTTTTAGAGATTTTCAAACTATTGATGTAAAAGAAGTATCTTATTTTTATTGGTTAAGAAAAAAGACACTTTGTCTTTATGGAGGCGCTTAATTAATTATTTAAGGGGTTATATACAGTTAATGGGCCAAAAAAAACGAATTTTTAAGAATTTTTTTGAGAAGTCTTTAGAATTTACTTATTCAAAAAGTTTACATACTTATTATGGTATTATTCAACAATATTTTAATCCTTATAACTAGTAAAAATATTTCTCTAGAGAAGAGCTACAGCTGATCTCCAGGAGGTCCTCTAGTGATTAATTACGAAGGAATAAGCAAGAAAAAACTTTTTGTCAAAAAAAGTATTTATCGGAAAAATAAAACCTTAGATTAATCACTGAAAAATATATTCAAGAAGCTTGTGTTAAAATTTTAGACAATTCGGTTCAGCCGTTTTCGAGTTATAGTGGTCACCGACTTTGAAAACACCATTCTAAGAAAATCGCGTTTAAAGTTACCATACGTGTATACTTACTTATACTTCCAAGCGCTCCGAAACGTCTTTACAAATGTGCGTGTAACTTCGAAAATATTTGCCGGATCGATTTGAAATTTCTTGTGTGTATTCTTAAATATTTGTAGATACAGAAAATAAAATAAAAAAAATCGATTTTTTGAAAATCATAACTGTATATAACCCCTTAAAAGAGCTGTAATCACATAAGAATAATTACAGTAAATGCATAATTACTAAAACTGGATTTTGTTAATTGTCTTTATACGCGATTGTAGCAGAATCAACAGTAGAACGCCATTTATCCCTTTTCGCTGTTTGGCTCCAGTTGAAACCAGATCGCTCTCCACCTGATCCTTCCAACGCAGTGGAGGTCTACTTCTTCCTCTGCTTTCACTAGCGCGTACTGCATCGGATACTTTCTGAACTGGAGCGC
This sequence comes from Ceratitis rosa, assembly GCA_037013455.1. Lineage (NCBI taxonomy): Eukaryota > Metazoa > Arthropoda > Insecta > Diptera > Tephritidae > Ceratitis > Ceratitis rosa. The sequence goes on from JAWMAG010000012.1 coordinate 1,876,739, forward strand.
TTTCATTCGGACAGCATGATCTAGCCAGCCTAGCCGCCGTCTCTTTATTCGCTGAACTACCTCAATATCGCCGTATAACTCGTACTCTCGAAGACTCACAGGGCCGTAGACACGGTTGTAGACACCGTCTACGCTTCTGCGCCATATAGTAAGAAGGGAATGAAATGTGAGTTGTAGAGTTTGGTTTTTGTTAGTCGAGAGAGGACTTTACTTTTCAATTGCCTACTCAGTCCAAAGTAGCCCCTGTTGGCAGGAGTGATTCTGCGTTAGATTTCAAGGCTGACATTATTATTGGTATTGATGCTGGTCCCTAGTAATTATCTACGACCTCGATGTTAGGACTGTCAACAGTGACGTGAGAGCCGAGTCGCGAATGCGATGACTGTTTGTTTGATGACTATCCGACCCATTAGCTTCGCTTCGTTATCAAGTCTTGGGGAAAAGCAGAGATAACGGCGCGGCTGTTAAGGTAAATGTTATCAATGTCATCGGCATACACAAGCAGTTGTAAACTCCTGTATAAGATGGTCCTTGTCTATTTAGCTCTTCAGCTCTTATTATTTTCTCCAAAATCAAATTGAATAAATCACACGATAAAGAGTCTCCCTGTCTGAAACCTCGTTTGGTACCGAACGACTCGGAGTTCTTCCCAATTCTGACTGCGCTTCTGGTTTTGCGAGGATACCAAGTTTAGACATAGCGGCGTACAGGCAGCTCCTTACTGTCCTGGCGAAGGCTGCTTTAAAATTTACAAAAAAGTGATTTGTATCGATTCTGTTTCCACGGGTATTTTCCAAGGTTTGGTGCATAGTCAATGGTTGATTTACCAGGTATAAAGCCATACTGATAAGGTTTAATAAGTTTGCTGGCGATGGGCTTTAATCATTTGTTGAAAACATTTGTTCAAAAGATTTAAATTTAAAATAAAATATCAAAATACATATATTCCAATGTACTTACATAGGCCTTACATTTCTTTTTGGTCCCCACACCTTACACCCATTAAATATTTTACTTACCTTAAATACTCACCTGCAGCCCTATCTTCCTCCTTCTCCGTTACTACATGCAATAATAATGCATATAAATATATACAAGGTGTGTCCAAAAAATAACCGAACTTTTTGGATATAAAATAAAATACACATTATATTATCTTTGAAAGTTATTATTTATTCAAAATGGGTTCCATTTGACTCAACACAACGTATGGAACGATCAACCAGCGCGTGCATAGATTTTTTTATGTCATTTATAGAAATGTTCTTCAGTACCTCTGTTACGGCTGCTTGAATAATAATACATTTTTTTTCAAGTTTGACACAAAATTTTATATTTGCTCTTTGTCCCATTTTATTTTGGAACCATTAGCACACTTTTGGTTTTATTGAAATGGCTGTCACTTTTACATCTGTCATCCGACTTACATGAAGTTAGGTGCGTTTGAAAGAGGATGAATGTATCTTTTTAATGTTGCAAATTTTCAATACATGGCGCTGTATGTTGTATGATTTAAATATAAAGTTCGGTTATTTTTGGGACACACCGTGTATGTATGTACCTAAAAATCGCTTGCTAGTTCACAATCCTTTCGATTATAGACAGTGGGAAATAAAAAGAAGTGAAAATTATATTAAAATAATTGTATAAAAATTTAAAACTTCTAAAAGAAAAACGAATTTGTGTTGATTATTTCATTTTAAAGAAAAGAGTGCGTGATCATGAATATCGTTTATAAAATACGTTCAGTAGGACTTTATATACGATATTTAAGAGGCTTTTCTTATGGTAATTGGCGCAGACCGTGCGGTCCTCTTTTTTACGGACTTGGCGGAGCACACCTAAATTCCAATTGTCGAGCATGCTTTTGTCCGGCCATATTCTGCAAAGAAGCTGATCCAGCACCTTTATAGTTCTTCGCCGCCATGTTTAAATAGCTCTGCAAGTAGGCCATCAGCTCTATCCCGACAATCGCTATTCACACCTTCTGTAAGTCTGCTTATCTTTTCGAATAATCTGCAAGCATTACCCTTGTCGCCCAGCTCCTCAAGCTTCTTTTTTTGTCTGCAATTGTGACGTCTATCACAACGTAATCGATATGATTGTAAGTTTTCCGATCTGGAGACAACAGCTAGCTTGGTGAATTTTCTTATGCTGGAATCTAGTAATACAGTCAACCATCTTTCGAACCTGATCAGCCTCAACCCATTTCTGCCAATTATGCCGAAGATAGATTTGCTCACCCTGGCGTTGAAGTCGCCAAGCACAATTTGACGTCGTGGCGGTGACTGCGCTTAAATATATACTCCAGGCGCTCATATGAGGCATCCTTATCTTTCGTTGTGTTAAAAATTTAGTTTTATTGTGGATTGTGGCGAGACGTTAATCCACCAAATTTGCTTTCCTTCATATGGTTGCTGTAGGGAATGTGTGAAGGACCTACTCGCATCCGTCCTTGTCCCATCCATCTCACTTCTTTGACAGTTAAGAACTGGACATTCCAGGTGCATGTACTAAGATTGTGATCCTTTAAGCGTTTGTGAGGGTCGTCATCAAAGTGGACCTCTCATACGAGGCTTTTTTTATTACTTTTCATTGGAATTTATTTATCATATGGTGCATTGGGTTCGCCTTCTCACTTTAACTTTTCTCCAGACGGATGTTTCTGGCTACCCAGAGAACACTTGGCCTATGATCGGAAGTTGTGAGCTGCTTGAACCATATGTAAAAGATTAGTTTCTAGCCATTCCCAGCTGAGTGGCAATCAAAAACTTATCCAGCCTAGCAGCGGTATTATTAAATCGCGTTAGCTGTACCTACCCCAATGAAAAAGTAGAAGACAGCTTTTTGCTCATATTACTAAGGGAATAATTTTTCTTATAATAAAATCATATTTGTGGCTCGATCTATAAAAGTTTATTGTTTAGCTAATGTGCTAATATGAATTTATATACATATATTTATATATTAAAATATATGTATGTATATATGTATATTTATAATTGGTGCTTTGTAACCTACAGTTTCTTGTAGGGCTTGATATTCACTGCCGAGGGTAGACCGCAATTAGAAAAATTAGCATAATTTTTTATAACTCGGCTACAATGAAATATACACGTATATGTAAAATAAGTATTTATTAATAAATAAATATATATATGCATTATCCGATTGCAGAGAATTCGCAAATTTGAGCCCCAAGAAAATGAGAATTATTACCATCAATACTAAAATCTGTGCAAATAAGCGTTTGATAAATTTAATTGTTGCAACGGATTCATTTGCTGAGCTATAATGTAACAAAACCAAAAGCCAAAAGACCACAAAGACAACCGGTGGCGTTGGCAATATTGACTGCTCGTAATCGGGTAATGACTGTAATAATTCACAGTTAGTTATTGCTTATCTTTACGGTACTTTATTTGGTCATTTTATATACCTATTCCATTGCAAAGTTCTCACAATATGTATATTTTGCACTCACAGTTAGTACTTAGAAATATTTGAAATTGATTTATTAATGCAATGATTAAAAAAGAAGTAGAAGAAAACGAAGTATTCGCGAGTTAAAGTCTTATACAATGAAAAGCTGGTACGAACAGAGTCTTTTTATATTTCGCAGATTACAGTTACTTGTACCATGCTTTGGCATACGAAAAAATTTTGCAAACTGATTCTTTCTTTTTCGGCGCTAAAGAGAGTACGAAGGTCTTAACGTCGAAAATGTAATTTAAATATAATATGAATTACTGTGGTGGTTCGCTTTACGTACTGCCTCTCGGTAGGCCAGGGTTCCCTTCATACTCCGATCAACATCCAAAAATTAAAGAAAATTTATTTAAATAAGAAAATTAGTTCATTTTTCAATTGCGGTCACCCCTCGGCAAGGTATGTCAGGCCCTCCGAGTGCATTTCTGACATGAAATAAAGGCTCCTCATAAAAACCTATCAGCCGTTCGGAAGCGCAAAAGCCTCAAATTGGAGGAGGAGCTCGGCAGAGATTCCTTTCAGGGGGTACAAAGCGTCAATTATATATACATACATATGTATATTATACATAACAGAGAACCCTGGCCACCCAAATTTTAGTATGCAATGCTAACCACTCGGCTACTGCTATCGACATCTCTGTTATATACCTACACGTATGGTTAAAAATACTTATAACTACACATACTTATAGGTATAAAACTTGTTCAATGAATAAAAACTATTCGTGTTCTGACTAAAAAACAAACAAATAAATGCAAATTATTGCTCCTTATATTCTTCTAAATATCGAATCAGTACTTTTTTCAAAGAAGTTCAAAGGAGGAACTATTAGCTTTATCTGCGCTTTATAACCGCTGAAGCGAATTTCAGCTGAGTTCCTCCTCCAATTTGCTGTGTGTGTCTTAACGTTTTTCCAATAACTGGAGGAACTCACACTTTTTTCTAATTCGCCTCCGAACGGCTGATGGTTTTTTATGAGGAGCTTTTATTTCATTACAGAAATGCCCTCGGAGGCCTTGACATTCCCTGTCGAGGGACGACCGCAAGCAGAAGATTTACCTTAACTACTAGACTTTTTTAATATCCATTTTAAAAGTGTGCTTGTGTGGAAAATGACCGTTTATTAACTAGTTGCATGTGCTTAGAATGCTAGTGCCGAAATAGTTTCTAAGTGGTTCAATTGCCTGTAGAGTCAATTAAATTGCAATATTTATGACTGCTTGTTCGACCGATTGGTTATGGCTACCAACAATGACATTAATACCTTTGATGGAGGCGGCAGCACCCAAGTCAACCCGTATCGGCTTGATTCTCGTTTGTTAATTACGGTTTCGTCGCTTAATTACTAAATCGATAATCATACTCAATTGCTATTAGCAGTCGGTTCAACCGATGAAGAGTAAGAAGGCGAATGTTCCAATAACGATAAACTTAAGTACAATACAGAGTCACAGAGAATTATATTTAGAAATATTCTGAACAAAGTGATGGCAGCATGAATGAAACGGAAAATCCAAATAATTCTATAAAATATATACATATATAAAAGAAAACTTTCTGATTTATTAATGAGAAGAATGCTTGTATAAATATACAAAAAAACTTCGAAATTGAAAAATGTATATACAATATTAATAAATATGTATAATTAATATTGTATATACATTTTTCAATTTCGAAGTTTTTTTGTTAAATATATTATGTACATATATACGCAACCATGGAAAAACCACTCCAGAAGATAATACAATACATTGGCTATATTTGTTTGACTGTATGTGTAATAATAAGCAAGGAAAAATAAAATCACACTTTATCACAATTGTAGAGCAGCATAAGCACCTGCCACCGACGGCAGTGGCAAGTGCTCACGGTAGTGATTACAAAGCAAATTATGGCGCAAACATAAACCCAAATTGATCGGTAATTATGTGGCAATGCCTCGCCTACTCCAAGAATTCTCCAATTACGGTGTCCCTTTCTACGGTTGTGAGAGTACATAGTATTTTACCATGCTTGCCTTATATAATAGCGTTCTCACGGAAGGCTATCGTGACAATTAAAAAGATGGCAAAAGCAAAACAAGAGATTCTGCTTTAGTAAGTGATCATTGTTTTATGTTTCGACATTTGCTGGTTATTTATTTATAATTCCAAATATATAATTAAATAAAAAGTCAATAAGCATATCATAGGTATACACATATATCATATTGGTCATCTTTCTCTCATTGATCATATTGATTTGCATATCGGTTTCATTTTCGAAACAGAATTCGTATCGATGTTGTGTGTTACAGAATCTAATTTATCGGTGTAAGAATCAGAATTAAGGTTAACTGCTAATCGTTGACAGAATTGTGCACTTCTTTGCAAGCGAAAATGTAATACAAAGCAATTCATAAAGAATGAGTTTTACAACCAGTAATGCCTGGAATATGGTACTTGGTATAAAATGGTCAGGAGCTCTCCGCTTTTTATTGCCGTTCATTTCTAACTTTATCCAGCTTGGGCAAATAAATCGTTCGAGAGGCTTTAGCACTTTTGTTATAACCACCGAGACTATAGATCGCCCTAATGAATTATGTGATTCATTGACCACAGACCGTTGAAAGAAGCCTTCTCTCAAAAACCGTAGAGTTGCTGCAAGTTGAACCACAAGTGGGATGTACAGCATATTTAAGTTGTCGTCAATTACATCTAACGCTAGTAGAAAGAGTTCTTTGCTAAAACAATATTGCTCTATGAATCTACATACAAATAAATTTTGTATCAATAAATGTAAAAGCAAATCGACTTAGGCAGCTCCAGCGGATTTCTGTTCTCACTCAAAGTTTTGCGTTTTATTTTCTCGCTGGTTTCTTCAAATTCATTTTATTTTCATTTTATTTTCAATTGAAAATCTCAAATGTATTAAACCCAGTACAAATATTAAATTAAATTGCTGGGTTTTTTGAACAAGTTTGTTTCCAGCTGATTCGAAAATCGGTTTTGCTTATCTTCGAAAGAAGTAAAATAAATCATAACATATTTTCAAACAGATATTGATTTTCAATTACGTAGGGTGTAGTCAAGCTTCTGGGTATGCTGTTACAGTTGCGAGGCTATACTGAATACCTATTCTTGCGTCCACGTCGCGCACCCTGGAAACGTGAGAAACCCTTGTGCAAGATGCGGTAACCAACCCGTGTGGAGCCTAGGGCCACTGCTAATGAGCGAGGAAGCTTCAGTGGATCCACTCCGACTTATTCGGTTTAAGAGTCCGCTGAAGTCTAATTGCAGCGTCTGTTCACCAGAGGTATGGCTTCAAGCGGGCATCGGTCTTGAAGCAAGCGGCTCGCTATATAAATGTGTAAAAACTTTAAACTTACACGCCTAGCAAGGTTAACGCTGGGTTTTGGATCCGCCACGTAGAAAAAAGCTACAATGAAAAGATTAACAACGCCTCGAATGAGATACCCCATTTCTGTTGACGACCCCCACAAACGAATTAAGGATCATGATTTGAGGGCATGCACCTGGAATGTCCGGTCCCTTATTTGGGAAGATGCCGCTGCCCAGTTGGTTGATGTCCTCGTATCAATAAAGGCTGACATCACCACCATCCAGAAGTGCGGTGGAGGGGACAAGGACGAAAACGAGTACGTTCTTGTGGCATTTAATACAGCCATATTAATGAGCGCAAATTTGGTGTTGGATTTGTGGTGGGAGAGAGACTCCGTCGCCGAGTATTGCTATTCACCTCGGTGGATGAGCGTCTCGCCACAATCCGAATCAAAGCGAAATTTTTCAACATATCGTTGATTTGCGCCCACGCAGCTATTGAAGAGAAGGACCACTTGGCCAAAGATGTCTTTTATGAGCATACTTACGATTTTAGTGCCAGGGTGGGCAAAGAAGGTATCTTCAATCACAACAAACTGCCGAACGATTTTCTACTCGACTTGCACACCTACTCTCTGAGAGTACTCATCAGCAACTCGGTATACGGGAACTGTGGGACGGCACTTCAAGCTCTCTACGTATAGCTGCAAACGAAACTATTGGATTTCGGAAAGGCCACAAAAACAGCTGGTACATGGAGGAGGATTGCCGTGTGGCAGAGGAGAGAAAACAGACTGCCTACCGCGCAACTTTGCGATCGACCACAACACGTGCGGGATTGAATAGATACCGAGAGTTGAAGAGGGAAGTAAGACGCATCTGAGAAGCTGGCCAACAACGGTAATGCTCGAAAATTCTATGAGAAGATACGACGACATACAGACCAGACTACACTCCTGTAGGACACGAAAATGTGATCAAGCCACCGATGCCCAGATCATATTGAATTTAGGGGGGGAACACTTATCCAGCTTGCTGATTAACTGTGAATATGGAGTATCCGGAGATAGTGAATCCGAAACCCCAATCGATGGCGATGGAAAAGACGTTCCATTACCTGGTCGTGAAGAAGTTCGAATAGCAATCGCCGCTTAAAAGACAACAAAGCGGCTGGAGCGGACGGTCTACCGGCAGAACTATTCAAACATGGCGGTGCAGATCTGACAAACACCAAATCTTGCAAAAGACCAGCAAAAAGAGGATCGACACCCACCACCCGTCGATTTCAAAGCCGCCTTCGACAGCCTTTACGCCGCTGTGTTTGAATTTGGTATCCCAAAACTTATACGGCTATGTAAACTGACGTTAAACAACACTCAAAGCCCCGTCATGAATATTTTTGTTCAGAAGAAACGTGGTCATTGATCAATAAAAAAAATTTTTGATTTCGTATGAAGACATTTTCATCATAATTTTATCATAAAATTAGAGAGCGTTTGAGGAATATATGCAAATGTTTATATACAAATTCGTTTAACACATACATATGTACAGTGGCCTACAGCCAAAGTCGTGCAGCTATGTAAGAAATAGTATAATAAGTTTTGTTTAAAAATTAAATAAGTTTTCCAAAAAACATGAATGCCACGTATTAGCGGCAGATTTACACATTTCATCAATACAAAAATTTTATATTTTATACATATTTTATGTAATTAACAACAAAAACAAACTTCACTATTAAATTGTACCTCACAGCGAAAATGATGCACAAAGATTTACCGTTAGTGGCGGCAGCTTGTCGACGATTTTTAAATGCAAAAGAAATACCGCTGTAATCGCGACATTGATTGAGTGTAGATTAAAAAAATGGGGGGCCAAACAAGTTTTGAAGTTCATGAATTAATCCTAAAACATTATAAAGATGGCAAAAGTCAGCGTGAAATCGCGGAAATGGTGAAATTAAGTCTAAGAACTGTTTAGCATATCATTGAACGCTATGTTCGTGAAAATCATGTGTAATAAAAAAATATACTAAAACGGCTCATAATAAAATATTTAATGAAAGTGAGGACTGTACGGAAAATACGCGAAAACACCCACTTAAGTGCTTCAGCTTTAGATAAAGAAGTGGGAGGATATCTTGAGAAAAAGCTGTAACCCAGAAACCATACGAAATAAACCATATGTCAGTGATGAAACTCAAAGCGCAAGGTTGAAGTTTGCAAAGGAGGATTTATATAAAGATGAAAGTTTCTAGGACATCGTAGTTTTTGCAGACGAAAGTAAATTCAACATGTTTATATCAGACGTAACGAGCTATGTATGGAGAAAACCAAATGCTGCATTACAACCGCAAAATTTATGTAGCTCTGTAAAACATGGTGGAAGCCATGTAATGGTATAGGGATGCATGTCGTCTTCTGGAGTTGGAAATTTGGATTTCATCAATAGTACTATGGATAAGACTGTGTATTTGGACCTTTCAAAAAGAAATTTGTTGCAAATTGCCTCAAAATTAAATATTCGTTACTAGTTTCGGTACTATTAAAATAATGATTCGAAACAAAAATCAGGCGTTGGGCAAAGTTGGCTTATTTGGAACTGTTCGCACATAGTACAAACTCCAGCGCAGTCTCCAGATTTGAATGTGATTGAGAAACTATGGTCAGGTTTGGAACGAGAGATTCGAAAGTATGAGATTCAAAATCAGGCCGGCTTAAAAAAAATGTCCTACAAATAGAATGGAATAATATTGCTACAAACTATACAAAGAAGTTAGTGGAATCCAGGCCGAAACGTATAAAAGCAGTCATAGACAGCAAGGGGTATCATACTAAATATTAATTTACATAAAATTTTAGTTTTGTTCTTTAAAAAAAATGGAATTTATTAATTTTTTTGTTACTGCATATTTTCGCTGTGAGGTACAATTTAATAGTTAAGTTTGTTTTTGTTTTTAATTACATAAAATATGTATAAAATATATCTCTTTTAAAGCATTGATGAAATGTGTATATCTGCCGCTAATACGTGGCATTCATGTTTTTTGGAAAACTTATGTAATTTTTAAACAAAACTTATTATACTATTTCTTACATAGCTGCATCACTTTGGCTGTGAGCTACTGTACACGTACATATGGTATTAGAACTTTTGCACCGGAACTACTGGTATACCGCATTTTTCCTATTCCATTTCCATTTACACGTATTGAAGCACTACTGCAAAAAATTCTATTGTGTTTGCTTACTCGTTTTCTTTTCTGTTGTTTTTTTCATGATAACTAAACTCATTTTTCGTCACTGCGTCCACACACTACTTATTACCTTGTTGCTTCATACATGCACTCATTTGAATGGAATGCGCTGTGTAGACACAACCACAACATTCTTGGCGGTGTTAGAACTACATACACCGCAAGAAAGGAGAGTACACTAGCAGTGCCGTAAACAGGCACTGGTACCCATCCCTGATATGTATGTATGTATGTATATCTACCGGCATGTGTACTCAATATGTATGATTTCCAAAATTTGTCGTTGCCGCAACGAAAGTATCCAATGTCAAATCAACCAACCGCGTTAAATGAAAAGGCTCCACAAATTATCAAATGTGCAAATCGTAGAGGTCATATGGATTTGTATTGGAAGTGGTTGTGGTGGCGGTTAAGCGGGTGTTGCATGAAATTAACATATTAATCCATAATAATTCTGCTCAAATATAAACGAGACTGCTCAATAAAACAAAAACGGTTAATTATTCTTCAATATTTATTTTATCCCCTTCAAAATAGTTACCATTAGAGGCGATACACATATGCCACCTTTTTTTCCAATCTTCATAACACTTCTGGTAGGCCGATTTAGGTATGGCTTTCAGTTCCTGCTTCAAATTCTCTTTTATGACTTCAATCGATTGAAAATGCTTTCCACGAAGCGGCAATTTGAGTTCAGGGAAAAGAAAAAAGTCACACGGTGCCATGTCGGGTGAATACGGTGCTTGCGGAACAATATTTACGTTGTTTTTGGTCAAATAATCGCGTCCAAGACGAGACGTATGAGCTGGCGCATTATCATGATGTATAAACCATGAGTTGTTGTCCCACAAATGCTTCCTTTTGAGACGAATATTCTCACGCAAACGCTTCAAAACGGATAAATAATATTCAGCATTAACGGATTGACCTTCTGGAAGGAATTCCGAGTGCACAACACCTTGGATATCAAAGAAAACAGTGCGCATAACTTTGATTTTCGAACGACTTTGACGTGGGTTTTTGGGTTTCGGCTCATTTGGAAGGCGCCATTCAGATGATTGCTGGGCTGTTTCAACGTCGTATTCATAGACCCAAGCCTCGTCACCAGTTATGATGTGCTGGATGTCCGTATCACTCATTGTGAGCATTTCCTTGGCGACAGTTTTGCGTTCCTCTTTTTGAAGAAAATTCAACAATTTTGGAACAAGTCGAGCAGACACACGTCTCATGCCCAAAACATCGTGAATAATGCTATGAGCGGATCCATTTGATATGTTGAGCTCACTAGCTATCTCTCTTTCAGTCACACGACGATTTTCCAACACAATTTTCTTTACTTTTTCGACGTTTTCTTCGTTTATTGACGTTGCTGGACGACGATCATGGGGCAAGTTCTCCAGCGATGTACGGCCGTCCTTGAACGACTTATACCAATCAAAAATACGTGTACGTGATAGGCAAGACTCCCCATATGCCTTCTGCAACATTTTCATTGCGTCCGTCGCACTTATTCCATTGGAATAACAAAATTTCAAACAAACATCTTTGCTCAACGTTATTTTCCATAGTAAAATTCGAAAAACACACTCGAGGTTGACTTGTTTATAGTGCCGTAAAAAAAAACCATGTGACAGATCGCGCTCAAATTTGACATGTAAACATATAACAGTCCTGCCAACCTAAGCAAAAAAACATATGGCCATATGTCTTGTCCTTGTCGAGTGAGATAAAGTCTCAGTTTATATTTGAGCAGAAGGTATGCGAATATACGATGGCAGGCTCTAAAGTTTACAATTACAATTTTCAATATGCAAACTGGAGCTTAAATTTGTATTGAACATTTTGTAAAATAATTCTTTGAAAATTTAAAAGTACTGTAGTATCTAAACAAACTCGGTTTATTTTTTTAATTTCCTTCTACTTTTTTTAACAAAAAAAAAAAAATAAAATAAACGAGAACCAATTGGAACTCACACCGCTTGATTCACGGGCATTTATGAAAATATTAAATAAATGACTATAAAGAATTACTGACAACAATACCGATTAGTGACTACTTACTGCTTACAATTATTAGAAATAAAATCATCTTTGGCAAAAGCAAGAAGTGAAAACTTGTGTAAATTAATAAAATATTAAAATAAATAAAGTTTTAACAATATAAAAACTGCAAACTACACTCACATAATTTCTCACCTTTAAAAAAAGATTTCCAGAAATAAAATCTCATTATTTATTTACCGAGTGGTTAGCGTTGCGTACTGCCATTCGGAAGGCTCGGGTTCATATCCCGGTGCCACCAACATCAAAGAAAAAATGTTATAGAAAATTAATTTAAATAAAAAATGAAGTAAAATTTTCTAATTGCGGTCGCCCCTCGGCAGGTAATGTCCACCCCTCCGAGTGTATTTCGGACATGAAACAAAGCTCCTCATAAAAAAACCATCAGCCGTTCGGAGGCGGCTTAGTATAAACTGTAGGTCCCTCCATTTGTTGGGAAAACATTAAGACGCAAAACCACAAATTGGAGGAGGAGCTTGGCCGAAAATCGCTTCAGCGGTTACAAAGCGCCAATTATATATATATATAAAATAAACCTTTAATAATCCTTGATGTCAATTCTGAATTCACCAAGTTTACAAGTGTTGAGGAACGATAGTTTCATTTTAGCTACCATACATTATGGTTATAATGGACATGGTTGACATTGTTTTTTAAGTTTTTCCCGCTTTTTTATTTTTGAGCCCCTGAAGATGCTAAAATATTTAGCGAAAGTTTCTGATGACTTTTCATTCATGTTTCACTTTTAATGAGACGAATACAGATCATAATTTCAGAGTTTCGGTACTTTCGGAAGTTGCTGTTTTTATTATTAATATTTTATTTTAGGTTAGATGCTTTATGTTCATAAATCTAAAAACGACCAAACTTTGTCGGCAACCCTCGTAATTTGTAAAATTTGAATGCTTAAAACTCACACTTTCATTTACATATGAGGATAAGTGCGAGTATGAACGAAAGAGTGCATATACTGCTAGGGTACAGTTATAAAACTTGTACTGTTAAAATAGAACTACCAAACTTGTATGTTTGTAGTAATGGTGCCATTCAAGAGCTCGTGCAACATGCCATAGACAATTGGGCACACGTGCTTTCCTTCTGCATTGACGGGGTGTAGGCTTCGGATGCTATAAATGTGCGTATGTATACTTGGATGTTTGCAAGTATGTACATAAATAAATTGTACAGCCACATTATATTCAGCGCTTCAAAAAACTCGCAACAATATTGCCTAACGAAAACGCAAAAACAATATCAACAGCAACAGCGCAGCCACGGTTTTACGCGCGAAATTTTCTATTTTATTATTCATTCGCCGCTGAAATGATTTCCATGGTCCTTGTTGCCTTCAACGCTTCCCACGAGCGGAAGTTTTACTGTGCTGCTGTAGATGCGATGGCTTAAAATACCGTTAATCGTGTTGTTTTTGTTGCCTTACGCCACCATTTAAGTTTAATGAGCGATTTTTTAAAGTCTCATAAATGGCTATGATAACCACTTAACACAGTCGGCCATAATAACAACAACGACAACGAGAAATGTTTGCACACTCAAACAAACAACACTTTTTTAATTTGTGTTTGTGTGTGTGCAACTGTGGCAACATGTATATACATACACATGTATGTTGTGCGGTTGTTGTCCACATTAGGCCTGCATTTTTATGGCCATTCGATACTGATTAATCACTTTCTAGCCAAGGTAAATCTGGACCAATTTAATTTAACTCTTTTTTATAAAATCCAGCCAAGTTACCGAAGTGTACTTTAAAGAAAAAGTCAATTAACTGAAAGAACATTTGCGCATTCAGTTGGAGCGGTGTAATATAATTTATATCTTAATTTTAACAAACTCACAATATTGATCTATTCTTTGACCTTTCCTAATTTAGTTTTAAAAGCAGTGAACTCCCACATTAAGCAAGGTTGCAACACCAGTTGTATAAATTCCTGAACACCCCTATTGTTTCAGCTTGCTTGGTTTGTGGCGTACTCTTAATCGCGAATATCCCTAAGGAGATGTGTTGAAAGCTAATGCTAAAATGTACATTTGTATGTGTGTATGCCTAACGAGTTTAATTTGATTACATTTTTAAAACCACGAGAGAGAGCAAGTTTTTCACGTGAATCATGTCGATCCGAATCGCTGTAAGACATTTTACTACAGTAGCACAACACGTCAGCAATCAACATTTTTACCCGCGTAAGGCTAAGACATACCAAGATAACACATCAACATCTACTAACCGGTTCCGGCATGGCATCCTGTCCATTTTGCTCCAGTATGGCCTTATATATATTATATATGGCCTCCGTTGAACACTTATTTTCTGAATATCGAGTTTTAGAGAAATTAAGGCAAAAACACTTTGGATCTTCAAATTCTTATAATTTTTTAAAAAATGTATCAAATTTTAATGTAACAAATATTTTCAACTTCATTTCTGAATGTAATCTAAAAAAATGTATATAAACAATATTACTATATTAAGATTTCCTAATATGTAAATTAGTTGTATATTTTAAGTCGAGTCGATGGCCTTTGTTGCGTGTACTCTTTTTATATACTTAAGTCTTATAATTTTTAATATATTACTTAAGAAATAAATAAAATACACTTCTACGAAATTGCTCGAACCCTCGAGAGGCTGTCAATTGATTTGAGTTTTCTTAATGATTTAACGAAGGCAACGAAAATACATTGAGAACTATAACACAAATAAGAGTGAAGTGCTGCCTTGACCATGTCAAAGTTTAACCTTTTATAAACTCATAAAGTTTATTGCAAAATGCAAAATTCGATTTCCATGATTTTCAAGATTAATATTTATTTGAATTTACTACCCATTCTTTTAAATGCCTTTTTGGACGGGTTTTCGACTGAAAACCTCATGTCTGATCTAATCGGTTGAATGGGGATATATAATACAGTCGTCCGATTTTTTTGATTTCCCGTACAGAAGACCAAGCTTCTTGTTCTTAGATGCCGCTTTGACGGAGTTTTGACCATAGCCTCATACTATCTGAGCAAATCGATGAATGGGAGCTATAAATTATATCCGTACAAGGTCGATCATTTTCAGTACTAACGTACTATACTGCCGAATTTCACGCTCTAAGAGGCTTTTGTGACGAATTTAAAATCTCACTTCCGAAAAACAAGTCATAGTTGTCCGATCGCTCAGTTCCGTTTAACTCAGGTCATAACTCTGATCACATCAATATGTATTTTTATGAGTCTATCTCTTCTACTTCTGATACTTACATACTTCGTACCATAGTTAATATACCATTTCTTGTAAATGAAAGCTATAAAAAATAGTTCAGTTGTAATGTTGACAGCACTACTTATGGGGCTACATGGGCTATAAAGTACCGGACCTAACAAAGAAAACATGTTTTTTGTTAACAAATGACTAATGCATCAACGTTTTCCATATCAAGAGCCAGAGAACGATTCATCTTTTGCCTCAAAATGGTCCTCAGTATCAATGGCAATCTCACCAATCTTCTTTTTGGTGTGCATTTTTTTGATATTATTTTCCTTCTTAAAATAGTCGATTAATATTACACCTTGCCCGTACATTTCGGACACTTTGGACGAGGTTCACCAGTTACTGCAACATTTAATTACTGTTCCTGGTAGAGGGTACAGTTTTTGTAAGACTCTTTACAAGCCATTGCTTTACTCGAACAGAGTTCATCCCGAAGTAGCGTAATGCGAGACTTTTTTATCCATTGTTTTGAAAATGACAAAAGTTGTAAATTGAAAATAAAAAGAGTTATGAATCAAAAGGGGCATTAGATTCCTAAATTCAAAAAAAGTTCATATAGCCAATTCGAAGAGGAGAAGCTCTGTTGTAAATCGCTTTATTATATTTGTGTATTGAAAATAGGAGCGATCGAACTAAGTTACTTAATTTCTCTTTCATTTTTCCAGGTTGCCTATGTTTCCCTTTGGGACAGACATGCCTTTACGTTTGACGTATGTATATTGACTTGTGAATTCTTATGATTATATCTACATATGTTTATAAATACAATATTATCTCGAAATTACATAAATTTATTTATGGTTACATCTATGCAACCGACTGTCGTTCGCCCCATAATTTTAAATGACCTACAATAAACCTCCAACCCTCTATTTTATTCGTTGTTTGGTTAAGATTCCGCTGTTTATTTTTGTGGATTTGTGCGGTTCGCAGATTTTCAGCGGTTGTTGATGTTATACCCTCAACCGCAAAACAAGCAACAATAACAAAACAACAAGCTGCAGCAATCCAATTTGTGTAGAAACACACCGTAATAACAACAATTACACCAAGAAACCACACAAATCCTGCAACATAATTCTGTAATGACTCAAATGCAATACATATATCCACGATACCCACAAGCACAAATGTAAATATCTATGACCTATATGTACGAGTATATGTTAAATGAAAAAACCACTTCATAAATTATATAAATTACTTGAATTTTGGCGAAAGTGACTCGCCGCCCCATCAACATTTTTAATTACGATGAACTTCATAAATAACGGTTAAACGTAAGACCATCAGTTAAACTTAAAACTTGCTTAAGAATATTATTTTGCAAAAAGTAATTTTTTATTTTTGGTTTTAAAATATAAAGAGCATCCCATCGTAAGTTTTTGTTTCTAAATAGCAATTGTAAATTTCTAAAATATTTTCAGTTATAACTTACACAAATTCTTAATCCTGAATATTTCAGGTGGATATGCATATCTCTCTTTACGCAACAAGTTTTGAAATCTTAGTAATAACTGAAAGCCCGCTTTGAACCATTTGTAGCAATGGAAGAGAAGTAAAACGTTGGTTTTCAAAAGACTGATACAACTCTTCTTTGAAGGTGCGTTCGGCTTGCAGCATGGGACGTTCGCTAGGGTGTTTAATTATGCAATTTGGACAGGTATTTTTCCAGGCAATTGTCACTTTTGTGTTTGCCATTGATATTTCGAGGTCTCTATATATATCCTCGTTCTATATATATCACGGAGCATCCGCGAAAATAAATCCCCATAATTGTATTCCAAAATTGTATAAAAGGATTTTGTGAACCAAGCTTGGGATTTAAAGTTTTTTTTATAGAAATTGAATTTATACCATAAACAACTTTTCTGTTGTATAAATCAAATTAAACAAAGTTTACAGCAAAAGCAAAAACTTCTCAAAGTCTCAGCAAAGAGATGGCTTTCATAAAAGGCATAATGTAAACATATACAAATACAATACATTTGTGCGCTTAAATAATACTGACGAATCTACAAAGATTCTTTGGGGGTAAATATAATTCTCAAATTCCAATTCATTCTTTATTGTAATAAATTTTTTTGAACTTCATAGTATCATACATCTGCAAAAACATTATCGCTGACACCTCACTTTTCACTTTCATTCATTTTATTTTATATCTTCTTTAACTTCCTGAGCCAAGTGATTGATTGTCGTTTATGTAGTTTGCCATTCCTTTAAATCGCACTCCTTTCCCTCCCCCGTTATTGATCTACTTTAATTTAATCAACGCCGCAATACACCTATTACTAGAGCAATAGAATGAAGTTGTGCTCATCGTAAACTGAACAAGGAAGAAATATGAGGAGAAAGTTACTTAGAGAACACTATGTAGTAATAAGAATATTTCATTTCGTTTTACTCATTGCTTGCAATTCTGTCAATGGCGGTGAATAAAGGATGCATATATTCGTGTGGTGGAATATGCCACTATTCATGGCTCAAAATTCCATTGTTGCGGAGCCCAAAGCGTGAAAATGTCATCGAACAATAGTCACAGACAGTTAGAGCGGTGGCTATAGGTTGATGGTGGTGGATGTTACCAGTGTGCGAAAGAGGAGTTCAGTTGAAGTGAAATGCAACGGCGGACAAGCGTGGAACAGTTCAATTTAAAAAGTTTGCTGAAGCACTAAATCAGCAGAAAAACTTAAAATTTCCATTGTTCCAAATAATACTAGCGACGAATGGGCTTACACGCTTTTCAATTTTCCACCTTACATCAGCCCAGCTGCAGAATTCTTACGTACGTGTGTACTCGTATACACAAAAGTGTATAGATAGAATATAAGCAAGATAAACAGAAGCGCCTCTAAGTGGGCCACCTGCCATGCCTTACAGATTTCTTAAAATGGATCAAGGACGTGCGATAGTTACGAGTACCATTAGACACTTTTCAGAAGTATGAAAAAATGTATCAATAATCAGTTTATGACCGAACTTCCCATTTGACTATGTCCGGTTCGATTTCGATTGAATTTCGTGAAAATGACTCAACAGTAATTATTTAAAAAATATGAAATATTCCTACTTTCAATATAAAACTTTTATAAATCAAGTAGATTTGACTCGAGTCTTTGCCCGCATGGAATTCGAAAATACCATATATACGATTTTCCAAATAGATTAGTCCCCGTTGCACTTTCCGTAGAAAAGTATCACTTCTTTTAAGATGGCACATATAACTGGCGACTGCGAAGTTCATCGCTCTTCCCATCACCCCCTTAGGCCTAGAGTTCCAGAAAATCCTTTCTTATCGCATGCTTACGTCATTTGAAGACTTAGCACTGTTACTTTTCTCATCCGAATTCATACATATAACATATTTTAAATGTCTTCAATTCGATTCAGTTAGGTACGGCAATAAAACAATCCGTTAGGTCGCTCTTTACCAATAACAAATACTAGAAGAATCAGAATACACGTATAGGAATATGCACAACCTTAGTGGCAGCATGAGTTTTCACTTCTCTGGCGTTTCACTGTGCTACTATGGCATTGCACCCGTTTGTCAAATGTTGGAATACTGAAAAATAACTTTGCATTCAAAAGTTCATCTTGAATTGAAATAAATTAATTTCCCCTTTTGTTTCATGTCGGATCTCTTGCTCTTGCCACCCGATATACTTTGGGCGGCGATTAACTTAACCGCGCCATATCACTCTTCTGGCAGCCAATGAACGTGCAACACAATCACCAACACCTCAACTTTTATGGTGTGCAACGTGCAAGACAGTGTGGCTGGGATGCGTTGCACACATAAGCGAATTTCAATACATACTGTCCTACCATAGATAGCTACATACATTCAATTGTACACACAAATACCCGTAGTGTATTCTTGTGCATGTGTACTCGCATACTGAGGATGCCGGCCAGGCGCTGGATGCTCATTGGAAAGTTTTCACTTTTGTAAAATGTTCATAATTACACTAGAATTGCACTTTAAACTTTTCACTTTTCAACCGAGTGCCACTTTTACCATGTTCCTATGCTTCCCCTGCCCGCCTTATCACGCATGTCTACATATCTGCATTCAGCTATTTCTGTTTTGTTACATAGTTGTTGACATACACCTTGTGATTTTTCTACTTCAAGTCCTCGGTTGTGGCGATAGTGTTGATTTCCAAACTAAACTGATGGATTTTCCGACATTTCTCATTGGAGTAGATTTGTATGTATGCACATATCGTATGTCGTTTCATTGTTAAAATTATTGCTTGAAATAGTGACTCTTAATTACTTTAAATTTGAGCAAAATACCAATTGCAAATTCATAATTTACACCCTTAATTGCCCCGCATCTAATTTATGGTACAGGACATTTCTTTAAGCTCAACTAAAATCTAATCTTACATTCCGCAAAAACATAAAATTTATTTTTTTTCTCTCTTCTTTAGTGAGTTGTTCAATAACTAGGGTCCTATGTTCCCAAGCTAATTTATTTATGACTAAAGATTGACCGCGAATTCGTCTGCCCTCCTTGTCAATTTAGGTAAAGAGTTATCTGTGCACCAGATTTAATGTAAATCAAACGATTTTTTCGAAAGAAAGAATGTTCCCAATGGTAATTTGAGCCCAAATGTTATTTAAGGCCAGGCTCCTGTAAAAAAATTTTCAAAAAATCTAAATTATTTTTCCCCGCAAATTGCTAGAAAATACTTTTGGAAATAATATAAAATTAGTCCCGAAGAGAGATGCGCCAAGCGGTAAACCCGGCCGCTCGAGTACTTTAATCGCCTTTTTCTCGAAACCACGTTTTTTCAACTGGGTGATACTCTTATTTAAAATCTATGGAATTTATCAACATGAACTAAACAGCATTTTACTCCTAAAATGTCTCCCTATGGTCCGTACTACAACAAAAATATTCATTGTTATTTAAAAAATTTATAAACAATTAAAATTGAAAAAAGTGTAAAAAATTTAAAAGTCCGTCATTTAGTTTTTTGTTTTTTTGTTAACATGCTTGATTGTAGTTCCGGCCATAGCCAATGTGATGCAGAATAAGAAACAGTTTTAATTTTTGCTTTCAGATGATTCGTTTTACAGTTATCATGTCACTCACCAACAAAAGGGACGTGTTTCAGAAGCAATTTTAAAAGCCGTTTACAACGTTTTTTGGAGGAACCCGACCTTCAATGTTATTTAAATCAAACGATAAATTAAAAATTTTCGAATAGGTCGGTCTCATATCCACTCCCCGGAAAAGCGTTTTTTATCGGTGGCATACGCTATATGCAGAATAGAACCTCCAAGCTTCAGGTCTCTACGATCAGTGGTTTAGGCTGTGGGTTGATCGGTCAGTCATACAGTCATTCAGGAGAAAGCCTTTTATATATTATATATAGATTATAATTACATATTGGTCATTATGTTGAAAGTTTCAAGTTCGAAGAAGCGGAAAATTTATACAAATAATTTTGAACAGCCTGGTCTGGATCCCAAAATAAACTCTGTTAATTTTTTGGCGGATTATCAAAGGGTTATGAAGTCTGGCGTTGTTATGGTCTTTGTGTTTATTTTATTGATTTCTCTCTTCGATTTCCTATTCGAATCAAAAGTTCGGTTTTTTGGAAGCAGGCCCTATTCCCGCAAATCCCCAACGTGGACATTTGTATGTGAAGGGATCAGAGTTTTCTATCACATTTATTATCTTGACCGTCTCTAAACTTACCAGCGGACTGAAAACCAGCACAGTCTCGAGGAAAAAATGATTTGAGTGCTAATTTGTGGCCAGCCATATATCAAAGAGATTAAAATAAATAAAAGCTAACTTAATTAAATAAAAGAGTAAAATTTCTGCTAATCTCGATTAACTTATTAATACCACCCACACAAAGTCTTCCAATTTTCCTTCAAGTCGTTTGTAAAAATTAAATTTTATGATGTGCGCTTATAATCAATTCAAATGCACACAAATATTTTTTATTTACTACAAAATCGCTGACATTTCGGTGTATAAACCGTACTTCCAACAACAAATTGAATGTTGAGCCTTAAAACCTACGGCAGCCAAGCAAAAATATTTTCTTTTTTTTTTTTGCTATTTGAGTAAATACCTATCCATGTAGGTATACGTACATATGTATCACTATAATGCCCACCATTTGTATGCGTGCTTTGGATACAGGAGCTAAACATTTGCATACTCGGCTACAATAAATAGCTTTTAGGTATTTACTTTTATGTGTACGTATGCATGTAGGTATGTATGGGGACTTGCTTTTGAATCCAAGCCACTGAAGCAAGTGAAAAATAATACCGCCAAAATGCGAATGTAAGCAAAATGCGTGAAAGTGAGAAAATTCAATGTCGACGCGTTGAAAAAATTAAAATGTGGCTGCACGAGAAGGACTTGGCAATTATTAAAAACACGCCCCCTCCCACTCTGCGAGCAGTATTTTTAAAAAGCTGACACCCTTCAGTGTGTGCCTGGGTAACGTTAGCAACTGAGCGTTTGGGGTTGCCTTTCTAGCCGCCATTACCGCAACTTATGATGCCACTTTATATCCCAGCTCAAGTATTCATAGATATACAGAGGTACGAGTATATAAGTTTGTAAATACACGTATGTAGGTAAAATGTATATCTAAGAATATGTCTTAACACATTTTCTTATACATACTCTTACATATGTACATACTTAGACAAACCATATTATTTCTACTTTTTATGGCGAGATTTTTTTCTGCTAACTTGGCTCATCTGCATTTTATGTCGCTAAGTATTATCATTTTTTCCGCATTTCATTTTATTTTTAAATTTTTATGCGCTTAAGAATTGCTTTACCCATTTAAAACCAGTCGCATGACCACACATTGGAGAAGAAAGGAAGCCCCATAACATGAAATTGTCTCAATATAAATACGGGACCAGTTACTTTTTATAGTGAATTTCATTAATTTTGAAAATTTTACCTAAAAGAAGTGATTGGTTGATGATAGAAATGAAATTTTCAGAAATATTTTTTCACTACCGTGGCCTTCCATATTCGCGGTATTGCCGCATCACATGACCAATGCACCCCATAATCAGCATCACGATGAAATACTTCATTAGTAGTTTGACCAATTGGAAAAAATATTGTATGAATAATGACAAGCAAACCGTGTTTCTGACCAAGAACAACTCAAACGACTCATATACCCTGAATCGCAAAAAAACCATCCATGTGCCATTAAAGTCAATGTTACGTGTTATGCTAAAATTAAGACTAAATTAATTTGGTACCTTTTTCTAACTCATTTTACGATCCGCACCCTCACTTTTAGCACAACATCTTGGTTTGCGCTGAGGCAAATGTAAAGAAGGATGGACTTTCCCATGTGTGTCCCAAGTTTTACGAGAATGTACGCCACTTTTAATTTATTTGTTTTCTTTAAGGCAATCGATCATTAGACATATTTACTCAATCTTAGAGAAATAAGTATCTTAAATGGCTTTCTTTCTTAACAAGATTCCAGCCTGAAAATATACTTTTCTTTAAAGTCGAATTACAGAAATTCCGATTCAGGAAATTAAATTCGATTGCAGCTTATCAGCGTCAGTCAACGAGGTTTGCCAAATATTATATTATGACCCACATCCGTACATATAGTTAAGAGGCCACGGTTCAGCCTTATTTTTGTTATCGCTTTCGCAGCCGCCCCAATGTACGTTTGGGAAACCGGTGACAACAAGGACATGACCAAAATAATCCCATTGCAGCTGGCTTGAGATTGTCGCTTTTGCCACAATATGGCATAGTATTTATGTACCGCTTAAAATATCAGTTATATTTTCGTCGAAGTGTACAAAGTGACAAAGCACGGCAGTGAATGCAAGGCTCTTTTTACTGAAGGGCATGCAGTAGCTTAGTGAAATTTGTAGCCGTCGTCGTTTTTCACCTAAAATATGTATGTATGTTATACTTTTAAGTATAAAAAAGTTTTGCACAGAACTTTGTATACAGACGGTACGTATGCACTACTTAGGTAAAAAGTTTTGTAAGAATAAGGAAAATGGTTTGAGCTTTTCTCAACAGTTAGGGGATCTATAGTTTTGAGACTCCTCTAAAATCATTAAAATTAAGAAAATTTTTTTTAAATTTTGACATGGTCAGGGCTCAATTCGATGTTTCTCCGTGCTGAGCAAAGCTGTCCTTTCTTCTTCAAATGATATCAAGTCTCTGTTTACTTGAGCTTTTCAGCAAATCAGGAATTTGAAAAAAACGCTGAATTGTTTATGAATACATAAGTCCGAGGAGTTTTAAGTATTAATCTCACACACTTAATTGTAAGAATTTTGTTCTCAAAATAATAGAAATATGGGAGGTTGAGTCGAACTATTTCCGATATAGCATATTTGTAATATTATTATTTTCGAAACATTTATTTTTTTTGAATCAATTTCTTACCTTTGGATGTGCTCTGCGGGGAAATGCAACTTTCGGATCAATCTAGAAAAAAGAGGATTAAAAGTAGAGAATTACTATTTTTGTTGTATTTTTAAGTTTTTAGTAAGCATTCTTAGATCAGCATATCTACATTTATGTATTGTACATAATTTTTTTCAATATAAATAATTATTAAATGATTAAAATAAAAGACCACATTCAAAACAAGAAGACAAAATTAAATACATAAATTGTTTTATACGGCAAATTTTCCATAATTTTCTTAATTAAAACAATATTCAACGAAATTTGTGTCAAGATGCAGGCAACAACAAATTAGAAGATAAAGAATGAGGGTACCTTTTTCCACTAATTTTATGCTTCTCGCCAGTTAGATAATGACGCAACATTTTCAAGAATAATATTTTTATCCCTTTTTTTATAAAATGGGTTTTGAACCCTCCATTTATTGCTTTTGAAGATTCGTTATCGAACTGGATCGTCCTGTTGTATACGAATTGATAACGAAATTCAAAATAAACAGAAAATGGTTCGAAGAATATAGCTCCTAACACAGTTGTTGGAAAAGAAAATGTGATTCTTTTCAAAACTGGCTCTATTCATTTTTGATCTCCACCACTACGTAATCATTTCATTGTCGCTCTAACCTTTCAACACCACTTTTGTCGAACGATTTATCTTTTGCCCTAAACTTCTTCCCAGTGAGGTTTGAGGCTTACGAACAGCCATTTGCCGCTGGGAGCCAAATCTAGCGAATACGATGGATGAGGGAGCAGTTCGGAGTTCAATTCACGTAGTTTTGTCATTGTTTTGATTAACGGGTCAACGCAAAGCTCAAACTGCTAAAGGTAGAGATGTGTAATTTGGTGGATGTGTTCTGTATTTGACGTAGGCATCCGTTAAATTATCTCTTTCAATCGGTCGAATAAATTTTGAAATCGTCTGAATTACATTAAAGTTGATACATAGATATCATAATGGGACCACTTTTTCTTACAGGAAATGGGAATGAGACCGATCTGCTCGAAAAAATCGAATTTGTAGTTTGATTTACATAATATTCGTATTTGTTAGCTCGGTAAATCTGATGTTCGGAATATGTTTATAATGTAGCTCATTATCTGAGTTGGTATATTAACAGCTTTTCTCTCCTACAAGTGGCCCTGGGGCCGATCGATTCGAATACATCGTGGTTCTGATTTGATTTGCTTGGAATTTGGAGTCTTTGTCCTTCTTTCAGAGAAATGGAAGAAATGGAGGCCGATTTATTCAAAAGAATCATAGCTTTGGTTCCCTTAACACCTAAACCACTGTTTTTAAATGATAAAGGTATCATCAAGAATATACAATACTTGATTTAATATTCTTATTACATTTTTTATGGTATAAAGATTGTAATGAGGCAGATAAGTTTCTTCCCTCGGAAGTAATTTGCTTCATATCAGCAAAATATTTTTACGTAAATTGGGAACACTAATTTTTGACAATACTGGACACTTATCCTGGCTAAAAGAATACAATAATCACCACCTGCGTTGTGAGTGTTAAGTTGCCATTTACTTCGAGTTATTATTGCTAAATGAAAAAGATTAAAATTTCCTTAAAACTCATAAATATTTAATTAATACTTCAGACGTTGTAAGTATACACTTACGCATTTCCGCATAGAAAAACGCACAGCTCACTTGATGCTAGATGCGGCAGCATCGGTATCTCTTTCAAGTGGAAATTTGATGGATGAAATTTGAAAATTTCTTATCAGTGCAAAGGATCACATTATTACCAGCAGAAAAAATTGGCAACCAATAAGCAAAAGCAAACGCTTTTATAATACATAAATACATA
Organism: Ceratitis rosa; assembly: GCA_037013455.1. Classification (NCBI taxonomy): domain Eukaryota; kingdom Metazoa; phylum Arthropoda; class Insecta; order Diptera; family Tephritidae; genus Ceratitis; species Ceratitis rosa. The sequence goes on from JAWMAG010000012.1 coordinate 1,902,433, forward strand.
TATTTCATTTAGTTGGGGAAAGTGAAATGGGATTGATAAGTGACAACAACGACAATAACGTGAATTGAAGAAATATTGCGCAATCGAAGTATTCAAGAACGACCAGTTGACGAATAAACACATTGAATGGTGATAAATGTTGAGGGATTGGCCATTTGAGCTGTGTACGCTGCCAGGTAGAAAGATTATTTCCTGTCGGATTCGCGTAGCGGTGAAATCGATTTCGAGATTAATTTTAAAACTAATCATCGCTGAGTGAAGGTAATGCACACATGTTTTCACGTATATCCATTAATAACAAATGCATGTATATATATTTAAAAATATGTGAATTATTATTATACAAGGCCTAGGCTGCATGTTTCAGCAACAAACTTCTGACCAATGAGGTGGTTAGCAGATCACAGGCCGAAAGAGGTTTGTAAAAATCTGCACTGGAATGCTATTTTATATTAATTTTTAAATTTTTTTTAATGGATTGGAATTCGTTGAAGAAACTAGATTCATACGGGACTGTTCTGGAGTTTGATCGGAATTGATTTCGCACCGATTTAGATTTCTGACTCAGATTCAAAAAAGGTTTTGGCCCTATTGGTAAAAAAATCGGAAAATAGATTTTTACAGGCTCTCTTGAGGCCAATTCTTCATCAGCCACAAACAGGAACAGACAGCAATCAATTTGTCCGAACTAAAAAATGTATGAATAAGAATCTCCCAACAGCATCTGGCGAGTCACTATCGGCGAGTATGGTCTGACGTTGCCCTGATGAAACACAATTCCCCTCTTGTTGGCCAAACCTGGGCACTTCTAGGTGATTGTGTCCTTCAATTGGTCCGATTGCTGACAGTAAAAGTCCGAATTAAGATCCTGGCCTTAGAAGAGCAGCTAATAGTAGTCCTGTCGAATCACACCAAGCACACAACAAAACTTTCCAACCGTCCACAATTTTCATATGAGGTTGCTGTAATGATCCCCTTTTCATCACAAGTCACCATCCGCTTCAGAAATGACGTACATGTAAATAAGGTTTATCTCGTTAACTCATGTTATATATTTACTTACTTTAGTGGCGTAGACACCGCCTACGCGATTATAGCCGAGTTTATAACATTGTGCCATTCATTTTTTTTCGCTATTTGGCGCCAATTGGAGATACCAAGTATAGCCAGGTCCTTCTCTACCTGGACTTTCCAACGGAGAAGAGGTCTTCCTCTTCCTCTGCTTTCACCGGCGGGTACTGCATCGAAAACTTTCAAGGCTGGAGTATTCTTATCCATCCGGACCACATGACCTACCCAGCGTAGCCTCACACTGCTCATTACTTCATCGGCTGCGGTATTCGCCGATCCTAACTAATAGAGGACCATAAATCTTACGCAAAACCTTCATCTCAGATAGTGTCATCGTTCATACCTCCGCACCATATAGTTTGGTTTTCGTTCATCGGGTATAAAATAGCACCTATTGGCAAAAGTGATTCTGCGTACTTTTCAGTCGCAAATGCGATGACTGTCTTGCCCTCGTTCATTACCAGACCAATATTCTTTGCTTCCCTATCCAATCTGGACAATCTCAGAACAGCCCTTATTGATTAAGAATTTTTCCATTTTTTTTTTATTTAGATTATTGTTCAAATTAAATACTACGTATCGCGGCCGCGATAGCCGAGTGGTTAGCATTGTGTGCTGACATTCGGAAGGCTCGGGTTCATATCCCAGTGCCAGCAACATACAAAAGTTATGGAAAATTAATTTCAATAAAAAATTAAGTTCAATTTTCTAATTGCGGTCGCCCCTCAGCAGGGAATGTCCACACCTCCGAGTGTATTTCGGACATGAAATAAAGCTCCTCATAAAAAACCATCAGCCGTTCGGAGGCAGCTTAGTATAAACTGTAGGTCCCTCAATTTGTTGGGAAAACATCAAGACGCAAAACCACAAATTGGAGGAGGAGCTCGGCCGAAAATCGCTTTAGCGGTTACAAAGCGCCAATTATATATATATATATATATTTATAAAAAATATTGTTAAATTTTTATTTTTCACAATTTTTTTCATATTTCTTAAAATATCCAATAAAAATTTTATTTATTTCATGTCAGGGATTTCCTCCGAGAATCGAGCAAAATTAAAAAAAAACGAATTCTTTGTAAAGGAGAGCTCGACTATTGCGGCCTTTGGCTAGTTCACATGTTAAAATAAAATAAATATATTTATTTAATATATTGTAGTTGTACTATTGCTACTATATAAATAGTTATAAGTAAAATAAATTAATTACTGGAAAATTGAGTTACGAATTTCTTTCGGTGAAGCTTAGTTGGCTACTTGGCAAAGCGGTTTAACGAACCGAAATGGAAAATGAATGAAAACAGCAAATAATTGGAAATGTTTCGGCAATATTGATGTTGCTTTACTAATGTTTGTAGTATAAATTGTATGTTAGTACTCCTGCATTGCATACAAACATAGATTTATATGAATATACGTATGTACGACTACATGTATCCATACATACATATATACTGACGGATACATAGGCACTACTAAAATTGGGAGAAAAAATGCACTTTCAAACGGAAATGGTTTCAAATCTCACTTTCCAGAGAAGCTGGAGAAAAACATTAAATAAAATTGCAAAGCGCAAAATTTCAAACAAACGGAAATTGAACATCAGAAGCCGGACTACTGCTGACGCTGGCTGATAAAGCCAGATGCTGAATCCAACAGCTACGTAAGTTCAGTTGCTGCCGCTGTTCGCCGAATTTATCCGCGACTGCCTATGTAATTAAGTTAATGCAACTGAATTTCTGATACATATGTACACGTATGTACATGCATGCATACATATTTGACAAGTGATAAAGGAATAAAATCACAGAGAATTGGTGAATATATGTACATTTGTGTATAAATATGCTTCGCCTTTTGTATTAGGTCTGAGGCAAAATAAAAAGGCAATAAAGATTATGAGAGCTACTGCTATGCATTGGAAAGCTCTGACAATCTGCCCCACACCTTTATGAAAAATGTTATTGCATTTTTTAGACCTAACAAGCAAAGCTTGGGCAAACCAAAATTAATAAAGTCTTTTATGCAAACGACCTGTAAGGACATCCTTTGACTGTTCACAGAGCATTCCATAAATTTCATCATCAGCTGTCGATTGTAGCCAAATGTGAAACGAGTTTCAAAGCTTCAATAATAAGCATTCGTTTGCTGCCCAAGAGAAGAAAAAGGAAGACTTGGAGAGATTATATTTTTTTCAGAATGGATTGCTTCTCCAGGATGTGGAGTTGTACTGCATGTACATAGTATTTATAACCAATTTTTACACCTTTAATTAACATAAAATGCTACATTAACTTTGGTCCGAAGTGGGCAAATATTTGAAAGATAAGAGATAGCCTCATCAAAAATTATTCGAATAAAGTTAAATATGAGGAGTGACTTTAGACGAACTTTCCAAGCCGCACAGACGCTTTTGATTATACGAGTACACTATGGGACCATCAGAAGACCGGCGAAGTACGGAATATCCACTATCTCGGTGAGTATGAATTGTTACGTATGACCTTGTGCGTTCCCAGATAGTGCCCGAAAGATATTTGAACGAAATATTCTATACTTAGAATGGAAAATATCACAGAACCTTATTATTTTGAGGAATCAGTTTTATTTTTGCTTTATTTTTGATGGTAAATTGGGCTCATTTTGATGGGCAATCTATTCTGCTTCTGGTACATACTACGGGCCAAAATTAATATGACAACTAAGATATACTTATATTATATATCTAAAACACATAATGTTTTTGCAAAATATGAATTCTATTTTAAATAAATTATTCTCACTGAAGATACCTTTGAGTTATTTAAGTGAATATTCCCGAGCATTTGCCATATTTTTATTCAAGTCACAAATTTTTAAGTTTAATTAACTTTCATTGGTTAAATTTAAAATGGAATTTCTGTGAGCAGAAAAGGAATGAATCATGATCTTGGTTAGACACATATCAGTTTAGCAAACAAACCTAATACACATAGCTATGCTATTTTTTAATTATGTCTGCATTGAAGTGTTTGTGAATAAATATTTGAGCAAAGTAGTGGTTTACCTTTTTACCGTCTAGTTCATGTGTACCTTGTGTTAGAACCTTGTCTACGCTGACTGGATCACTGAATGTTATGAAGCCAAAACCCCTAAAAGAAAAGATGAAAATATTATAAATAAGTGTAGAATTATCTAAGTCAAATATATTTTTCATATTTGATATGTACGAAAATAGAAAACACATATTTTCTTGACTATATTTCTGAAAAATATGTTTTCCCCTTCACAAGAGAAACTATGGTTATTAAACAAAATTGGTACTCCCAAATGCAATATTAAAGACGAAAAATATGTGCATTTATTAAGATAAAAAATTTTGTAAAAAAATATGAAAGGTATTTTACCATCAAAAGTTATTTAAATAACATTTAAGATGATTAATTGATGAAATTTCTCCGCTAAATGCACCTTACCGTCAAATATACATATTTGTTTTTGGTAGAACTTCTTATGTTCAGCTGATTATCCATTTCGAAAAAGCAGTTGCAAAAATTAGGAGTCAATGCACAAATTGAAGGATAACAAAAACGTCAAAGACTATATATTCGATGACCTAGAAGGGACGTAGGAACTTAAAAACAATTCGAAATATTGCTGAAAATTTTAATTTTAATTTCTTATTTTTTGATGATCGTAATATTGCATATCGATGCTCTTAGCGGTTAGATTAAATATAAAATTGTTGAGAATTATTTAATTTACTCAAACGATTTATAGCGAATTTACGAAATGTTTATGGGTCATGCAATTCTCAAACAAATATAAACAAATTATTAAACAATACACTGTCTGTCAAAATGTATTGTATATCTTCACTATTCAGATATGACGAAATTAACAAAACTCTTCATCTCCATTAAATCGCTTAAAATTTTAGCGGGTCAATATTTTCTTCCTCTGGTACATTTACCTAAACAACTTACGAAATCTGAAATACTGTGATAAATAAATGTATGTATGTATGTATGTATATCAATAAAGAAAAAAATAATTATTTTAATTCTAAACGCTTTATCAGCAGCACTTTGAAACCGCAGAAGCGATTTTCGGCCTAGCCCCTAACTTGTGGTTTGCAGTTTGTATTATGTTTCTTGAAGTTTTTCCAACAAATTTAGGACCCATCTATTCTAAGTCGCCTCCGAACTTTTTTATTTCATGTTAGAAATACACTCGGAGGATTTGGCATTCCTTACCGTGGTGCGGCCGCAATTAGAAAAATAATTTTCTATAATTTCGGTTGTTGATTGATCCAGGACTCGAATGGTCTTCCGAATGGCAGTACACAATCCTATGTATATATAGTTTGATGACTAAGTTATGAAAAGGAATTTTGAGCCGAATTTTTAGACAATAGGGAGCAGAAATATGACCCTTCCAGGTCAATTGCGTTATTTTTAATTTCACTTGCTTAGAATAACTACGTTGTTTCGCTTTAGCATTAGCTTTTAATATTGAGCATGTTTCTGCCTTAAAAGTTTATAACGAGCCTTTATCCATAACTCGACAAGGACAAGACATATGGCCATACTTTTTTTTGCTTAGGTTGCCAGGACTGTTATATGTTTATATGTCAAATTTGAGCGCGATCTGTCGCATAGTTTTTTTTACGGCACTATAAACAAGTCAACCTCGAGTGTGTTTTTCGAATTTTACTATGGAAATTAACGTTGAGCAAAGATGTTTGTTTGAAATTTTGTTATTCCAATGGAATAAGTGCGACGGACGCAATGAAACTGTTGCAGAAGGCATATGGGGAGTCTTGCCTATCACGTACAAGTATTTTTGATTGGTATAAGTCGTTCAAGGACGGCCGTACATCGCTGGAGAACTTGCCCTATGATCGTCGTCCAGCAACGTCAATAAACGAAGAAAACGTCGAAAAAGTAAAGAAAATTGTGTTGGAAAATCGTCGTGTGACTGAAAGAGAGATAGCTAGTGAGCTCAACATATCAAATGGATCCGCTCATAGCATTATTCACGATGTTTTGGGCATGAGACGTGTGTCTGCTCGACTTGTTCCAAAATTGTTGCTCATACGTCTCGTCTTGTACGCGATTATTTGACCAAAAACAACGTAAATATTGTTCCGCAAGCACCGTATTCACCCGACATGGCACCGTGTGACTTTTTTCTTTTCCCTAAACTCAAATTGCCGCTTCGTGGAAAGTATTTTCAGTCGATTGAAGTCATAAAAGAGAATTCGAAGAAGGAACTAAAAGCCATACCTAAAGCGGCCTACCAGAAGTGTAATGGTGACTATTTTGAAGGGGATAAAATAAATATTGAAGAATAATTAACCGTTTTTGTTTTATTGAACAGTCTCGTTTATATTTGAGCAGAAGGTATAACAGCTTACACTTCTTCTCGTTCACTTTAAAGCGTCAGTTTGACTGCTAAATTCCCACGGGTTTTAAATGATTTTCTATTGTGTTTGAGGCGTTGATCAGGCAATTATAAATATATATATAATTGGCGCTTTGTAACCGCGGAAGCGACGTTCGGCCGAGCTAGTTGTCCAATTTGTGGTTTTGCGTCTTGATGTTTGGAGGGGTGGACATTCCCTGCCGAGGGGCGACCGCAATTAGAAAATTTAGGCGATTTTTTTATTTAAATTAATTTTCTATAGCTTTTTCGATGTTGGTACAACACCAGGATTTGAACCCCGGCCCTTCCGAATGGCAGTACGCAATGCTAACCACTCGGCTACGCGGCCGACAAAAAATTTGCTTCCACATAAAATTATAATCTTCTGCGAGTGTTGAGTTTAGTACTTTTGCGATCATTGGAACATGAGCAGTAAGTGAGACATACGCTGTTGGTCCCAAAAAAGCTACTCAGAGGAACAGCAGCCATAATTTCATAATTCCTGATCTCATTGGTAACGTGATTGACTTGTTCTGTAATACCATATTTTACGCGAAACTCGAATTGGTGATTTGGTATAATTTTGTAGTAATCCTCGCTTTCGGAAAATATTCAAATTAGTGTTTGCATTAAAATGTTGAGAGATTGAAAGCAATATTTTGTAGCTCTGTTAGTATTTGCGGTGTAATGTGGTCTTAATCAGGGGACACTTTAATACACCAGGGGTGTTAGTTGAAGCTTGCCGCTTTTTCTAGTAAATGTCGCTAGCAATATGTATAAATTCCTATGATTTGACATGTACCATATGTAATTTTTTTCTATTGACATTAACCTACAAAACTACGCAAGTCACCTTCCGCCAAAATTAGCGTCATATTTGTTTACCTCAATGAATATGTCGAGTTTCGTTCCAAGTAAATCGCATTTGCGGCATTCGTTGCTTTTCTTATTTCATCAAAAGAAAAAAGCAGCTGAAGCTCACCGGTTGCTGGTAGAAATTTATGGTTAACATGCTCCAGTGGTTAGAACATGTGAGACATGGTTTCGTCAATTTAAAAGTGCAGATTTCGATTTGACAAACAATGAACATCCTGGTGCAGCGAAAAAGTTCGAAGACGAGGAATTGCATGTTGATCCAACCCAATCACAACGAAAATTGGCAGAAACACTACATGTCATGGGAAGGATCCAGAAGTATGGAAAATGGGTGCCACACCAGCTGAACGATAGACAAATGGAAAATCGAAAAACCGTTTGTGGAATGCTGCTTCAACGATTCGAAAGGAAATCTTTTCTGCATCAAATTGTCACGGGGGACGAAAAATGGATTTATTTTAAGCATCCGAAGCGAAAAAAATCATGGCTTTCCCCTGGTGAAGCTGGCCCATCGACTGCAAGGCCAAATCGCTTTGGCCGTAAGACAATGCTCTGTTTTTGGTGGGACCAGTGTGGTGTGGTGTACTACGAGTTGTTAAAACCTGGTGAAACGGTGAACACGGATCGCTACCGACAACAAATGATCAATTTGAATCATGCGTTGACCGAAAAACGGTCGGAATGGGCCCGGAGACATGGCAAAGTTATCCTGCAACATGACAACGCGCCGTCTCATACCGCTAAACTGGTGAAAGACACATTAAACACACTTAATTGGGAAATATTATCGCACCCGCCGTACTCTCCAGACCTCGCCCCATCCGACTATCACCTTTTCGCATCGATGGGATACTCCCCTGCAGAGCAGTGCTTCGCTAATTTGAAGAAGTCGAAAAATGGCTCGTCGAATGGTTTGCCTCGAAAGAGAAACAGTTTTTTTGGAATGGTATCCATAATTTGCCGAGAGATGGGCAAAATGTGTAGAAACCGATCACCGTTAAAAACGTTTAACAGAAAAACAATTTAGCGACTTTTTCATGACTCTAGGAGATAGGTTCCTAGCTGGAGGTGATTACAATGCGAAGCTAATTAACCCGAAAGGTCGTCAGTTATATAACATGATCATAAGTAGAAAAAAATAGTTACGATTTTATCTCCCCAATATAACCAACTTACTGGCCTACGGACTGAAGGAAATTACCTGACCTGATTGACTTTGCAGTCACTAAAAGCGTAGATAGGAGTTTAGTATTTGCTGAAACCTGTGCTGACTTATCTTCTGATCATTCCTCAATAATTATTAAATTGAGAGAAACAAGCAATTGAAAGTGAGTATGCTTTTCGACATTAGCAGTCATAGGTATATAGACCAATACGCAAATAGAGAGAGGAACTGATGTTGAAAACGAGTTACTTGTATTTAAGAGTATACGAGCAACAGCAGCAACTATAGCCACGCCAGAGCCGAAAACAAAAGCAAAAAAATTCATAACTAATAGCGGAATAGAATTAGTTATCCGAAATTATTACCGCCTTAAATCCAAAAAAAATTTCCAGGAGACGATCATATCTCACCAAAAATGCTAAAAGAATTGCCAAGCATTGCTCTCGTCTTTCTTGCAAAGTTTTTCAGTGCCATTTTAATGCTAGGATATTAACCACAATTCTGGAAAAAGCCAAAGATAATTATGATAGCTAAACCAGGTAAAGACGCAACCCTGGCCGTCATTATATAGGCCAATCAGCCTGTTGCCTTGCCTATCAAAACTTTTCGAAAAAGTGCTGCTATCAAATATTACTCCTTTTCTCCATCAAAATGATATTATTCCTACACAACAATTTGGTTTTCGGGAAAAACACGGCACAATTGAACAAGTAACTCGTATAACAAATAAAATAAGGAACGCTTTTGAAATGAAAGTATTGCTCGGGCGCTTTTCTTGATGTGGCGCAAGCATTTGATAAAATGTGGTATGATGGCCTCATTCATAAAATTAAAAAATCATTACCTAACACGTTACACAATATCCTTAAATCCTACTTATCCAGCAGGCGATTCACAGTAAAAGTAAGTCAATACATAACAAGAGGGTGTCCAATTCCGGCAGGTGTTCCGCAGGGTAGTGTTCTTGGACCAATATTGTACATACTGTTTACCGTAGATATTCCTACTAGTGACGAAGTAATTACGTCAACATTTGCGCATGATACTGCTATTCTAAGTCGACATAAATGCCCCATTACAGCCAAAAAAGTATTACAGCAGCATCTTAAACTAATTAAAGAATGCCTAGCAAAATGGCGCATAAAAGTTAATGAAAGCAAGTGCAAACACATAACTTTTACATTAAAGCCAAAAACGTGTCCTAGTGTTAAGCTCAACAATGTATCGATACCGCGAGCTGACGAAATTACATACCTCGGAATCCACTTGGGCAGACGCTTAACCTGTAGATGACACATTGCAGCTAAAAAGTTGCAGCTTAAGCTCAAATCTGCCAGTTTACATTGGCTTTTAAACAAGAAGTCTAGACATCGCCTTAACAACAAAGTCCTCTTATATAATGCAACAATAAAACCAATATGGATGTATGGAATCCAGTTATGGGGCACAACCTTCACGACGAATATAGATATAATTCAAAGATTCCAAACGACAACGTTAAGAGTAATAACGGGCGCACCATGGTACATGCGTAATGAAAATATCCGTAGAGATCTAAATATACCTACCATCAAGGAAGAAATTGAAATCGCAGCAAAAATATACTTAACAAAACTGCGTAGCCATCCGAACCTTTTGGCTAACACCTTGGTCTGTGCAAAAAGTCAAACCCGCCCGCAGAGAAGAGACAAAGCAACCTTCTAAAGAGCAACGTCAAGCCAGCAGCCCATTCCTACTAATGGGCTTTATATTTTAATTTAGTTTAAGATTTTATTACTTATTGTTAGGCTTCCGAAGTCGAGTTAGATTCAATAAATAAATATTAATGTTTCAAAAAAAAATGTGTGTACGTATGGCGATAAGGCCTTAAAAGGAACACAGTGTCGAAGTTGGTTTGTCGAATTCCGTTCGGGAGATTTTTCACTCAAAGATAAGCCAAGTGAAGTTGATGATGACGATATCAACACTGTAATCGAATAGGATCGTCATGTAATTGAGCGTAAGATTGGTAAAAAGTTAAGTATACCAAAATCAACTGTTCTTAATCATATGCGACGTCTGGGACTGGTAAAAATACTTGATATTTGGGTACCACATGAATTGAGACATTCATTTAACAAGCCGCTTCAACGCTTGTGATATGCATCTTAAACGCAATTAGTATGATCCGTTTTGAAGCAAATCATAACTGGCGATGAAAAATGGGTTGCTTACAATAACGTCAATCGAAAACGATTATGGTCCAAACATGATGAAGCGCCACAAACCAATTCAAAGGGTGTTATTCACCAAAAAAAAATGATACTGTTAATTTTGAGGGATTGGAAAGGTGTGGTATATTTTGAGCTGCTTCCATGGAACCAAAGGATTAATTCGGATGTCTACTGTGAACAACAGGGCAAACTGAATCACCACTCAACGAGAAGCGCCCCGAGCTGGTCAATCGTAAAGGTGTCATATTCCACCAGGACAATGTTAGACCGCAAACATCTTTGGTCACTCACCAAAGACTGAGAGAGCTTGGCTGGGAGATGCTGATGCATCCACCATATAGCCCTGACCTTGCACCGTCAGACTACCGTCTATTTCGAACTTTGCAGAACTCATTAAATGGTAAAACTTTCGAAAATGACGAGGCTATAAAATAGCACTTGGTCCAATTGTTTTCCATAAGCGTGAAATAAGATGAAGAAAGGTTACCCAACAAAATGAAAATTACATAAATGATTAAAGTTCATTATAAAATTTAGAAAATGTATTTTTTCTCTTTTAAAAAATCGCCGGTTTCTTTTGGGGCAATCCAATATAATATAAAATTCTTATAAAAATCTCGAAAAGTTATTTACCAATTGACCTGATTTGTCAGGTATGTTTTATGATTCCTAGAAAGGCTTAGACGAAAAAAAATTTTGGGAAGTGGACCAGAGACTGGCATATTCAATAAATCGTATGGAACGGGGTACATAGCTATTTTTTTACGAAATAAATTTATTTTCCGACAAGCCTTTACAGCTTCAATATGTAACTATTTTATTTTAATAAGTGCCTTAAGCTAAGTGAACTTAGGCCTATATTTATCAGAGATGCTCAACAAACGCAACGATATCGTTCCGTTTCGCTACCAACGAAATGAAATCGTTTCGTTTCGACGTCATGTTATCAAAACAAAATGAAATCGTTAAATTTGAAACCGCACAAACACATCGAAAGTGTAAATTCTGATATGGCTACAAGCTATGGTTCATAGCCCACTTCGATTTTAACATTTAACATTATATCTGATAACAATTTAACATTAACGACAGCTTTTCGTTTCGGGTAAAAATGACAAAAAGTTATTTTGATAACTGCTTTAACGTTAATATTTCCAGTAGTTCATCCAAAACTTTTCGATCAACGTAAAATTTATCGTTAAGATGCAGCCTAGATATTAATCTCCCTTATTTAGTTCTGTTGCAATAGCTATTTATTGGCAAACGGAATTTTAAATCGATTTATCGTGCTCCCGCAGAGATTATAAGTTAGAGTCTGATTTGCATTTTGTGTTGAGGATGTTGAAAAACTCAACACCTTAGCTGCGAACAAATTTTTAGACATTTCCCTTAAAAAGGCACCATTTAGAGCCTGGTCCACATAAATAATGAAAGTGTACTTCCGCCTTCCTGTTGTTTTGATGGATTATATTAATTTAACTTTATGTTGCCACAATAAGAATGAAAGCTACTCATTCTTCATACTTAAAGACTTCATTTGTACGTATGTATCTCGCTATTGTTGTAAATTGGCTTGAGCTTGAACAGCTGAACAAGTGTGGCACGGCAAAGAGATGATCCTCAATAGCGTCAATGCCGTCAATCCAGTTGCCTTCCCTTATATTTATTGTCTCATTGGCATTGTTTGCGACACTTCGTAAACCCTTGCCATTTTCCTTTCACTGCATCCTTGAATGCTGTACGCACATTGATAAGACTGCAATTGTTAATAGGATAATAAATGCTCATTTCCTTCCACATATAATGGCAACGCCGGCTGTGACGTTCATGGCAGAAGCAACAACATTATTTTATATTTTACATATATTTCCTTTTGTGGCAATATTTTAAGCTACTTCATTATTGCATCATCTTCTTATTTTAATTTTTAATTTTCATTTTTATTACTTTTAAAACGTTTCAAAGAATTGTTATCATTGCAAATTTCGCTCAGCCCCAGCCAGCTCAGCTCATGAATATTATGAATTTTAAAAGCTACTTTAATTAAAATTCAATCAACTAACTTACAGTGTGTACTTTTAAAAAAATTTAAATTCAACTAAAACAAAAATACAACTACAACTAGAAATTGTATTTTGCACTCAGTTAGTGGTTTCTTCAGAATTACAATACACTAAATGCAACTGTAGCGGTTTGGTTGCTGCAGGATGTCTGGTTGGTTGGATGCTCGCACGGTTGAATGTTGAATGTTGTGAGCTTCATTTTCTTAATGACAAAAATATTCGCCCACACATACTGATGCATACATACATATGTATCTATATGATGCGCTTGTATGAGTGGAGTGTGTGTTTGCGAAAATTCTCAAAATGACAAAAATTCTTGTATAACACCAGCAACAACAACACATGCATGTATGGTATATACTTTTGTGTGTACGTATGTATGTGTGTATGCATATTGTGCATTTCAACAACAGTGGGATCTTGGCTTGCCACGGACGCCAGCCACCAAGCAGCATGCCTCTTGGTCAAAAAACCCTTCATATATCCATACATATATTATAGGTATATGTGTATATGAATATGTACATATGTGTATATGTATAATTATACATATGTACATATCAGTTATATTTATAATATTAGGTGAAGTAAAAAGGCCGTTCGGTTTTTTTTTATGCAAATGATTCCAAACGGTTTTCTGGCTTATCTTTGGTTCCTCAGCAATTAAATAAGTGCTTACGAGACGGTCTGTTTCCACTATTTCCATGATTTTATCGGATCTTTGACATCGAAATTACCGGAACGCAACCTAGCAAACCACTTTTGTGCTACACGTTCGTATCGGGCCCATAACTAAATTGATTTTTTCAGCCGCTTTGGTTACTTTTTCGCCTTGATCGAAGAAAAACTGTAAACTATAGCGAATTTTCTCTTTGCTGGTGTCCATCTTTGACGAGCGCTCACAACGTACTGAGTCAATCAATCGAAAAACTGTAAAAGTCAAATTTTTAGCGAATAAACACGTTTTCAGCGCCGTATAGTATGACATGATGCGACACATAACACTAGCACTATGGACAATAACGCCATCTCTTAGATAAAAACCGAACGAAATTTTTACTTTACCAATATATAGTAATATGTAAGTATATATTGTAAATGAAAGTATTACCAGAAATAGATATTTACATACATATATATGTACATACACGTATATGCAAGTTTGTCAGCTTGCACTTCATCTCCAACTCCTTCGGGCATGACTTCTAGCTGAGTATCCCGACGCACAAATATCTTTCCTACAAATTCACTTGCTCATGTATGCAGCAACACATCCACTTAAATTCAGCATGCCTCGACACCGACATGTAACCAAAGAACAACAATCAAAGTAACGATGCTTAAAAGCGGCAGCCACCATAATCGGAAGGCAAGAGCCAAAGCAGCAAACGCGCAGGGCCTCCGACATTTTTACTTAACTTTCCTTTACATTGTTTTACTGTGTTGCTGTTGCTTTTATTTTGTGATGGTTGTTGTTGTTATTATTGTTTTTGTGATAAACTTATTCTTGTTAAATATTTAATTAAAACGCTTATTATCTCGCACTGCATTTTAATGAGTCTCTTAGCTCGCCAGCAAGCACTAGCTTGAGCAAAACAGCCAATTCTCTCCCATTCAAACTTTGAATGTCCCTATAAGAAGGTTGCCACAGAAATGCAAACGTACGTATTCTTTAATAAATAAAATATATTGACATTATGGTATGTAGATGCAACTAAAAATTGTCTTTCGGCAAAAATTTGTTAATTGACAACACGAAACCAGCAGCATTATCAAAATTTATAACTGAGTAACCGTCAATCGTACACAAGTCATGGTGCTGCCTCGTGAGTTATATCTTTCTTGTGATTTTTAAATCTCACAGGATAGTCAAGATAACTCTTCATTTTATATCTAAGAATAATTGGATAATCTTTCGAAAAAATAAGACGTTCTTTGTAGCACATTCTCGGTTTGCTTTGTTCTGTTTGAAAGTGTAATCTGTAAGGCAATGCGAAACTAGTTTTACTAGGTGCATGTGGAAATATTGCTATTTGATTACGATTAATTTTGATTGACATTTGCCAAGTGGCGAACGTAATTAGAAAAGTTAATGTTCTCTAATTTTGTATGTTGGTCGGACCAGAACTAGGTAGTACGCTTGGCTAATCACTGCGCTATTGTGCCGAAGAATGGCATTGACGTTGAACTAAGAAGAGAAATTCAAAATTTGCATACAATCATATGTAGTATATAGATATTAAATGATAACTTAGATGATCGAGCGTATGTTTAAACCAAATCTTTAGAGGACTCTTAAAGATTGCTTGCTTTAGACGATTCGGCTCTGAACAGTTAATTGATCAGTCATTGAACGAACTGTGAAGAGTTGAACGTAACTAAACAACTATATTTTTTTTATTTTAAGAGATATTCCGATTCCATTGCACCACCTTTCCAAAGGCTTGTTTGTAAAGTGTGGCAACACCTCGATGTCTTGCCCACTCCCTATGCGTTTGTTTTACTTACTTGTAGTTTGTTGAGTTTTTGCTTTCACTTGATATCTTCTTTGCATTGTTTTATTATTCTTTGTTGCTACTTCTGCGTCGTCGGGCTCAAAGCACGCTAGGCAAAGTTTCACAGCGATCTGCTTGTGGTACCCACATCCAGGCTGTCCACGCTAACCTCATCCGTTTTATGTTGCCAATGTAATATGTATATTAGATGGTCTGCCATTCCCCTCTTCCATCCCACGTCAACAGCCACAATGTGACTATCTCATTAGTATATATATAGTAAGTATGTTTGTTAAATATACACGTGCCAAATTACATACCTTCATACAAATATATACATATGTTTAAATACAGTTTTACACCTTGAATATGTAGATATGTATATAAGTGGGGCGTGCTTTTTTTCAGATTTTTTTTGTAATCTGAATATACACGTATGTACGTGTATGTACATTCATAATTACATATCCAACTGCTCCCAATCCCACGCTCCAGCATTTATCCGCTTTGCTGCCACTTTTGCGCCCAAACACTTTAGTTTGGCTGGACACCGCCCCCCCCAAGCCCCCGTAGCTCATCAACTTTCAACTGCCAACCAGACCAGCGTAATTAACGACGATTCTATTGCAATTGTGGCAATTGTTTTTGGGTTTGATTCCCAGTGCTGCTGCCACTTTTACTGCCACTACCACTTCTTCTTCGGCTTCCAACAGCTTCATCACTGCACCGCGCCCTCCGCCTTTAATTCGACCACGACTTTTATTGCTTCTCTTCTACAAGCACTTTCCCAACTTTTGTTTTTGTTATATTTATATTGTTGAGTATAACCGTAGTACATAAGTAGACTACATACCATACATATGTACATACAAACACGCATATTTATGTTATTTCTGTTTTGCTGCGCTGTGCGAAATTCCCCTTATGTTGCGTGGTGTGTTGCAAGTAGCGGAAAAGATTTGTATTTTCTACTTGCATAATGTTAATTTGTTTTTTGTGTTGTTGTTGCTGCAGTCCTTATTACTTTTCTCTTTCACTTACGGTTCAAGCGTTGGGGTACACGATGCCAGCTCCCTTGAAACGCGGTGTTATTCAGCCTCGTATTTGTTGTGATTTTTATAACACTCTTATTGGCGTTTTATCCTCTTTTAATTCACTGCAACTTTACGGGAATTGTTGTGGTTGCACTCTTTCTCTCACTGTCCACTGTGCCAAGTTCCGTCACTTTAAGCATTGTTGTTATAGCAAAACGGTGTGAGAATTATGAAGTCGGGGTATTTTAATTTCTATCACTTAATAAGTCAGAGGAACTTAACTTCGCTGTAGCCAGTTTTAGGTAGGCGAAGTCTCAGATGCTGATCCTAGGACCTAACAATGAATTATTCTTCGAATTCGAAGATTTGCCGTACTCCAGTGAGCCCATGACCATCCATTGTAGGTTAAGAGAGATTTTCCCTTTAGCAGTCGAAAAGATGTTCCCAGAAGGTGTTGATAAACAAATAAAAGCTCTGTAGTAAAATGCACTAATTTTTATCGATAAGATTTGTCGACTCGCTAGGTTACGAATTTTCTTGCTTAGATTAACACTAACTCATAGCGATAATCGACAATAAAAAAAAAATGATTTTTTCAACGAAATTTGCCGTTTATCAATATACCTTCTACTCAAATATAAACGAGCCTTTATCCATAACTCGACAAGGACAAGACATATGGCCATACTTTTTTCTTACTTAGGTTGCCAGGACTGTTATATGTTTACATGTCAAATTTGAGCGCGATCTGTCATATAGTTTTTTTTTACGGCACTATAAACAAGTCAACCTCGAGTGTGTTTTTCGAATTTTACTATGGAAATTAACGTTGAGCAAAGATGTTTGTTTGAAATTTTGTTATTCCAATGGAATAAGTGCGACGGACGCAATGAAACTGTTGCAGAAGGCATATGGGGAGTCTTGCCTATCACGTGCAAGTATTTTTGATTGGTATAAGTCGTTCAAGGACGGCCGTACATCGCTGGAGAACTTGCCCCATGATCGTCGTCCAGCAACGTCAATAAACGAAGAAAACGTCGAAAAAGTAAAGAAAATTGTGTTGGAAAATCGTCGTGTGACTGAAAGAGAGATAGCTAGTGAGCTCAACATATCAAATGGATCCGCTCATAGCATTATTCACGATGTTTTGGGCATGAGACGTGTGTCTGCTCGACTTGTTCCAAAATTGTTGAATTTTCTTCAAAAAGAGGAACGCAAAACTGTCGCCAAGGAAATGCTCACAATGAGTGATACGGACATCCAGCACATCATAACTGGTGACGAGGCTTGGGTCTATGAATACGACGTTGAAACAGCCCAGCAATCATCTGAATGGCGCCTTCCAAATGAGCCGAAACCCAAAAACCCACGTCAAAGTCGTTCGAAAATCAAAGTTATGCGCACTGTTTTCTTTGATATCCAAGGTGTTGTGCACTCGGAATTCCTTCCAGAAGGTCAATCCGTTAATGCTGAATATTATTTATCCGTTTTGAAGCGTTTGCGTGAGAATATTCGTCTCAAAAGGAAGCATTTGTGGGACAACAACTCATGGTTTATACATCATGATATTGCGCCAGCTCATACGTCTCGTCTTGGACGCGATTATTTGACCAAAAACAACGTAAATATTGTTCCGCAAGCACCGTATTCACCCGACATGGCACCGTGTGACTTTTTTCTTTTCCCTGAACTCAAATTGCCGCTTCGTGGAAAGCATTTTCAATCGATTGAAGTCATAAAAGAGAATTTGAAGCAGGAACTGAAAGCCATACCTAAATCGGCCTACCAGAAGTGTTATGAAGATTGGAAAAAAAGGTGGCATATGTGTATCGCCTCTAATGGTGACTATTTTGAAGGGGATAAAATAAATATTGAAGAATAATTAACCGTTTTTGTTTTATTGAGCAGTCACGTTTATATTTGAGCAGAACGTACATAGATTTCGAAACTCAGTTACCTGCAAGTGGAAAGGGTCTTAAATTTCTCGAAACAAAAATTTTCCTGCGGCGCAAACGAAACTATTGGATTTCGTAAAGGTCGCAAAAACAGTTGGTACGATGAGGACTGCCATGTCACAGTGGAGAGGAAACAAACTGCCTACCGCGCTACCTTGCGATCGACAATAACACGTGCGGGCTGAGATAGATACTGAGAGATGAAGAGGTGAGCAAGACGCATATGCAGACAAAAAAAGAAAGAGGCCGAGAAGCGTGAGTAAGAAAAGTTTGAGAAGCTGGCCACATGGGTAATACTCGAAAATTCTATGAGAAGATACGACGAATTACAGAAAGTTTCAAGACCGGAGCAAACTCCTTTAGGAATGATCTAGGCACCGATATCCAGAGCATATTGAAAGGAGGGAATACTTATCCAGCCTGCTGACTGGCAGTGAAAGCGAAAAACCCGTAGAAGGCGAACCCGAAACCTCAATCGATGACGATGGAAAAGTTGTTCCATTACCCGTTATGAAGAAGTCCGAATAGCAATTGCCCGTCTAAAAAACAACAAAGCGGCGAGGACCGATGGATTACCAGCCGAGCTCTTCAAATACGTGGTGGAAGAACTGATCAGGTGCATGCATCAGCTTCTTTGCAAAATATGGTCGGATGAAAGCATGCCCGATGATTTGAACCTAAATGTGCTCGGCCCAATCCACATAAAAGGTGATCGCACAATCTGCGCCAATTACCGTGGAATAAGCCTCCTTAATATTGCATAAAAGGTCCTATCAAATGTATTGTGCGAAAGACTACAGCCCACCGTCAACAAACTGATGGGACCTTATCTGTGTGGCTTTAGACCTGGTAAGTCAACCATTGACCAGATCTTCACCATGCTCCAAATCTTGGAAAAGAGCCGTGAAAAGAGTATCGACCCACACCACCTTTTCGTCGATTTTAAAGCCGCCTTCGACAGCACGAAAAGGAGCTGTCTCTACGCCGCTATGTCTGAATTTGGTTTCCCTCCAAAACTTAAACGGCTTTGTAAACTGGGGTTAAGTAGCAGTAAAAGCTCCGTCAGGATCGGGAATAACCTCTCCAAGCCATTCGACACCAAACGAGGTTTCAGACAAGGTGACTCTTTATCGTGTGACTTTCTTAATTTATTGATGGAGAAAATAATACGAGCTGCAAAGTTGAATCGAGAAGACACAATAATCTATAAGAGTGTACAGCGGCTGGCGTACGCCGATGATATCGACATTATTGTCCTCAACAACCGCGCCGTTAGTTCTGCTTTCTCCAGACTTGATAAAGAGGCGAAGTGAATGGATCTGGTAGTGAATGAGGGCAAGACGAAATATCTACTGTCATCAAACAAACAGTCATCGCACTTGCGACTCGGCTCCCATGTCACTGCTGACAGTCATAACTTCGATGATTCGATTCGTAGATAATTTCGTCTATGTAGGGACCCTTATTAACACCAAAAATAACGTCAGCCATGAAATCCAACGCAGAATCACTCTTGCGAACAGGTGCTACTTTAGACTAAGTAGACAATTGAAAAGCAAAGTCCTCTCTCGGCGAACGAAAACCAAACTCTACAAGTTACTCATCATACCCGTCCGACTATATGGCGCAGGAGCGTGGACGATATCAACATCTGATGAGTCGGCTCTAGGAGTCTTCCAGAGAAAACGAAGGATTTATGTATCTTTGCGCATTGGCAACGACGAATACCGCAGACGATGAAACGATGAGCTATACGATAATATTGACATAGTTCAGCGAATGAAGAGACAACGGCTACGCTGGCTAGGTCATGTCGTCCGAATGCATGAAAGCACTCCAGCTTTAAAAGTATTCGATGCAGTACCCGCTGGTGGAAGCAGAGGAAGAGGAAGACCTCCACTCCGTTGGAAGGATGAAGTGGAGAGTGACCTGACTTCACTTGGTATTTCCAACTGGCGCCAGACAGCGAAACGAAGAGAGGAATGACGCGCTAATATTGATTCGGCTATAATCGCGTAAGCGGTGCCAACTCCAATAAAGAAGAAGAAGAAAAAATAAAGTTCAATTTTCTAATTGCGGTCGCTCCTCGGCAGGGAATGTCAACATGAATTAAAAAAATTCAAAAAAACCATCAACCGTTCAGAGTACGTTTTCTATAAAATGTAGCTCCCTCCATTTGTTGGAAAAATAACAAGACGCAAAACCACAAATTGGAGGAGGAGCTCGGCCGAAAATCGCTTCAGCGGTTACAAAGCGCCAATTATATATGTATATAATTTAAATCAAGTTTTGATTATATAGAGCTATTACTTTACGAATTAAAGAACATGTACAATAAATAACTCCTCCTGGTCACGTTGTGCGTTCTGATGTTTTTCTACAATGTTTTAGTAGCCTGATGGCTGATGACGACTGATGAAATTTTATGAGGTAATTTTCTTTCAGGTCACTTCGGGAGAAGTAGCAAATCAGAGACGACGTCCTTACTCAAATTCCTTCCTATGCAAGGGAAAAAAGCAAAAAAAAAAAAACAAATATTTATTTGCGCTCATTTATGGTGGAAGGTGCAATGGTACGCCAAAGCCTTAAGAAATAAAATTGCTGCTCGAACAAAATCAAGATCCTACTGAAAACAACACCGGCTCTAAACGGTCTGACGAAACAATTGTGTAGACATTGTAGAGGCTTTGCTGAAATGAATTTGTGCAGATTTTTGATCGAATTATCTCTGGCTTACCAATTTGCAACTACGTGTAAACCGGAAATGGAAATCAAATAATCGGTGTTATTGAGAAAACTACTGGTCGACAACAAAAAGGGTCAAGCTGGCGATATTCACTTATAAAATAAATATCCTGATCAAGGAGAACCAAAGGCCAATATGTTCAAAACGGTCATAGCAATGCTCGATTTCATATTATTTTCCATTTGCATTTTGTTACGTTTATTGTATGTATATACCATAAATGACACACGTAAGTAATTAATGCAAGTTGGGGAAGGGAATCGCGATAAAATTAACACTTAAAAAAGAGCTCGGTGTCTTGTTGCTCATTTTACTGCACAGTTCTCAACTCATTTACAGCAGCGATTGTGTTTTATGATTGCGTTCAACCGGCAATAACAAAAGTAACAACGGCGCACCCTCGTCACCTAGCACTACAATTACATATTTTCCAAACACTTCTAAAGAGGCATCACTTCCACATAATATCCTCCTGATCGCCTTTCCCTTCATTTCGTCGTTTCGTCGATTCTTTTACGGTTCGTTTCGGAGCAAGGAAGTGCTTCCATGTTACAATTCATCTTACAGCGCGATGTCGTGCACCCTCGAGTCGTCTACCTACACACATATGCACATACATACACATGTTTGTGCATAGTTGCTTAAACTTTTTCGAAATTTATTTGCAAGTTTTCTAATTTGTTATTCTCCCATTTTAATATCCAATCTCATTTGCTGGAGTCATTTATTCAACGGTATCCACACGTTTCGTCCCACTTAGCTTGCGCCTGCTCGACAGGTGCCTGAGTAGGAATTGCCGGTACAAGTTCACCTTTCAAAGCACAATGATACTAAACGGCAAAGTGGAGAAGCACAATCTCTCGCTCGTGGGTACTTGTGTGCAGCTGAAGGAAGTGGGTCGACTAGCAGTCGCAAGTGTTGCTGTGACCGCTGTTTTCGCACGCAATTGTTGCTATCATCGTTCTTCTCTTCAGGCATTTTTACGTTGTCACAGGATTTGTCGCACCTTCGCCAGTCTCGCACAACAATGGAATGCCTGCTTACATTTATTACTTTGCTCAACTTAAAGTGAAAAATTTCTATACACATTCTTTGAAGAGACATAAAGTTTTTATTAAATTCTACCAGAACTACGCTGGGCATCGACATCGACACCAAGCGCCGAAAGTAGACATTTAGGATTTAACAACTGTGTGAAATATAAATGGATGTGCCCTACAATGTAGTCACTAAATTTTCACGGAGTTGGGGGTATTCGTGTTGAGTAAAAACTCCGCTGGAGGGAAGTTGAAATAAGAAAAACCCTTTCAAAGCGTATGTAAACGCCTCTGAATAAGGAGTAGGAGACTAATAAGATTCTCACAGTACTGGACCTACTTTGTTTGGGAAATATAAATTTTTATATAGTATTATATATGTAATTTTATAGAATTTTTTTTAGGCATTACGGCCCGAAGAAGGCTGAAAATTGAGGAATGAAGCAAGCAGAGGCGAAGAAACGCCGAAACAAGTACATATGGCTTGAATAGATGTCTGAAATAGAATTGTTTGAAGTCTAGCTTAAAAGTCATCTGAATTAAATTTATTTAAAAGTTGTCAATAAACTACATGGAAGATAATGCAACTTCAAGTTGGAAATATATTAATACTTATTATATGTTTCATAATTTAAAATCAATTTTTTTATGTTGAATAAAAATATATATCATCAACCAAGCGCCGGTCTCGCACCACGTTTACTCCTGTGAATACGCGCATCTTCAGAGACGCCGTACCGTGTGCACCGAATGCGATATTGCTGCTGTGGATCAATATATCGAAGGAGACCCGATTCAATTCATCCGTCATCGTGTGCAACAATTGGAAATTCATGGAAGGTTTTACGTGTCCTCCAAGATCGTGCGATTTAGCACCCTGAACTATGTGACGGCCACTTGCCCGAAATCATTTCGAAAACATGATCGGAAGCCCTTATATATATAATACCTATATATAATTGGCGCTTTGTAACCGCTGAAGAGATTTTCGGCCGAGCTCCTCCTCCAATTTGTGGTTTTGCGTGTTGAAGTTTTTCCAACAAATGAAGGGACCTACAGTTTATACTAAGCCGCCTCCGAACGGCTGATGGTTTTTTTACGAGGAGCCGTTATTTCATGTCCACAATACACTCGGAGGGGTGGACATTCCCTGCCTAGGAGCGACCACAATTAGAAAATTTAACTTAATTTTTTATTTAAATTAGTTTTCCATAACTTTTGGATGTTGGTGGCACCGGGATTTGAACCCGAGCCTTCCGAATGTCAGTACGCAATGCTAACTACTCGGCTACCGCGGAAGCCCTTAGCTTTATAATAAAGCTGAATTCTAAAAAATACACTCTTTTATGCTACAGTCGTCTAATCTGGCTGGTCTCGGTATATAAATATATATCTCAAAAATAAAGAGACTAGCATTCGTTTAAACAGTCTGACGGACAGATCGTTTTGCTTGGGTAAACTCAGCTTCTCATTCCTATTTTATCGATATACATTCTTTTTTAGTCCATCTCTTCTTCTTCTGCTACTTATGTACATATGTATACTTCGGGTCATTTCATGCTCAAGAAATTTTTAAAAATCTGTTGTATGAAAAACTGAACCATTTCCACAAAGACCTTGTTATTATTTTAAAATTTAATTAATTTCAACTAATTTTTCGACTTTTAATTTTCTGGGTATTTTAAAAAAAATTTTGAAAGTTTCTTTTTCTTGAATTTCTTCTATTTACAAACTTTTGAAAATGTTAACCGCAAGCTCAGTTGAGTTCTGTCCTCCTCTTAACTTGGGAACAAGTCTTGTGAATTTATTATCTTTAGGAATAGTCGGGGTGTAATGGGGTGTAGTCTGTTACAGTTGCGAGGCTATACTCAATTCCTACTTTTGCGTCCACGTCGCGCACCTTGGAAAACTGAGGAACCCTTGCGTAAGGGTCACGGCTAGTGAGAGAGGAAGCTTCAGTGGATCCACTTCGACTTATCCGGTTTAAGGGTCCGCTAAGGTCTAATTGCAGCGTCTATTCACAAGAGGTGCGGCTTCGAGCGGGCATCGGTCTTGAAGCAAGCGGCTCGCTATATAAATGTGTAAAAACTTTAAACTTACACGCCTAGTTAACGCTGGGTTTTGGACCCGCCACGTAGAAAAAAGCTGCAATGAAAAGATTAACAACGCCTCGAATGAGATACCCCATTTCTGTTGAGGGCATGCACCTGGAATGTCCGGTCCCTTATTTGGGAAGATGCCGCTGCCCAGTTGGTTGATGTCCTCGTATCAATAAAGGCTGACATCACCACCATCCAGAAGTGCGGTGGAGGGGACAAGGACGAAAGCGAGTAGGTTCTTGTGACATTTACTACAGCAGCCATATAAAGAGCGCAAATTTGGTGTCGGATTTGTGGTGGAAGAGAGACTCCGTCGTCGTGTACTGGCATTCACCCTGGTGGATGAGTGTCTCGCCACAATCCGCATCAAAGCGACATTTTTCAACATATTGTTGATTTGCGCCTACGCCCAGTCGGGCGAGAAGGACGATTTGATCAAAGATGCCTTTTATGAGCGCCTCGAGCATACTTATGAGCGCTGCCCCCGACACTATGTGAAAATCGTGCTTGGCGGTTTTTATGCCAGGGTGGGCAAAGAAGGCATCTTTGGTGCGACAGTTGGAAAATTCAGCCTCCACAAACGAAATATCTTCTATGGGTTGAGGCTGATCGACTTCGCCGGGCGAGATGCGTGAGTATGAAGAGCTTGAGAAGCTGGCCGACATGGGTAATGCTCGAAAATTCTATGAGAAGATACGACGACTTACAGAAGGTTTCAAGACCGGAGTAGACTCCTGTAGGACACAAAGATGTTATCTAGCCACCGATGCCCAGAGCATATTAAATTTATGGAGGGAACACTTCTCCAGCCTGCTGAATAGCAGTGAAAACGGAGTAACCAGAGCTAGTGAACCCGTACCCCCAATCTATGGCGATGGAAAAGACGTTCCATTACCAGACCATGAAGAAGTTCGAATAGTAATCGCCCGCTTAAAAAACAGCAAAGCGGCTGGAGCTGACGACCTACCGGCAGAACTATTTATACATGGCGGCGAAGAGCTGAAAAGGTGCATTTAACAGCTACTTTGCAGAATATGGTCGGACAAAAGCATGCCTGACGATTGGAATTTAAGTGTGCTCTGCCCAATCCATAAAAAAGGGAATCCCACATTCTGCGTCAATTATCGTGAGATAAGCCTCCTTAATATCGCCTATAAGGTCCTGTCGAGCGTATTGTGTGAAAAACTAAAGCCCACCGTCAACAAACTGATTGGACCTTATCAGTGAGGCTTTAGACTTGGTAAGTCAACCATTTACCAGATATTCACAATGCGCCAAATCTTGGAAAAGACCTGTGAAAAGAGGATCGACACTCACCACCTCTACGTCGATTTTAAAGACGCTTTCGACGGCACGAAAAGGAGCTGCCTTTACGCCACTATGTCTGAATTTGGTATCCCCGCAAAACTTATACAGCTTTGTATACTGCCGTTAAACAACACTAAAAGCTCCATCAGGGTCGGGAAGGACCTCTCCGAGCCGTTCGATACCAAACAAGGTTTCAGACAGCCGTGCCGTGAGTCCTGAGTCCGGAGTCAGACTTGATAAAGAAGCAAAGCGAATGGGTCTGATAGTGAACGTGGGTAAGACGAAATATCTCCCGTTATCACACAAACATTCATCGCATTTCGTCTATCTAGGGATCAGCATTAACACCAATAACAACGACAGCCTTGAAATCCAACGCAGAATCACTCTTGCCAACAATTGCTACTTTGGACTAAGTAGGCAATTGAAAAGTAAAGTCCTCTCCCGACGAACGAAAACCAAACTCTACAAGTCCCTCGTCGTTCCCGTCCTGCTATATGGTGCGGAAGCTTGGACGATGGCAACATCTGATGAGTCGGCGTTAGGAGTTTTCGAGAGAAAAGTTTTGCGCAAGATTTATGGTCCTCTACGAGTTGGCAACGGCGAGTATCAGACGTTGGAATGATGAGCTGTACGAGTTATACTACGCTGGCTATGCCGGATGGATACGAATAGTCCAGCTCTGAAAGTTTTCGATGCAGTACCTGCCGATGGAAGCAGAGGAATATGAAGACCTCCACTCCGTTGGAAGTACCAGGTAGAGAGGGACCTGCGTGTACTCGGTATCTCCAATTGGCGCCATACAGCAAAAAGAAGAAACGAATGGGGCAATGCTGTTAACTCTGTTATAATCGCGTAAGCGTGCAAAAGAAAATTAATTTAAATAAAAAGTTAACTTTTGAAATTGGGGTAGCCTCTCGGCAGAGAACCTCAACCCCTCCGAGTGTATTTCTAACATGAAATAAAAAAAAGCTCCTCAGAAAAAACATCAGCTGATCGGAGGCGACTTAGTATAAACTGTAGGCCTCTTCATTTGTTAGATGAACATTAAGACGCATACCGCGAGCTAGGAGATGAGCTCGGCTAAAAATCTCTTCAGCGGTTACAAAGTGCAAATTATATACATAATTATATACAAAAAAAGTTGTAGAATGTCAAAAAACTTACGTTTTATCACTGATCTCTTCTTTCTGATTCGAAGTTGGACTAAGCATGGATCATTACTGAGAGAACCCAATTAGTTTAAAGCTAAGCGTCAGCCTAAAATTATCAGTTCCAATTCGATCCTGCAAACCTGCGATATTTACATGTGAACCCAAGGGGGGGTGGTAGCATCACATCCATTGTATATACCTATGAAAGTACAGAGTTTCAGCTCAGATCGGCCTAACACCGAATAATTAACAAAATTAAATTCGTTTTGTCAAAATTGTGAAAGTTCATAAAAATGCACAAAACTCTGCCGCAGCAACTTTGCATTGTTGAATTCGGCTTGGAACATGTCCATCGGTTTTTTTTTTTAACGGCACTATAGGGCTTTCCGATATGAAAAACCAAACTTTGCACCAGAAGAAGTGGCATCACAAATTGGAATTAGAATTACTCAATAAACTGTTCATTGATATGACACTTTTCCCTTATGTGCAAGTAATGCAAATTGCACTCGCCAAACAGAAAGAATTTGAAACGAGTACACATATTGTCGACACACGACGCTCAAACGACTTGACAGTATTGTGAGTCTTCTATCTCAACATTATGCGTGCATTTGCGTATTTTTTAAATTTGCACACCGCTTTGCATTCATATTTTTCACGTATTGTCCCTCAAACCTCAACCAACCGCATATCCTGTAGCACTTGGTCTTTTTGTCGCAGCAACTCATGTTGTCTACTTATTTCTCACTTGTTTTATATGCATCTTTTTCAATGCTTTCTTTTTTCTTTCACGTCTTGTCGGTTGCTGCGTGCTCAAGGACTTGTTTTGAGGCCGACCAGTGGGTCGTTTTTTTCTGGAGGACTGAGCATCTACAAACTAAGTAAAAATTGTGAATAAAAAAGCATTGGCTATTGCGGCTTTGCGAAGGAACAAATCAGCATAAGGCACTTGACGCGATGCCACTCAACTGCGGAAAGCCAAGCGAAAATACACGTAGACTGGGGTGCAAGCTAAAAGGAAGATATCTCAGAGCTGTCCTTATAAGCGCTGTAGTCTGCATTACTCCCCACACCACTGCTCAAAATATTCTTTAACAATCTCATGTCCTCTGTCTTGAACTGCTGAAAATTTTGAGTTTGTATGAATGTACGCAAAGATGCTCGCCACAGCACATAACTTGCCTGCTGGCTAATAGGTCGTGGGCACAGCAGCTACTATGGGTTTCGCATGAGACGTGCTTTTGGCTTGATATTCTCTTTCCGTGTTTCTGTGAGCAGTCTGAAGGGAAGCAAAGATAATCGTGGTTTAACTGCGTTTCTATCCACCTTCCGCCGCCCCATTCCATACACGACGAGTTCTTTAATTCTGCAACGACTATTCAGTCGCATAATTGTGGTACTTGTGTGTTGCGTTTTGAGTGTTGTTGATTGTTTCGTTTCGTTTCGTCTTTATTATTATTATTTCAGCGCGTTTGTTGCCTTAAGTAGCCCGCAACGGAAGCTGAGACAAGACGCCGGAAGTGGACTTACAACAGACGTATGCCAAACAAAGCCACTGCAATCTTAGTATCATCAACAAGTGTACTGTACTATGTATTGCAGTATGTAGACGTTTATAAAAGTGAATAGGGAGTAGTTGATGCGGATAAGCGTTAAGCTGGCTAAACTCTCACAATAAGCCAAAGTCACCTATCCGCCGTAGTCATTCTACTTGTTTGGGTTTCCTTTAATCTTACACTTACCTTATTCCTTTCGCAGCTGATGACACCTTTCAGTGGCCGCTGCATTCAACGCTGCTGAGCCGATTTTTTCATCCTTAATTCTTAAATAGTTTTTGATGCGACAAGAAAAAGAGCGGAGTATAAGCAAGAGATTAAACAACACCTGCTACGGACAGGTAAAAGTTTGCACTGATTGGAGACATTGTGTGTGGTAAACATAACTGGGTCATATCAAATTAAACTGTACACGTACAATATCATTGCTTAATGTGCTTAAGAGTGTGGAAAAAGTAGCGAATTCGAATTTTAAAGTTTTGAAAACCTGAATACAACTTTTAGGCAGTTTTCATGTTCTATTTTGGGATTTTTCATGTGATCGTCAACAAAAGCAGAATATCTAATCCGAGGCGTGCTATGCACTTCAGTAAATCTTAACCCAATATGTTGGAGTGGCTATACGCCATAACGTCCACTATTTTACAATTTTCTCACTGCAATTTTCCGATGTACTCGAGTGTTGGAACGGTTTCCGATTATTTTTAGAGGTAATTTCTGAATTTACTGAATCTGCCTGAAAGCGCGTTACCTCTGCAAACTCTGAGCCTTTTTCGACCTATGGCCCTCTCCTTAGAAGACAGAAAATAATTTCTCGATGAGTTGCTTCCCTCAGGCTTATCAGTTGGATACTAAGTTAGTTATGTATGTTTACAATACCAATGTACGTTGGTGCGACCCTTATTACACTTAGAATTATACACCGGAACCTCTGTATTTTCTCAATATTAATTGCATAAGTCATGTCCCTGAGATAAAACCATACATCCAAATTGGCTTTATATCTTCGTTGTATTGTATTTGTCTTTTTCAAGAAACCGTTTTATCTAAGCGTACATATATCGCGATATGTTGCATCATTTGCTTGGCGAATATTTATACCATTTAATCTAAATAAGGGGATCTTTGTGGGCGTAAAAAAAGCTCACACTTTTGCTCATTGACTTTAATTTTCCAGCTTTCCAGTGATTATTCAATAAGAAGTAAGTGGTCTCAAATCGTTCTTAACACTTTTCCAGGACATTTCATCCACGAAAGTGGATGTTTGTATTTTTTGGTTTACTGGGATGTCCGCAGTGTATATAATTTATAATGTAGGTTCACGGACGCTATATTTACACCAGCTTAAAAATGACTAATAAATTCCGATTGTTTTAGGGTAAACCGCCCGTTAGAGAGGTTTGATTGAAATATATTGTAGAATAGTATAGGCAAAGCTTTATAAATTTTGTGTAATAGTCCTTTATGGAAAACTTCATTGTTTTAATTGAATTTTAGTAAATATAAAGCTTTTAGCTTAGATCAGCTTGCGCAACACTTTTTCTTTAGGGTGTTGAAGACTTCAATAAGTATATCATTTTCCCTCGCGGTCAATAATCCACTGAAATCTTGTTTTGACAAGAATTTCGGTAAATACTTTTTTATTCTACTAATGTGTCTGATTTTACAGGTTCAGAAATATTATATTATTTCGCAAACGGTGTATGCAATACAATAATAATTTATTGTAAGTTTACGTGTAAAAAGTGAGATTATCCTGTTGGATTGCGGGCGTTCATAGTGAAAAATTAAATCCGTAGATTATTTTTTTCTTTTTTCTTTTGAATAAGATAGATTTTATTGTTTTTTCAGGCAAAGTTATTCGCTTGACCTTGAACGACTTATAAACGATTTGCAGTGTATTTTAAATAAACGTCTTACTGTTGTTTTTTCTTTTAAGTAAAAGCTCTCAGATAATATGCCTTGTTCACATCTTTTCTTAACAGGAAGCTTAAAAATCTTCACGGAACTTTCCGCCTAGCAGACAATGACTGAGAAGATTTAGGATTTTAGAAATAAAAATTTCTTTTTGATTGAGTTTTGTTAATTTGAGGGACGCAAAGTAAAAAAGAAAAAAGGGTAGTTATTTCTGACTGGGCCTCGCCCAGCTGTAACTTTTTTTAACCTCATATTTTTCATTTTATGCCATTGGTCCTTACAAATATGCCTTTAAGGCTTATTAATATAGGGGAGGTGAGCGTGAACTTGGTCCTGTTTGATCGATTTAAAATTGACCGTACTTGTAACCCAAGAAATATGTGAACCAAACCTTCATGAAAATATTTTAATCCTTACTGGAGTTATCGAGTACACAAACCGACGTACGGAAAGACACACATTGCAAAACCGATTTGTAAGTCATTACATGAAGTTAGACACTCGGAAATATGTATGTGTAGAACGAGAACACCGTAGTGGAAATACGTGATCTTCTATTATTTATACAATATACACAAATGCGACCTCGGCAGTTTAACGAACGCTGCACCATTTTTAAAAAACGGACCAAAGTCAGAGTGAGCCGTTGACAAGAACACTTAAATAAGTATGTGAACAATTGTAATAAATTAAAATAAATCTCAAATAAAAGGAAATCCTACATGCATACGTATATTCATATTATTTTGTTTATTTTAAGCCATTAAATTCAACCTTTAATATTTTATATACATAGTAGGTCCCTCCACTTATTGGAAAACCGTTAATAGGCTCACCGCAAAATTAATGCAATAGCTCGGCTAAAATCCGTTCTTGATTTATAAAAGTTATATCCATATATTTTCCTATATCCAGATTTGTGCTTTCCGAAGCGACAAATGTATTACTAATTTACTTTTATATTTTTTTGCGTTAAAGATTATTTGATAAAAATGTTGGGTATTGATTTCAGGTAAAATTAAAACCATAGATTTAAAACTTTTTGAAAAAAATTATTTATTATTTATAGACAAAAAGATCTAAAATCAAACTTGATTAGTCCGGATGAGGAATTGATTGCTTGGTTATCAGTTTGTCTACTTACCTATTGGTGCTGCGAGGTCCTTTACTTACCCGATCATCTCAGTGTCTATTAGCAACATTAGTGCACGGAAAGAAGAATTGCCCCAAATTAGTATAGCATAACATTTTAATTTCTAAAACACAAGTCTTTACGATCACCCTAAAATAAAATATGGTTTCTTCAATTTGAAAGTAATGAAATCCTTGTGGGATTTATGAGATTATTTTTTGCTTATAACAGTGAATCATTCTTTTTAAGGCATTAACTATGTAAAATTCCTATTCAATACATACCCACAATATATGGTATATGGCATGCACATGTACACGTTTACATTGTAAGAGTGCATAACATTTTAAAATTTATTTGAGAAGCATTAAAAAATGTAGAGAAACGTGACCTCAGATGGCACAAAGTTACTTTTGGCTAGGAATCACTGTTAAACGACCGCCAGTGGAATACACAGGTAATTGAGCAGCTGTAACGCTGTGGCATTTGAAACCTCTAAATGCCAACCACGAACTGGTCTTTCATATTACACACAAACAAATATGTATCTTTAATCTATTCTTTAACGGCGCGAATGGGAAATCTAAATGAGCCTTATATTAAAATTAATCGATTTAGTGACAGTTTAAGGGCACATTATGAAAGCTATTCCTCATTTTTTATGGCATATGCTTTCCATTTTTATATTGCAATGTAAATGCCAAACATAACAGAAGAAGACTTCTATAACAGCTGAGATTTTAATTGTCGAACCTCTCATAAGGAATAAGAGCGTTAAGATGACTTAACCGCGCTGCTCAGCAATGTATAGTTTTATTGGATTCTTAGTGCACCTCTTATAGTTCAGGTATTTTATTAAAAAAAATTCTTATAGTTCTGGTATATATAAAAAGACATGGGTTAAGTGAAAAAAGGACATAACTTCTGTTATTTCGTCAAATAAGCTGATGTACCCACAACTGCTTAACTGTTTCTCACGAGATCACTTTCTCGAAATATGTCCAGCTCCCGGGAAGAAAGTGTTATACATCGTATTTAGGGAATAGCTATTGATTTGGATTCAAATACTATGTTACACCAGAATTTTTTAATTAATAAATCGTTAAATTTTGCTGCTTTTATTCATTTACCTTATACCTGTATTTGCACTGTCGATTAATAAAACGCAAGGCAGTTATGGAATGCATATGCAAATGTTATTTATTTATATTTTAAATAAAACCCTGCAAATTGTAAGAAGAAAGTGCAATTTGTAATCAACCGATAACCACTGGATAGCAGTGCGTACTGACATCCAAAAATGATAGAAATTTAATTAAAATAAAAAAATTAAGTTAATTTTAATTACATTGTACAAAAAAATCTAGTAAATAAGAATGTTCTAAATAATTAATTTTTTTTTAAAAGCGGAAAGAAAAAAGTTTCGACTGACTACGATAATGAGTGGAAAATTGTGTAAAATATAATAATCCAACTGCGACAGGGCTATATGGTGGATGCATCAACAGTTCCCAGCCATGCTCTCTCAGCCTTTGGTGAGTGACCAAAGATGTGTGTGGTCTAGCATTGTTCTGGTGGAATATGACACTTTTACGATTGACCAAGAGGTCGTATATGATTATGAACGGTAGATTTTGGTATAGTTAACTTTTTTCCAATCTTACGCTCAGTTATATGACGATCTGATTCGATTAAAGCCATCATCAACTTCACTTGGCCGACCTGAACGTGGCTTATCTTTGAGCGAAAACTCTTCCGAACGGAATTTGACAAACCAACTTCGACACTTCACCAATTCGTGAAATTTTATATTTTTATTTCAAAAATATTTTCTCTTTATCCTGTTTATTCTTTTGTTGTTAAATAAATTGAGGTCGAATAAAGAGTTAACTCCCGAAGAAGCCGCCAGACAAAAATACATATGCAAAGCTAAATTCATTTACATTTGAAAACCGCAGAATTAATATATGTTTTCATATAATTTGTGTGTCTGCACAGCATTGCACAGGGATCCATTGCTGGTTGCTACTCAAAAACTGACAGCCGACAGAAAACCACAACGACAATACGAAATGTAATATATTGGAATGAGTTTGTGCAGATGACTGAATAAATTTAAATAGTTTTGATTGCTAGTGTTCCCAAGCCTGCAATGTTCACGAAGAATATATTAGTTTAAATAATGGAATTTTTGTTAGCACACATTATGTTTAAATTTCGCATTAGTTTTGTACTTCAAGTTAAAGAATATTAGACTACTGAGAGTCAAATTCAGTTTCATGCGTACTTAACCTATGTTTACTTTCATAAATAAGCACAAAATATTCCCATACTCACGACTTCATCAACCCATCTGCTTTATCTGACACACTACGCTTCAACCTATAATTCATTCAGCAACGCACAATATTTCAATTTACATTACTAAGCAGTAACTCCCGGCCGTTTCCTGGACACTGAAATTGTGTTTGATTTTAACCACAATTACTGACCAAAGCCTGCAGCCACCACAGGCTGTTGGGAAATCTATTTTACTTCTTATTGTTTCGTTTCCTCTGTTTAATACAAACACCCAACTGCAATCCGTTTCCTTTTGCATTTGCTCTGCTGTCTCAGCTGTTGGTTGCACATTTTAGCTCTACACAAATTTGGTTAACATTGTTTTATTTGATTTGAGCCGCTTCGTAATCGCAAAAAAAATCGTTTCCTTGTTTATTTTAAATTTGCCATTTACATACACATATGTTATGTATGTAAATAGGATAAAAACTCGGTCCAACCTGTCAATTCCCTTCAGTATCCGATTTCTGCAGCGGGAGAGAGTTAACACCGATATTGTTTCAAATCCTTAATAATTGCAGATAAAATAATAAAACCATAACATCCAAGGTGACGCTAAATATTGATAAAGTCGTAAGTCCATCTAGTAAAAAGCAATTCATTATATGTGCAATAGACGGCTATATTGATCCGTGCGAATGCAAATTACTCTACGTTACAAAGATGATATTTTGTACTAAAAAGATGTCAGGAAAAGTGTTAATCACTTAAACCAATAGTGTTTGAGAGCATCTCAAAGATGGACGCCAGCAAAGAGAAAATACGCTATATTCTAAATTTATCTTCGAAAACCCAAGTTAGACAGCTGAAAGTGTGCACAATTTTGGTTTCGTCGATTTCATCCCAGTAATTTTAATGTAAAAGATGTCCACGGTGTGGAAGGCCAATTGTCAGAAGATGTCGATAAAATAATGGAAATCGTCGAGCGTGACCATCATGCGAGAACTATTTCAATTGGCCACGAGCTAAATATTGTACAAAAAACAGTTTAGAACCACTTGAAAAAGACTAGACACTCGCAGAACCTCAATATACTGGGGCCACATGAGTTAAGGAGACTTAATTTCCAATTGCGAATCGCTAGTGAATTGTACAAAAATCTACCCATTTCAGAAGCGGATGTTGAGTGCTGATGAAAAGTGGATCACTCACAGCAACGTGAAATAAAAACTGTCGTGACCGAAGTCAGACAACAGGCACAAACGATCTTCAGGCTAGGTTTGATGGACAGACGGTTTTGTTGTACCTATGTATGGGTTCAAATCCCGGTTCCACCAACATCCAAAAGTTATGGAAAATTAATTTAAATAAAAAATTGAGTTAAATTTTCTAATTAAGTTAAGACCCAAAACCACAAATTGGAGGAAGAGCTCGGCCGAAAATCGCTTTAGCGGTTACAAAGCGCCAATTATATATATATATATATGGTAGGATTAGCAAGGAATTGGCCACTATGAGCTGTTCTCCTACGCCCAAACTCTTGATTCTGTACTTGTACTGTCAACAATTGAACCGTCTGAAGGAAGCCATCGCCCAGAAGCGATCAGCTTTGACCAGCCGGAGGAGAATTGTGTTTCATCAAAACAATGTCAGAACACACATATCTATAGTGACTCGAGAGCTTAACCATATATAATATAGTGAAGAATTGGCCTCAAGAGAAGCCTGTGAAAATCAATTGTCCCAATATTTTTCCTATGAGGGAAGCATAATGGCATTATCTTCAAAATGGAGATAGATATTTACCAATACATATGCGCTTCTTAAATTTTAAGAGAATTTTACTGGCTTGAAAATTAAACTCTAATCGGTTTATCTATAAGTTCCTTTATTAGAAGTTTCAACGGTAGAAAATTGGAAAGTGGAATGATGGAAAGTTCATACATACATATATTAATGGATTTACCTAGATCTCCTTGTCGTTGGATCTTTCATAACCATAGCCTCTGATATTTCACCAAACCTGCTGAAGTAGTCCCGTAAACTTTCTAAAAGTAGAAGAATAAAATGAAAATCATTAAAGCTTACAATATGGCATAGTTATTTATTATTGAATTTGTCAAATGGTTACGCAAGGTCAGCATAACGGAATACAAATCCAATTTTTTATATAATAATCCAAGTATGGATTCGGAAAAATTCTTCGTCGGTATACTTATGAGGTAGCCCTCCTGCTTTAAACGAACCGTTTATGCTGTAAAGGGATACAATCAGCCACCACATTTATCAAGTGAAACAATTTCGCAGATTTCTAGCCAAATTTATCCAACGCAGCAGCCCTGCTTATCCGTCTGCCATGATAG
This sequence comes from Ceratitis rosa, assembly GCA_037013455.1. NCBI lineage: Eukaryota > Metazoa > Arthropoda > Insecta > Diptera > Tephritidae > Ceratitis > Ceratitis rosa. Next base: position 1,938,309 of record JAWMAG010000012.1, read on the forward strand.
CGAGTGAAGTGGCCTCGTATCAAATGCCACTCAGTGGCTTCCTCATTCATTCATTCATTCTGCTGGCTTGTTATTCATTCACACCATCAGCACGCATCCCTCCTCCTATCTAACTGACTCTTCACATACAAATGTCTCATAAATCTAAAATACCATAAAAATTCAATAAAAGCAAATAAAATGCGCAACTGTCGCACAAAGACTACTACAGCTTGCAACCAAAGCATACAACCACGCACACGCATACACACACACATGCGTATATTGCATTTATATTGGGCAGCCGCCACCAGTTGCTGCAAATCTGACTCTGCCATCGGCATTGTGCCACAGTTGCATTTCCGTTGATGTTTTTGTTTTTTTTTTTGTTGTTGTCGCTATTCTTTATTTCCACCAAAGTCATTTGAGAACGCAACACGCTTAATTATATACAATAAAAACACAAAATTTGTCTGTTTATGACTGTTTAGGCTCATAAATTTTGTCCAACAAGCAGCAGCTGAGCTCTGCCTGCCAAATAAAGCATCTGTTGCAACAACATAAGCAATAAAAAATACCAGCGACAACAATAGAAAACGTTTAACAACTATATCAGCCACAAACAACATGCCTCACATACATATAGGTATAAAAAAATCTTTCCCTCAAAAATAGCAGTGAAACATTTACAAATACATCATGCTTATTCGGGATATTTTTGTCAAACTATTCCGCTGTGTGGTGATTTATTTAGTCCTTTAAAGTGCAGCCTAGCAAAATTTCAACAAATTCGTATTGACTGAATTATTAAAGCCGATTCTTATTTGAAGATATTTATCCTTACAAAGCGAAACTTATCCAGAACAACATCACGCACTTTGATTAATAGCCTATTTCCACCGAGCACTTAAATGCATTTAAGGCTTCTGTTAAGTGAATGAAATGTCAAACGTTTCCACCGAGAGTGAGTTAACTCAAACAGTTGATTTTTGTTTACATTTCCAGTTTGCAAAATTTGTCACTACTATAGAAATCATGAATTCAAGCGACCGCATTCATTTTATTTGGCTATTTATGGAATATTATGATTTGCAAGTGCTTGTTTGTTTCCTTATATTATTTATTTTGTTCAATCAGCTGATAGCTGCCAGAGCCACACATATTTTTATGTTGAGGGGTTCGTTTGCGATTCCGCAATTGTTTTTTTTTCTTTCTTATTCTATTTTTTTGAAAGAGGAGAATCATTATTATCTCCAATTACATAATATATGCATTTATGTTAAAACTAATGCAAAAAAGTGATTTTTGCAGAAAAAATTACACCATGTAATTAAATCCGAAAATACACGACTCTGACAAGAAATACACCGAAACTCCGAAATGTTTACATTAGTAGTGACAGCAACGACTGTTAATATAACATTTTCTGTTAAATTACCGAAAGTGAGTTAACTCACTTTGAAAACTGAGTTAGCACACTTTTATACAACAACAAACACATGGGAATTCACGCATTTAAATGCGATGTTTAAATGCATTTAAGTTAAAATACATTTAACGTCCGGTGGAAATAGGCTATACGGCTCACAATTATCTGAGCTCTGAGCGCGAAATTGTAATGTTTTCACGGCCACCAGACAAAATGTCAATACCTGCGAACGTAATGAAAAAGCATATGCACCGCCTGATGATGGAGTATAATCTGATGACGCAGCTATCCTACCAGTATCATTAAAAACACACGAGAAGCGGTTTTGTGTAGTCAAATTAATAGACTGTAAAATAAAAATTGTTACAAAAAAGCGAGTACAAAAAACTACGCAACTAATTTATAACGCAGAATTTACGAGATTTATACTAACAACTAAGAAGTCAGACTCCAGGCTGATAACAGAGCTGTTATAGCGTAAAATTTCTGAAAATTCATCCTGGTTAAAGATTAGGAGTTTGAGTGCCCGACGGCTCTGCAGGCAGGTGGTGATTTCACTGTCACAGTTCTTCAAGCTAGAGACACATCAGGAAGTGTAGTCACATTAAGTGCATCTGGTAACACTATGGATAAATTATCATTTATACGAGACTCTGTAAAAAGTCCACCAACGCCACCTAATCTATCCTTCGAAGGTGTTATTATTTAATTTTTTCTGTTACATTTTAATCATATTTACTGCAAAAGAAAACGCGGGTCTTCAAGTTTTTAATTTAATTAAAGTGGTATAACGTAAAATAAAATTATACATATCGCAATAATGACCTTATGCTTTAGTGAAGCCTCTAAACTCGATTCTTGGCAAGCATTCCCGAAAAAATCAGAAGAGAAACCTATTACAAAAATAGGCCAAAGTCACCATAAAGGAGGTGGTTGGACAGAGAGAAAGTTTGCATATCGAAGCTGCATATCTGATTTCTTTTCAAATGCTATAAAGCAATCATTTGAGTACCGCGAAATAGCATAAATTTGATAAAAATTGCCTTGATTCAAAGCGAATAGCGGTCAATTGCCTTATTTTTAGAACTTTCTCAAGTAAGTAAAACTTTCGTTAAGGACAAAGAAAGAAAACAAAAACAATAGAAGAAGCTCAAAGGTCCGTACGCTAAGTCCTGAGTCTACTCAGTAGCTTGAAACATTTGGTGGTTATAGATCTACAGGATAACAGAACTGTTTTTGATACATACATATACATAAAAAGGATATGCTTGTTTCAAATTAATTTATGTTTCTGGGTTGATGCTTGCAACAAAACAGTGTGCTATTCGAGTGGATTTAGGTTGTTGAATAAATATGATATTAATATCGCTTTAGATACTCTCGCTTTCACGAGAGATGAAAAAACGCCAACAGCGCAAAGGCCACAATTTCCTCACATAAACAAGTTGACTGGACTCACCGCAAATAAGTATTTTTCATCAAATGATTTTCAAATATAAATTTCCCCAACATCATTTGCCATAAGCAGCTAACCATGAACAACGGCTGGCCAAAAATATTCCCAGCAAGACATTCACACCTTTGTTTCTTGGCTAAAAAACCACCACCAGCTCTTTCCCAGCTTGTCGTGATTTGGAAGTATTGGTTTTCGTTGAATAATATACCTATATAATATGCACCAACTTTTTCAAATTCTCCATAGAGTTCCGAGGAAAACGAAAAAAAATTCGTGTTTTTCAAAATGCAAGCTTACGATATTTTCCTAGAAGACTACATGTTTCATATCACTCATATATGAGGTGTGTTCAAAAGATAACAAGATTTTTTAAATTTGGCGTTCTTGGGAGAGTCAAAAATTGTTTTTATTACGTTGTTAGTCATGCCCCTACGATAAAATGTTTAGCTGTTTCCATTGCTGATTTTGTTTGTGATAGATACCACAGTCAGAGCTGATTTATGAGCTGGGGGATTCTAGTTTATTAACAGAAGTGGATCAAGCAATTTGTATCAAACTTTGCGTAAAAGCGAAAAAAGTCAGATGCTAACAAAGATTATTGGGAGTCTAATATGAGTAAGACAATAATTTACGAGTGGTGTAAGCAATTCCAAAAAGACTCTGGAAGCCCCAGGACATCAACTCCCGATAAAAACGTCGAAAAGTATTGTACATAAAATAATGGTTATGAACAATCGCCGAATCACAATTAAAGAAGTCGCTGGTAGTGTTGGCATTTCGATTGGACGATGTCATAACAGTTTCTCTAATGTAGCTTAAATGCATTTAAACATCGCATTTAAATGCGTGGATTCCCATGTGTTTGTTGTTGCACTCACTTTTCAAAGTGAGCTAACTCACTTTCGGTAATGTTACTTAACAGTCGATGCTGTCTCTATACGTACTAATGTGATCATTTCGGAAGTTTCGTTATATTTCTTGCCAGAGTCGTGTACTTTCGGATGAAGTTTTTTCTGCAAAAATTCTTTTTTTGCATTAGTTTTAACATAAATGCTTATATTAAGTAATTGGCGAAGAGAATGCTTCGCATATTTCAAACCGAAACAATAAGAAACAAACAAAAAGAAATTGTAGAATTGTAAATGATCCCCTCAACATAAAAATATGCGCGACTGGGGCAGCTATCAGCTGATTGCGCAAAATAAATAATAATAAACAAACAAACAAAAGTGATAATGGAAACATGAATAAAAGCACTTTCGTTTCAGCAACGTTTGTCCGTGCAGCAAGAATCTGCACATGAAAATCATAAGATTGCATAAATAGCCAAATAAAATGAATGCGGTCTCTTGAATTCATGATTTTAATACTTGTGACAAATTTTGCAAACTGCAAATGTAAACAAAAATCAGCTGTTTGGATGATGGAAACGTTTGACATTTCATTCACTTAACAGAGGCCGAAAATTATATATACGATATATAGATATACCTATATGTATTTTATGTATATAGGATATGACATCGAAACTGGACTTGATACAAATGTTTTAATCCATCCCTTAAAATTCCAATTAAAACAAATTAACGTCTTACCATACTTCAAGAGCAGTAATTAGCAATAGTACTTTCCAAACAAGCAAGAGTTCAAAATTCTCGGTATTCTTTTAACACACCTCGTATACATACAAATATTATAATCGTACTGCAGAAGTGAAATGTTTGCTATTTAAGTTTTGTGGTCTCCCGCCTTTGCTGATGCAAAGTAGGTACTTTACTTTTTTCATCTTCCACTTTAGCTTAAGTTTTTCTGCTTTGGTTTCGGTTTTCTGATCAGCAGGGCAGTTTTCCGGCTGGAGGGGGTGGATGCTTACACACTTCCACCTTATCTGCTGCTACATTGTCCCAATTATTTTCTATTGTGCGCACATTTGCGAGTCCATGTTGCTTTTGTTTCTACCGAGGCTGCCTTGCCACACTTTTCAAGTTGATTGGCGTCAGCGGGCGGTAGTTCAGCCCCATAGCAAGTTTCTTTTGTTAAATATTTTTCGTACGACTATGAGAATGCTTCAAACTTTGTCAAGTCGTGAGTCTGTGTATTTTTGTGCACGTGTGTATGTGTTTGTATGCGTGTCAGCAGATTTGTGGCCTAAACGAGACCTCTGTCAAAAGTTGGTCGAAACTTGAATGAAAAATGGAAAATGGTTGGCATTCCCTCTTTTTACCTGACGCATTGCTCCCGTTTTGTTGTTGTTGTTGTTACTTGTGTACTACCTAAATTTTCGTTTCCCTTGCGTTTGAGTTCTTATGTATGTGTGTGCGTGTGTGATTGAATGTGTGTTTTGTGGTACAATTGATTGAAATCCTTTCGGTTTCTTTTCTTCCAAAAAAATTTCTTTTCAAAACAATGAAATGGAAGATTTTCTAGAAACAAAATTAAAAAAGTAAAACTCTTTCTAAATTTATGGACGGCCTTGTATTTATATATAAATTTAGGGCTGTTTATCGTCCTGTACACCTACATATAATATAATATATTATATAAGCCATTAATATATGTATATACAAATATATATATTATCTTCATATCCTAATCCCTATGCAGCACAACTAGGGATTTGGGGCCACATCCAGCGAAGTTCCAAAAAAAAATTGTTTACTTAGTCCCCTTCAAGTATTGGAACTCAAACGATTTATACAGGGATGTGAATGTTTGTGCTTCGAGTTAGCATGTCGCAACAATAAAAAACAGTTATAAACTTTTCGAAACACATAACCAGCAATAACAACGATATGCAAACACCTTTATGTACGTGCATACATACAAAGATTCATTCAATTGTAATTGCTGCATTTGTGTTAAACGCACGCACTTACATATATACATATAGGTATATATAGGTATATTAGGTACATAAATATCCTGCAAGCAAGCCGACTGGCTCCAGATACTGCTGTATTCGAATTAATGGCTCGGTTGTGCTGACGGCAAGTTTACGAAATTAATCCATCTGGTGCTTTGTTTTGGTGAATCGAGTTATTCGAAAATGCCTTCATAATTATATTACAGTTACTTATTGGCAATGCGTTAATTGACATCGTAAATAATTGTTTACCGTGAATGCTATGCGATTCGCTTAAATATATCTATACGAGTATTTTAAATTGTGCTACGAACGAAACGAAAGGTTTCATGTACATCTTAACTAAAGACAATAGAAATTTCACATTTCATGGGCATTACGACTGAATTGAAGGTAATAGAAGCTATTGATCACAATACTAACATAATGTTTGGATTTTTAATAAATACGTAGCAAAAACCTTCGCTTAAAATTCTAGTGTACGATTCCACAGCAATTTTCAGATGGGAAACCAATACATCGAGCTGTGTATCTAGCATTTTTGGCGCTATGTGGTGTAATTCGAAATTCGAACTTATAAAACGCGAAATACAGATCACTAAAGCCATTTATTTCAAAATTAATGGATTAGGGTGTTTCAATATTTCTTCTTGCATGTTATACTGTTGAAGGAATTCAGAGAACATTTCGGATGTCGTCGATTTCTTCGCTTTACTATAAATCTCTTTGCAGGTCACCTAATTAGGACCTATGAATTGTATTGGGCCTTTCTTTTTATATTGTTTAAAAGTGCAGTTTGTCTGTTTGCGCTCCTTAAAAACACATTTCTAATCTTTTACTGCAGTCCCGTTGATATATTGCCTATATCTCACCATCCGACTGTCCCGAACATTGCCCGTCTTTCTAACTATTGAATATAATTTAAGAATGCATACCCAAATGACGTTCTCTATACTGGTTTTTGTTTACAAACTCCAATGAAAAAACTATACATGTCTCGGTTGAGATACCCACGAATTGAGGGCATGCACCTGGAATGTCCGGTCCTTTAATTAGACAAAGACGAATGAGAGCAGGTTCTTGCCACATTTACTACAACGGCCATATAAAGGAACGTAAATTTGGCGCGGGACTTGTGGTGGGAGAGAGACTCCGTCGTCGAGTGATTTGCGCCCACGAAGGACATACTTACGAGCGCTGCCCCGACACGTTGTAACAATCGTACCTGGCGATTTTAATGACAGGGTGGACAACGAAAGTATCTTTGGTACAACTGTTGGAAAATTCAGTCTTCACAAAAAAGCATCCCCTATTGGGCTGAGGCTGATCGACTTCACCGGGGCCCGAAATATGGTTCTCTGTAGTACTAGACTACCAGCACAAAAAAATACATCAAGCTACTTTGCTGTCCCCTGATCGAAAAACACAAAACTAGATCGATCATGTTGTGACTTGACGTGCAAATACTCCGAGGACCCAACATCCGAGTCGATGATACCTTGTTGCAGCGAAGATACGCATACGCCTCTGTGTATCGAAGAACGTCCGTCTACAAACACAAGTAAAGTTCGACGTCGAAAGGCTGCAATTGCAACAGACTGCCGCACGGTTTTTTACTCGACTTGCATTCTCTGAGAGCAGTCATCAGCAACTCGGTATACGGGAACTGTGGGACGGCATTGCACACTCCCTACGTACAAGGGTAATGCTCGAAAATTCTATGAGAAGATACGACGACGTACAGAAGGTTTCAAGACCGGAGCAGACTCCTGTAGGACATAAAGAGATGATCCAGCCACCAGTACCCAGAGCATATTGAATTTATGGAGGGAACACTTCTCCACCCTGCTGAATAGCAGTGAAAACGGAGAAACCGGAGATAGTGAACACGAAACCCCAATCGATGACGATGGAAAAGACGTTCCATTACCTGACTATGAAGAAGTCCGAATAGCAATCGCCCGCTTAAAAAACAACAAAGAGGCTGGAGCGGACGGTCTACCGGCAGAACTATTCAAACATGGCGGTGAAGAGCTGCAAAGGTGTATACATCAGCCACTTTACAGAATATGGTCGGAGGAAAGCATGTATTGTGTGAAAGACTAAAGCCAACCATTTGACCTTATCAGTGTGGCTTTAGACCTGGTAAGTCAACCATTGACCATATATATTCACCTTGCGCCAAATCTTGGAAAAGACCCGTGAAAAGAGAATCGACACCCACCACCTCTTCGTCGATTTTAAAGCCGCCTTCGACAGCACGAATAGGAACTGCCTTTACGATGATATTGACATTATTGGTCTCAACAACCGCGCCGTGAGTTCTGCTTTCTCAAGACTGGGTAAGGAAGCGAAGGATATGGATCTGGTAGTGAACGAGGATCTCCTATCATCACACAAACAGTCATCGCATGGACGATGACTACATCTGATGAGTCAGCTTTAGGAGTTTTCGAGAGAAAAGTTTTGCGTAAGATTTACGGTCCTCTACGAGATGGCAACGGCGAATACCGCAGCCGATGGAACGATCAACTTTACTAGTTATACGACAACACTGACCTAGTTCAGCGAATCAAGAAACATCAGCAACGTTATAGTCCGGATCGATAAAAATACTCCAACTCTGAAAGTTTTCGATGCAGTATTCCGAGTATTCCATAAATCTTATACAAAACCTTCTCTCGAAAACTCCTAACCGACTAATCAAGTGCCGTCATTGGAAACGATAAGCGACTTGTAGAGTTTAGTCTTCGTTCGTAGAGAGAGGACTTTATTTCTCAATTGCCTACTTGATCCAAAGTACCACTTGTTGGCAAGAGTTATGACTCTCAAAAGTGACGTGAGAGCCGAGTCCCGAAAGCGGTGACTGTTTGTTTGATGACTGGAGATATTTCGTCTTGCCCTCATTCACTACCAGACTCATTCGCTTCGCTTCTTTATCTAGTCTGAAGAAAGCAGAACTCACGGCGCGGCTACCTAAAACCTCGTTTTGTATCGAACGGCTCGGAGAGGTTCTTCCCAATCCTGACGGAGCTTTTAGTGTTGCTTAAGGTCAGTTTACATGGCAGTATAGGTTTTGCGGGGATACCAAATTCAGACATGGCGGCGGTCAGGCAGCTCCTGAAGAACTGGAGGATTGCGGTCCTCTTTGTACGGGTATTTTCCAAGATTTGGCGCATGGTGAATATCTGGTCAATGGTTGACTTACCAGGTATAAAGTCACACTGATAAAGTCTAATCAGTTTGTTGAAGGTGGGCTTTAGACTTACACACAAAACGCTCTACGCTCGAAAGGAACTTATATGCAATATTGAGAAGGCTTATCCACGGTAATTGCCGCAGGCTGTGGGATCGCCATTTTTGTAGAAAGTGCAGAGCATACTTAGGTTCCGATCATCTTGCATGTTGCCATCCGACTATATTTTGCAAAAAAGGCGGTATGTATTCAAGATTACTCTTACTCTTAGTGAGGAATTTGTCATAAGTCATACGGTGACTGATAAAGTTGAAGGAAGGAAAACTGTATGATCATGAAAAAGTTGACTGACAATGTTTTGTGAATATTATCCAGAACTTTCTTGGAAACCAAATTTCAGAAATTTGTAAACAAGTAATAATGTCATGCAAGTACTTGGGTGCAATCCATATTTATAAAAATCTTACGTTTCGTTATAAAATCTTTCCGGCAAATCTCAGTATTGTGAGTGACGAACAAGATGAGAGGTGTAGTGTATGTTTTAAAGATTTTTACTAAAATATAAACAAATTATATCGTCCACTATCGTGATCTGATAATACAAAGAAATTTCCTGCTAAATCCCAAAAATGCAACACTGGGGTTCATCTCTCAACTGAGATCATTTTATCTATTTGCCAAGCATAAGCATAATAATATTTTGCAAAAATTACGAGAAGCCTTTTCTATTTAACTCTCGAAGTGGAAACATCACCATTTTATAAGCCAGTTCTGTCTAAAAGGAAAGTACACCATCACCTTTGATATACAGGACACGTGGAATGCTCAACTTGGCTCGCCACGGTCAACGGAGCCGACCTTTTCATCACCACCAGCTCAATATAGCGCTTCAGAATCCATAATTTTGCAATATTTTCTCCATCTACCACGTGTGAAAGTGGTCATACACCCCTCCATCACAACACAACTTTCTGGACAGTTGCAATTGCAAGATTGTCCTTTTTAAAGTGCTAAGCAGGAGTATAGCTTAATTTAACAATAAAAAGAACTTTAGTTTTGATTAATCAGCCATTTATGACAAAAATTTGTAATCGAATAATGTGAATAAACGCTGAACTTTTTTTTTCTTAAATATTTATATATATTATATTGCATCAATTTATGCGGTTTTTTTCGATAATTAAAACTTTATTGTGAAAAAATTGTTACACATTTATTGCTCAAAGTATTACCCATCGGAAGCTACGATGTTTGCCCATCTTTCTGGCAGTTTGTGGATCCCATCCCAAAGGAACTTCTCCGGCTTGGACGTCAAGAAAGAATCGAGCCAATTTCTGATACCCTGTTCTGAAGTGAAGCGTACTCCGGTGAGGGCATTCTGCATTGATCTGAACAAGTGGTAATCGGAAAGTGCTATATCTGGGATATAAGGCGGGTGAGGTAGAACTTCCCACCCACAGTTTTCCAAATCCTTTTTAACTGGCCTTGCAACATGTGGCCGAGCGTTGTCATGATGAAAAATTATTGATTCGTGTCAGGTCGCATATTCTGGTCGTTTTTCCGCGATGGCCTTTTTCAAACGAATTAATTGTTTTCGGTAGAGGTCCCCATTGATCGTCTGACCCGATATCCATAGCTCATAATAGAGTACACTCTTGTGGTCCCACCAAATACATAGCATAACCTTAACCATGGATTTTCGGCTTTGCCGTGGATGTCGATGCTTGGCCGGGCTTCACATACTATCTCTTGCGCTTTGGGTTATCATAATGAATCCATTTTTCATCGCCAGTGACAATCCGATGCAAAAATGACTTCTTTTGGTGGCGTTGAAGCAACATTTCCGACATGCAGAATCGACGTTCGACGTCTCTTGGCTTTAATTCATAAGGCACCCAATTTCTAAGCTTCTGGATGAATCCTAATGATTTTAATCGTCTGGAAACGGTTGCTTGAAAAACTCCTAATACTTTTGCAAGTTCTTCTTGCGTCTGGCATGCATCTGCGTCTAGCAATGTCTCCAATTCTTCGCCTAGAAATGAACACGGCACGAAATAATACTAGTAGAGCCCTCTCTTAGAAAACCGCACGAATTAATGCATGCACCCAATAATTTTGGTATATTTATGACGAAAAGATCATGAATTTTTCCATAATATTAATATGAATAATTTAATTATACTTTAAAGAAGAGAAAAAGGATATCCATGGCAACTAAATGTATTCAGGGAATGGATTTTCTTATACATGTGTATGTACATATTTCTTAACATTATAATGATCATTTAATTAGCTGCGTCAACATTATAGCTGATCTTCGTGAAGGCCTTCGACGATCATCATGACATAAGTGGGAAGTTTAAGAGCTCTTCTATAATTTTTATACCAATTTTTTTTCATATAGGTTTTGTATTAATAATCAAAAATCGTTTGTCTGAGAGAATTGTATTTTATTACCTTACAATAATAACATTCATTAACTCTCCTGCTTGCTCATTCGCATATCGGCTCACCTCACTTCCAAAGGAGCAGGTAGAGTACATGTACTGAATTTCTAGTTATTTTTTTTTTAGTTTTCTTTAACTTCCCTATGTTATTTTTTTTTTGTATTATTTCGAAACAAAACGAAACAGAAAACTCATGTTCTTTTCTAAAAATCTGAAGCTCAGTATGTAATTTTTTCTATGTAGGGCTGGTTAAAGAAGCGTTATCACCTATAAGATATAAGTATATATTTCTTCTGCTAATCAGTTGGTCAAGTAGCTTTGTTTTTTTTTTTTTTGTTCTTTAGCACAGTATGTCACGATCATAAATTGAGATTTTCTTTTGTTTGTATGAGTGGCCTTGGTCCATTTAATTCTAGAGCAGATTTTGTATTGTCTAAAATAATCGTGTATGTGCTTATGTGTAAATAGTGTAAATTGAAGTGTCAAGAATCCCCCATCCCGACTGCTAGCTAGCATTTCAAAGGCGCCCGCTCGACTCTTCTTCTCTTCCTATAGAATCAGATTTTCGGTAACCACGCATGCTACAAACTATTTTACAATTGTACATTACAGAGGTTCCATCAGGACATTTTCTTAATGTGAAAACCAGGCTTCGAAGGAACCTACCAAAAGCCAAATGTTTACGAAAATCCTAATTAATTACTATTACTTAAGCAATAAAATATGGGTGTAGATTTGCGTAATTTCGCTGAAAATAAATGTTTCGATGTCACAATAGAACCTGACATTATTTTTATTGATATAGAACTGTTTGGTGGCCCTAATAAGTTTTCATATGACATAATAAGTTTAAATTTTGTTGACCAGTGTTGCTTATGAGAACTTATTCTATTTTGGACAAAACCTTTCAAAAGCTTCGAGCTTTCCGTAATTTTCTTTTCGCTAATGAATCTGTTCGCACATATATACCTATGTATATATGAACTTTTGTGAAATGAGTGAACTTTTTTTCCTTAAAGTAATTTCCTACAAAATAGCCTACTCAATTATTTTACAAACTGATTAACAAGTTGCCAAGAAATTGATCAGCTAAAAATTGGTACATTTATTCCAAGTAACATCGTCAAAAAAAAAAATGTTTTCTACGTTTGTTTGCTGTTGCTGTTGCGGAAAAATTTACATTTCATAAAAATATTGTCTTGTTAAATGTCATGTATGCATCAAAAGCGTACAAACATTTTATGTATGCATAACCAAAATCTTGATTAAACATAAAATTATTGATTCACTAAAGCAAATTTTGGTCGAATTACCCATACATATGAAAAACAACCGGAGAAGCCTAAAGTCAATTAGAAATGGGAATGTTGAAATTCATTGTGGTACAGCAAAAAATACATTTTCCACAATTTCACCGTCTCTTTGGTATGAAAACAAATTGCGTAGGAATAGCGAAAGACCGATTGGCGGGCTTATGTTATTGATTAATCACAAACAATGGCTCATATTAAAGTCGTGAACAACAACTACATAACAGTCTTTCATAAAATCCACTTTAATTTAACGCAAGTGAATTAAATAAATCCATAAGGACCATCAGGATTCAGCTAAGTGATTTCAGCAACCAAGTAGAATTACACGAGAAATGGCAGCATATCGTCGGCACGGAGCGAGTACATAGCAGGAGTAAGGAAGTAAAAAGCGTGCAGCTTCTGAACAGTGACAAATGTACCACACCGGGCCATTTGGTTGGTCGCGACGACGACGGAGCCGAGTCTTGCCGTCTTCATTTTAGTTTTGATGATAATTGAAACTCGGCAGCGGCAAAGATGGTCCTTCGCATTAACTTTTGGCAATTAAAAGTATTAAAAGTCATTGAAGGCCGGCGACCCGTAACCCTTTTATGACTTCCAACCCGCTGGAATTCGCTAAGGAAGTCAACATCACTTTTAGTCGAAGCCAGTTAGTGACTTTTGACGTTTTGGCGGTAGGATTTATGCACGCAGACACACAAACATATATTATATATATATATTCATATAAGTATGTGTATAAATACAATTGTTCACACAAATATATAGAGTATACGAAATATTTATGTACGAGCATGTAACGCTTTTCGTTATTGTCGTCGTTTTATGTTGCTGCCAGATTTCTTGTGGCTAAAAAGTGATTCAATTATTACACAAACCGTCCGCCATTTTGGGTCAATTCAGTCATTTGAGCAATGATTCGCATAAATTCTCATCAATTTAGCAACATAAATTAAGTGGTCGAATAAGGGACGACAGCTTGGAATGTGTAATATGAACGACCCACAAAAACAATAAAGTAACACATACAAAGTAAAATAAAACTGAGAAATGATATGTTGAACCTGAGCGTCTTTTTTTCTCTCGTGCAACAAGGCAACAGAAACACAGTTTGAAAGGAAACTTTTGCAGTACACCTCAACGTAGTTTACGCACCGCGCTGACAGCAGGTCAGACGCCAAGAACTAAGTCAGTAGTTTCATGTAAACTCCACCTCTAGGATAAAAATACGATGAATTTAAGGATAAAAGCAGAGTATCACAGGTTGAGGAGATAAGATGTGTTTTTACTGCTTTATTCCTGTGTTTTATTACATTATTAAACTTTAGCTTTCCATTTACTAAGAGTGTAGAATTTTTTGAATTCGAGGATTGTCAACTCTTCTTAAAAATCATTCGCTTCACTGCATGTGAACAAATTAAACGAAGTTGGTTTGCTAGTTCAAACGCGTACATAAGTCCTTAAGAGGCTGAAATTAAAATTCGGTTTCAGCTATTGCTCACTCACCCTGCTTCGGCGCCTCAGCTGTGATAATAATCCATCCATTCCTGCATCAATTGAGCGTTACTCTTCTGCGGCATAGTGTTTAAACGATTTCTGTAGGTGTCTTATGCAAGAAGGCAGTCCTTTGTTGACCTTTCCGTGACTTTTCTTACAAATTTATTCAATCTACAGTCTACCCAAAAGTGTGTTAATACAAAAATCCCACTGGTATTATTGTACAATGAGTAGTACTAGAAAGTAAAGTTCTCGTCCAGCAAAAGGTAGCAAGCAACATTAAAAGCTTTTGTTGGTTTCAACTTTGATCGAGTTTACAGAAGTGAGGATGAGCTAATCAACGTGTAAGTATAAGAAGTTTTTCGGCTGTTTTTCTCTGAACACATAAAACCCCACACTAGCTCAATAAGACTTATATAGAAATAGTGATTCACCATTTCAACTTTCTCAATGCAAATGTAACGCTGATATATCCAAGTATATCGCAGAATATTTTCGTGTAAGCCTCCGCCTTTGTCGGATGTTTTTATCATCTGCACTTCTGCGCCATTATATAGGGTGTACAAAATGACACCTTGTAGAGTCCTTGAATATCGTTAGATACACATGTTGGCCTCTAAATAGAGGAAAATTAATTAATTGATGACAGGAAATATTTTTTCGCTTCCATGACTGACTTGGAGAAATCAGAAGAAGTTGATCGGTTGCTTAGGCAGGTGATACCAATATTATCGGAAAACTCCAGTAACTGTATGCTCTTACAAAAGAGTGTAGCTTTCCTGTTATTTCTCCATCACATTACCGTTTGCCGCACTACGAGCTCTCTGTGTGAAACATCGTTTGAAGAACATCGAAGAAAAAGAATTGTAATGGCATCACAAAATCTCTTTTACCGAGGGCTCTCTGAGGACGAGGTTTCCATATTGCAGACTTAGCTATAGGAAATACTGAACGTTTATTAGATTTATTATATATTCATTTTCTGCTTCGGTTCTTGTATTTATATATATATCAAATGTAAATAAGTCATTGTGGAAAGAAAATGGCATTGCTTTCCTTGCATACAAATTTGAAACTTCACCTCAATTATGAAAATAGGCGTTGCTTTGGAAGATAGCAGACGCATATTTATGGATTATATGGTAAGTGTATGTGAGATTATGAATTTGCCCATAAAATTCTGATTGCCTGCGCACAGAACCTCTTACATCAGCACATAAATATTAATTCGAAAGTGTTAAATCAATGGCTTCCAAGTAATTGCTGCAAAATTGAATTTTAAACATGCGAAAGAGGGCGTGAAAGGAATGTAAATTGCAGATACGAATTCGCTTTAACATATTGAACACAGTAATGCACACATACGTGTATACAAATATGCATATGTACATCCACTCATACAATAAATATAATATTTGCAGGAAATACGACCTGAAACTGAAAATAATTACTCATACGCCCAGTCCAACATATTAGGTAAAGTAAAAAGTTCGTTCGGTTTTTTTTTTATGCAAATGGTTCCAAACGGTTTTCTGGCTTATCTTAAGTTTCTCAGCAATTAAATAAGTGCTCAGGTGACGGTCTATTTCCACTATTTCCATGATTTTATTGCAATTTTCGACGACAGGCCTCCCGACGCGTGGTGCATCTTTGACACCGAAATTACCGGAACGGAACCTAGCAAACCACTTTTGTGCTACAGTAACAACGCCATCTCTTAGATAAAAGCGAACGAAATTTTTACTTTACCTAATATAATACATACATATGCCTTTCACGTGTCACCCCTGCTGTAGCGTGACGTTCACTCTAATGCGTAAAATTGTATGTGTGCACATATACACGAGTACGTGCAGCTGTGAACGGAACTCGAATTTTCAGTTGAAGTGCTCATAATTGGAGACCAACTGGCTGGCTGGCACTGGCACCACCTGTTGACAGCGGCATGAAGCAGTGTTTTCTTTTTGTCCTGTTGCTGGTGCAGCCACTGGTAGCCTCATTAGTGTCAAAACACAAACAAATTCCTCACCCAAATATACACACATACATCCATTACACTAACAAGAGCAGTGACATTATTGACACTTATCCAAAAAGCTGAGCAAACACGAACGAACCAAGTGGCAATGTACATATTTGCAATAACAACACACACAGATTGGCTTATGTACATAAGTATTTATCTACATATGTATGTATGCAGTGTACACTTGCTCCTTTTTACCAACAAAAAATAAATTTATATCAACACAACATCAAAGCTTAACATTTCAGCTCACCTCTTTGCTACATCCTTACTCCCGGATTTACTGACTAAATGGCGCTTCCGTTCATATCCTTAAATTCAGCTCCTGCCAGGCAGATCAGATCTTAGTGGTACCGGCAAATCGAATGTGTGCGTCCACAAACAATTTCCAGATTTAAGTCCTTCAGCAAACAGCAACAGGCCATCCAAGGCTCCAGTTTTCCTACATCATCATCACCAACCAACCTCCAAAAAATACACTTGTTCAATAGTATATACACATATATTTATATGTATTTGAATATACATATCTCCTACAGCGAAAAGCTCAACTAGTATGTATAAAGTTTAGTTCTTAACTAGCATATTAAGGATTGTATCATACCAGTTTGATAGTTACTCGCCGTTGGAAGCAATGATAAAAGTTGCCACAGCTGCCTATTTTGAAACACGTTCTGTTGTTGTGTTTTTATAGTATCACTTTTCATATGAACATGAATCAAGAGATACATTTTTTTATTTTTGATTCTAATGAATAGTCATGGACCCTTTATTGGGTAAAAACTTAAACCTGTAGCATTCCCTGTTGGGTTGCTCTGACCTGGACTAGCTTAATGGGGTGAGTGCTTGTGTCCGGATGCTCAATATTGGTACTGGCGGTCACCGTTGCTGCTGACAGTTTGTCAGACCAGAGAACAAGAATGACGAAAAGGTTACAACACAGCGTATTTAAGAAGATGACTTTGAAAATGAGCGCACACCAATGAATACGTATGTCGTATGTCGTTGAAATCTGAATAATTATTGGAAATGAAACGTATTAAATAAAATATATATATATATGCAATTTAAGAAATTTGTTGCTGGGAGCAGCAATTGTTGTGTTCTTCTGCTACAACATTACTACATTCTTGCGAAACAAAAGAATTTAAGCGCTAATAAAGTCAAATAATGTGAGCTTCGCCGCGATATGTTTATTAAACTGGCATTTGAAATCTTTGTCCTCAGTATTCATTCAGTGCTACTTGTTCGTTCGTCTGGTAGGTACACAACATTTTCTTCTTCTGCCAAAGCATACACTTTGGTACATAGTTTTCGATACTTTCTCGTGAAAAAATTGCAGAAGACAATTTCGATATTCAGTACGATGAAAATGTGAGAACTGTTATTAGATTAATCTGGATTTTAATACAAGTTTTCTAAGTAAAAACGACCCGTGTTCAGCACTTCTCATCTTTATTGGAAACCACATACAATACAGTTGTCCGACCTGGCTGCTTCCGACAAATGATTATTGCATAAATAAAAAAAGGCCTACATAATTGCGTCAAAACTTCCTAAAATCTAAGTGTTCAAACAGACGGATAGACAAATGGGTACGGCTCGTCGACAGCTCGTCATTGGGATCATATCGCCATTAATTTATCTATTCTTCTCCTTCTAGTACTTTCATTCTTCGGACCATAGTTAATATAAAATGTATTGTCATGAAAAATTTTACTTAAACAAAAGAAGCGTACGTATTCAAGAAAATTCTTGCGATTATTCTTTTTATTTATCATATCTTTATATCGGCGTTTCGTTGTCAGGCATTCTCTCTTGTGCATAAACTTAAAGCTGTTGCCAAAGACAACATAAAAAGCCCTCGTACTCACCGCAGTCATGTAAACTTGGTGGCGCCTAAGTCGATACTAGTGGTCTTTTTCGAGGACATCTCCTGGCCGTATATTCTATTTAAAGTGTGTCAAACTTAAAATTTGTAAACTTCTCGTCCCGGTCAAAAATTTAAAACCATTATATTAATATTAGGTCAAGTAAAAAGTTCATTCGGTTTTTATTGATTTTTCAAAATATGATAAATTTGTGTACATTTGTCCGATTTAAATCAAATATGCGCCGTTTTGTTCGTAAACTTGTTGCCAACGAGATGCCAACTTCATTCTACCCCTCTCGTAAAAGGCTGCGTCCCTATTAGCAAAAAAACTCGTAGAGCCAATTTTCACAGGCCTCTCTTGAGGCCAACTTCTCACCATTAAGCGCGTTCGCCATGGACAGGAAAAGATGGTAATCACTTGGTGCCAGGTCCGGACTTTAAGGCGGGTGCATTAGGATTTCCCATCCGAACTCCTGGAGCTTCTGGTGCGTCACCAAAGACGTGTGGCTTGGCATTGTACTGATGGAACACAATTCGGTCTCTGTTGATCAAAAATGGCCTCTTCTGGATGAGTGCTGCCTTCAAACGGTGTAGTTGTTGGTAGTAAAGGGCCGAATTGAGCTTATGGCCATAGGGGAGAAGCTCGTAGGAGATGATTCCTTGCCAATCCCACCAAACACACAGCAAAACCTTCCTGGCCGTCAATCCTGGCTTGGCCACCGTTTCCGCCGGCTCACCGCGTTTTGACCACGACCAATTTCACTTGACGTTGTCGTAAGTGATCCACTTTTCATCGCCAGTCGCCAAACGCTTCAGAAATGGGTCGATTTTGTTGCGACTCAGCAGCGATTCGCAGATGGAAATTCGGTCCATCATGTTTTTTTTGTGTTAGTTCGTGTGGCACCCAAACATCGAACTTCTTTTTGAATCCAAGGTTATGCAAATGGTTCCAAACGGTTTTCTGGCTTATCTTTAGTTCCTCAGCAATTAAATAAGTGCTCACGTGACGGTCTATTTCCACTATTCCCATGATTTTATCGCAATTTTCGACGACAGGCCTCCCGACGCGTGGTGCATCTTTGACATCGAGATTAGCGGAACGGAACCTAGCAAACCACTTTTGTGCTACAGTATCGGGCCCATAAACTAAATTAATTTTTTCAGCCGCTTTGGCTGCTTTTTCGCCTTGATCGAAGAAAAATTGTAAATTATAGCGAATTTTCTCTTTGCTGGTGTCCATCTTTGACGAGAGCTCACAACGTACTGAGTCAATCAATCCAAAAACTGTCAAAGATAAACTTTTAATGCAAATAAACGAGTTTTCATCGCCGTATAGTATGACATGATGCGACACGTAACACTAGTACTATGGACAATACGCCATCTCTTAGATAAAAAACGAACTTCTTACTTGACCTAATATTTTCAGTTAAAAATATATAAAAATAAAGTGTACATTTTTAGGTAATTTACGAATCCATTTTAAGTTTACTAAATAAACTTTGCTTTCTCCCCATGTGCTTCATATCATAAATCTGCTTTATTTAACTCACTCAAATGAAATAATACCAACTATCAACTGGCAACTGGCAACTAAGCAATAAAAGCAATTCAACAATTCTCATCAATCCGAACTTCGGGCATGCCATAGCCGTACATTTCCAGAATGCCAGCAACGTCGGGTGGTAAGTACTTGGGGCACAGATATAACTCATCCACTGAATTATACCTTCAGTTGGGAAAATGTGCAAATGAATATGTGAAAATGAACTAACGTATGTATGTGTCAGCCGTTCAAACACTTGTGCATTCAAAAAGAAATATAAATAAAAATCAGTTCACGTACCAACATAAAAACAAATGTTTCTTAAACAAATGTACACTGTGAGTAAGACGTTAAATGCAAATTGTGATCGGAGTAAATAAGTGAAGAGTCTCGTAAAATACAAATAACGTTAATAATAATTGTAAAACGATTGAATATTTAAATTCTACAACTGACATTTTTTTTGACGTCATGTTAGTTGCTTTTAGACCTTTCATTTCATTTAATTTCTAACACATACTTTCGAAAGCAAAGCACGTAACCACCTTTAAAGTGTGCTATTTGTCGGAATTATTTCTTGCAGTATATTGGTATTCGTTCCTCTAGCTGTTATTGTACTCAAATATTAAGTTTATTCAGTGAACTATTTGGTGATGCAGTTTATGGCGAACGAAAATCATACATAATCTCGCTACGAGATATTCCAAAATTGAATTTACAAATAATAACATTTTTCAGAAGCGTTTTGTGAAGGCCCATATTACACTCGTTGCCCATACATTCATATTCTTGTGTACTTATAATTTTTATTCGTTATTCGTTTAACAAAAAAATTATTGCTGATATATGAGAAGAATCCCACAAGCCTTAGCGCCGGAAGGAAAAGTAGCACTGGCAAAGGTAAAAAATCTACAAAAAAAATATTATAAATATGGAAAAAAGTTTTTACCAGAAATGATAGAAAGCACATATTTCGCTGTTTATTAAGCATCTTAAACTTTTTTTTGAAAGCTTCAACTAGGCCGTAAGCAGACATATTCCTTACTTAAAATCTTTGTTAAAAAGGTATAGCACCCCGTTATTGAGCTGCACTAATACAAATTAAACAACAGAGATTAAAAAGAATTTTGGCAATAAGCAAATTTATTCATGAAAAAATCATCATATTAGCAACCGCTGACCAACGCTGAGAACAACAACCGATTAAAGTATACTTTTACAAGATATACGATTATGACACCATCTCCTGCTTACATTTATTTTTGTTAGAGCCATTTGGGATTATCATTATGTATATAACTTCAGAGTTTTAATATAGAAATAGGTAAGTAAGAAGTCTGACCGAAAGGTTTAAGTTGCGGTTCCAATTAGAGCTGGAAGAGCCGTTTTGATGCCCTATCGTAAGATCTTAATATATCTCATTGTTACCTTCAAACTGTTTAGTGACCTCAGTGAAACTATTTATATCTCATATACTTTTTGTGGACAGCATTTCATGGTTCGGTACCTGTTGTAATTGCAAATGTTTTGTGACAAATTTCCGAGAGAGCTGGACATTCACAGGCTCACAGTGGGTCATATGTAGTTTTATTTTTCCCTTCTTATTTGCAGCTTCGGTAAGAGGTATTTAATGTAGAACCGTTTTTAATGCATGCTCTCCGAAGGGCCAATCACCTGTTATAGCGGCTGGAAGTCTTTATTACTTTTCTTTCATCTTTTTAGCAGCTCCTTTATTCTGACTATACCGTTCTGAGTCAGAGTTTTCAGCTATACTATAGTTATAAATGTACTTCTATCAATTTTAGTGCATGTAGTTTTCTCTTCGACCGGTCCTAACAGACATGTATTATTTGGATCTGTCGGTGTAGATTGGCGAGCTAATTTAACTTGAAGATTTCTACAGGTGGCGGCCGCGGTAGCCGAATGGTTAGCATTGCGTACGTTCACGAATGCTGGATCTATCTCTTCTCATCCCAGTCAGTAGATAGACCCATCATTGTGTTGTGAAATTCATTTTTCATCTGCTCACATTGCTCAAATAAAGATTTCCTTTTCCTTTCCGTTTATTCGATTTTCATTCGTCTACATTTAAGATTAATTTGTGCTGAAATCGTAATAAAATAAATTAATTTACACACCATTCATCTTCGCCATACTTAGTAAGCGTAGCATGCAACACAATGGGAGATTTGCCAGAGAAAAATTAAAAACTGAAAAATATGATATAAAACTTGGCTAACTGACGGGTTTACTTAAGCGCGAAAGTGTTGTAAAAATAGTTGTTGCACAACGCATGCAACACACACAATGCATTGAATACAAACACATACATACATACATATGTATGTACTCATGTGGGGATATGTGTTTGTTTGTATTACTGTAGCTTAACATGTAGCACCATGGCACAGTTGTTGTAGTTGTTGCATTCACTTTGCTCAAATGAAGGAAACACAAGTAATTTATAAAAATTCCTATCTCGATGAAAGGGGGTAGGCGGCACGACAATGTTTGTTATACCACTTGTGGCAGTCACAGTCATTCAGCCACTTTTATCCGTCATTCACTCACTTGCACGCTGCCACATTCGATGCAATTAGAAAGATTTGAGTGACGACATTTTCGAAACAGATTGAAATTGCTCCACCCCTCCTATAGCAAGTCGTGCGCCATACGCCACACGCCACATGCCACATGCCACATACCTTGCAACACCGAAAATGTTGCGCGTGACGCGTGAAAAATTCAATTTCTATGCCGACATTGATGCTCTCGACCGAAAACTGCCAGAGGTCTGAAATTATTAAAATTTCCTTGCTTTTGTAATTATTTTGGTTTTTAGAATGTAGTTGTCTCGGCAATTTCGAGAACTTACAACACTCACATCACTCCATTCCGGCGCACAAATCGCTAACACTTAAGCGTATCTTGCACTTTACTACGTATATATATGTATTCCTCTACAAAGCGTATGGTTCATTCGAGTACTTAAAATACATACCTTTGTAAGGCAGCAGTGGGCCAATTCCAGCCACACAATAAATATTAAAATTATAAACATAGCATGTACAAGTAAAAAGGTTAAAATTGTTATTGCCAACACCTACGAGTGTATTTCTGGGATGAAATAAAGGCTCCTCATAAAAAAGCCATCAGCCGTTTGGAGGTGGCTTAGTATAAACTGTAGATCCCTCCATTTGTTGGAAAAATATCAAGTCGCAAAATCACAAATTGGAGGGGAAGCTCGGCCGAAAATCGCTTCAACTGTTAAAAAGCGACAATTATATATATATATATAATGTATGTATGTATTGTATGTGTATATGTTTTGACCGAAGAGAATAGTATTCAGAACTAAAATTTATGTCCGAATATAATTTTTCGTATATTCTGCATAATGTAACCTACTATAGGCACTCCATGGAGCAATTTTTGGATTAATTTTATACCCAATTTTATGGATTACTTGGATGTTTTGCAGAGAAAGAGTATATGGTCCTGCCCCAGGACATAGCCATGTTAATTGGATCATACTTTTTGTATGGATTGTGGTTAGTTTTGGACTACTCTGTTGTCCGCACACGTACAAGGAGTAGTCGCGTTGTTGGCCGGGTACATAAGAATATACATGTGTAATTACATTTTTGTGGAAGAGATGCTACATTCAGTGCTCTTGCCGGCAACTAGCAATTTTTATCAACTGTCAGCGCCAGTAAATGTACACACATATACATATGTATATGTATGCTTGTATGTTCTTGATACATAAGTGAGTAAAACCTGCTGCAAATTTCATTAATTTGGAATTAACATACAATTAATTTGGGACCACTTGTCTGGTGTTTAGCTGAGTTTATAATCCTTTCTCTGGTGTAAAAATCTTTATTGGAGTTGTTTTTTTTTCCAAACCTAGACAAGGGCAAAATTTCTTCCACCAGCCAGGCGGCCTGAGTTCAAATTCCTATCTTATGGGACGTTGGCACAACTACAATATTTTCTTCTTTTTTTTTGAACAATACCACAAGTTATCGACCCATATAGTCAAGGTACCAGATAATATTTAGTCAACAAAAAATCATACAACGGGTGAAATCACAAATCGAAACACATGTCGCATGACGCGGAGGTAAGCAGTTTTGATTATTTTATTATATATTATTACTTTTTTTTATTTTTTTAGAAGTTCTACGAATTTATGAAACATATTCACAGGTCTTCACACGAGTACATATATGCATTAATTAAAGCCTAATTAGGAAATCACTTGTTATCTATCACCCCCTTTAAATTAGACAAAATACTTAAAGATACAGATTACACAAACAAATTAAAAATATCATTTTAAATGAGGAATTAAATTTTGTATAGAGCTTTCATTACCGGAAAATACGTACAACATTAGAACCATGACAATAAGTTATGTAAGTGATATAGTTGGCTAGCGAGCTCCCGGTTATCGTGCATTTATCTTAAACTTCACAACTAACCAAGGCAGTCACATCTCACTAGTTAATTCTACAAGCACAGTGTGTAGTTTGCGTCACCACGTTGTGTTGTATGGAATATAGATATAGGCGTATATAAGGAGGATTAAAGGGTTATATACAGTTATGACTTTCAAAAAATCGATTTTTTTGATTTTATTTTCTGTATCTACATATATTTAAGAATACACACAAGAAATTTCAGATCGATCCGGCAAATATTTTCGAAGTTACACGCACATTTGTAAAGACGTTTCGGAGCGCTTGGAAGTATAGGTAAGTATACACGTATGGTAACTTTAAACGCGTTTTTCTTAGAATGGTGACCACTATAACTCGAAAACGGCTGAACCGATTTGTCTAAAATTTTAACACAAGCTTCTTGAATATATTTTTCAGTGATTAATCTAAGGTTTTATTTTTCCGATAAATACTTTTTTTTATGAAGAATTTAAAATCGAAATTTCGTTGAAAAATCGACTTTTTTCTTTGAGAAGGCGCCATTTTGACAAAAAAATTTTTTGGCTTATTCCTGTGTGATTAATCACTAGATTTAACATTACTTTAATAAAATCTGTTTCGTTTTTTAATTTCAGATGATCCAGTTCAGAGATAGAGTGGTCACCGCAAGACGTCTTTTTTCAGAGGACCTCCTGGAGATTAGCTGTAGCTCTTCTCCAGAGAAATATTTTTACTAGTTATAAGGATTAAAGTATTGTTGAATAATACTATAATAAGTATGTAAACTTTTTGAATCAATAAATTCTAAAGACTTCTAAAACAAAAATTCTTAAAATTTGCTTTTTTTGGCTCATTGACTGTATATAACCCCTTAACAAAAGTTCGGTCAGTTGGTGACTTTCAATTTGTTTTTGTTAAATCTAAAAATTCCAAAGCCTTTGCAATTACTTTATTAGTCGTTCTTTCAAAGTTTAAAACTATCGGCTAGAATGAAGACGAGAAAACGCAAGATAGCTGAGGATAGCTGAGGATAGGTCAGACGGAATTCCACCAGCATCGCAAACAGTAATTCGCCAAAAGATTCTGGATATATAGGCTTAAAAAATGCATTGAAATCAATGGCGGTTATGTAGAGAAGATAAAAAAAGAGTTTTTGTTTTCTGGTCAACTTACTGAACTTTTGTTTTGCACATATTTATCAAGGCTATCCATTTTGTGGTTTCGAAAATAATTGTAAAAAATGCATTTAAAATATTATTTTTCAGGAAATTTCTTTATTATGAAGTTTGAACCTTAGCATTACATGTTACCGCCCTTCCTGTGCGTACTTCGATGCATTTAAGAAAATTTTCCGCCACTTTTTGGAACATTTCTAGCGGTTTATCAGCCATAGCTTGACTAATGTTGATTTTCAAATGCTCAATTGTTAAGACTTATCAGCCACACAAAAAGTGTAACGGTGTCGTCGTATTCTTCACTTAAAAAGTCGGTTATCATACAACCGTAATGCTTCGAATTGATATCGGCATTCTCGCCGCCGTCGTTTTCAAAGAAGTAAGGTCTAATCACACCTCCGTAGCAAATAGCGCACCTCACTGTAATTTTATTTTTTTTTTGTTTTTTTTGAGGATTCTCGGAATCCTAAATGCGACAATTTTGCTTATTTGCGTATCCCCCGAGGGAGAATTTCCAGTTGACTTGAGTTGTTGTGTAAAATGGACTTTATATGAACGTAGGTGTAAGCTCTTCAGCACGTCGGGAAATAAACACATTCGGGTCTTCGGTTACATTTTCACTTACACTAGCGATATTTGAGGTATAACGAGCAAAACGACAAATCGATTCAATCTCTTCAAATTTCTTTGAAATTTTAGCAATCACTTGAGTAGTTGAAGGATTATGTGCACCATAATATCCTCTTAAAGCACGAAATGTGATCCATTATCGTAAATGCATAATAAACAAAGCATGTTTGGTTCTACAGTTAAGTTTGACAGAAGTCAAAACACAGCCCTGTATTCTTGAAACTACAAAATATATAACCCAAAATTCAATGTTACTAAGTGAAAAACTAAAACTTTAGTTGAATGCAAAACATGCTTAACTGTACAATAATTCAAAGTGACATTCATGGAGCCTGGGAGAAAACTTAATACGTAAAAATGTATTTCCGTCGCCACCACTCTGATGCAAAGAAAAGGAGAGCACGCAGCATGAAGGTGATTGCAAATTATAATTAAACATTTGGCTGGAAGCCATCTAACATATGAGCTGTCTAACCGCCTAAGCCGGAAATTCATTTTGCTTTTTGGTGTTACTGTCGCTGCTGCCTGCAACTCGTTAGAAGTGGCGAAAAGTGCTTGATTGCTTTAGCACTTGCCAGTAAACGTTTACAGTGTCACTCTCCTGGAATATTTATCCGCCTTACTCTTAGATTTTATATTCACCAGACCTGTGCTCCTGCTCATACGTACTTATCGCTTGACGGCAGAAAAGTGCTCACGACTTAAATCAATTCTGACGCCGGCAATTGGCGAGTGAAGGTGCGGACGAATTTACGGTTGATATGCATCATACATACACACATACATACATGGGTATATACATACATATATACATACATACATACACAATTACATTGAAGTCGAGACAATATTCAACCATACTAGTACGGTAAACAATATTTATATGTATATGATATGCACCAGTCCAGGGTGAAATGTTGTTAAGAGTGTGTAACTTCACTTGATTTGTTCAGCGTCTTCCAGTAAAAACTGTGACGTGCTAAATCCGAAGTGATAGCTGTCACATATTGTTCGATCGGAACGGGGACAATTCACAAGTAAACTGTGGTCAAAACTAGTGAGCGTTGTCAGATTGTAATTTTAACGAATTATGAAATAAAATTTTTATTTGGACGAAAGTTTCAAGTCTCAAATTTTACTACAAATCAAATGCATCAAATGCAAACCCATTGCAGGTACATTTAAAATTTAATTTATTTTTAAAATTTCCCTTCTATTCCTTCCCTTTGTAGCTGCTTGAGATATAAGTCTGTGGTTGTCAGAGGCGATAATTCTTTAGGTATCTAATAACTTTTATAAATTTTTAATTATATTTTTTTTAATCTATTACTTTTTAAGGCTTGTATTTTTGATTAAATGTGATTCTACTTTTCGATATTTATTTTCTGATATGAAATTATTTTTATTTACAGCTATAATGAAATTTCAAAAGTTTTTTCGTTGATTTTCTGCTAACATTAAAAAAAATGGGTAGAGTGGCAATTTTTCAGTCTTAAAAGTAGATCAACATATACAAACATATAGTACTTTTTCCATGAAGTGTTTCAGTTCGAAGATAGTTGGTATGGTATTGATAAATCGGGCAAACATATGCACATATGTAAATGTATTGAGAAATTAATGATATAAACAGGCGAATAATTAAAAAATACTCGACTTGCACTCCTGCTCTCTGAGAGCACTCATCACCAATTCGGTCTAAGGGAACTTTGGGACGGAATCGCAAGCTCTCTACGTAACGAAGCTATTGGATTTCGGAAAGGTGGTACGATGAGAACTGCCGTGTCGCAGTGGAGAGAAAACAGACTGCCTACCTTGCACGACTGCGATCGACCACAACATGTGCGGGATGGGACAGATATTGAGAGCTGAAGAGGGAAGCAAGATGCTACTGCACACAAAAAAAGAAAGAGGCCGAGATGCGTGAGTTTGATAAGAGTTAGGCTCGAAAATTTTATGAGAAGATATGACGCTTACAGAAGGTACCGGAGCAAACTCTACTTTGCAGAATCGCCCTACGATTGGAACTTAAGTGCGCGCTGCCCAATCCATAAAAAAAGGACCCTACAGTCTGTGCCAGTTATTGTGGGATAAGCATCATTAAAAAAAAGCCCATCGTCAACAAACTGATTGGACCTTATCAGTGTGGCTTTAGACCTGGTAAGTCAATCCTTACCAGATATTCACCATGCGTCTAATATTGGAAAAGGCCCGTGAAAAGAGGATCGACATCCACCACTTCTTCGTCAATTTTAAAGCAGCCTTCGACAGTACGAAGAGGAGCTGCCTCCGTTCAATACCAAACGAGATTTCAGATAGGGTGATTCCTTAACGTGTGACTTTTTTAACTTACTGCTGGAGAAAATAAAAATAATACGAGCTGCAGAGCTGAATAGAGAAGGAGCAATCTTCTATAAGAGTACACCGATGATATTGGCATTATTGACCTCAACAACCGCATCGTGAGTTTCGTTTTCTCCAGGTATGGATGTGGTAGCGACGAAGGGTAAGATGAAATATCTCCTGTCATCAAACAAACAGTCATCACATTCGCGACCCGGCTCCGGCACGTCACTGTTGACAGTCATAACTTTGAAGTCCTAGATAACTTCGTCTATCTTGAAACCAGTAAAGACCAGTGAAAGACGATGGAATGATGAGCTGTATGAGATATACGGCGGCATTGATATAGTTCAGCGAATCAAAAAATAGCGGTTCCGCCAGCTAGGTCATGTAGTCCGGATGGATGAGAGCTTTGAAAGTTTTCGATGCAGTACCCGCTGGTGGAAGCAGAGGAAGAGGAAGACCTCCACTCGGTTAGAAAGACTGGTAGAGGAGGACCTGGCTGTACTCGGTATATCCAATTGGCGCCAAACAGCAAAAAGAAAGAACGAATGACTCAATGTTGTTAACTCGGTTATAGGTGTCGGTAAGTGGTGTCTACGCCAGTAAAGTAAGCAAGTTAGTGACCACAATTAGAAAAATTAACTTAATTTTTTATTTAAATCAATTTTCTATAATGTTTTATCGACTCGCACCCTGGCCTTCTGAATGGCGGAACGCACAACTAAATATTCGGCTGCCGCAGCCGCCATATATTATATTTTTGGTTATGAATCCCATTTATTTTAAGTTTTCAGCTAAAAAATTATTCGTACGAAATCAGTCACACTAGTAGGACGCAAACCTTCGAGATCGCTACCGAGCAACAGGTACGATAGGAACAGCATCACAACCAAAATTGTACAATTAAATATTTCTGGGGGCATTGCCATCGTCTAGAAAGCGGAAGATAAATACGCAACAGCGGGACGTGCGTTGCAGCATCCATCAACTGAGAATTTCCGGAGCATTCTGCATTCAATTATGGTGCGAATTCTTTGCTTATGGCCAATGTGTTCCAATGTGGCAGGTGTAGCACTGCTCACTGTTGGTGTGTGCATGCAAAGCCTTTGTAACTGTAGAAATTTTTTGCTATTTAAATTCCGTTCAATTAATTTGTTTTGTATTAAAATGGCAAACACTTTACCATACAGGAATGTTATATTTGCGATATAAATCAGTTTGGCTGTTCATATGTACTACGTATATGAGTATGTAAGGATTTGTGTGCAACATTACGAATTACGGCGAGTATAAACGCGTTGAGTGAATTTCAGCTGCTACTTTCGTTCGTTTGCCCATTCAACAACTTAAATTAATTAATTTTGACAAAGTCTTCGCCGTAAATGCACAGGTGAACGAGGAGCAACATGAGTAATGGGGTTGGATGGGTGTACGCACAAGCGCAAGTACGCCAAGTCCGATACAAGCATATACACATGTGAATGGATATGATATAAGTATGTGCATAAGGAGTAAGCTGCATGGCATGGTATATTGTAAATGGAAATGGCAACAATGCCAACATTGCAAACTTAATTTCCAAGATGAACATAATTACATGAACACCTGACGCGCTTGCCAAGCTACGAGGCAGCCATACAGCCGGCAGTGAAGCAGGCGGGCAGGCGAGCAGACGGACATATGGGCAATACTCCCTTCTTTCCTTCCGTCTAGAAACTTTCTTCAACCCATTGTTGGCGTTCGATAGTTGCCACACTTTCACACGATTCTGTACCACATACAATATACACATTTATTTAAACTCACAAATATCTATATACACACGTGCATGAGTAAATATTACACGCCACAAATGTGTAGCTACATACCCCATCCCTACATAAGTATATACTCGTATGTAGTTATTTTTACTAGAGCTGCGAAAATTTTTCTAAAATTTCAGTTCTTTTAATGCTCAATGCTAATGCAAAAAATTAATGCATTAATGCATGAATTAGTCCCCATAATTTTGTTCACAATTAAACTTTTCCGATTCGAATTTCCGCTGAAATCCTTGAATAA
The DNA here is from genome assembly GCA_037013455.1 of Ceratitis rosa. Lineage (NCBI taxonomy): Eukaryota > Metazoa > Arthropoda > Insecta > Diptera > Tephritidae > Ceratitis > Ceratitis rosa. The sequence goes on from JAWMAG010000012.1 coordinate 1,968,591, forward strand.
AAGGATTTAGTTTTCATATAGCGATATTGTATGTAAAAAGGCACGAGACAGATCAATTCAAACCGTCATGATTAAAATAATCAACTGAGTTCACTAGCTTGCCCAATTTTGTAGACAAACGAGGGAAGCTGAAGTTCATTATATAACAACCGACCGAATGCTTACATATCTTTCATGCACCAGAACGAGTGATGTATTCATCAAGTAATGTGGCATGCCAGTGCGAGATTTTTTTGTAACTAACAAAAACTTCTAAATACCTTCTGAATCCAATAAAGTAATTGAGTATCTTTGCGCCCTCCATACTGCATTAATGAACCAAAATACTATTAATGCATTGAAAAATTATTTCATTTACACAACTCTGATGCTTAATTTATGTACAATATGTTATATGCAAAGGTGACAGGTCGCAAGTGGCAAGTAGTGGCAATGGACACGAAGTACTTCGGCACCAAACAAACTGAACATTTTTATGTGCTTTATTAATATGCGCTTGTGGGGGCATGCAACTTAGACAACGGTACATTGAACGGACACACATGGTTGGAGGTGGCAAGTTAGGAAATTTATGAGCATTCATTCAATTCAACTCGACGTAACTCAGTTCAGAAATGTAGCGCAAACGCTGCCGGAAATGAAATGAAAACGAAATGGCGAAAGCTACAACTTGCAAAGTTATACTGTTACAACAACCATCTGCGCACAATTATTTGAAGCACAAGACTTTCAACAAAGCATAACATTCACATGATTCGGGGGCACCCAACCACCGTAAGGACGACCTGATAAATGACCCTTTAGAGATTTCTCTCTTACCGTACAGAGGTGGGAGTTCGACAGCTGTTATGAGTCGGAAAAGAACTCAATCGGTAGGAAAAAGTAAGCGTTTCGTGTGATACACGTTTGGAAATGTCGTGGAGGTATTAGTGGACTCCATTTGAGAATACCTATAGCAAAGAACAGGTTTATGGTGATACGGTACAATATTAAATATCTTTCATTGAAAATATAGTTATGTATGTAAATATAAGATCAAAGTACAGAAAAACAACTTCAACGTGGAGACACTGAGGGTTTTTCAGGCAATGGACCCTGGTTTGTTTTACTACAAAATTAAGGCACACTAGACCACTGGTCCTTACCTTATTCCAAGAAAATTTATTTTAGACTTCGAGCTTATAAGCCAATACAAATCTTATTAGATAAAGTAACAAGTCATCCATTATTTTTGCATTAAATTGAAGGCTTTATTTACCATAGTTCGAATTTTCTGATTTATGTCAAATATTCACCGATTTTCGCTATAACTTTTTGATAAGCGATTGCTTCCTTCACAGGTCCGAATTAAGAGTTTGCACATAGCTACGTAGCTCATAGTGGATGATTCCTGAGCAATCCCACCAAACACACAATAAAATCTGTCTGGCCGTCAATCCTGGCTTGGAGACCGTTTGTGTCGGCTCACTGCTTTTCGGCCACGACCGTTTTATTTGACGTTGATCCACTTTTCATCACCAGTCATCATCCACTTCAGAAATAGTTCGATTTCATTACGATTCAGCAGCGATTCGCAGATAGATAACCGGTCCATGAGGTTTTTTCTCGTTCACTCATGTGCCACCAATGCATTGAGCTCCTGTGTGTATCCAGCATTTTTCAAGTGATTTCAAACTGTTTTTGTGCAATGTTTAGCTCCTGGGCAATCAAAACTGTGATCGTATGATGGCCACACTCGACGATTCCCATTATTTTATCGACATCTATAGAGTCATAAGCACTATTAACATTTTCAGATAGCTGACTTGCGTTTTCGCATGATCGCAAGTTATATGATCAACACTCGTTTCATTATCTTTTTTAGGATAAAATATCAGCCTTCTAACGCCATCTAGCGTGATCCAATCGTACTTATAGAACGCGATAAACAGATTATTAAAGCCATTATTACAAAAGTAATAGATGACTTGACCAATATTTTGAAAATACTTTTATCTACATACATAACTTTTTAATTAATCTTCATGCAATTTAGCGCAATTCAAAAACGGGTAATAAAATGGCGGTAAGGTTTACTTTCACTCATCCTCAAGCAAATCTTTCATGTTGAACAGTTTACTGAGTTCAGGGACTTATGTTCACAATGGTTTTTAGAAATCACATCGCTTTCATCGTTAGACTGACTCTGGATTATAATTCCGTTGTGTGGAATCCACACTATCAATCGTTTAGAGAGAGGCAATTCTTATTAATCGCAGTGCGGAATGCAAATAAGATGCCAATTAGAATCTTGCTCCTTACAAACGTCGTTTAAGGTATATTCATTTGCCTATTTTTAACTATCAAAATCCCTTTCCTGCTTAACGTGCTCAACTTTAGCATATCTTGGAAACAAGTAGACAAAAACAAGCTTTGAAATATACGACATTGATTTCTCCGACTCGCTTTCTGCATGAAAAAAATTTTTGCTTAGTGTTTTAAATAAATTAGTAACTTCTCTCCTCATTGTTTCTTTATAGCAATTTAGTTTGTAGCAGCTGATGATCAAATCTGTTGCTGTTGAGAGTAAGAGGGAAGCGTAACCGCGAACAGCCTCGATTAGACTCGGGTTGTGCGCAATCCGGATTTTCACTGGTTTTCGGCCATCGGTCTGTTGGGCAACGCTGGGTTTGCCGTCGTCAAAAGAGTGAAACTTTCTTGTTAATACTTAAATGGCATTATTCCCCAAGTAATTAAAATACATGTGAGAGAAATATGTATCAACAGCACTCACTTGGCCACTGATTAATAGAATGGGTGTGTACTCGTATATATTTATGAATCCATATCCCTCTCTTTATATTTAATTACTACCTGTAGTATCCTGTATTAACTAAAACTTGCATTTAAGCTTTAATTATGTAAGAGCGATGCATGTATGTATATGTATATAGCAATGTCTATTTTTGGCTTACATGCGCCCCAATTTACGAAATCCTTTTGGCAAAAGTACGTGTACGTATAAATATTGAATGGACATTATTGAGAACATCACCACGGTATAAGCAGGTTACCAAATATGCGGCATGAATTGCAGCAATTTCTTAATGTGCACCGCGGATTAACGCTGCAAGGTTATATAATTTTATGTTATTACTTAAGTTATATCAGAAATGGCTCAACAACAACAACTTCAATGTGTGTAATAACGAATACCAATTTACCAAAACAAATATGTGCAATAATACACATATTTACATATATACACGTATGTACTCGTATATAATGTACTGTATTAGAGTTCCCGCAGTAATAAGCAGTAAAACAAATATTTTCCCTAACTCCCAACCCTCTCTCTCAGCTTTCATTCACTCCGCAATGCAACACTTGTTTATTGTGGGTGCTATTTACCAGCCTTTTTGTGGTCTCAATGACCGGGGTCAGTTGGCTAGAGAACTGCTGTTGCGGGTACTTGGCAAGTGAAATCAGGTAATTGCAACAAGCCATCCAAACCTCCACCGACGCCAGAAACGTTATGCTCTTTTACATCATCATTGAACAATCATCATCATCATCAGAGTCATTAGATGTAGCAACAAAATAATTGGAAAAATAACAAGCCCTTGCCCCTGCCTCCGAAGCCCGCGTCGAACATGAGTTGGTGACCTCCTCCGAGTATGTTTCATGAAATGTGCTACGAGTGTTCGCTTCCCGCCGTCTAGGGCTTTATTACTAATTACGGACCTCATAAATTGGTGGCACAACAACGGCCAAATGACAGTGTCACACAACTGTTGTGCAGTCGGTCGCTTGGCAACGCAGCTCAGAGCTTGTTGCAGGCATCCTTAGTAAATGCATTCTACATTTTGTGCTTGTATGTACATATACACGCGTACATGCATTTCGTTTCGCACATAAACATTTTAACATATCCATACATACATATTGTATTATGTATGTATTGCGTGGCTTGCTGAGGCGAACACTAAACCAACTAAAAGCATACTACGGCGTTAATGGCCGCCTGGTAAGGCGGTGAGGCGTAACGATGCTATATGACCTTGGATGATGTCCAGGAATTGTTTGCTGCGTCATAAAAACACACAATGGCGCTGGCAACCGCGACGGCTGTGATACAAATTGGCTGCGTTTTGCGGCTGCCATCATCAAGTAAACAGCATCCTTCAGCGACAACAGCCAAACAACGAGAATTGCGATAGCCACAAAAACAATTGCTGCAACTTCTCTATGGAAATGTACAAACACGACCATTTACCATTTATAAAGCAAAACAAGTGAAAAAACCAAAGCAAAACTAAGCAAAATGAGTTGGAGCAGAACATAGAAGGAGTGCGGTGAGGTAGGAGGAAACGTGCTCAGCCACGTCCGCTGCCGTTCATTGTCGACTAGGGAGCGGTAATCGTTGGATAATCGGTAACTAGGGAGCGCCCCGTGCGTGTGGCATGTTGCAAAATACTTTATAAATTTGTTGCATCACTAGCAGCGCCACAGGCGCTGGAACTGCTGCCATTGCAAAGGAACTTTTTGTTTTTTGCCTTTTGTTTATTTCATAATAGTAAAATTTTATTGTGTTGCAGATAAAAAGTTGCGAAGAACAAAACACAGGAAAATCAAATAAGGCGGAAGGAAGTCAGCGCAAAAGAAAAACATGTTTATTAACGCAAAAATGAAATAATAATAAAGATAAAAATTGATCGCATCACCATGTTACAACTGACACTGGACTTCAATCTGAGTTGCACCCAGGAAGTGGAAAGCAAAACCAAAGAAAAACAGAAACGTCGAAGAATCAATCTAACTAAGATAGTAGCACAGTAAAGTAACGACAACTGTTGTGACTAACTGCATTTATTTGCCACCAACCACTTTGGGGCGGTTTTCGAAAAAGTCCAAAACATTCAAAGAAATGCGCCTTGAAACAACAAATAAAACATCATTTATATATAACATATAATTGGCGCTATTGACTTGTTGGACTGAATGTTTTTGCAACAACTGAGAATGACTGATGGATTCTTTAGATAAGCAAATATAGTTTTTTTACCTTTCTCGCACATGAAGGTTGTATTAATTTCGGTCATAAGTTTGTAATGACCAGAAGAAGACGAGATAGACCCATTACAATTTTTACCGAGTTAAGTTCGTTTAGCCATATCCATTTAGAAGTCTCTTTGTGCACAAGTGTTTGAGATATTTCAACCAAACGTAGAACACGGATTCACTGTTATATTTAAATACCATTTGCCGTAACCGGCCAGACCGGGTAGCTATAGCACATATACTACCGATTTTTCAGATTTGAGATTTTAGGTCATAAATTCTCAAAAAAGTGAAAGCATGAAATTAGGTATTCTGCATATATATGTACCATATGTTGAATTACACATTACACCGATTTTTACAGATGAGATGTATATTCAAATAAATATTATATTCAATCCTAAAATGAAATTTGAAAAAATTTTATATGAAAAGTTTAAAGATTACGGCATGGCCGCAGACAGCTCTTCTTTTTTATGTTGGTCTGACTATGATTCGAACCTACCTTATGGTAGCACATACTTACTACTGCTGTGACCTTGTGTGAGCAAGGTATATTTTTAATACAGTACATGCGATCGTTCTCTTACTTTGCGCCTCTAACTAAATTTTGTAAAGAGTCACTTGTGAGCAATGGACAATATATGTAGGTACGTGTATGCATGTGTTACCAGTCATTTCTGCGTGGTAAAAATGATCAATTTGACAAAAACCGATGTCTCTATCAAAGTAATGATATTTAAAGATCTTATGTCACCTCACTTAGTTTCAGCACGAATTCACAATTGAAATTTTAATTATCACACTACTTCGCGATTCATTCAAAATTGTTAACTTTGTGCTACGTTTTCTTGCTATTTTAATTACTTTGTGCAGCGATTGAGGAGATTTTTTCTTGCTAAGTTGATCAATGACGAAGATTATCTTAATAAGTAGAGACAGTTCATCAATTTCTAAAACTACTTTGAACAGTTTTGCTAAGCAGTATGGAGTGTCTATTCCTATTTATGAACTTAGGCGGCCCTGCTTGTTCGTAAAAGTTAATTCTTATATTTCACCGTCTATAAGTAACACTTTCATATTTAATTCAATTTCAAATTTAATTCAGGCTTCTACAACCTCACCTATGGTAATCAAACAACGTAATAATGATAATTTATGTCAGTGAAGTCACGAATATACGGTTTTCATACCTAAAAGTCATCATTACCCTCTCGGCAACGAATGTCAAGCCCATTTCTGACTTGCTATAAACGCTCCTCATAAAAATCCATCGCCGCTCGGAGACGGCTTATAATAAACTATAGGTATATATATCATTTTAAATGAGAAATACATTTAATATTATTAACAGTCCCCATGGCCCACCTATTTTATACACTTACTAACGGTTATGTTAGCTGTAAGTATGTATATTACCAATATTAGAGGATTCATTTCTCTGTAACCGGAAATTATTGGACAACTTTATAGTCAAGTTAGAGCCTACTCTAAATTACGAAGAGCCGAGTAATAGTCGGCTTTTTCACGTAGAACTGGCTCTAAAGTTAAAGTGAGCTAAAGCTGCTCTTAAGTCCTTAAAATTAAACTACGCATTAGTTATTGGCAGGAATTCCGATGAACAAGAAGGCATGCACAGCAAAGCAATGTTATAATAGAATCACATTCTTCAAATTCTGGGAGAGCGTACAGAACAGCTTTTTGGAATTGGTACTTCGAACTACGATGATTTTCTTCAAAATGAATTGAATGAATTTATGTGAAAATGTTACTGAAATTTATATATTTTTACGGTAGGATATGTTTACAATACATTTTTTTTAATAAAAAATTACTTCAATGCTACTACCAGATTTTTATTTTTTTTTGCCCATCTACAGATTATTTTCCACTTGTGAACTTACAAACAATCATCACAAGTAGTCCAATTCGGTTCACATTAATTATCTTATTTAAATACAATGTAAATATAATGAATGCTGCTTTTATTTCATTATATTTTGAAAGATTATCAATATATTTTTAAAAGTATCGACCACCTTAATGAATTAGCATAAGTGCGCTACTGAGCTGTTAAGCTTCGCTAAGTCAATAGTTCGATAGCCAACAATAATGAAAACTAATAAACGGTGAATATTATCCATATTTTGCTCAAAGGGACGAGTCGTATCAGCCTCCAGCGATCCAGATTTATATAATTTCAGGTAAAATCAATCAATTGTATTATTAATATATATTACATACATGTTTATACGTATGTCCATACACAACATTGGTTTGAATTAAGAAACTGAATTAATACTAATTCTAGTCGTGTTCTCTTTCTCACAACTAATCATCTTCGGAACGAAAGTACAACATTTGCCACACTCGTCCTGTGGATGATCATATGGTCCTTCGGACCGAATAGCGGCGTCTAATGATTTCTAGACAACCATCTTATAGTCCATATCAGATATCTGACTATCCTATCTGTTTTCGTCTTCCCATCCCTGCCCCCTTCAGCGGTATACGATTGTCGTCGGCATCAGATGCCTCGTATGGCATTGAGTAAAGATCGTTTTGTAACGAGCCTAGTATTCAATTTGAATTTAAATTTAACCGTCTCCTCTACCCGCTTAGACAGTATCAATAAATTATAGAAAAGCAACTCTTAATAACCGCCAACTACCGCGCCCTAAATTTTCGAACAATCCCGGACAAGTATCCAGTACGTTGCTTTGGACTGCGGAACGCCGCACAGACCTTCCAAAGATTCATCGATGAGGTGACTCGTGACTTACCATTCATATTTGCGTATATAGATGACATTGTAGTCGCATCAGCCAACGAAGCGGAATATCTTCAGCACCTGGAAGTTCTTTTTTAGCGATTTCAGGAGTACGGACTCGTTATAAATCCTTCAAAATCTGTGCTTGGACAGCACGAAGTTAAGTTCCTGGGACATATAGCAAACAATGAAGGTATTAAGCCATTGACTGACAAGGTAAATGCAATAATTAACATTGACTTACTTACTAATATCAAATTGCTACGAGGTTTTCTTGGAACTATTAATTTCTATAGAAAGTTTATTAAAAATGCCGTCGAAATTTTGGCACTCCTCAACAAAATTTTGGAGATCTCCGCTATCAAGGGCTCTCAGAAGATTAACTGGACCGAAGAACAAAAGACTGCGTTTCAGGAAGCAAAAACTTGTCTCGCAAATCTCACATTGAGCCATTTTCACAGACGCGTCAGACTATGAAGTTGGAGCAGTACTGCAGCAATACGTTGATAATAGCTGGCAACCATTGTCATTTTTCAAAAGTTAGTCAGTCAACGCTACGTTTAGCCATCGATAAATAAAGATTGCCGTAGATGGGCCAAATCATGTATTTACTGTCAGCTCAATAAAGTACAGCGTCATGTATCTTCGCCAACCATCACAACGCTTCGAGCACATACATATCGATTTAGTATCTTTACCATCTTCCTGTTTATTCAACCAGTGCCTCACAATAATAGAACGTTTTACAAGATTCCCGGATGCAATACCCCTCAAAAACGGAACCGCAGAAACAGTTTCTTGTGAACTAATTAGACATTGAATGACCATATATCATGTTCCGAGGAGAATTACATCTGATAAAGGTCGGCAGTTCGAATCGAAGCTGTTTCATACTATCACACAAATTTTCGACAATAGGCATCTGAGAACGACACCTTATCATTCACAATCGAATGGCCTAGTCGAACGTCTTCATCGACAACTGTAATCAGCGCTATGGTGTCACAACAGCAGTTGGTACGATGCTTTACCAGCTGTACTCCTTGGCCTTTGCGCTGCGTGGAAAGAATACATAAACACAACTCCTGCTAAAATTGTTTATGGCGAAACAATATGCCTACTTTGTGAATTTATCGCCCCGTCTAACACTCACATTACAGCCAATGATATTCTACTAAAGAATCATTTTCAAAATTTATCACCCACGGAAATGTCTAGACATGGAAAGCGTTCAGTTTTTTTATTTTAAGGACCCCAACACCTGCTCTCACGTTTTATCCCGAAACGACCGCATCGAGATTTCATTTTCACCGCCGTATGAGGGACCCTTCAAAGTAATATCACGGCATGATAAGTACTTCATGGTGAATTGCAAAAGAAAACCCAAAGCAATATCTGTCGACAGGTTGAAGCCAATCTACTTTGCGAATGAGGACTTACAAATTCAGAACTCAGTCGACGTTATATTGTCAATGAGAGAATAATATCAATCAGTACGTTTCATTTATTTGAAATAAAAGTTGGCAACTGTGATCAAATAAAATTTAATTGGAAAATTTTTGAAATTTTGAACCTTTAAACCTGGCCAAAAGTATTAGACACCCCACTAAAATACAAGTATTCGCAAATGTGGCTATCAAAGTTACCACTTCTTTTTGTAAATGTCTTACATGGATGTTTAACTGTTGATTAAACGAATAAATTGTGTAATATTAAAAGTCATAGCACTCTGGGTAAGCTAACCTAAAAATTGAAATTTTTAAGAAATTCATAAAATATTTTTGCATTTAAAATTTGAAAGTGAAAGTGTAAATTACATTTAGTGAAAAGTTACCAATCTTATAAAAATAGTTCATATTTACCGAAATGCCTAAAAAAAAGTAAAGAAGGTAATTATCAGGTTGAGATTAACAATTTGGTGGTGGTGGGATGTTCGCGGTGCACGGTCCAATGTGCTATCAAGCGATTTGTGGAGACGAAATCCCACAATAATAAATCAAAAAGTGGGAAAAAGCGTCTAACCAGTAAACGAGAAGACCGAGTCTCTCAAGGATGAATTAGTAAGCCAGTTAGTGCCCGAATAGCTAGAAGAAGACTTCTGGAAGCAGGTTTAAGAGGATGTAAAGCCCGAAAGAAGCCGTGGCTCTCAGAAAAAAATAGAAAAAATCGTTTGGAGTGGGCTCGCCGATACCAAAATTTCACGGAAGAAGATTGGTCGAATGTTCTGTGGTCTGATGAATCAAACTTCGAGGTATGCTTAGTTAAGATTGTCTTAAAGTATTAACAGCCATAGCTTCTTACCCTAGAGCAATTTTGTAGACATAATACTAATCTTATTATTGGGGAAGAATATCATCCACTGTTAAGCATGGAAGAGGCAGCATTATGATCTGAGGCTGCATGGCTGCTGATGGTGTCGGCGAAATGTCTATTTGCGAGGATCGCACGGACAGTCAAAAGTACATAAATGTATTAGAAGCTGTTCTTCTGCCTTCGTTAACGCGCAGTTTCGGCGATACTAATTTAGACGGGGTTCAATTTCAGCAAGACAATGCTCCTTGTTACAAATCAGCGACTACGATATGTTGGTTTAGAGATAACCACTTTGTTTTGTTAGATTGATCTGCACAGTCTCCAGATCTTAATCCCATTGAGCACATGTGGGCTATTTTAAAACGCAAGATTAAGAAACACAGTATAACATCAAAAACTGCCTTAAAGAAAGCCTTAACGAGTGGTACGCTATAAGTGCGGACGAATGTGCAAAGCTTGTACGCATCATGCCAAATAGAATCGCTGTCGTTATTAAATCGAAGGGTGGGCCTACTAAATATTAATGTTATTATCACTAATTTATTGTATTTTCACTGTTTTACTAATAAAACTTCATTACTTCACTTGTTAAAACAAAAAATTCAAGATTTAAATGGTATGCCTAATACTTTTGGCCAAGGCTGTATATTGCACTATAAAAAACTTCTTCTTTCCAAATTTGACGTCTCTGAGGAGATAACTGACGCGTCACTTAAACTTTCTAACTTACTTACTTACTTACTTTACTGGCGTATACATCGCTTTCATTCCATTCATTTCTTTTTCCCCTGTTCGGTGCCAATTGGAGATACCAAGTACAACCAGATCCTCTCTACCTAGCCCTTCCAACGAATTGGAGGTCTCCTCTTAGTCTGCTTCCACCGGCGGGCATTGCATCGAAAATTTTCAAAACTACAGTTTTCTTATCCATTCGGACGACATGAAATAGTCAACGCTGCCGATGTTTCTTGATTCGCTGAACTATGTCAGTGTCGTCGTATAACTAGTAAAGGTGATCGTTCCATCGGTTGCGGTATTCGTCGCTACCAACTCGCAGAGGACCATAAATCTAACGCAAAACCTTTCTCCCGAAAGCTCCTAACGCCCACTCATCAGATGTTGTCGTCATCATTGCTTCCGCACCATATAGCAAGACGGGAACGATGAGCGACTTGTAGAGTTTGGTCTTCGTTTGTCGAGAGAGGGCTTTACTTTTCAATTGGCTACTCAGCCCAAAGTAGCACCTGTTGGCAAGGGTGATTCTGCGCTGGACTTCAAGGCTGATATTATCATTGGTTTTGATGCTGGTTCCTAGATAGACGAAATTATCTACGACTTCAAAGTTATAACTCTCAACAGTGACGTGAGAGCCGACTCACGAATGCAATGACTGTTTGTTGGATGACAGGATTTATTTCGTCTTGTCCTCGTTCACTACGAAAGCCATATCCTTCGCTTACTTATCCAGTCTGGTGAAAGCAGAGCTCACGGCGTGGTTGTTGAGGCCAATAATGTCAATATCATCGGCGTACGCCAGCAGCCGTACTCTCTATTAGAAGAAGTCACGCGATAAGGAATCACGCTGTCTGAAACCTCGTTTGGTACAAAACGGCTCGGAGAGGTCCTTCCCAATTCTGACTGCGCTTCCGAATACCAAAATCAGACACAGCGGCGTAGAGGCAGCTCGTTTTCGTACTGTCGAAGGCGGCTTTAAAATCGGCGAAGAGATGGTGTGTGTCGATCCTCTTTTCACGGGTCTTTTCCAATTTTTGACGTATGGTGAGTATCTGGTCAATGGTGGTATTACCAGGTCTAAAGCCACACTTATAGCGTCCAAAGAGTGTGTTTACAGCGGGCTTTAGTCTTTCACACAATACGCTAGACCATATTCTGCCTGCTGATGCATGCACCTTGTCAGCTCTTCACTCCCATTATTGAATGGTCAGGTATTTTAACGTCTTTTTCATCGTCATCAATTTGGGTTTCGGATTCACCAACACCGAATGCTCCAATTTCTCTGCCATTCAGCAAGCTGGAAAAGTGTTCCCTGAATAAATTCAATATGCTCTGGGCATCGGTGGCTAGATCGTCTCTTTGTGTCCTACAGGAGTCTATTCCGGTCTTGAAACCTTCTGTAAGTCGTCGTATATTCTCATATAATTTTCAAGCATTACCCTTGTTGGCCAGCTTCTCAAGCTCATCATACTCACGCATCTCGGCCTCTGTCTTGTTTTGCCTGCAGATGCGTCTTGCTTCCCTCTTCATCTCTCAATATAAAACCGCTCGGCAGTCTGCTGCGATTGCGTCGAACTTTCCTTGTGTTTGTTGACGGGCGCCAACATTCTTCGATGCATAGAGGCGCGTGCTTATCCTCACTGCAACAAGATAGTGGTCCGAGTCGATGATGGGTCCTCGGAGTGTACGCACGTCAAGAACATCTGAGACATGTCTTCTGTCAATTACAACATGATTTATCTGGTTTTGTGTTTTTCGATCAGGAGACAGCCAAGTAGCTTGATGATTTTTTTTGTGCTGGAATCTAGAACTGCAGACAACGACCCATTAGGGGATGTTTCGTTATGGAGACTGAATCTTCCGACATTTGCACCAAAGATACCTTCTTTGCCCACCCTGGCATAAAAATCTCCTAGCACGATTTTCATATCCTGTCGGGGGCAGCGCTCATAAGTGTGCTCCAGGCGCTCATAAAGGCATCTTTGGCTAAGTCGTCCTTCTCTTCCATCGGAATGTGGGCGAAATCACTGATGTTTTAAAAAATTGTTCTTTGATGCAGATTGTGGCGCGACGCTCATCCACCGGGGTGAATGCCAGTACTCGTCGACGGAATCTCTCTCCCGCTACAAATCCGACACCAAATTTCGTCCTTGTTCCGTCCATCTCACTTCTTGGACGGCGGTGACGTCAGTCTTTATTCTTACGAGGACATCAACCAGCTGAGCAGCGGCACCTTCATGTCCGAAATACACTCGGAGGAGTGGACATTCCCTGCCGAGGCGCGATCGCAATTAGAAAATGTAGCTTAATTTTTTTTATTTTAAATTAATTTTCCATAAATTTTGGATGTTGGTCCCACCGGCAATTGAACCCGAGCTTTCCGAATGGCAGTAAGCAATGCTAACCACTCGGCTACCGCGGCCGCATGGTGCATGCCCTCAAATCATGATCCTTTAACACGTTCACGCCTTCGCTGCAATTCATGTTTCGCGCCCATAGGCGGTTGCGCTGAAAGCTTTTTTTTCTATCAGGCGGCGCCGAACTAAATGTTTCAACGAAAGATTATCGCACGGGAAAACGGTCTAATAAAACTTAAATAATAATGTTTATGTTATATCAGTGAAATATTTACTTATGTTTTTGTTATTAGTACCATTGAATTAGTTATGTTTGGTGATGCACACTGATTGGTAGTACAATCATATGCGAGCCACCGGTGGTACGCGCCGCCCGATCAGGCAGACATGTGCGAGCCACCGGTGGTACACGCCGGCGTGAACGTGTTAAACTTTGACTACACCCCATTACATCCCCGTTTGCAGGGTGCGCGACGTGGACGCAAGAGTAGGAATTGAGTATAACCCCGCGACTGCAACTGCATAACCAGAAGCCTGACCACACTTCATTACACCCCATTTCTAACACATCAGCTTAATTCAATATGAAATGTTGACATAATAAAAGGTTTGTATTGAAACTAAAATTCCAAAAGGTCTCAAACTGGCAAACAATCAATATAAATAATAATATTACATTTCATTTCGTTGCATCTTAGAAAGCTTTCAGAGTGACAATTTAAATTTTTCAAACTCAAGTCGTAATCGCAAACGTACAATAATTGTTTTGAAGAAAAATATATGCAATTCCTATTAAAAAAATGGCGCCCACATACCCGAACAGTGTGTTTAGATGCACAAGTGTAAGTTATAAGAATAGTAAATTAAATGAAAAACATACCGAAATGAGTATGCTTGTCGCCACGTCACTCATTAGTAGGCGTCCAAGCATGCATCGCAAGCAATAATCCTGGAAACCGGCGGTGAGGGAATTGAAGAGCCGATAAACATGCTTAGATATCTGTTTGCAGTTAACTTTCTTGCGACCGGTAACTAGACTTACCAGAGAGACAAATGTAGTCTCAACGTGGTCGGCAAGCGAAACGAAAGCAAGCCCAAATCGCAAGATGGCGTTTTTAAGGCACAATAATATCTTAAAAGATATAAAGAAGTTAGTTAAATATAAAAACTCTACGGCCAATCTGGCGCCACAGCCGTCAAACTCACAACCAACGCAATGGTGGGTGATTTTTTTTCACAGGCGGGAGCATAAAGATGGAACGTGCAGTTGCATACGCTGCGCAGTTATTGGAGGCAGATAATGAATGGAAGTTCAAAGTGCATTTTTCGAGTTGTATATCTTACGGCAGGTGAAGTGGGTAAAATCAAGTGGAAATAATAAAAACAATCTTACAGAAAATACAACATTGAAGCTTCTATTGGCCTTAAGCCAAGCTAGTTGCCAACAATATCAGTATGTATGTGCCACAACAACGTGCACTTCATTCGTTACGAGTCATTTTTAGGCTATTAGATTAAGGGCTTTTTGTTGGCTAAACTCATCAGCCGGGGTTTACGATAATTGGGTTTGTTGGTTATGCAATCGGAGTGATAATGCTTTCGGCCACAATTATAATGCAAGAAGCAAATGTATTTTACTTAAGCCAAATCATTCTAACGGTAAATAGCATACGAGTATATGCACTTTCAAAAAATACTATAATGCATAGGTCTGTAGGTAGGTGTGTAAGCTTTTAAAGTTGATTACAAAGTAACTGTATATTCCAAAGTTATTTCAATGTCGTCACCTTTAGCAGCTAAACACACATACAAACATATGCACACACATATTTGTATTATTTTTGTATGTTGCTTGTGTTATCGGATAACAACTTTTCTTGTTATTTAACACAAAGTTATGGTAAACAAATAACGCTCCACATTGGCATATATGAATAAAATTTTATTTCTAGGTTGCACTTAATGCACCAACGAATGGTAGGGAGCGGGAGTATGAGTGTCATTTCGGGAGGATCATTAAGATTCAACGAAAACGACAACGACAAATTGTGCACAAAATAAAATAAATTCCATGGAACAAACGCAAAGAGGTTTAATTTGCATTACAGTTATTTGTATAAAAATATATGTAAATAAGAAATACAATTCTTCACACACACAGAGCGATGGGTGATACACTTAAAAAGATATTTTCAATTTATATAAATGAATGTCATATCCACATCAGAGTATTTGCTTATTTACACGGAATGAGACTTAAATTTATTCTTTCTTCAGCTTTTTTTTATTTATATATACCATAATTGAGAACTTATTGCCAGCAAAGTTGCCATAAATAGAAGCTAAAAACAGGCTAATATTTTCCGAAAAAACTGAAAAAGGAACCGAAGGTAAATGAAAGCTGACTATTCAAGCGCGTTTTTCCTTTCTTCATAACACAAAACCACTCACACACACTACCAAATAGAATTCTTCTAATTTTAATTAGTTTTGAAGATTTATACATCAATCCCTTAATCTCTGTTTAAAAATTTTCTACATATTCAATATCAATTTCAATTTTCTTAAAATATCCATCGAATAATTAATTATTTAATTCGATCGAAGCGCAGCATTTATTAATCTTTCCGTTTTTCTGAGGTACAAATTTTTAATCGCCGCAATTAAAACTAGCGATTCTTTTTCTTCATAAAGCGCTATATACTACATAAAATTTACTTTTGTATGTTAACCACCTTTGTGGCCGTTGAGAAAAAACTTTAACATTTTCAGTCTAAACCATGATAAAAAACGCAGACTCTTCTTCTGAAAAAGCTAACAAAGATAGCCGTTGCTAAAATTCAATTTTTCCATCTAAAGGTCGGAAAAAAGGACTAAATATAGCTAAAAAAAAGCTAAAACGGCTACACTGATGTATCACTGTATAAAGTTTGTATAAAGTTTGTTTGTCTTAACTTAAATAAAAATTTCATATTTTTTAAGAAGAATGTTAAACATATGAAGACAAATCAATTAAACTAGCGGGAAGTAATTCTAAAAGAGTTTTATTATATATTTTTTTTCAGCGTAAAAGTCTGGCGTGGCTAATGTCGCCATTCATATTTACGTATGTATGAATGATTGTAGAGTGACTAAATTATTTTTAGTATTTTTATGCAAGTATTTACTTTGTTTTTGGAATTCTCATTTACTCTTATACTTGTTTTCACAAATAATTTCATATGTGCATAAGTAAAATATTGAAAGGAAGTACGAGTATGCGCATGTATACGAGTTCCAAAGCACACCTCCAGACATATGTAAATAAAACTGTTGAGCGAGGAAACTTGAGCGCGTCAAATGTAAACAACCTACCCCAGCTGGGACTATAGTCGTGGAGTGAAAAGGCAGAGAAGTTGACTCGAATTAATTGCAACTCCAGAGGAGGTGTGGGCTGATTGCAGGCGACGGACATTTTTTTAAGGAAAACTGATTTAAGCAAACGAGTTGGAAAAATAAGTCCCAAGTGCTAAAATTGAATTAAACAATTTATGAAGGTGACAATTCCGGTAAAAAATTTAGTATGTTCGATTCATACGAATGCAATTTGCTCAATGGACAAGATTAGATGGCCCAGAGGATAAATGCCATCTTCGGAGTATTATCAAAGATTTTATCAAAGAGAATATTAGTGCTTTTACTCTTTGTCCAAATTACATTTTGTTTTTTGAACCAAAAATTTGGTGACTAACTATTATTTGAATTATGTTTTGAAAAGTACATAATACTTGGCCTGAGAATTGTTGTTAAAGAACGTATTTTAAAGAGAGTAGAAAATTTAAGACCCTTTATATAATTGTGAGGTTTATTTCTGTAATGAAATCAATATTGCATGTTCGAATTGGCTCCAGGTCTACATGAATTGGTAGCCGAGTGGGTTATGGGATGGTCGATTCAAACGTGAAGAAAAAGGTATAACTTCGGTCAGGCTGTGAAAGTTAAGGTCCAAAAATTCAATTCTATTAAAATACTGGTTTCTCATGAATACTGAAAGGAATAGCATGTTCCTTACATAACAAACTTTAGGGGCTTCAAAAGAAAATAAAAAGTGGTGAACCCAGTAAGAAAAAAAATTTCTATATGGATTTATATCTTACAGTAAGGATTTTATAGTACAATTTTTGGGCTCGTAACACGAACTGCTACTCACTAGACCACATACTCGTATATGTAGATTTATATTTAATATTAGAGTGACAAAACTCTTCTTGATTAATAAATTTAACTTCTACTACCAAAGAAAAATTAATTTTTATTTTACATTCAAAAAAATTTCCATATTGAAATTGGTTGGTTAAAATATCTATACATGTGCATATGTAAATGCAAAACACTTTTTAACACAAATGTTTATAAATCCAATACTTACGCACATATAGTAGACACATATGTCTACATTTCCTCAACAATACAAATGAGTATTAATAATTTGTTCGAGTACGTGTATGTATACAGAGAATTTTAAGGGGTTACCTACATTAATTACTTGTAACGGCTGCAAGTGAATGTGAAGGATGTAAGAGCTTTCCAGCTAACATGCAAGATTGGTTTGCGATGAAATAGTGGCATTTAGAGGTGAAAATCATGAACCTAAAACTTAGTATGGAAATTTGGAGCGATTGCTGATAAGACGTATTGTATGTAAATACATACATATGTACTGTGTTTGTTTGGGTCATTATAAAGTAATATACGAATATGTTGGATTGTGAAAATAACTCCTAAAATGACAACAAAGTTAAAGGATAAAATAATCGGATCGATTTTTATATTGCAGCTTCCGCAGTTTTTGTACCCTTCGTTCTCTAATTGCAAGCCTTTAATAACTATAAAAAAACTTTATTTTTTTTAAATAAATTTTGACATAGAAATAATATTACATTTTTACTGAATTATTTGTTGCTTTCATCTTGTTGTTACTTTCTACAACTGATAAACCCAATTCAAGTTGAGCTTTGCTATTTTCACGAAAATCACTTCAGCGGTTATAAAATGCCAATTATCTGTGCCATCATATATACGAGGGCACTAACAAAAACTCGGCCAGTTGGTGACTTTCAATTTGTTTTTATCAAATCCAAATATACCAAATCCTTTTTTACCAATTACTTTATTGGTCTTCCATTAAAATTTTAGAACGATCGGCTAAAATCGTCTTTAAAAACTATTTCTTAATGTTACCGAAGATTTCAGACTAGACATTTTTCTGTAGAGGACGAGCCCCGAAAAGGTCAACCAAAATCTTCCATTGATGAAGTCACTGTAGCTCTTGTGAAGTCAAAAATTGACGAAGACCCACGATTGATACAAGAAATGATTGCTAATGAATTGGGCTGTATCTCGAATATTAAAAAGAGGCTCGAGTGCATTTTGCTCAATTTTGGTCAGTCTAGCAACTTTAATAAAGTCGTTTCTGATGACGAATCTTGGTTCTATAAGTACGATACAGAAACCAAACAACAGTCCATGGTATAGAGCCCAACAGGAGCAAGGTCAACCGTAAAATCTAAAACAACAACAAAAAAATCAGCAGCAAAAGTAATGATGTCAGTTTACTTCACCCCATCTAAAATCGTAGCTGCTATTCCACTGGTAAAGGGTCAGACGGTAACTGCAAAATGGTACATCGAAGAGTGCTTACTAAAAGTTTTCAAAAAATTGTTGAAAAACAATAGTGTACAACTGCTAACATGCCCCAATGACATTGACATTATTGGCCTCAACAACAGCGCCGTGAGCTCTGATTTCTCCAACGTTGACAAAGAAGCGAAGCTATTTCGTCAGGTTCCCCTTGTTATCACACAAACAGCTACTGTTTACAATCGTAACTTCAAGTTCGTACATAATTTCATATATCTAGAGCTGGTCCAAATGATGTCACCCTTCAGATCCAATGAACAATCACTCTTTCCAACCATCCCGCTTAGCGTTATACGGAGACATTGACATAGCTCAGCGCATAAAAAAACTGCGGGATCTGCGGGCTTGGACGTGTCATCCAAATGGATGGTATCGTTCTGTCGCTGGTGGAAGCAGAGTAAAAGGTAGACCTACACTAAGTTTGAAGGGTCAGATAGAGAGCAACCTAATTTCACTTTGTATTTCCAACTATTGTTGATTCGGCGGAGCCTATGCCAATGAAAAAGAAGAAGTTGTAAAAATTAAAAATCAACTAAAATCTGCATTCCTCTTCACAAAATCTTAGCTTTGAAAATTCAAATATTTTGAACTAAAAATGAATTATAAGAAATGAAATGAAAATAATAAAATTATGTAATTACTCATTGAAACACTTTTTATATATTGAAATATATTATCAGACGGAAGAAATTCAATGCTATGTTATCCAAAAAATAAACTTTTCCAAACTTTTTAATAATTCATTGCCGAGATAGTTTATACAGCTACTAACCATACATACTTTCTAAAAGAATTCCCAAATCAAGTCGGTATTAATTAGATACTTCCCTTAAGATAATCAATCCTTCCTTCCTCGTCAAACATCTTCTAAAATTCTCTTCAGTTTTATGCATAAACTGGATCTGTATTAGTCTCAGAAATATACTGTCCTCATAAACACCATACTTAAAAACTACTCGTATTGTAGATATACGTATCCATTTATATTTCCATATCAGGGTTGGTGTAGAGTTATTAAAACCAGTAATACCACTTCGTATCGTATTATCGAAACGAAATGATATTGTTATGTTGAAACAGCACAAACTCATCGTACACATTGATTTTGGCATGGCTGCTTTATGGAATCGCCAACACACTTAAGTTTAAACGTTTAACATTTTCTGTTAACGAATTATCATCAACGACAGCATTTCGTTTGAAACGAAATAGAATTTATTTGGATGACTGCTTTAACGATAACATTCCCAAATGTTTCAACAGACACAACAGAAATTTTTTCGTTATCACCAATATGCATACAGGATTATCTGAATGGCTAAATATTGGTTCTTATAAAGTTCACATATTCAGAACTAATTTTAATATATATTTTAAGTACATTAGGGTCTTCATTATTCACCAAGCTGGTATTTTGACTAGCATATATTTTAAAATAGCTCTAGAGTTTCGCGACTAATAGATTACTTTTATATTATCAACTAAAAATACCAACATATACTCGTTTTTTGCCTAAATTACAACAGATATTTCTTCAAGTAACAAAGTAATTATGTTAACATCTGCGATAATACTGCGGCACAAATACCCATTATATTTACAAGACTGTTAGAGCAACATTTTAAACTAATTGGAGAATGGCTAGCAAAATGAAAACAGAAAAGTAAACACATAACTTTTACATTAAAGCCAATAATAGCACACCCTAATGTCAAGCTCAGCAATGTGGACATTCCGCAAACCAACGGAATTACTTACCTCGGAATCCACTTAGAGAGGCGCTTAACCTGAAGATAAGACATTTCAGCTAAAAAGATACAGCTCAAGCTCAAATACCTTCTGCTCAAATATAAACGAGACTGGCTCAATAAAACAAAAACGGTTAATTATTCTTCAATATTTATTTTATCCCCTTCAAAATAGTCACCATTAGAGGCGATACACATATGCCACCTCTGGTACACACTTCTGGTAGGCCGCTTTAGGTATGGCTTTCAGTTCCTTCTTCGAATTCTCTTTTATGACTTCAATCGACTGAAAATCCTTTCCACGAAGCGGCAATTTGAGTTTAGGGAAAAGAAAAAAGTCACACGGTGCCATGTCGGGTGAATACGGTGCTTGCGGAACAATATTTACGTTGTTTTTGGTCAAATAATCGCGTACAAGACGAGGCGTATGAGCAACAATTTTGGAACAAGTCGAGCAGACACACGTCTCATGCCCAAAACATCGTGAATAATGCTATGAGCGGATCCATTTGATATATTGAGCTCACTAGCTATCTCTCTTTCAGTCACACGACGATTGTCCAACACAATTTTCTTTACTTTTTCGACGTTTTCTTCGTTTATTGACGTTGCTGGACGACGATCATGGGGCAAGTTCTCCAGCGATGTACGGCCGTCCTTGAACGACTTATACCAATCAAAAATACGTGCACGTGATAGGCAAGACTCCCCATATGCCTTCTGCAACATTTTCATTGCGTCCGTCGCACTTATTCCATTGGAATAACAAAATTTCAAACAAACATCTTTGCTCAACGTTAATTTCCATAGTAAAATTCGAAAAACACACTCGAGGTTGACTTGTTTATAGTGCCGTAAAAAAAAACCATGTGACAGATCGCGCTCTAATTTGACATGTAAACATATAACAGTTCTGGCAACCTAAGCAAAAAAAAGTATGGCCACTTGTCTTGTCCTTGTCGAGTTATGGATAAAGTCTCTTTTATATTTGAGCAGAAGGTATACCAGTTTACATTGTCTTTTAAACAAGAAGTCTGGACTTAGCCTTAACAACAAAGTGTTCCAATATAATGCAACAATAAAACCGATATGGAAGTATGGAATCCAGTTATGGTGTACAGCTTGCGCGACGAATCTAGATCTAATTCAAAGGTTTCAATTGAAAACGTTAAGAGCAATAACGGGCGCAACATGGTGCATGCGTAATAAAATATTCATAGAGATCTTAATACACGCTCCATCAAAGAAGAGATTGAAATCGCAGCACAAAAATTCGTAGCAATTCCGTAGAAGAGCAACGTCAAGCTACTTTATGTTTTAGTTTAGTTTAGGATTTTATTACTTATTATTATGCTTCCGCTGACGAAGCGGATCCAATAAATAAGTACTAATATTTTTTTTTTTTTTTTTTTTGAAACATTAATATTTATTTATTGAATCTACTTCGACTTCGGAAGCCTAACAATAAGTAATAAAATCTTAAACTAAATTAAAATATAAAGACCATTAGTAGGAATGGGCTGCTGGCTTGACGTTACTCTTTAGAAGGCTGCTTTGTCTTTTCTCCGCAGGCGGGTTTGACTTGTTGCATAGGCCAAGGTGTTAGCCAAAGGGTTCGGATGGCTACGCAGTTTTGTTAAGTATATTTTTGCTGCGATTTCAATTTCTTCCTTGATGGTAGGTATATTTAGATCTCTACGGATATTTTCATTACGCATGTACCATGGTGCGCCCGTTATTACTCTTAACGTTGTCGTTTGGAATCTTTGAATTATATCTATATTCGTCGTGAAGGTTGTGCCCCATAACTGGATTCCATACATCCATATTGGTTTTATTGTTGCATTATATAAGAGGACTTTGTTGTTAAGGCGATGTCTAGACTTCTTGTTTAAAAGCCAATGTAAACTGGCAGATTTGAGCTTAAGCTGCAACTTTTTAGCTGCAATGTGTCATCTACAGGTTAAGCGTCTGCCCAAGTGGATTCCGAGGTATGTAATTTCGTCAGCTTGCGGTATTGATGCATTGTTGAGCTTAACAGTAGGACACGTTTTTGGCCTTAATGTGAAAGTTATGTGTTTGCACTTGTTTTCATTCACTTTTATACGGCATTTCGCTAGCCATTCTTCAATTTGTTTAAGATGCTGCTGTAACACCTTTGTGGCTGTAATGGGGCATTTATGTCGACTTAGTATAGCAGTATCATCCGCAAATGTTGACGTAATTACTTCGTCACTTGTAGGGATATCTGCGGTAAACAGTATGTACAATATTGGTCCAAGAACACTACCCTGCGGAACACCTGCACCTCTTCTGTTATGTAATCATTTACTTTTACTGTGATTCGCCTGTTGGATAAGTAGGATTCAAGGATATTGTGGAACGTGTTAGGTAATGATTTTTTAATTTTATGAATGAGGCCATCATACCACACTTTGTCAAATGCTTGCGCCACATCAAGAAAAACAGCCGAGCAATACTCTCGCATTTCGAAAGCTTTCCTTATTTCATTTGTTATACGATTTACTTGTTCAATTGTGCCGTGTTTTTCCCGAAAACCAAATTGATGTGTAGGAATAATATCATTTTGATGGAGAAAAGGAGTAATTTTCTGATAGCAGCACTTTTTCGAAAAGTTTTGATAGGCAAGGCAACAGGCTGATTGGTCTATATGATGACGGCAGGGTTGCGTCTTTACCTGGTTTAGCTACCATAATTATCTGCGACTTTTTCCAGATTTGTGGATAATATCCCAGCATCAAAATGGCACTGAAAAGCTTTGCAAGAAAAACGAGAGCAATGCTTGGCAATTCTTTTAGCATTTTAGGCGAGATATGATCGTCTCCTGGAGATTTTTTTGGATTTAAGGCGGCAATAGTGTTTTTTAGATCAGACACAGATGCTCCGCAAGTGTATCTAGGAGCAGTTTGGGTCGGTGACAAAGGTGCACTATATGTAGCAGTATTTGGTTGAAATACTGTGCTGAGGTGCTCTGCGAAACAAGACGCCTTTTCTTCATCCGTTCTCGCCCATGAACCATTACGCATTCTCAACGGTACTTCAGTGCTTACTGGCGGCTTAAGGTTTTTGCTAGCTTTCCATAGAGATTTTTTAGTAGAAACGTTGGGAGACAAAGACGTTATAAGATGTTTGATATTTCTTTCTTCTTCGTATACTAATGCTTTTTTTAGTTTGTTTTCTGCCGCCTTAAGACGAATTTTTGCATCGGGAGATCGGCAGGCTTGCCATTCGCGACGCAAACGTCGCTTATTACGGACCAGTAATTCTATTCCACTATTAGTTATCAATGCCTTTGCTTTTGTTTTCTGCTCTGGTGTGGCTATAGTTGCTGCTGTTGCTAGTATACTGTTAAATACAAGTAACTCATTTTCAACGTCAGTTCCTCCCTCTATTTGCGGATTGGTCTGTATATGACTGCTAATGTATATTTTATATTTAAGCCAGTTAGTTCTTGATGTAGTAAGTCGAAAAGCATGCTCACTTTCAATTGGTTGTTCGTTCAATTTTATGATTATTGAGGAATGATCAGAACATAAGTCAGCACAGGTTTCAGCAAGTACTAAACTCCTATCTACGTTTTTAGTGACTGCAAAGTCAATCAGGTCAGGTAATTTCCTTGAGTCCGTAGGCCAGTAAGTTGGTTGTCTTGGGGAGATAAAATCGTAACTATTTTTTGTACTTATGATCGTGTTATATAACTGACGACCTTTCGGGTTAATTAGCCTCGATCCCCAATGAGTATGCTTCGCATTGTAATCACCTCCAGCTAGGAACCTATCTCCTAGAGTCATAAAAAAGTCGCTAAATTGTTTTTCTGTTATTACGAAGCGTGGCGGACAGTAAATTGCAGCTAAAGTAAGGTCAACCCCCCTATTTTTAAGGGTGATCGAGGTTGACTGCAACCAATTTGTTGAAAAGGAATTAAGAAAGTTATGCTTTAAACGATTCCTTATGAGTATAGCTGTGCCACCATGTGCTTTGCCATCTGGGTGATTAGTGTTGTACAGCTTAAACCCAGGGATGTAAAAATTATACTTCTGGGTGAGATGTGTTTCAGATATAAGCATAACATCAATTTCGTGGGTCTGTAAAAATAATTTGAGTGCTAATTTATGCTGGTTTACACCATTAGCATTCCATAAGCAAATCCTGAGTTCACTCATTTTTTGGTCAACAGGGTTTGGAGCATTTGGTTTTGCGCCTTTATTAGGTCTTGAACCATACTTTGCATGGTTGACATAAATTGTGTCATGCACTGGGTTAGATTAAGAATCATGGTCTCA
The DNA here is from genome assembly GCA_037013455.1 of Ceratitis rosa. Lineage (NCBI taxonomy): Eukaryota > Metazoa > Arthropoda > Insecta > Diptera > Tephritidae > Ceratitis > Ceratitis rosa. The sequence goes on from JAWMAG010000012.1 coordinate 1,993,537, forward strand.
ACTCCAGTACTGGATGGGGTGACTGGTGGGGCCTGTACATTGGCTTTTACTACGTTGGCATAGGACATTTGACCAATATTTGAGCTGGGTATGTTGGAAAGGCTCGGAATGGAAGTAGTATATGGGAGTTGGTTCCGTTTGGCTTGTATACCCTGAGAAAGTTTAGATTTTAAATCTTTGTAAACCGGACAACCTCTATAATTAGCGGTGTGATTGCCACCGCAGTTGCTACACTTTTTTTGTGTTGCATCCGTTTTATTCAAGGGGCATTTGGTAGAATGGTGAAGATCACCACATGCTACGCAAACGGTACGTAAAGTACAATAGGATTTTGTGTGACCAAATTCCTGACAGTTTGTGCATTGCACGGGACCATTACGCTTAAGCGCTTCTTCCACCGTGATTCTTCGGTGTAAAAGGTATTTTAAACGGTAAATTGGATGCGTTTCGTTTTTCTTAAGTTGAGCTAAACTTGGCGATAAGAACACTTTAAACATAGGCTGCGGCACTTTATTTCTGTTAATTATGTTAACAACCGCCCTAATTTCAAACCCTTGCTCCTCTAGAGCTTCTTTTATGTCACATGAGTCAACAGTCGCTTCAATTCCCTTAATTACAACAATCAGGCCTTTCGCACTCTTCAACTGGTAAGAGTAATAATTCTTGTTGTTTGCAGAGAGAAACACAACGACTTCACGAAAGTCTTTTTCACTGTGTACTTGTATTTTTGTCTCGTCTATGTTTCCTTTTTTAAGAGGTACAATATGAAAATTGTTGGTACCTATTATCTTAGCTATGTTCGTAACTAGCGAATTCGAGCTGCGCTCCCGCAAGTAGATTGGTGGAGGTTTAGTACTAACGACTGTGGAAATACCCTTCGGGTCTGTTATAGGCTCTTCCTCATTTAACGGGGCAAATCTGTTCCCTTTTAGTGCATTACCATCAGCATCGATAGTGGAGCCAACTGTATTATATTTCTTGGCATTAATCACTTTTTTGGGAGGACTAGATTTCCTCTTTTTGTTTACCACATTTATGTACCGATCAATGCCTATCTGCACTGCCGACCCTTTTTTCATTTTGGCTGTCTCACCTTGCTCAGTATTAGTCGCCCGCACTGGAGTTGCTGCTGCTGCTGCGCTGCTTGACTGCATAGCTGTTTGTTTTCCTGTTGGGAAGAGAGTTTTTACACTCTTTGATTTCTCTGTTGTTGCTATGGTCTGCGTTGGCGCCTTTAGAATAGAACTGCTTGCCTTTGCACTGCTGTTAGGTGGTGATTTGCTCGCAACAACAGTGAAATAAGCAATATTACTAAAAAAATAAAGTGGGCTTTGATACTACAACTTTTAAATATTAAAACATTTTAACATATTAATTTAATTCTATAATGAATGCTATAATGAAACAAATAACGTGAGAAATCTATTTGAAATCTTATTAGAACCTCTTTAAAATACCTTGCGGACGAAGATGCAGACAAAGTTTAGTCTACAATAATTAATCATTTCTTCATTGCTTATTTGTAAGAACTATTTTACGAAAAAACATATTATATTTAAAAGATAAGTTAATTAATGGGAGCTAGACTTCGTCCAATCTAACTTACAATACATTTACATATCAATGCATTACAAATATACACGTATGCATATCAAAAACTGAAAAGCTATTTTACAAATAAAAGAATAGACAGCCAAGACAATATCAAGCATTTCATAGGTCTATCTTATTTCCTTTTGGTATTAACATACTTCGGACTAGAATTTTAGTATCTTCTCTACTGTTCATGTTCACTTCAAGCTAACACTATTAACCCTATTTAGGTTTTATGTAACAAATTATTAATAGTAGAAAAGCTCTCTATAAGACTATGATGAACTGCAAAAAGTCAACTTCATATATCTTACCGCCACCCTAATGCGCAATTTATGTCAATTTACAAAAGTCGCAACTTCTTTCCACTTCTCCCGTCTCCACTTATCATATTTCACGACATTGCAATCAAGACGAACAATGCGTTTCTGAAGTGGCATACACCACAACACTTGCAACACCATCAAAATGAAAGCAAAAGCAATTGCGGACAAAGTGGTTGAGCCAAAGGAGTGTGAGCATGTTTCTAAGGTAATGGCAGCTGCAGCAGCAACAAGGACCATATCAGATCCAACGAAAATAAAGTACGTACTCTCCACACAAATGTTGATAATGTTGAATGGAATAGAAATTTGCGCCAGCTCAGCAGATAAGCGTCGGTAAATGACGATAGCAATGGAAAAAAGAATTTGAGACTGAGAGAGTATGAACAAGAAATGAAGTAAGTGTTGGAAGAAAAGAAATAAATTTCCAAGCTAAAAACAAAATACAAAAACCCTCAAACCCAAGCAACCCGAAAACGACTTAAGCAAATAAAGAACGAAATGGAGTTTAATTGTAAAAAATATGTAAATATGCAAAAAACTCTCAGTCCGGCTTTGACGAGGACTTGGTAGTTTGACGGTTTGTGCAGGCAAAATTATATTTTGGAGAATGATTTTACGCGAGGCTTTGAAAACAGCTTTTTTCTCTAGCAATTTAGAAAATAAAAAGTAAGCACCATTCAGAAATATCTACACTGACGCAAAATGTATGCCGCTGAAGAAAGTGTAAACAGTTGCGTGTCTTCTGTGAGACGACAGCGTTCGTGTGAATTTATATTTAAATGAATTTATTTGCGCAACTTACATGCGGACATACATATAAATTTTGTACATATACCACGAAAGTACTTGCGTACATAGATTTACATATTTACATGTTTATGAGTATTTATCATTTCTGAATTTTTTCCACACTTTAATACCAAATTTTATCCAAGCATATCATTTGCATTGCAAATTGGCTGCTGCAACGCGCTGGGAGTTTTGAAGCATCAAACAAAAACTCCACACAAAAAGCCGCGAATTTGCGAGGCGAACGTTGCAAAATTGAGAAAGATAGAGGAGAAAACCATGAGCTAGCGTAGTTGCTGCCGAAGGTGATAGTAGATTTATGGTGCTAGTGTTTACCTCAACATTTCATCTGCTCTTTTCGTTGGGGTGGCAGTCTGAGCTTTCATATCGTGATGCTTGGCTGTGCGTAAATGCGATTTGCAAAAGTGTAAAAACTCCTGCGGCGTCAAATAAAAATAATAATCAAATAAAATACAATTCTCACCACACATACACACAAATGTAGGCAACGCATACAGTGTTTGCATTAAACTTAATTGTTTTTTATGCATTTATTCTATTTATTTTTACTTCCTTAGAGCCTACAGATATGCGTTAATATGATATGGGCCGTGTATAATAATACTAGTGTAGCGTATTTGTTCGCTAAGGTGTTAAAAACTAGGTATACCTAATGTAATCCTTGAGGAAATATATAAATTTCGCAATTTCCTAAAATTAAAACAGTTTCGTTATGTTATATTACTGTTCAAATTTGCTACTGCCCAGCTCCTTACAGGGCAAAAGCCAAAATTTTATTTTCAAAAATCATTTTAAAGAAAAGAAAGCTGTTTATGAAGAACATGTCCCTGGTAATTATGGATGCATGAAAGGCAATGATTGTTTAAACAAAGTCGTCCGTACATAATTTTGACAGAATTTAGAAAGGTCAAAATAAAACTGCTCATTCCGGCTTACAAAAGGCAAACCGTGGACGTGTCAAATATTTTTATGAATAAAATTGTTTGAACATGATCCTGCGCAGAATTCATAGCGGAATAAGACTGACGGTAAACCTGAAGTTCTTCAACTAAAATTGAGTGTTTTTAAGGCCAAAAAAATTCAATTAATATTTTTAAACGTCTACTTATCTACAAAAACTTTGAATTATATATATATTTTTTTAATAAATAAAATTTGTTTATAAAACCCCGTTTTTTGGAGGAACCTGACCTTAAACTGCGATGGTGCCTATAGAGTACAAAAGCAGCAGAATAAAGCTCCGCATTGCCTTGCAACTTCCGTGTATTAGTTGAAAGGATTTTCAGATTATGAAAACTAAAAGGCTGTGAGATTACTTTGCCTCTTTTCCAAATAAACAGAAAACCGTTTTTAACATTCACAGATCTTTTTAAAGGATATTTCAGCAAAATTTGATTTTATAATATTATGTACCATATTATATATTCGAATACACACATTGCATGAAAAGTCTGAGTTCACCCTTTGTATTAAAGAATTTACATCACATAGACGATAATCCATCCATAGTGTTACCATGCACATGATTGAAGATCCTGTAGCCTTGCTGCGCCAAGTTAGCATAGCCTTTGTCTTCCGATTGCCGGACATTCGCAGATTGCGTGCTCCATACATTCCTTGCATTTCATACATTTTCAGTCCCCGGTCAATCCTATATCATACGCATGGGACGCCAAAAGGCTATTAGTAATCCTATCAGCAACCTGGAGTCCTGTCTCTTAACAGATAGTACAATACAAACTTTATGAGTTTAGTATTATATGTTTTACACTTAGTTGTAGCGACTCTGCAGCCCTTAGATCGTTCCCAGAGTCTATTTATGTTTATATTTAAAAATCAAGTTTAAGGGAATGTGGACCCCTGGAATATGTCGACTGGGGGAATATTTTTCTGCAACATGTTGCTTGCACTTGCTTATAAAATCGCTTCGTGCACCCCCGTAATAGTACAGTGTTGGCAAACCGTTACCACAACAACAACACTTACAGCCTAACTTGTTGGGTCAATGAAATACCACCTTCTAGAGTCATTAAATGACATGTGGTAACAAACCCATGTAGGGTCACCGCTTCAAGAGAGAAAGCTTCAGTGGAACCATTCCGACATATTCAGTTTGAGGGTTCGCTGTCTGTTTACCTTAGGTGCGGCTACGAGCGGGTGTCGGTCTTGAAGCAAGCGTCTCGCTATTCAAATGATTAAAAGAGTTAAGCCTACTCACATAACAATGTACGCTGGATTTGGGACCAACCACGTAGAAACCAGCTTCCCTTGAAAAATAGGCAATAGCAAAAGTATTAAGGACTATGATTTAAGGACATGCATCTTCAATGTCCGATCTCTTAATTAGGAAGATGCCGCTACCCAAGAGTACATTTTAAAAGCACATTGAGCGTACTCATGAGCGCTACTTCCACCACGATGTGAAAATATTGGTTAGCAACTTCTTGGCTGCCTCCAGATCGAAAAACTCAAAACCAGATCTATCATGCTGTGCTAGACGGATGACATGTCTCTAGTGTTCTTGACGGGCGTACCTTCCTAGGACCCAACTTCGGCTCGAAAAACTATTTTGCAGCTGCAAGGATATGCAGAAAAGAACGCCCGTCAACAAACACAGGAAGGTTCGCCGTCAAAAAGCTGCAATCACAACAGCAATATCGCGCCCAATACTGAAAAAAATCCATTAAAAGAGGATAGACCCACACCACCTCTTCGTGGATTTTAAACCAGCCTTCGCCAACAGGAAAAGAAGCTGCCTCTTCGCCGTTGTGTCTAATTTTGGTATCCCCGCAAAACTTATGCAACTTTGAAAAGTGGCATTAAACAACACCAAAAAATCTGTAAGGATCGGAACAAGTTTCAGACATCGTGATTTCAGACAAGGTGATACCTTATCATGTGACTTCTTTAAATTATTGCCGGAGAAAATACTAAAAACTGCAGAGCTTCTATAAGAGTGTACAGCTACTAGTGTATGCCAATTATGTTGACATCATTAGCCTCAACAACTGCGCCGTGAGTTCTGTTTTTTCCAAACTTGGTTAAGAAGTGAGCTGAATCGATCAGGTAGTGAATGAGGGTAAGACGAAATGTCTCCTCACATAAAGTAAACTGTAATCACATTCGACTCAGCTCCCACGACACTGTTAATAGTAATAACTTTGAAGTCGTAGATAATTTCGCCTCTCTTGGAACCAATATTAACACCAACAACAATTCAGTCAGTCTGTATATCCAACATAGAGCCCCTCTTGTCAGCCAGTGCTACTTTGGACTGAGTAGACAATTGAAAAGTAACAACGAATATAGCCGTTAGGAGTTTTCGATACAAAGGATTTCCGTAAGATTTATGGTCCTCTAAGAGTTCGGTAGGGCGAATATCACAACCGATGAAGTATATACGGAGGCATTAACATATCATAGTTCAGGGAATGAAGAGACATCTGGATACGTCATGTAGTCCAGATGAATAAAAATACTCCATTTTAGAAAGTTTTCGTTGCAGTACCGGTGTAAGCAGAAGGGAATGAAGACCTCTGCTCTGTTGGAAAGACCAGGTGGAAAAGTCCTGGCTATACTTAGTATTTCCAATTTACGCCAAATAGTAAGAAATGAATGGCACGTTGTTGTTGACTCGGCTATATAGCGTAAGATGTCTACGCTAGTAAAGAAGATTTTATTTTAATTTTAATTTAGTAATTGGTGCCTACTTTTGTGTAACAGGTACATTTTATTAAAATAAGTAATGTAGATAGCTTTTTACCAAGTGTAGATAAGATATTGTAACTAATTGGAGCTTTATAATCGCTGAAGCGGTTTTCGGCCGAGCTCTTCCTTGAGCTTGTAGTGTGCGTCTTGAGGTTTTTCCAACTAATTAAGGGAATTACAGTTTTTGCCCAGATCAACTTTTTGTTCTTGCAGTGGGAAGAAATTCATTAATTGATTTGAAATTGAATTTCTGTAATTTTTGATGTTGGTCGGGTCTGAACTCGAACACAGGATCATCCGCAATTGGTTTGGTTAAAAAGTTTTGAGAACATAAAATCTATTTTAGGATGGCAGAGTCTTTTAACTTTCCTTCTAAATCTCTTTGGGTATATTCTAGCATACAGAATTTATTTCTGAATAGTGTTTGTTTAAAAAGTTCCCTTCAAGCTCCTTCAAGTGTTATGTAAACAATTTTATAATATTTTTCACATTTGAAAATTCTCATGAGCAATCATTTTCCGGCGTGTTCCATATATCACGACCGAATCCCACGTATGAAAGGTGAGCGCATCTCTGATTTAGCAGCATCGTATGTCGCAAAAGGATGGAATGGGCGATGTAGTCATTCCAACCCTTTAAATCTCCCAGATTAGATGGTATATTTCCCGCCGAACTATAAAGGGCTAAGGACATCTTATTCCCATCGCTATGCAAAATTTGCGAGGCCTTTCTGCATGAAGGATATATTCCCAAGACTTGGATTAGTCCCAAGGTAATTTTTATTCCAAAAGGAGGAAGAGCCAACTACTTCAGTCCAACATGCGCACTCTAAGCGTATGTCTGTCGGCACAGAACTGCAACCTTAGTCGGAGGCATCGAAAAAGGACTCGTCTTGAAAGAATATACACTTGGTATTGAAGGAGCATTCAACAACATGATTCCTGTATTTGTAATAGAGGCTCTTCCTTCGGTCTTCAACAGCCCATAGTGAATATTGTAGTCTCTTCTGAGAGGAGTTTTATCGCCACTGTTGCGGCACACTGATTAGAAAATTACGCAGCTCAGACTGTGGTGTGATGGCATACGAGGACGACTTTGCTCCAGCAGCGACGGGTAAACATATACAAACTTTAAGTGATCTACTCTAAAATGCTCTTTACATTGTTAGGAACTGGTGCAAAGACAGCAAACTGGAGGACAGCCCAGAGAAAACCGAAATGGTTCTTTTTACCAGGAGGTACAAACCGACTCCTTTTAAGTCACCTTAACTAAAGGGCGTGGAGCTCACCCCCTCTACCGAGGTAAAGTCTCTCGGCATAACCTTGGATAGACATGTCAAAAAGGTCAAGGATAGCTATAACTCCAATTTACGCCTGCAAAACGGCGATAGTAAAAAAGAATGGGTCTAAGGCCGGATATCATGTACTGAATTTATACATCGGTAGTTAGACCAATCACCGTTTGGTGGCCGGCACTGAACTAGAGAGAGTTCAACGATTGGCTACTATCCTGGTAACAGGAGCACTTCCATCAACTCCCTCGTAAGCCCTATTAACTCTTCTCAACATTCTTCCCCTGGACCTACAATCATAATGAATACGGCTCAGCCTTTGGAAGAATTGCAATATAGGACACACCAAAATATTATCTCTTGCAGAAGTGCCGAAGGAGCTGGACTACACCACCTCCTGTATGTGCTTTGAAAATCTTTTCTCCACGAGAATCCCAAACAGGTGCGAGTGGAAAATTACCAACCCTCCGACCAGGGAGCCATAGCCATCTTCACCACTGTAGCGTTTTCCAGGCAGAACTCTTTGCCATCATAGAGGCCACTGAGTGGTTGCATAAATCTACGGCAGCAGGACAATCGGTTACAATATACTCCGACAGTCAAGCTGCAATCAGATCTCTTCAATGCAATGGTACCACGTCAAAATGATCATAAAATGTAGGAACTTTCTTCACAAACTCTCAACTAAATTAGCACTGCCGTTGTCTGGGTACCTGGACACAGGGACATCCCAGCCAACTACATGGCGGACGAACTAGCAAGGGAAGGAACCCACGATGAAACATCCACATGATGCTGGCTTACCTCTGTCCACGGCAAAGAACATGGTTACTCTGGTCTTTACCAGGGAAGCTAACTCAAGATGGTTGAACGAGATCACGTCCAACGTAACCAGACAGCTATGGCCAAAGTTGGACGCGAAAAAATCAAAACATCTTATCCTTCTAGACCGGAACTGGACACTATTTAATGGGCTACACGGGAAAAAAATGGAACAGAACTCAAATAATTTTTACAGCAGCTGACGAAGAAGAGGAAGAGACCATCGAGCACTACCTCTGCCCCTTTCCAGCCTTGCTATCAGCGCGACACAAGTTCCTTGGCAAATATTTCTTTGACTGTCTCGCTAACATAGCCTCAGCGGATTCACAATGAGCCTATTGGCCTAAGTGTGCTAGTAGCAGCAGCCGCATCAACTCAACTCAACTCACATTTGAAAATTAAAGATTAAAGATCGAGCGCAATATTTCATTTCATATTAAAATAACAACAAATTTTAAATAAAAAATATTTCTGGAAATTTCAATTAATTAGTTTTATGATCTTTTGACTTCGATTTTCAAATAATTTTTAAATGGTAGACACGCTTGGAGTGTATGGAACGTAAGCAGCAGCTAATTTAGTTAGCAGGTTATTTAAAGTAAGGCCTATTCAAATCTTTGGGCCGTTTTAATATCTACACACAAAAATATGGATCTATGAGTATATATTATATACAATATTCAGCGACCTCAATTCATATGAGGACATCAACAATTCCCCATTTATCGCAAGTGAGGAATCTCACCGTGCAACGTAATTGGCATTGCTTCCCAAAAAGTTTCAAAATCGCGTTCTTATATCACAACACATCCAACAACCGAAACAATTTGTAGCAGGCAAATGAAAAGCCGAGAAAAGAGAAAAGACTACGTTGGCTAAGAAGCTGTGGCGTCGCGGCGGCAATATCAGATAATGAGCTTGCCAAAAACTGCAACAACATACAAACAATAAAATACAAAAAACTCAACTTTTTCAGTGCCGGTAACTTTCCAGTTTGTACCTCGCTAATGTTGGCCGTATAGAGCAATCTAAATACCGAGTATTCTGTGGTGACTTCGTCGGCGGCATTGATGTCAATGATTGCGCCAATAAAACAGACTTCAGGAGTTTTTGCTATCATCTTAATGTTGCTTACTGAAGGTATTGTGAAACTTCTTCGGAACCGAAAGTATAGGAGTGTGACATATCTGTAGAGCGTGTCCTGCGCTCGCGTTGCAATAAAAAGTTGAATATCTTTGAGTTGTTTTCGGTACTGTACAACACAGAAGTTATGGTTGTTGCTGCCACCTACCCCACGCCATTTCGAACCAATATCAAAGCCAATGTTAGATTGCCCTTTTTTATTCATACACATATTTATTTATTTTTTATTTTTGCTTCAAAGACTTCTTTGAGTTAAATGCAAAAACAGTTGTGCATACTTTCATACAATATTTACCTATGCATGCATATACCTACAGGCTTATTTTTGTAAATATGTACATGTATTTCGTTGAATGTAAAAATTAAGTACGGAATTCGAGTGGGAGCAAAATGAATTTTCATCATGCATGTTGATTTTAACCGATTTTACTCTAATAGTTAATGGTAAGATCTCCTGAAATTAAGCTTTGTCTGGTATATGTACCTCTCTTGAACATAGCATGAAACACTTCGTAAATACAATAATTAATATGAAACTTATTATAAGATTTGTCTTCAGCAAAAAATAATTTACAAAATTTATTTAAATTTCGATCTTTTATACCACTGCTGCCAACCGTCGGCAAAATTTTTAACGTACATATTTTTACATGTACCTACATACGTGTATGTAAAAGTGTATGCATGTAAATACTTATCACTACCTTCCATTTGTTTCATAATTTTCCACCTGCTCGCTCAGCGACCCCAAGCGGCGAATGTCGGAAACGAGTGAAAATGAAAGGAAAAAGCAAAAGCTCTTGGCTCAGAAAATTTATGAATGAAAAGGCTTTTGCCAATAGAAAGCTTTCCATGTACTCAATTCAGCGCGAAGGTTGGCATAGCAAAAGAAATACACATTTGAAAGAGCGAGTGCAAAGTAAAAAAAGAGAACGAAAATTTTCAAAGAGATTTTAGCTGCAACTTTTAGCAGTGCTACCTCTGCTAGCGCTTATACCCGGCGTTTTAGCTGAACGCAACGCACGTGTCACGTGTTGTGCCGCACGAAACCGACGAGCCAGACAAGAACGAGGTTGACGAGGCTGTTTACGAGCAAACAACAAATAAGAGGATTTTTTAAAGGCCGATAGCCGTCGATATGTCTTTGGTGTTGCAACAACGGTTATAAGGAACAGTACAACAGCAGCGCGTGGTCATGGTCTGGAGCCCAAAGAACAGAAGCAGCCATTCCAAAAATGAGAAATAATAATCATAGGTAAATGTGTAATTGATGTATGAAGCTGTAATTTTATTATGGGTTATTATATATTATTAATATTTTGAAACTATGTGTCTAAAAAAAAGTTATATAGTCCAAAAGAAATAAAAATATCAAAAATAAAAACCGAGATGTCAGTTTCTCCTATAAAATCGTCACTTTCGACTTTCTGCTTTCCAAAATACTTAATTGAAAATTTTAAATATAAAATAATTACTATAGAAAATAATTATTTATTATTATTATTGGTATGTTATTTATAATAAAAAAACGGTGCCTTAAAATATTTGTTGGTAAATTCTTCGCAAAAACAACTACATCGCGCCAAGTTTACAGCTACAGAATATCTGAGCACTTGATAGTGGATATGTAGGTAAAAGGCAAAAGTAAAAAAAAAAACAAAAATTATTGAAAGCGGCACACATGCAGCTTAATGGCATAACCATTAGCTTGTGCTGTGGGCATCCCAAATTCGAATCCAATTCGAAGAAAGGTGTTTGGAAAAAGAGTCTGATGAGGAAACGTGGTGGTTTCCGAAATAACAGCTATAACTTCTACCGTCCAAAACTATTGTTGCAATTTTTTCACTATTTCCAAAAAAAAAAAAAATATGGTCAGAAACAGTTCCATAGAAGCTAAAATCCAAAAACAATTCAATATAACAATGGCCTGAAAAAGCATAAAAAAATCTTCAATTTTTGAAATTGCCGTCGAGTAATCAAACAACAACCTTTCTATTCAATTAAAAGTTAAATCTATTTAAATCTGCTTTTTAAATGAAAGAATTCGTGGCAGCAAGAATTACAATTTTCCACTGCCTGTGTTAAGCATTACAGAAGGCGACGTTGTCGTACTGTAACGTGCTGTAGCTTAATGGTTAGAGTGAGCTAGAAAAGACCTTAATTCGATAACATGAGAGTTAACATGAATATGAAAGCAAACGTAAAGCACATCGGGTACTCATGATTCTAAGCATTTCATTTCTAATAATAAGCCGCTGGGCAGAGCTCTTCATGCAGAGAGTTATGGATTCAAACACTGACCCGATCATCATCCAAAATTATAGAAAATTAATTGGAAAAAGTTAAAATTAAACCGCTCTGAATTTATTTCTGACTTGAAATTTTAATTTAATTTTAATATAATTAAATTTCGAGTCAGGCCGAAAACCTCCCGGCGTTTGGAAGCTGAGTATACTAGAAATGGGACTCCACAGTCGGCGCCAATTCTCGGCAGTAGCGCATATAAGTTCCTCTCTGTTTTTGAAATTAATTAAAGCCCATCGTCAACGAAGTGATCAGACTATGTCAGCTTGGCTTTACACCTGTTAAATCCATCAGAGACCAGATTTTGCGCCAACTCTTCCAAAATACCCGATTTTAAAGCTGTCTTCGATCTCTTAATCAATTTTTGCCGGATAGAGAAGCCAAAAAGGGATAAACATTTTTCTGAAAAAAGCTTAAAAACAAGCTAAAGCCAATAATTCAACCTAATCAAATAGATATTTCTTCAATTTAAGAATTTAAACTTATTCGTATTCTTATGTCACAGCTTGTAGCGAAAAGTAGATTTTGCTATCGACTTCGACCGCATGGAATTTCATAATGGCCCTAGTAAAGTTTTTATTAGCTTTTTAACTTTTTTTATTATATCATGAAATAAAGAGTTTGTTTTAAAACAAAATTCTAAGCAAATCGAAATAAAAACACGATTTAAAAAAAAAAAAAACATCGGTCCCAGATGCATACGTTGTACATACATAGCACACACCCTACAAGTTTCAGGCCTGTACGATCAGTGGTTTAGACTGTGGGTTGATCAGTTAGTCATTAAGTACCAAAGTCTTTTATATAAATATATAGATAAGAATTTTTAAAGTAACGTGAATACTTTATCACAGAGATATGGTTTTGTAGTCATAACATTAGTTAGAGCTGGATTAAGATTTTGAAATTCTTATTTTTAACATTTTATTTTATTTTGAATGAAAATTTTTTTATTGCTCGTTTCTTATTTTGTCCCAAATATTTCTTTGGTCTGAGATTGAGCGCCTGTTGACGTCCTCGTCCTTAACTCAAGATATTCAAACGTTTTCTGTAGGGGCGAGAAGCGATAATAAAAATTTCATGTAATTTCGAATTTGCAACAAATATTAATCGTTAAATGGTTAAAAATATTAAAGTAAAAAAGTGACAAGAATATTTGGCTGAAACCCGCATTATTCGAATAAAAATTGGCCAATAAAGCGAAAACAATGGAAACCCAAATCATTTAACATACCAAAAACACGGAAATAAGAAGAAATAAACAAACACATACAGCAATATTCATACATACAGCCAAAATAATAGTCACTCAAACCAAGCGTAGCCATTCAGGGATGTCTGAGTTTGAATGTGGAGCACACGAGCCGAGTAGCGAATATACACGAATCCATAATGCAGACACTCGAATCGTAGTCGCGGGGAAGGGAGAAAGTTGGAAGCAAGCTTCAAACGCGTGTAGAAAGTGGCAAGCAAACAACTTGCAGCATTGCAGCACACCGCTCCATTGAGGGCGGCATTCGTGGCGTGCCACCATCCACAGGTCATGCAACTTTAATGGGTAAACAAATCACACTTATGGTCTGCAATGTTGTGATTGTTGTTGTAGCGTTAGCAAGTTGTTTTTTATTGTACACTGCTGTTGTTGGTTATTTTCACTGATTTCCTGATTTCGGGATTTTCTTCGTGCCACACTTGCCATGTGGCCGTTAAAACGGAACCGGAAGTCAGACATGTTGTGACACCCATTTACTTGACCCTCTTCAGTAGAAACGCAGGCAGAACATACATAAAGCAACAAAACCCAATAGTTCAACAACACACCACAAACAACTACAACAATAACAATAATATTAACACCGACTTGCAGAAAACATGTTTGCTGCACACTTTCACGCACACTCGCTTACAATCTTGCCACAGCATATGAAACAGGCAAACCAGCCTACTTCCCAGACAATTGAGTCGTTCGAATGTCAGTCACCGTCTGCTGCAACATTTCTCGCAATCACACAATAAAACAATACAATGCAACGATTGCATAGAACTCGCCCAGCAATACCAAACGAGCGCTTGTCTGCTACGTCCAAAAACAAGAACAATGGTCGTAGAGCAGTAATCGTTGAATTTAATACGATTCGGGTATGTAGTTGCCAGCACGACCTGCCACACTTATGCTCAGCTCAACACCATCTGGTAGTGTGGTCTGGTCGGCTTTTGTCATGCCTACCGACTAAGCTGATGTTAATATATGTTCATATGTATGTGTTGATGTCGCTTGGCTGACCCAATTCTGTGGCGCGATTGTTACCTCCAGCAGAAATTGGGAAGCTCAACCCGCAAGTTGGATACTCCTGCTCTATTGAAAATGGAGGGAAGCGAAACTCACTTGACTGATACTATGTTGACGTATGTATGTATGTATGTATGTATGTATTTCGTTTAGTAGGAAGTAAGATGCCCAAAAGCTTTATGTGTTCATCCATGCATCAATAAGGCACAAATTTTGTTTAAACCAAACACACTAGTGGCCTGAGACTGAAAAGTAGAAGAAGATGTAGGGTGAAGCACATGAAAATTTGTACAAATGTCTATATGTTTCATTCCAAATTAAAAAAAAGTTCGTCTCGGAAGAATAAAAACTCAAATTTTATAATAACTCAATCAATGCAATAACGTTGTTTCCAACCTCCTCCACATCCGCATCCGCTTGCCAGTCGGTGTACTGCTATTCAACTACATTTGCATAAAGTCTGAGGTGTAAACACCCACGATGAAAAAAAAGTATAGCTCTTGCTCTGCCTTCTCATTGGTAGCACGTTTTCCGAGGGCCTAAAACCCACATTGATCGTCCCAGGCACTGTAAGTAGTGCGATGTCGCGGCTAAGTGTATTTTCGTCGCACGGCACCGGAAGTTGGTAATATATTTTGCAGTGTTACTAAAGGAAGTAGTTTGCGCAAAAGTCTTCTTTTGGTTTTTTTTTTCTATTCGTAGGACGATTGCAAACGCTGCTTCAAAACCGTGTAGCTAAATTTTCGTACATTGACATTTTAATGTCCTTTTGGCAGACGTTGCAAAAAATGTAAAAATATCTGAGTAAATGCAAGTATTACCAACAAACTATATTATAAACACGCCAACAAAAATATATTTTCCCTGGGCGACAAACCCTCATTCGAAGTTAATGGAGCCCCTGAAATTTAAGATCTCATTTCAGCAATCAATTGGAACCTCAGCTTAATATCCAAGTCCAGTGTCTGTGTATACTCAGTTAGGTTAAACAGGTTGATCCATACACACTACATACGACCAAATTGTACTGCTACAATATTTATTATGTCTCTAGTTTGGAGAACATTCCTGTTCTTTTCGCAAATCGAAGTAGCAGTTTCGGACCTTTGCTCATTGATGACTGAAGATTCTGTAGCTTTGCTGTGTCCAGTCAGCATAGCATTCGTCTGGCAAATGCTGTACACTCATAGGTTACGTGCCCCACTGCCTCCACACATTCCTTACATTCCCTACATTTCCTGCTGTTTTTCTCTACCAGGCCTAGATTAAAGACATACGACGCCAAAAGGCAATGCCCGCCAATAATCCTACCAGCAGCATGTATACCAGCCTTATTTTTGCCAATTAAATCTATGTAAGTTTAGCATAATTTGTTTTTCGCGACTCTGCAGCCCTTTGCTGGTTTCCACAGTCTATTCACCTGACAAAGCATGCCACACTTCCCTGAGTAGAACCGGTAAGTCCATAATTTCGTCCTGTTCTGAAACACCACCTTAGCCGGTTCATCAGACTCCTGGCTGCCAGACAGACATAGTCTATTCGTACATTTAGGGATAACGCTATACCAGTGTGCCGGTATATACTGATTTTCAGCTGCCTTGTAGCGTATAGCCTCGCGTTAGTTAATAATGCCCAGTTTAAAGCTACTAGGTTTTCTGGTAAAATGCTCAAAATCGCATGTAGCGCTGCAGAGACATTGTTTTGAGTACCCCGGTGACGCTGAACATTGAGAGTCTGAAGACCCTCTCCAACCTGCCCAAATATGTTACATATTTCGTCAATAGCCTTCCACCGTACTAACTTCTCTACACGCTCACCTCCTCATCTCGGCTCTATAATTTGTCCAATGATGCCCACTATTCATGAATATTAAATTCACAAAAATATATTTTCGTGCATTTTTATACATTTAATTTTTTTATACATTTGGGTAATTTTTTGACTGCCGCATTAGCCGAGTGGTTCGTCAAGGTATGAATTCAGACCAACATCCAAATTATAGAAATTTAATTTCAAAGTAATTAATGAATTAGCCCCTCGTCAAAAAAGTGCCAACCCCTCCCAGTAGTCAGATGCAGTTTGTTTGACTGCGGTTCCATCAGAACTTAGCGCTTTCTTACATAGTCTCATTGCTCTGCCTTATTTTATCCATTGTTATGAGCATGTACATATGTAGGTTATTTATGAGGCATTTTACTGTAAGCGACAAACACTATGCGTCAAATATTAATAAAATACATACACGTACATATTTACAATTGCACATACATAAATTTTGCCAGAACAGAACAGTTACTCAGTTACACAGTTTCAGCTAACAATAAAGATATCAGACTCATATGTCATATGGCATGTCTTAATATAGATCCGATTGAAGCAAAAAAATTAAAAAAATATAGGGAAGGTATAGAGACATATATGTATATAGCACATAATCTGTAAGTGTCCGGCGTTATGCAGACAAAGGAATCACTTCGGGACAGCAGAATCTTCAGTCAATAGGTGCTTTTCAATTTGTAAATTCCCTAAGGAGTACAAGTTTTTGAATTATTTTATTGTTCATTACTCCACACTTGCGTTCTCTGGCCATTTTATGTAGCAGTTTTTAAGTGGTCTTTTATTTCGTAACTCTTAAATTAGAACTTAATCTGACCGACAACCTTCACTTTACATCACTTTCTGAAAACTTCGTATCTGTTGTTTTGCTTTGGTTTTTGGTTCTCTTTCAGTTGTCGTTTACAAACATTTGTATGTACGTGTATGTATGCATGTATTTAGCATTTCATGCGGTGCTGTTAATCCACATGAGCTTCCTCTTTTCTTTCCTCTCCTCACAAATATATTGTTGCATGCCTTTTTCCTGCAACAATATTTATTTACAGCACTTTTGTTGTCCTTTGTGGTATACCAGGTGTTTTGCTTGCGTGCCACAAAACCTACGCATCCACTGGTTACCAAGTGCTGCAATCAGGATAGTATGGGCATGTGATTACCTAAATTTATCTCCTTGAAAGGATTGAAAAAAGAAAGAATAGTATTTAAAATACAATTGAAGGATTAACGGAATTGGAGAATGACCTTAGGTTATAATTCATCAAGGCAAACTACTGCCCAAAGCAATATTGTGCGCGCAGTTAATCGAATTAATGAATTACTCTAACTCAAAGTAAACTCCAATCCCGATCGTCCTTTTTGAAATGTATATAAATTTAATGGAAATCTCTATATTTAATGTACTTTCGTAAATTAGTAACGACTAGGTAGTTTGTTGCCCAAAGCAATATTGTGCGCACACGTCTACTTCGTCTGAAAACTAAAAATCAAGTCAGTGAAGCTCGATCGGTTGAATTGAGCGTTAGCTACGAAGCATACGGTGTTGCCGTGATGAATTACAAAGGTTTGCATAAACATTAGATTTTAGGAATCCCCGCAGGCTCGCATTATTAAGGTAATATTGTTAAATCTATTACAAATATTAATGTAGAATTACATTTGCTTGTATTCATATTATTCATTTTAGTTAAGATATTGCAAGCTGATGAATGCTTCAAAATTAAGATATTCACAAGTTGCATAAAAATTCCAGATAGCATTATTAAGAAGCATATGATTTTCGATGATGTCCCTGGAATATAATTTGCGTCTTGATATTTGCGATAATAAAAAAATTAATGTTTCCGGCAATCTACAGAGCTATTATAAACATAATTACCGTGTTCACTGAAGTTTTAAAATAAATCTAAAGGTTTACTAAATTTAGCGGCCTCCGAGGGGTTAGATTTTTATGAAGCGCTTTTACTACAGCTTAAAATTAAAGTCCGGACCTGGCACTAAGTGATTACCATCTTTTCCTGTACATGGCGAACGCACTCAATGGTGAGAAGTTGGCCTCAAGAGAGGCCTGTGAAAATTGGCTCTCCGAGTTTTTTTGCCAATAGGGACGCAGCCTTCTACGAGAGGTGTATAATGAAGTTGGCATCTCGTTGGCAACAAGTTTACGAACAAAAGGGCGCCCATTTGACTTAAATCGGACAAATACCTATACACAAAGTTATCATATTTTAAAAAATTAATAAAACAAACCGAATGAACTTTTTACCTGACCTAATATGTTTATCTCTGAAAATTCTTATATTGAGAAACAATTAAGAAAAAGATTTTTAATTCATAGAAATTGGGGAATTGTGGATACACGTGCTTATGCCAACCAACTTATTTTCGGTTAAAAAATAATTTCATTTAGACCTTTTTTTCTAACATTTTAGTCATTATTAAGAATTATTAAAGAATTACAATAAAATCAGAAATGGTCTAATCTAAATACATACATGTGTCTATGCAGATATGTTTGCATGTACTGAATTTAATATTTAAATTTTGTAATAACTGAAGTTTCGCCCTCATTTCCAATCAGTTCATTATTTTCACTTCAACCTAGTGCATTCACCTGACAGCCAACAGTTTCCGAAATCATCTCTGCTCATTTGCCTAAAATTCTCATTTGGTTGTTGTGAACGCCATGAATCAATCCATTGAGTTCTTCGTGGTGCAGCTTTTCAATTTCACTTTACTCGTTAACCAGTCCGCCTAGTCTATGGTTACTGTTTTATCTGTTGTTTTTGGATATTTCATAAACTTGCACTCGTATGGTGTTCTTCGCTGTCGTAATAACAGGATATTACATAATTTTAATGTGTCTCCTTTAATTTAGATGCTTCCCGCCTAGACTCCGAGCACTCTGATAATACCAACGGACGGGCGTTTTTGCACATCCGCCAAGTCGGCAGTCCTGCCTTCGAAGCCTTTTTAAAGGGACGACGGAAACGTCAAGAGCGCACCGGGGCGGCTTAACGGGCGTTGAGCATGTTGCGCTGCCAAAAAATTTTCTATTAGTGAAACTGAAATGAACAGTGCGGCGCAGTCTGTGCCAGTTGCGGCATAATATGTGTAGCGTTCGCCACATGCCAGGCTGACATGCAAAGAGTGCATGCAGTGGTGCTGCTACGTTATGGATACATACACGTATTTATGGCTAGGTGTGTGTACATGTGCATGTATAAGGAGGAGTATATTGCGCAAAGTATAGAGTTAGGCTACAGTTTTTATAGTTGTGGAGCCTTATTGGTTGAGTAATGTACGAGTATGCGAGCAACATGTCCTCTGAATCAAACATCGCCACTCATACAAGAAATTAGACGACTATATAAATGTATTACATTATATAAGTACTAACATACATACATACATACATACAGCCATACATATACGGTGTGTTTGTTGAAGTGTGCCGGTTTTACTAGTAGATGTCGCTAGCAATACACGTATGTATAAATTTCTATGATTTGGCATGTATGTAATTTTTTTCTATAGACATTAACCTACAAAAATACGCAAGTCACATAATAGCGTCATATTTGTTTACCTCAGTGAATATGTCGAGTTTCATTCCAAGTAAAGCTCATTTGCGGCATTCTTAGCTTTTCTTGTTTCATCAAAAGAAAAAAGCAGCTGAAGCTCACCGGTTGCTGGTAGAAACTTATGGTGAACATGCTCCAGTGATTAGAACATGTGAGACATGGTTTCGTCAATTTAAAAGTGGAGATTTCGATTTGACAGACAATGAACATCCTGGTGCAGCGAAAAAGTTCGAAGACGAGGAATTGCAGGCGTTATTGGATGTTGATCCAACACAATCGCAACAAAAATTGGCAGAAACACTACATGTGACTCGAGGAGCAATTTGCCAACGTTTAAAAGCAATGGGAAAGATCCAGAAGTATGGAAAATGGGTGCCACACCAGCTGAACGATAGGCAAATGGAAAATAGAAAAACCGTTTGTGAAATGCTGCTTCAACGATTCGAAAGGAAATCTTTTCTGCATCAAACTGTCACGGGGGACGAAAAATGGATTTATTTTGAGAACCCGAAGCGATAAAAATCATAGCTTTCCCCTGGTGAAGCTGGCCCATCGACTGCAAAGCTAAATCGCTTTGGCCGTAAGACAATGCTCTGTATTTGGTGGGACCAGTGTGGCGTGGTGTACTACGAGTTGTTAAAACCTGGTGAAACGGTGAACACGGATCGCTACCGACAACAAATGATCAATTTGAATCATGCGTTGATCGAAAAACTGTCGGAATGGGCCCGAAGACATGGCAAAGTTATCTTGCAACATGACAACGCGCCGTCTCATACCCCTAAACAGGTGAAAGACACATTAAAAACACTTAATTGGGAAATATTATCGCACCCGCCGTACTCTCCAGACCTCGCCCCTTCCGACTATCACCTTTTCGCATCGATGGGACACTCCACTGCAGAGCAGTGCTTCGCTAATTTTGAAGAAGTCGAAAAATGGCTCGTTGAATGGTTTGCCTAGAAAGAGAAAAAGTTTTTTTGGAATGGTATCCATAATGAGAGATGGGCGAAATGTGTAGAAACCAATGATCAATACTTTGAATAAAAAAACTTTGAGATTCCTCTGAAAATTAAGTGTTTTCTTTATCGAAAAAACCGGCAAACTTCAACAAACGTATACGTATATGCAAAGCATAGTTCCTGGGTAGAGGCATTGGCAGGTCTGCTGTGTTGCCAACTTATAGACCTTACGAAGCGGAGCAACAAAGCAAAGGGTTTTTATTGTATCTCATTTAACTATAATTTTGATAAGAGCCCATATTTTTGGCAATAAGCTTTGACCAACTCATTCAATTTCAGTTTTGCCCAACTACAAGTAAATAGCTCATCTCTTCCGAGGTGTTCTCCATGCCAACGCTGTTCATGCTGCTGTCGCATGACATGCCAACTTACCACTTTATTGACTCGCTTGCAGCAGTTTGCAAATTCAAGCGTCGATAAAGTGCCAGAAAAAAGTTAAAGGCAGTGTTAGAATTATTATGTAAAAACAGTAGACATATACATATCGTAAGTACGGGTATGTACATATGTGATGTAGGATTTCGACTTTGCTCTTTTGTTTGTAATTAAAGGTGAGCTGAATAATGCCAGTTGAAAATAAAGTAGATGTAGATGCAGTTAACTCAACCAATTACATGCTTAGTTAAAGAAGCAATTTTAGATCTGGTTCCCAATAAAATCAGCTGAATATGTATATAGTATATGTATATAAATTGATATATGTGTATCTATGTTTTGATAACATTTAAGGGCTACACAAACACAAGATATGTTTAAGTTTCTTGATGATTTTTTTTTTTGTTCTCCTGCTTACATATGTACCTATATCCGAATGTTATGTGCATATGTTACAATCTAGTCAATCAGAAGTTGTGCTAAATTTAAGAGTTTTGGAGCTTCCTAAAAGAAAATTGCCATTTCTACGAGAATATCTGGATTGAGTTTCGTGGCAGAGAAGATTTGGTTAACCAGGTTAGCTTGCGGCGCAAATAAAGGGTTTTCCAATAGGAATTATATGATTTCTATGGGTCGTTTTGGCCATTTTTAATATATCACAATCTGTCTTTTTTTCATTGTATTCAGTAATGTTTACAATTTCATTATGGCAAGGTATAGGCAAACAAAAACAAGGACAACTCGAAAACGATAACGAGTTTTTTAAGAAAATCATCTTCACCGATGAGGCTGGCTTCCATCTGATTGGTGCGGTAAATAAAAAAACTGTTGATTCTGGTGCGAAGAAAATCCACAAATTATTCATGAACAATCATTACATTCACCCAATTTGACAGGTTGGTTTAAGCCATTGGTGTTTCGAAAATTTTAATAGGAGGCACTATGCCTAAACAACAAAGTACTAAAATCAGAATCTGAAATTCTCAAAATACGTGCTTAATAAGTGATCAATTTTGAAATTGTAGGTGTAAAAAAATTAAGAATTTCTGACTAACATGTGTAACAGATTACAGTAATTATATAAATTATAATAATATAAATTTTTCGGTAACCTAAGAATAATAATTTAATTCTTGCTCAGATTTCAAATATCACTTTTTGTGCAATTCGAATGAGAAAAAACCAAATAAATAAAAAAAATTGAAGGATCGGTTACACGCCCACTTATCCAAAAAAAAATTAAGGTATTCTGAGGGGAACACCGCCATCGAAAAACATTGACTGCTTAACGAGTTATTAAATTAGACCATAAAAAGTTGTCCACAGACCATAGTACAACGATAAGCGCGAGAAATGCCGCTTCATCCGTGTTCTCTTACTTTGGTTTGCTAATTCTAATGACAAAGGGTTTTTCGTTTTGACTTTATTCGAAGGTAAACAAATTTTGGAAAGCAATGACTTAAAATAATAATAATAAGGCTGGAATCCATGGCACGATTTCCTGAATTTTGGTATCTGTTTCGCTTATATGAATATATTAAAAAGGACCTTTCCAGAGGCCAGAATAAATTTGCTTAAAATTTGGAACAGACAGTTTTCTGCCTTAATTAAGATATGTATACCGAGAATAATTTTTTTCAGGAAGTTTTCAATGATGAAAATTGATATGGAAACGACAAGTTACAAAGGAAAGAAAATAAAACAGAAAAGAGGTATAAGTCAGTCGCAGAGTATGTGTTAAATGGTTGTGAGGTTGTCCATCGGGAAAATTTTAAACTGCTCAAGCCGTCAATTCCTTTTTAAATCCTTTTATTACTATATTTCAAATTATATTCAATAAATTTGAAAAATATCTAACTAAACTACAATAAAATGTTTGATTGGCATTTAATGCTAACTCTAATAAATATTAGTCGATTATTTTTCTCGTGCAAGACGTAGTGTTTTGGTATTACAGTGTTGCCAGACAATTATCTCTACCTTAAATGAACAAAATAAATTAAAGTCGAAAATGAATCAAAGGGATGAATTGTTGCATAAGCTCTGGCCTCAAATTTAAATCAAGGGAAAGTAGTTTTCAATAGTTTATTTAAATACATACATATATATAGGCACATACATGATATTTCGGAATAAAGTTTAACCCAAAATTTATATATTTTCATAGCCAATTATAACTTATAAAATAAGAATTTATATTGTTGTACAGCAATATATTAACAATAATTTATACATTTAACGAAAAATCCCAAAAACAAAGCAGTATGTCTGCGAAGCGTCTGAATTTGCGGCATTCCAGATGAAACGTCACAACCAGAGTTAGCCACAACTCCATTAAGCATGCTGTCGTTTCTTCTGCCGGCAAAATCACTAAATTCAGCATGGGTTGTGTGGCATATAGATACGGTTAATATTAATGTTGTTCTTGTTTCAACTGCTGTGCCGCATGTCACTTGTGGTTTCGTCTACATTTCCCCACTGCTGTCACGTGAAGAGTAAGCAGCCGACGATGTAAACTTTATAAAATGAATATTTACTTTATAGTCGTGACCCTTGCCACATCACACTTTCGACTCAACGTGCCACATGGAATGCATAGCTGTTGTTGCAATAAGAATGTGCAACAGAGAAATAGAAAAAAAAATAGATGGGTTTGCATAGTGGGAGTAACGAAAACATTTGCAATTATATATGTCAGTATGTAAGTATTTATGTACCAGCATATGAATGTAACGAGTTGCAAACGTGGCAAGTAATCGTAAGTCAGCTTGTTCTGCCACATGCTCCACAAGTGCAACGCGGACGTCGGGGGTACTGGCGACAGCGACGACGACGGCGTACAAGTTAATTAATTGTGCTTTCCATGCCAAAGACAACGCTGTAACCGACATGAAAATTTTCAAAATGATATAAAGGTATGTAACAGTTACTCGCATGATGGATGAGCAAGACAGCAGCGGTTATGGTGCTAACACATCGGTACAGGAAGGCAAGTGTATTCCTACGTTTACATACTCGTATACAGATGTATAGTCATAAACATATAATATATTGGGTTGCCCAAAAGAAACCGGCAATTTTTTTTAAAAAAAAGTAAATACATTTTTTTTTAATTTTATAATGAACTTTAATCAATTATGTAATTTCCATTTTGTTGGATGATCTTTCGCCTTCTTTCCGGGAACATCATTATTCCACGCTTATAGAACTTCTGGCCTTTATATGTAAAAAACTGAACCAAGTGCGATTTTATAGCCTCGTCATTTTCGAATGTTTTACCATTTAATGAGTTCTGCAAAGATCGAAACAAATGGTAGCCTGACGGTGCAAGGTTCCCAGCCATGCTCGCTCAGTTTTTGGTGAGTGACCAAAGATGTGTGTGATCTAGCATTGTCCTTATCCTGGTGGAATATGACACCTTTATGATTAACCAATTCTGGCCGCTTTTCGTTGATGGATGTATTAACTTTGTCCAGTTGTTCACAGTAAACATTCGCAAACATTCGTTTGGTTAAATCGAAGCAGCTCAAAATATATCACACCCTTCCAATCCCACCAAACTAACAGCATCATATTCTTTTGGTGAATTGGTTTATACCGCTTCATCATGCTTGGACCATGATCGTTTTCGATTAACGTTATTGTAAACAATCCATTTTCCATCCCCAGTTATGACTTGCTTCAAAAACGGATCATATTCATTGCGTTTAAGATGCACATCATAAGCGTTGAAGCGGCTTGTTAAATGAATTTCTTTCAATTCATGTGGTACCCTAATATCAAGTATTTTTACCAGTCGAAGACGTCGTATATGTTTAAGAACGGTTGATTTTGGTATACTTAACTCTCTCCAATCTCACGCTCAGTTACGTAACGATCCGATTCGATTAAAGCATTTATATCGTCATCATTAACTTCACTTGGCCGACCTAAACGTGGCTTATCTTTGAGTGAAAAATCTCGGAAAACGGAATTTGACAAACTAGCTTCAACACTGCGTTTCTTTTAAGCAACGTGCGCTGCATTTTTTCCTTTATGGAAGTAATAAAGTAAAATATGGCGAAAATGTACTTTTGTGGGCTCCATATTCAAATTTACGCCAAACAAATAAATATAAACAAAGTTACGCGTACTTTTTATCTAAATCAAGCTAAAAGTGACAGGTTATAACTGTCAAAAAAAATTACAAATAAATAGTCACAAGCTGTTGAAAAAAATTTTCAACGCCGTCTGTATCAAAAATCGCCGCTTTCTTTTAGGGCAGCCAATATAGGTATGTTATGTACGAACACATGGGCATACATTTGTTTCGTTATACGTGTATGTGCGTATGAAACATGCTAGAAAGGACTCACTTCGAGTGGCATTAAAAGTTTTCGAAAGAAAGGTCTTGCAAAATGTGTATGTATGTTCTTTGCGAAACAGCGTCTGGCGATGCTGCAGATGTTGGAAGGGTAACCTGTATCAGATGTACGCCAATGTGGTCTATCGGCTTGATTAAAGTCCATCTGACTATACTATGTTGCTGATTTTCAGTGTCAATAATTGTTGGTATATATGGTACATTCGTCTGTACAATACCAACATTCATGCTTTTACATCCTTTGGTGACGGATTTTAACCTTAAGCCCCATATCGGAACGAGTAAATATAGTAGTCCGTATTTCGATGATTTTCAGTATCAATGTCCAATTCATTACGTATGTATAAAATATCAAATTTCATTTTCTTAGATGCTTTATTGAAGTATTTATGGCCCAAAATCACCTATCTGAACAAATCGGGTCTGTTCTGACCGGTGCCGACAAATTATTGTGTACAAACAGACAAACAGTTGGACAGACAGATAGGTGGTTGAATCACATGGTCTGTCATGCTAATTCGATCGGGGTAAATTTTGGTGAGTCCATCTTTTCTTCTTCTGATGTTTACATAAATACTTTCAACCAAAGTCAAGCGATTTCAAGTTCATGAAAGGCCTTGCTATTCGTATTTTATTAACAACCAAAACATTACAATTATTATATTCAAGAACAGTGATTTGTAATCCTGTTTAACTTTTCACGCTCGCGCTGTAGGTATTTGGGTTAAGTTGTGAAATAAAAAAATTGGCATTCAAAAAGTTATACATACATCAGTGAATATCTCTTTACGAATTGGTTTGAGGTGTGTTGAACTTCCTCGATTCTATACAAGGAGGACGAAGAAGTATGTTTTTTAATATACAGCCTTGGCCAAAAGTATTAGGCACTCCACTAATTACTGAATTTTTTGTTTTAACAAGTAGTGAAGTTTTATTAGTAAAACAGTGAAAATACACTGAATTAGTGATAATAACATTAATATTTAGTAGGTCCACCCTTCGAGCTAATAACGGCAGCATGATCCGTACAAGCTTTGCACATTCGTCCGCACTTATGGCGTACCACTCGTTAATTAAGGCAATTTTTGATGTTATAATGTGTTCTTTAATCTTGCGTTTTAAAATAGCCCCCATGTGCTCAATGGGATTAAGATCTGGAGACTGTGCAGGCCAATCTAACAAAAAAATGTTGTTATCTCTAAACCATCGCATCGTAGTCACTGATTTGTGGCAAGAAGCATTGTCTTGCTGAACTTGAACCCCGTCTAAATTAGTATCACCGAAAATGCGCGTTAACGAAGGCAGAAGAACAGCTTCTAATACATTTATGTACTTTTGACTGTCCATGCGATCCTCGCCGACACCATCAGCAGCCATGCAGCCTCAGATCATAATGCTGCCTCTTCCATGCTTAACAGTGGGTATCAGGCCTCTGGATGATATTCTTCCCCAACCCGTCGCCTCACGAACGTCATACCAGGTGTTCCAAATAACTGTAGAAAAAAAAATAATGTTTTCATAAGATTAGTATTATGTCTTCAAACTTGCTCTAGGGTAAGAAGCTATGGCTGTTAATTCTTTAAGACGATCTTAACTAAGCTTACCTCGAAGTTTGATTCATCAGACCACAGAACATTCGACCAATCTTCTTCCGTGAAATGTTGATATCGGCGAGCCTATGCCAAACGATTTTTCCTATTCTTTTCTGAGAGCCACGGCTTCTTTCGGGCTTTACATCCTTTTAAACCTCCTTCCAGAAGTCTTCTTCTAGCTGTTCGAGCACTAACTGGTTTACTAAATTCATCCGAAAGGGCAGCTGCAAGGGCAGAAGAAGATTTTTTGCGATCCTTGAAAGACTCGCGTGTAAGTATTCGGTCTTCTCGTTTACTGGTTAGAGGCTTTCTTCCATTTTTTGATTTATTATTGTGGGGTTTCGTCTCCACAAATTGCCTGATAGCACCAAATTGGCAATCTCAACCTGAGACTTACCTTCTTCATTTAGAACTTGAATTCTAACTCTATCATCGTAACTAATTTCACCATTTTTAGGCATTTCGGTAAATATGAACTGTTTTTATAAGATTGGTAACTTTTCACTAAATGTAAGTTACATTTTCACTTTCCAATTTCAAATGCGAAAATATTTTATGAATTACTTAAAAATGACAATTTTTAGGTTTAGCTTACCCAGAGTTCTATGACTTTTAATATTACACAATTTATTCGTTTAATTAAAAGTTAAACACCCATGTAAGACATTTACAAAAATAAGTGGTAACTTTGATAGCCACATTTGAGAATACTTGTATTTTATTGGGGTGTCTAATACTTTTGGCCAAGGTTGTAACTATACTGTAATATGTTATATTTTAGCAAAACAAAATCTGTATACCTGCATTTTTCTAAATTTTGGCGATAATGATTTCTGGAACATACCATATCGTTGCGATGTGGTGGTCGAAAACGAAACATCGAAATTCAGCACATTCGATGACAATTTCATGGGAAAGCGATTTGCAGCATATGCCTGATATTATATAAATGCAAAATACAAAGAGTCGACAATTAATTAAAATTGCGGAAATCCAGATGGAATCCAAGGCTAAATTACGCTTGCCGTCTGCAATCACGAAAAAGCCAATCAGCACCACTCTAACCATCAACATCTTCGTCGAATGAGCTAGTCATCTATACATATACATGCATACCAATTTCAATCAAAATGTGTACACGTGTAATGATGTCGAGAGAGTAGTCTCGCAAGGCTGCCACCTAATTCGAATTGCGGCGGCCGCGATAGCCGAGTGGTTCGAAAGGCTCGGGTTCATATCCCAGTGCCAGCAACATCCAAAAGTTATGGAAAATTAAGTTAAGTTTTCTAATTGCGGTCGCCCCTCGGCAGGGAATGTCCACCCCTCCGAGTGTATTTCGGACATGAAATAAAAGGCTTATCATAAAAAAGCCGTCAGCCGTTCGGAGGCGGCTTAGTATAAACTGTAGGTCCCTCAAATTGCTGGAAAAACATCAAGACGCAAAACCACAAATTGAAGGAGAAGCTCGGTCGAAAATCGCTTCAGCGGTTATAAAGCGCCAATTATGTATATACCATATATATATCAAAAAAAGTATTTTTTTTTTTTTGCTTAATAAATAAAAATATTGGAAGATCTTTCCGAAATGCTAATCTAGTTTAATGAAAATATATTAGTATACTTTATAATTATAGCAAACATTAATATATTTTGCCGATTGGTGTTTGATTAGTAGATAAAAAATTAAACGTAAAACACTTAAAGAGAATAAACCATAAATTCAAGAATTAACTTTTCCAATAAAATTTTACTTATATTTCGCTTTTCATATGGCGAAGCTTCAAGTTTTTATTAATAATTATATATAATACTATATTACGTAGTTTACTATGTATTAAAAGAGACCTACAACGCAATAAAGCTATATACATTCAAGTATGAAGTTGCTAGCTTCTATTGCTTGAAGCCAGGCTGTACAGTTTCACCTTTTGTTCAGCAGATTGAGACTTGACTTTGACAACAGGCCGAAATTGTTTTCCCAGGGCTAGCCTTTTTAAAGAAATTTTATGAGATGTGAATTAAGACAAGATGGAGAATTCTAACAAAAAATTATATTAACGAGATAGAAAAATATACCAAGGAAGATGGAGCTTCTAAAGCCCTTCCAAATGCTTCTTTCCAGCGAAAATGTAATAAAGGAATATCATTATGAAAACGTAATGCATTTAGTGCTATTAATTTAAGTAGTTTAGATAAAATTACATTTACAATTTTATTTTAAGATGATAGCTTAATTAACTTTGATACCAACATTGTCTGAAAACCTGACGCTCTATGGCAAGATGAAAGTCATGTTCAGCAGAATTCAGTATACCCAAGAAAACTTAAGCAGCCATTTGTTTCCTTTTTTATTACTAATGTTATTCAGGTTTTTAAATTTTATGTTGTGCTTCAAAAACAAAAGAGCCTTCTGCATATGTTAATTTTTATTCAAAACTGACTCACGCTTTAAAACGTATGCAAAAATAATTTATAATGATATAATGTTGCCTTGCAATTAGTCCCGAAATCACGCAGGACTAAGCTCATTTTCTTCTGGGATATGTAAGTTTTATCACAAAGTATGCATTGTATATATGGCTGTACTTGTTTGACCATAAGCTGTCTAAGTAACCCAAACACGTGCACCCATTCGAACTTAAGCAAACATTGCTAGAAATCTGCATATAAAAGGCAAATCTTTCCTTACTGGCGGTGAAATAACGAAAGTTCTACCTAAGTAAATATTGTAGTTTACATTGGAAAAGTTGAAAAAAAGAAATTGAAGGAGTAAAAATATTTAAAAGAGAGGACACTTTCATACATATGTATATGCTATATGGAAAATTCCGACTGAAACCAAATAGTTGTGCGAAAAAAGTTAGGAATCAAGGAAATATGTTATTTGCAGTTTCCAGTGAAATATGAAGAAATTCGCCACTGGTTGTACAATTATACGTTCCACAAAAAAATTACTATTTCAACAGTCACCTTTACTACTAAATGTGATGATACTACTAAATCTGACTTTAACATTGTATTATAATTATCTTTGGTATTCTTTACACATAGGTATATATGTATAAATAATATATGGTGACTTTTATTCTAATTGCTCTATTTATTTTTCAAGTTTTTTCAAAATATGTCGATACACAACGAGGAGACATGGCTAAAAAAACTCATTTCGATATTTCAATAATTTTCTGCCACTACATAGAAGCCTTATATCTGTACAAAGTTAGTATACCTCATGTACCGTGTACGGTTGGGTACAAAAATGCCGGATGTAACTTATAGAGCTTTTATTTTCATTTCTCACGAAAACATTTGAATAGGTATCTTATAGAAATCACTTCACCAAATAATATTTTTATGAAACTGTTTTGGGCTGCGACATTCGTTATTCAGAAATAATGTGAAGAAAGATTTATTCAAAAGAGAGTTCATTGAACATTGTTCGCCAAACATAATATTTCTGTCAACCGGATATTTTTTACATTTGAATTTATATTGATTGAGAAGAGTATTAGCTGTTATAAATGAAAGTGATATTATTTAATGGTTTTTCGCCATTTAATAGTGCCAAAGCGTAAATTTTAAAGGTTTCGGTGAAAACCGACATTTGTGGAAAATTCTATAAAAACCAATAATAGTAATTAAAACATAGAAAATCGTATGTAAATAAATTCAGTGATAATTTGAATTTTCGTTGGGAATTTATTATTTGAAATTAAAATTTAGCATTTAACATTATCTGTTAACAATTTAACAGCTTGTCGTTTCGGGTAGAAACGAAATAACATTTATTTTAATAACTGCTTTAACGATAACATTTCCAAGTATTTCAACCGAATCGACTGAAATTTTTTGGTTAACGTGACATTTTTCGTTTTCATTGGTTGAAACGTGGTCATTAGTGTTAAACCGTTAACAGAGAATGTTAGACAGTTAAATTTAAGTAGTAATGCAATAGAAAGGAGCCATTTTGAAATTAATGTAAACGACTGTTTGTGTAGTTTGAGCATTTCGATAACAAAATCCTTTCGTTGAGTTTATTTTTCAAATTACGTTTCTTTATTAAGCTGCTCTAGGTTACGCCTGGTTACACCATTTCAATATATTGTGGCTAAAGACTATTCACGTGGCACAATAAACAACTTAAATACAAGTGAAAATAAATATTATCTATTTATACATAACTTATTTAATAACATCTTAAAATTTTTAAATTTTGTTTACAAAAGTAAGGTCAAACTTTCCCGTTTGAAAATTGCTACCAGAAAGTTGTTTCATGAGATTACTGCTCCGAGTTGCTCTAACTTGCTCTATTTTTATTACCAGCTGCTCTGTTCTGCTCGATATTGACCTGCTCTACTATCTTTTCAGTTTCAATAAATAAACCTATTAACAAAAGGAAATGGTATCGTTTAGTTAGCTGAATATCCTTGATTTCAATTCGCTGCTTAATTAAAAACTCTTAATTTTTTGAAAGAAATCTGAGTGAACTTTTTTAAAATTAAAATTTCAGTACAAATAAATTATCTCATCAATAAAGGCAATTGCCCAAAAATAATTATGTTCCCATCCAGCAAACTAGCATTACCTAAAATTGACAAATAAATCTTCTGTCGAAAAATTCACACACTTGCTATTCATTTTTTTAATACTTCACAAATTGAACAGGAAATCGAACAGCCAGGCTTCCGTCACGCCAAACGATGTTTACTATAGACGCACCTTGCACAAATTTCACCACCAGTTGCATGTAGAGGCCGAAGATGGATGATGCAGCCCAACATAGACACATCGAGTTAAGTGCATAAATAAATACGTATTTGTATATGCATATAGGTATTTACATATATGTTCATTAGGGTGGTCCTATGAAAAATTGTCGAATAGGTTTCTTAGATTCTGAATTTAGTGTTTTTAAATGGATAATTGTGGCAAATTTGATACGAAATCACATATTTGAGCAATCAGTTGTATGTGAAATATTTAATATAGTCTTCCAATCGAGCTGTTTCTGACAAATGATAAAATCATCATAAAACTATATCTGATCACCAAATTTCCTTCAAGTATCTTAAAACCTGAGCTACTAGTTCAAACAGACAGACTGGCAAGGTTAGTTCAACTCAGCTCATGGGTTTCATCAGTAGTACACATTATACTTTACACGAAAGTTATAATAGATATCTAAGTTGTAGAAGGATTCCGATTTACGATTTACATTTACGATTGGTTTAAACTGTTATGTCTTACTACACTGCTATATTTGCCTATTTTTATGCAATATTACAGCCTATTTCGGCAAATATATAAACAGCATATTTTTAAGGATCTCAATCAGTATAGCAATGATTTCGGTATGAATTTTTGTCTTGAGCTCGTCAACCCATACCTAAAATTGTGCTGAGTTGACGTTTCCAAAATATGTCTAACCAAGTCAATCGGTTAGTAAATGTCAAAGTTATCCAACATAAATCGCTTGAAAAACATTAACTTGTTTTTTTAATGCTGTCTCTTTTTGGCGGAGAATGCCAACTCCTTCGTGTGTATTTTTGACAGTAAATAAATTACTCCTCATGAAAATCTATCAGCCGTTCGGTGGCGACTTGGAATAAATTGTAGGTCCCTGCATTTGTTGGAAAGAAATCAAGACGCACACCACAAATTGGATAAGGAGCTCGGTCAAAAACAGTGCTCATTATAAACTGATTTTAGAATGCCCTAGTGTTACCACTTTACTCACGTCAATATTATACACACACAAAATCAAACATCCATCTATAACCGTGAAGCTGTATAGAATGCATATGTAGATACATACATATTGTATTTGCATATATTTCAATATTCAGCTAAAGTATGACTTCAGGCTAAAGGCAATAATTATAAAGAGGTTGACAGGGACGTCGGTGATGATTGAAAAAGGTGAGAATTGCTCGCAAAACTACAAAAACATTTTGCAGTGATTGTGGGTACTGTAAATGTATGAGTGTCATAAGAGCAATAAAAGCGATGAATGAAGGCCATAAAGTGTAAATGATAATTTCCCATTAATACTCTTCCTGATTGGGATTTGGAATTGGGATTGGGCTTAGGATTTATATTGACGTTGATGTTGCAGTAGAGTTGAATAGTTTGGCGATTGATACACGGTAAATTGATATTGAATCGTTTTAGGATTCATACATCTATATACAGTTACATATACCGCATTTATTTGCTCATCTGTTCGGATTATATTTTGGTGGTAATATTCATGGTTCTCATTCATATATACATTTCCATTCAATAACTATATATGGACGTAAGCGTGTGTACAGGAAAAGTGCATATTTAAGTCGGTTTTTGAGGCAGATCGACACCAGTTAACAATTGTTGGAATTACTTTCTGAAATAAATGAGTTTTCACCATTTTACATTTCGGCACGTTTCAATGTACATATAATACTTCCAGCATACTAGCGATGACATATACACTGCCATCGAGTAAAAACTCATCAAAAAATGTGTTGAAGATTCAATTATTGCGCTACTGAAATACAGGAGGCGGGAGTATCTATTCACTTAGTATGTTTTATACCTACTTAGGGCGCGCAATGGGGTATAAGTAAGCTGTAATTCCTATAGCTGTAATTTCTATATTATTGATGATACTTTCTTCATTTTTCAAGCAATCGAATGCTATACAAATTTTTATATTTACTCTTCCTTAGACTGGCACCCTGCAGTCGGAAATGAAGAGTTTTTACAAATCCTCTTATTCCAAAGAAAATGCAAATATTAAACAATTTCCAACTGATTGAGGTTATTTTCTCATTGTACATGTGAAAACAAAAAAAAATGAATACGAATTTATTTTATTTCCTAGTAAAGTTTGTCGATTAACTTCTTCTAATGAATTTTATTTTAATAAGAAAGACAGGGAGAATATGCAGCAATCTTTATACCGGTTGTCCGTCTTTAGAGATATTTCAACCAAATTTGATAAACAGAGGTATATTTATACCATATTGATCATTTGATACTTTTATATTAAACATATTTATAACGGTATTTCAGATTTCGGATTATAAATCCGCCAAAAAATATAGATATCCTATATAGATTACTTAAAAAGGGTATTTACACAGAATACCATCGGAATCGGAAGGCTATATTATATATCCTTCTTACAACCGACTTTTCAGATATAAAATTTGAGTCTAAGATCGTCAAAGGGCATACTATACATAAATATATATTTTACATGTTCATAAAAGGCATAGAGACTTCCTATACCTAAATCTTAAAAACAAGCACTAATTATTTGTTTTATCTTTATTAAGAAATGCTTAACTTCAATATGTAACTAATACTACATATATTTTATAACTGGGTCTGACATTATTAAAAAACGATTGATTGGTAATATTATTAATTTTTGAATCTTTCCTGGCAAATCGACGCTTGTATTCTTTAAAAAAAAGGCTCACCAAGCGGATTTGCATATTTCATAAACTTGCAATTGCAATGGCGACCGTAATAGCAAAGTGATTAGCACTATTGAGAAGACCAGGGTTCGAAAATTAATTTCTATAATTGAAGGAAATGTCAAGCCCTCCGTGTGTATTTCTGACATGAACTAAAAAGACTCTTAATAATCCATCGGGCGGGTTATAATAATCTGTAGGTCCTTCCATCTTTTGGAAAAATATCAAGACGCAAACCACAAATTGTAGGAGGAACTGCTGAAATTGCTTTGCTTTATAAAAACTTATAGCTTATGGATCTGATGTGTTTCGTTAATCTGCGATTAGTAAAAACAGTTATGACCCAAAGAAAATTGTTAGTTTTTTCAAAAAAGTAAATTTTTTGTAAGAAGTTCGTTCGCTTATAATTTCTAAACTAAAACATGAAATAAAGGCTCCTCGTAAAAAAACCGTCAGCCGTTCGGAGGCGGCTTAGTAGAAACTGTAGGTCCCTCCATTTGTTGGAAAAACTTCAAGACGTAAAACCACAAATTGGAGGAGGAGCTCGGCCGGAAATCGCTTCAGCGGTTACAAAGCGCTAATTATATATATACATGGGATAGAAAAATTGTAACTCAAAAGCAGCTTCATATTCATATTTTAAATTTACACACACAATATAATAAGTTTTTTAATTTTAAAAAATTATGTTTCCCTTAATTTTATCAAAAAAAATCAATATAATATATGTGCCTATATGTATAACGAGTGAAAAAACTAGACAAAAATGCCCAGCTTAGTAGCTCTTAGTTATTTATTGCATATTTATACAACGTATTTACGAGTATGCTATGTATTTATATTAATTGAATTAGTTTTTGAATTCAATCTTTTGATTTTATAAAATTTTGAAAAATAATTAGTTAACTTCAAATACTTAACATAACTTAGCTTAGTTTATCCACAAATATGTCAAAAAACTCTCAAGGCAAATGGCAGGTAACCTAATTAGTAAAAATTTTGAATTTTTTCATCGCCTGGTGAAGAAATTCTTAAAAGGAAAATCGTGTGGACAAATTTACTTGTGAATCTTATTATGTATATAAAAATTAATGTTTGTTTGTTAGTGACACTAAGAGTCGAGAACGGCTGGACATATCTTGATAAAATTTTCAAAGGTTGTTCGTTGTGGTTCTGGGAAATATAAGAACGTTATATAGTATATATATATTTATATTTATATATATTAGGTGTAGTAAAAAGAAATTCATTAATTTTCTAATAGATGGCGTTATTGATCTGTATCTCGTTGTATAAGTCCGTTCGGGTTCCGCTAGATGGCGGTAAAAAGATGATACTTTGTACTGAAAAAGAGAATGAAAAAAATGTTGATCACTTAACTCAGTTTTGTTTGAGCGTGCGTAAAAGATGGACACTAGCAAAGAG
This sequence comes from Ceratitis rosa, assembly GCA_037013455.1. Classification (NCBI taxonomy): domain Eukaryota; kingdom Metazoa; phylum Arthropoda; class Insecta; order Diptera; family Tephritidae; genus Ceratitis; species Ceratitis rosa. The sequence goes on from JAWMAG010000012.1 coordinate 2,029,481, forward strand.
AAAATACGCTATATTTTACAGTTTTTCTTCGATAAGAGCGAAAACGCTAGTCAGGCGGCTGAAAATGTGAATAGCGTTTATGGTCCTGATACTATTACAGTCAATCATGCACAATTTCGGTTTCATTCCGGTAATTTTGATATAAAAGATGTTTCACGGAGTGGAAGGCCAATTGTCGAAAATGTCGAAAAAAACATGGACATTGTCGAGTCCGGCCGTCATATACGCAATGTTTCGATTGCCCAAGAGTTAAAGATTGCACAAGAAATCGTTTGGAACAAATATAATGGATTTCTTTTTACTACACCTAATATCATCATTTTTTCAGTTGTATGGGAGATTCCGACGTAGTGGTATTCATTTAGCGATGATTTCAGCGAAATTAGCTATTGTTTGATCAGATGTTGTCGTTGCATACGCTTAGGTTACAAAAGATTTGATATTTTATTTAGACAAATATAAAGTAATATTCTTCGAGAAATTACCTAAACAATATAAAAGTTTCCACAACATGACTTAGCAATTTTATTCCACTATTTTATTTGAAATAAAATTTTATTCGTATTTTCCTTTTCCGGATACTATTTGGAAGAAACCTTAACATTCTTACTTACACTTGAAGCAAAGACGGTCAGTAAATTGAACTCTTCATACACCAACATATTAGAGATATATATTTTTTCATGAAACATTACTTATTTATTAGCTGCGGTTTCTGTATTGATTTCGTTACAAATAAATAAATATACATATACTACATATGTATGGATGTAACCCACTGCGCATTGTGTACGCAGTGCCTGTCAAATATTTCAATTCTAATTTTGTCAACTTTGCTCAGATTGTGGAATTCAATACACCATCGTGATCTCAAGCGGATGCTGAGACAAAAAGCTCTCATTTTATTTTGACATTAGCATACAAAGCTCACGAAATGTATAATTCATAAAGCGTTTAGATGATTATTATTAATATATGTATATGTATGCATGCAAGCTTTAAGGCTTTGTAAAAATAGAGATGATTTACCCAAAGCCGACTTGTTGTTTTTGGGAAAAAATTTTTTTTTAGAAAATAACTCAATTTTAATTATATCATGTAGAAGTCTTTAAATCCTTAATACGATATTGTTTTTTAAATTCACAAGACCCACATCTTTTTTATTTTATAAAGAAGTCCTTGAAGCCATACTCTTTAAAATGCTTGTTCTGATACCATGGTACGATATCTTGCTTTAAACCTAAACTGGTGTTCAGGCAAGATGTTGTTATCCTCAATTACAGGCAACTTTCTTCGCAAAAATATCCTTTCAAATATTTTCGAAAATGTTACCAGCAGACTAATAGGACGGTAAGACTTCACACAGCTTTCAGATTTATTTGGTTTGGATACCATGACTACAGCCAGCACATTTGTTCTTAATACTGAAATCTTATCTATGCAAGGCATAAGGATAAAGTCAAATATTTAGAAATACATATTGATCGACTTCTAATCTGGAAAAAACATATGAGGGCAGCAGCAACTAAATATTAAATCAAAGCGGATGTATTGGTTGTCAGGTCGCAACTCTCATCTTAGCCTAGAAAACAAAGTACGACTCTACAAAGCTATTTTAGAGCATCCAAAATTGAAATACATAGATTTCACAAAATTCTTGTTTGTTGGAGGCGCCTCTCCAGTAATTTTGGAAATTTTAATGCCCTCTCGCCGTTTCCAGCGCCACAGCCAGCCATTAGTAGAAAAATAGATGTGCATTTTATCAGCAAATTCGGCGGCTTTTTTTAATTTCTTCGTTGGAGTTTCAACGTTTACAATTGCTCACAATCCTATTAATGGTGGATATATCACATTTAAATTCTTGTGATATCACGCTTCGCTCGTTTTTTTCACGCTGAACTAAATTAATTATTTGTAATTTTTGTTAATTGTTAAACTTATAATTTTTCGCCCCTTTCCAGCCATTTCGGTATTTGTATTGACATCTAGCGATGCTCGATAAATTAGTGGTAAAAGCAAATTGAATATCGTTTCTTTAACGCTACCACTGAATTTCAAAATATATGTATGTATTTATAAAACTGTAAATATTTAAAGAGTGAAAATTATTTATATTTAGGTACTTGCGCGGGTTGGGTAATTAAGCAGGGAGGTACTTAAAAGAGGCATTTTCTTCAGGTTACATTAAAATATTCACAATAAACTGAAATATTGGTTACTTAAGCAGGTTAGTTACCTAAGCGAGGAGGTACTTAATCGGATTTCAGTGTATAGGTATATACATTCTAATGGGCCTATCTCTTCTCTTACTGGTACTTACGTATTGCTAAATTTTCTTACCAAAACGGGGAGTCAAAAAAATAAGCAAAGATTCTCTATAAGTTTGTATTATCAAAATGTCCGAGCTCTTAATACCAAGTTAACTGTCTAATTTTAACATCATAGTGCTATTAAAACGATTTCATTTCGTTGAATTAATTTTTCTTGTTAGTGAAAAGTAATGATATCGTTGCGTTTGTTGAGCTTCTGATCTGATACATTCGAGTGCTTTCATTAAATGTTTTGGGTGACTTCAATTTACCATGTGTTACATAGAAACCCGTTAACGATAATGTTACTCCAATTTATAAGAGATCACATGTAAATGGGTTCTTGGAAAAAATGTCCGACTTGTGCCTCAATCATTTTAATTTAGTTCCAAAAATCACTTTGATAAGATTTTAGATTTGGTTTATGTTGATAATCTAAATTTTCTATTATTGAAACTAACACTTGCAAAGTTTGACATTTGTAAGCCGCAATCACTACAGACAGCCAAGCAATTATCTACTAGACTTTAATTTCTACTCTCTGAGAGCACTTGTCAACAACCCGGTATAAGGTAGCTTTTGGACGGCATTTGAAACTCCCAACGTATCGCCGCCAAAGGAACAATTGGTTTTTAACAAAATCCGAAGTAAAGCTAGTGCAATGAGGAGCAGCGGGGAGAAAAAGGACTGGCAAAAAAAAAGAATGTCTCAAAATTGCCTGAATGTGAATGTGAACGGTTATAAGTTTCAAGACCAATGTACTCTGGTCTGTATAGAGGATCGAAAAAAACCGTGCATACAACATAATGAGATCATGATGGGAGCACTTATCCAACCTGCAATGATGTATAAAACACAACAGATGGCAACTTTGATGAACTTCGAATAGCGATTGCCCGCTTGAAGAATAACAAACCGGTAGACTTATTCCAATACGACTCCGAAGAACTTACAAGTTGTATGTGATACATGGTCGGAAGACTGGAGCATGAGTGTGCCCCACCGAAATCATTAAAAGGAAAGACCACACAGAGTGATCCAAATGCAGTGGAATCAGTATTTTCAATATCTTATCTAACGTATTGCGTGAAAGGCTAAAGCTCATACGGACCTTGTCAATGTGGCTCTTAACAACTGTTGGCCTCAACAACCACGCCGTTATTTCTGCTTCTCCCAAACTGGGTTAAGAAGCGAGGCGAATGGACGTGGCTGTGAGTGAGGACATAACGAAATATTTCCTGTCATCAGAAAAACAGTCAGACCGCTTCCGTTTTGACTCCCACATTACACTTTTGAGGTTTTATACGATTTCGTCAATTTAGGAACCGACATTAACACCAATAACAATGCCCGCCTCCAAATCTAATGCAGAAATCAAATCTTGCAAAAGGTTATGTTGTGGACTGAGTATACCTATGTTGACAAGTAAAGTTCTCTCTCGACGAACAAATACCAAAATGTCCGAGTCGCTCATCCTTCCTGTGCTGTGTACCGCTGTCGGCATTAGGATTGTTGATTCGGTTATAAAAGATTTTCTTTCGAATAGAGTTAAAAAGTATAGACCAGAACTTTTAACAGGTCTCCAGATAGCTGGGATTTGTTCCATAAGTATTCAAGCGAAAGATTTATAACCTCCTTCGAATTATCAGACGAAGTCATGAACTGTTTGATGTACAAGGCCATATTACTAGTCTAGTTACATTCAAGCTCTCGAACTCAAAGAGAATCCACCACTCCAATGGGCCGAAGAAAGGAGGAGAACGATTATTTTATGACATCACATCCGTTAGTTGTTAATAGAATCTAATTAATTTTGTTTCTTGTCTTTTCCTGCTTATTTTCCACAATTTTCCACATGTCATTCCCGGGCCTGTATGTACATTGAACTTACAAATAGGTATATTATATTTCGTTGCTACATATACGAGTATGTAGCAAATTATTAAGTTATTAATCTATTATTAATTTAAATTTCAAAAATATGTTCAATAACTAACTGTACACCCGCTCACACCTAATTGCATTAAGCTGTTTCCTAATTTACCCACGCGCCCTCAACTTGTTCGATTATTAAAATAAGGGGATTATAAACGCCGGCAAGGAGAAGGCAGTCGTCTAAATATTTAGTTGAGTGGGTAGGTATGTATGATAAAAAACATTTAACCGCATTTAGCCTCGAACGCGGTGGAAACCACAAAGCGGAAATGCCTTGCTGTGTCTGCTGAGGTCTGTGCACCGACAAGAAGGCGTTCCGCAAGCTGCCGTTTGCTATCACAGTAACCGCCTTCAACATCATAGAGGCACTAAGTAAGCGTTCAAAGACGCAAGCTTGCGGTTATGGCAGTGCAGCAGAGAAACCCATAAGTAGTTCACTTCGAGTGTCACTTTTATATGTCCTGGCGTTAGATTTGTCAAGTAATCGGCATTCAAGCATTGGCACACTGCAGTCAATCTTGCCAGCTGATGGGTCTATTCGAACGCCTCTTTCCTGGCTCCTTCTGCGGTTGGTGTTGATGTTGAAGGCGTTTCTGAGTTTAGGGCAACACATACACTCATACATGTCCAAGTCGAGTAAACTCTGCTCCTCGAGGCACGCCGGCTTGCTCTCGAAAATTGCTGACACAGATGCCAGCAAAAGCCAACAGCCCAGAGTCAACAGCTCATGGTGCAGTTATGTGGCGTGGCAAGCAGTCAGCCTCAGTCAAACAAACCAATAACCAACTATGAAAATAGACAGATTTGGTTTTCAGCCGACAAGAGAGCTATGATGTTCAGTAGTGGGTGATGACAGCAGTAGAAGCACAAAGACGACACAGTTCTCAGCAGCTACTTGAGCTTACGTGAGCGAAGTAGCACACAAAGTACGAGCAGTATCTATGTGGGCACAACGCAAATCGTAACATTCGCATAGTTAAAGAATTGTGGCGAGCGTTGTGTCGATATGTATCGATGTGCAACTCATCTGAAAGCGTGTTGATAACAACTAAAGGAACTTAAGAAACGTTGAAAATGAGAAAAGAATAAACTCAAATACCTACTTATTAACAAACAATTATAGGATACAGTGTCATATTTGCTCATTCATATAGTATACCATAAATGTATACCCATATATGTACAAGCACATATGATATAACGCACACGAATCCGCTATTATATACCCGGTAGGAAAAGTTTTGCTTAACCTTTAGTAATATTTCAATCGAACTACACTTATTCTCTTCTTCTTTATGGAGGCAGGCGTATTTACGTAATTATAGAGAGCGTATCTGTTTCCACCATTAGACGCTGCAAAAATTTCGTTCCTGGAATGTTCACGACCGTTAAGATAGATACATTTTCTATCTGCTGGGTTAGATCCTTTACAATTCTGAGAGTTCTTTTCCTACATGGTTGTCATCTGAATAAACACACTCTTTTATTGTGTAGTATGATTCCGTAAAGCATTATATGTCTAAGCGACAACTTACTGACTGACTGCAGTTATCCATACGCCGGCAAGATTTAATGATTGGCACGAATTCCGAAGTCTTTATTCAGGTTTAACTTTGGAATTTTTCTGCTGGAAAATTTAGAACAATGAGTTTCAGCGGTACTATATGTAATTCAAATGTATATACAAATACATGATGCACTAGATTGTTCTCCGGTTTAAAATAATGTATCCTTGCTTGTCATTGCAAAATAATATACAAAATAATTCCCTTTCCCTTGATTTCGAATGGACTTAAGAGCTGATGATCCGAATTCTATATTTTATATTTACCTGCTGGTTAGTGCGTGAGGCGTTATACAAAATAAGCGCTCAAGCGAAGTATGCGTTAGAAAATGAGGTCCACGCTACACAATACTAATCGACTATTTGAAGTATGGAGAACCATGAACCGAAACATTTGACGTCAGACGGTGAGCCTTAGTCTTTCACGCAATACGCTCTGTAGTACCTTATATGCGATATTAAATATGGTCCCATTTTTATGAATTGGGCAGACCACACATAGATTTCATTCGTCGGGCCTGCAAAATAGCTGAGGCACGCACCTTTTCTGCTATTCATGTCTGCCGGTAGGCCGTCAGCTTCAGCCGCTTCGTCATAGTCAGGTAATGGAACGTCTTTTCCATCGTCATCGATTGAGGTTTCGGGGGCTCACCATCTCCGGGTGTTTCATTTTAACTGCTATTAACCAATTATTTCCGTAGTAGTGATACGCAGAGAACTTGAGATGCCGTTCCACAGTTCCCTTATATCGAGTTGCTGATCACTGGTCTTAGAAAGCAGGTATACAAGTCGAGTAGAAACCGTTCGGCTGTTTTATAATTGTAGCTTATCGACGTCGTCCTTGTGTTTGTTGACGGGCGCTCTTTGTTGCGTATCTTCGCTGCAAAATGATCAATGGATACATGTCGTCCATCTGTCACAACATGATCGATCAGGTTTTGTGTTTTTCGATCTGGAGACAACCATGTAGCTTGGTAAATTTTCTTGTGTTGGAATCTGGTACTGCAAACAAATATATTTCGGGCCCTGACGAAGTCGATTAGCATCAGGCCGTTTGGGAAGGTCTCATCATGTAGACTGAATTTTTCGACAATTGTCCTGAATATACCTTCTTTGCCCATCTTGACGTTAAAGTCGCCAAGCACAAGTTTGATTGTGGGGGAGCAGTCCTTATAAGAGGCATCATTAGTCACATCGTGCTTGCACACCAAAAATTTTAGAAGAAAAATCGTTTCCCTTTAATCTTATTACAAAAGAAAGTACAATATATTCCAGTTTCGTAACTCGTTTTTGAAAGATTAATAGTGGGTAATTCCATTTCCAAATCGAATTATTTTGTGTCCATATATTGGGTTATAGCCAACAAATTTACCTTTTATCATTCCTATTATTTCAGGTACTAAAAATTAATTTAACTGTTTAAACAAACCCGTTTAGTTTTGTAGCTACATATATGGTAAAGTTGTAATTTAAGGCAGAAAAGGGTTAATGTATATATATATTGGGGTTAATACCATCCAAAGTTTATTTACACTACTAGATAGCTAAAGAGTCAAAGAATTTATGACTATAACACATCGCGCGCAGCCCAAGGGGTAGACCCGCCATTTGGAAATCCATTTTCAGCGTACCGAGATTTCCATTTATGGTAGTATAACTTTCGACTCGGTGCAAATTTCAATCGTCAGCTCTCGTCAAAACCTACCGATTATATACATATAACAAATGTGTTCAATCGATTGATATGAATATATTAACACGACACGCCAATTAAATGGTGCACTTTCTCAATCGTAATTCACACTCCAAATACAAGCTCAAATTTTTTAATTCACCATACAAATTTTTGAGAGCAAATTACGCCAAAAGTGGGTAAATCATTTCCAATTACCATGGGAATTATGGTCAAATCGTTGTCTTCCGTAAATTTTATCAGAAATTTATCGAAGACAGCTGACAAATCAAAACAAAAAAGATGAAACCAAACCCTATTTGTATATTAAAAACGAAAACACGGAAACTTTTAAAAATGCTATAATGTTCAGGGGGATATTAAACTTGCTAAAATTATAAGTAGAGCAAGTGTACTATTTTGACTGCTTGTGTGCATTTAATGGAATTTTTTTTGTCCACATGCTGACACTTACATCACCAATTCAATTCAATATATTATTAACTTTTTTTAAAAGCCTTCATTTTCCCCATGATGAAATAATAACCAGGTGAAGTAAATAGAGTAGAAAGAGACTTTGACACTGCCTTAGCTCAACGTTGTATTTTCGAATTTGAAGAGAAAGAGGAGGAAAGAAACAAAAATTGGGAGTTTCAGGGGTATTTATATAAATATTGAAAATAATAAATTATTTTTTGAAAAACATATATGTAAGTATGTATTCAAACATTATTTACATATATAATATAATTTTATAACTGCTGAAGTTTTTTTCAGCCGAGCTTCGCCTCCTATTTACGAACATGATCTGCGTCTTGATGTTTTCCAACAAATGTAGAGACCTAGACTTAATTCTAAGCTACCTCGAAAACATCTGGCAAATTTTTATGAGAAGCTTTTATTTCATGTCAGAAACACAATTGAAGGGCGTGACATTTCCAGCCGAATGACGATCGCAATTAGAAAATATTAAGTAAATCCGAGATCGATTATGGAAGGTCGCGGTTATAGTTGCCTCTTATACTAAACAGCTGCTATAGATTACATAGAAAATAGAGAAGGAATTTACTTATTTATTTAAAGTAATTAGTTCTTGATGCAGAAATAAGACTTAGAAGATAAAAGCTGGTGGAATGAGTATTAAAATCTTTGCTCAAACATTGGTTTTGCACGAACACAATGAAAGGGGTCTAGATGATCTTAAAGGGATGATAAGACCTCTAATCAATTCAGTTTAAAATAATCTTTAAACATCGATTTACGACTATGCGGTAAATAGCAATTAACTTCCAACCACTGGATCTAAAGCAATATCAAGGTAACTGAAAAATTATTACATGAAACTAAACAAAATCGCTGATCACCGATAGGTCAATAACAAATTTTCCCTTTCGTTAAAAACGCGACACTGGATGCATAAATCCATTTATTGTAAGTTTGTGTTTAACAAAATGTATGTAATATTCAATTCTTACCGCGTTATATTGTCTCTACTATAATTTTTAAACAAAAAGTTGAACAAAATCTTATTTATAACGGAATGTCGTTAAAACAAACATTGAAATACCTCCAATAATGCCTACTCTTCTCAGTGATGAAAAACTTTAAATTCTCCCTTTTTTCTAAGATTTTTATTCAAATATGGGAATATAATTCTATAAAAGCAACATCTCTTGCTAAGGCAGCGTGTGGGAAAGGGACAATTGCTTACTTACTTCACCTGTATATTATTTCATCATGCATTTTCCCTGCGATTTCAGATGGAAAAAAGTAGGCCGGCGAAACAGAAGCGTGCGTGTAAATGGAGAAATTTGCTTTCTTAATTGAGAGGACGAACAAGATAATTTACGGTGCCGTGGAAAAGACTAAACCAAACTTCTCTGCGAAAATTAATAGCTTTTTTTCTATCAATCACTTAGGTTGAATATTAGCTGCTATACAAGCAAGCGTTAAGGTGTTAAAAAATACAGCCATTGAATGGTACCAATAAAACAGAATTTGATCGAATCAATCAGAACGTAAAATAATAAATTCCGCCGTACGAATCAACGACGGTGTCAGTAGTCTACAGCGATCGTTTATGGTTTCTGTGCTCAATAAAATCAACAAATGTGGGGATGAGTGTGTACATCCATTCTGGGCTAGCGTTAGCAGAATTAAATAATTTATGTTACGTTCACTTTTAAAATATTCCAAAACCGTCGATAAAGTCTACCCGATTAGGAGCCTGATCTTAACACCAATGTCTCACAAGACCGCTCTTTGTCCGGCTTAAGTGCACAAAAAGATTTATACACATATGCTCGTACAGAAAATGTGTTAAACGGAAATTGGGTCTGTTTCGTTGCGTCTGTAAGCTCTGCTGGTTCACAAAAGACATGCAGAAATTTCAGCAAAAATATTCCAATGAGAATGGAACAGATTATTAAACTTAAATATATTACAAATTTATATGATAAATATCATATTTTACTAACTTTTCACTAAAGCACATTGTATTCGAAACTAGAAAATATGTTCGATTATAATGTTTCGTATACGCTCCATAATGTAACCCAATGTAAGCATATGTGAGCGTATCTTTATGAAGTAGTTTCAAAACTAGTTTGCTGTAGGTATTCCATAGATTACTAAGATGTTATGTAATTGGATCATATTTATTTATGGATGGTGGTTAGTTTTGGATTACTCTATTGCCCGCGTGGGGTATATAATTACGCCAGTATGGGGTATTCGTGTTGTTCGCAGGGTAATGCAGTTTAGTGAGAAAAATTTTTTGACAAAATTCGAAAATAAGTTACTTGATATAATATTATATATAGCAGAAGTCAGGCTTACGGCAAATATCTTATTAAACATCCACGTTTTTTTGAGGCACTTACGTACATATATATAAGCATTAATATGAGTGAGACCGAACATAAATGCTAATGTATCCAACAGAAAAAGGCGTGAATACCACTTGGGACCATTTGAAAAGCTATTTGAAAAATGGCATTTTTGGCACAGGTACAAATAAACAAATACTGTAAAAATAAAAGTACATGAATTAAACGAAAAAGAGACGCAGACGGGGAAGGAACTTATGAATAGATGAAGCAAAGTGCTACGCCAACGTTTGATTGTGTGGATCTGTACCCGCGGCCAACGGCCAGCAATCATCATGAAGGTGAATACAATAATGAATGCAAAGCAACCAATAAAGGGAACAATAACTAGCAGTCGACTGCGCTAAAATGGGCGGAGCCTAGCCAAATCAAATTCAAAAATTCAAATGTAAATTGCAGAAATTTGTATGTCATATAAGCACATTCACAAACGAATATTCACATGCAAAATAAAATCAAAAAGTTTCTTTTACACAAATATGTATGTAGATGTATATATAAAGATTGTATACTTCTATGCATTTATGTAAGTACAAACCATAAGCAAAAATAAAACGAAAACAATGTACGATATTTGTCATTCGCTATCCGCCAGCCTACTCTTTGTCGTGATTCTGTCTTATACTCGTAGTACACAGGGGAATATTTTAACTTTGGCCTCTTAACGGTTATCTCTAATTGTCAATTCGTTTGTCCGTGTGCTGATCAATAATTAAGCTATTCTGAAGTCGTTCTTAGTTTTCACACAGTTTAGTACAGATACGATCTTATATTTGATACCATATTTCGCAAAGTAGCTGATGCATGCACATTCTCAGTTCTTCGTCACTGTGCTTGAATAACTCAGCCGGTAAGCACTCGCAGAAGTTTTTTACGTAATAATTTTTTCCGTGAAATGAACTCTGCAACTATAGCAATACTACACTACTAAGGAAGTACCTTCTTGTTAAGGGTCTAGGCCAATTTATCTCATATCAACTAGTATAAAATTACCCGTTGCTAATAAAAGAAATTTATCGAAGATGCACTAGATTGAATAATACCATAGAAGTAAAGTATGTATTATACATAAATGTATACGGCCAAACAAACTCTCTTTTCCCCACTACAACATAAGCCTCCACAATCACTGTTCATTGTTGCCCGACCGAACACACGAAATCTCAAGAATTTCTGTCAATTACAATTCAATTTAATTCATTTCGTATCAAAACGAATTGAGCGCTGCGCATAGTGGAATCTAAAGAGATCTCCCGCACGGTGGGATATAACCATGTGAGCGGATCAAAGGTAATATGTATTGCAGTTGTCGAACTATTTTGAACACCCTTAGAGCAAGTACCACTCGAAATAGTGGGAGTCAGTGTTACCCAGATTTTATATTTTTTATATTATATTTTGAAAGTTCTCGCATATGGAGCGATATTTAGACCAAAATTTCTTATAGTTGACCCATTTGAACAGTTGCAGCAATATTATAGCTACGTGTAATCCGCTAGATATAAATTCGAATCAAAGTAAAGAGCAAAGAGAAAGAAAAATTTTTATGTGAATTCAGCGATTTACTTAAATTTAAATCAGATAGATCTTCCCTTTTACCCATTGTACTCGGCTCAGTTTGTCTCTGGACACAAGCAACATCACAGAGCATTTCAGCCACAATATTGCGACCGTTTTGTGTTTTTGCTATTGCTTAATGCGTATATAATACACTTATGTACATACATACATACATACACGTACTTATGTATGTACATATTTCTGTGCTATTTTTACAGTTCACATTACTTATACACGTGTGTGTAAGTAGAGCGCTGAAATGCATCATTGGCAATTTCGCGCATCAAATCGAATTTCGATGAGTTGAAACCTTTGTCGTCGTTATCGCCTGGTAGCGCAAAATCCAAGCGAAAAAGAAAAAAATTCAACTCAAATTTAAGCTCATAATAATACGAACGCACGCCAACGCACAAGTGTGAATAGATGAGCACCCAGTAGTAAAGCGCACTAGTTTCGTATTGAGCAGATCCCTGGTGCGCAAATGAAAATTGAATAAGCAGATAAGTTTTTCTAACTTGTAGATTGGTAGCCAGTCCCAAAATCGTGCCAGAAATAAAAGATAATGGTGTGTACAAAGTCTCGAAAGTCAAAATTAAATATAATATGTTAATTAAGAGCTGTGATGAGCCCTCAAATCTCAAGGAACAACTTTGAAGTGTTAAAGATAGAGTCCGAATTATTCTGCTGCAGAAGAAGTTAATTAATATTAACGCCCAACCGCCAAAAGGGTGGGCAATGGAGGCGTTTTTCTTAATTACATTGCAATTACTGAAGGTTTTATTATAAAAATCAGAAAACAGGTTCTATTTTTTATTGTGTATAAAATACCCATGGGTTTTTCTGTCCAACTTCAAAGAAATGATTGGTCACTGTTTAATTTTACCTAGCTCAATTTGAGATAAAATTCATGATTCCCCAAATAAGCTTTCAGATATGTGTATATAAAAAAAATGTGGATGTAAGTCGAAATAATACGCACTGATAACCACACAGCTATTGCGGACGCTTTGTACGGTTGCCGAAAATTGTTTTATTCTAAAAAAATTACAGAAAAAATCAATGCTTTGCCTCGAAAATGTTCGAACAATACCTCATTTTAATTTTTGTTTGTGTTTTATTGCATTAACCCCCTAGTGTCCAATTTTTTTTTTCTGAAAAAAAAAATATTTTTTGATTTGATTTGTGTTGAAATAAAAGGATATTAAAAAGAAATTTTTTTTTTTGAGGGGTTTGGGTTTTATAAGACCAAAAACTTAGATCGCCTCTAGGCGGTCTTGGGAAAAGTAGCCAAAAAAATCCACAGCAATTTCTTTTTTCCATATATTTATATGTTTTAATGTTTTATTTATAAAAATAGTGACAGTTTTTAGAAAAAATGAATAGAAAATAAATAAAAAGTTAATATATCATTTTTTTTTAAGTTAATACAAAAAAATTAACGTTAAAATTCATATTTTTGAGAAAAAAAACAGTTTTCTTTTAAATTATTTGTGGTGAAAATCGTAGAAACAATCCTTTTGTTGTGAGAGACATAGGTTTAAATTGCACTTTCGGCATACAATTTGAGTTTCAGAATTGCAACCAGCTAATTTACAAGTTTTTTTTACCAGTACGTGTTAAAAACTGCGGAAAATGTCCAACTCCGTCGTAGCCCTGTAAATTTTTTTCAAGGATTTTGGCGGGGGCGACCTAGAACTTTCGACAACGAAGGACTCTGATGCATGCAAAGTACGGATGCGATCTCTGCTCTGAAGTTTGGCAGCTGGTATCGTCTATCATTATCATCAGGCTTGTTGATCCTTTTAAACAATATGTAGGCGTTGACCATGGCTACGTCAATCACATGTACGAACAATCGATTTGTATACTTGTTGCTCTTCACTGGAATTCTATATAGACCAATAAGACCATCCATGAGATCGACACCACCCATGTGGCCATTGTATTCATGGATTATATTGGGGCAATCGACGTTAACGTTCTGCGACCGAGGAGTATTTGTAGCACTTGAAGTAGAGGGAGATAATAACGTTGCCACAGTCCCCTCGCTTGAAGTGACGCAAATTTCGGATTCCACCATTGAATCTGACAAATCTCTATTAAGCGCCTCATCAATTCCATCGTCGACCGGGCACTCCGTCTCGCAGGCATTATCATCATTCAACTCCTCTTCCATATCTTCTTCAACATCAGTATCGCTATCGAAATTCATCGAATCCAAATATTTTCTAATCTCCTCATCTGAAAGCGATGACAATTTTGGCATTTGTCGGTGTTCCATGTCTATTAAAGGCAATTTTTAGGCTTCAACATCTCCTGCAATATTCCGCATTCAAACTTACCTAACAATTTTTTTTTGCCGAGTTGTCCCAAGGCCCCCTCTAGACGGGCTATCTTGTATGTTCAATAAAAAGCTTGCGGAAAGTTTATTTTTTCCTTTTTTCTTCTAATTGCTTTCTTTACACTACTAGCAACAGGCCAATATTTTTTTTCCAACTGTGACCACTTTTAATATTTTTTTTAATTTTTTGAAAATCGCTCTTTTTGCAGAATAATTATTTCTTGCGTATTTCACAACTTTCCAACTTCAAATGACTATGGTAGCTGCGCTGAGCATCAGCCTGAGTTGCAAATTAGACAAAAACAAAAAAAGAAGCAAAAAGAAATTTGCAAAGCGAATAAGCGTACAATGAAGTTAGCCCGTCTACAGGCGGTCTTGGGCACTAGAGGGTTAATTAGCAATCAATCCGCGAACATTTTTGCCTATTCGCTTTGGTAGGGACGCTGCGGCTCAGTGGTTAGCGCTGTACGCTCCATTGCGGATGGTTTTGGTCTCGAATCCTAGCTAGAACAACATCTAATGTTAAATAAAAGCTAATTAAAATAACGTCCATTGCTGTAGGCCCCTCTATCCTCGCCTCAGCGATTATAAAACCCAATTATATGTATAAAAGCAACTAGAGCATAAGAGCAGAAAAGCATTAGAACTTATTTTGCAGAAAACAATCATAATCATTATTTTTGATCATAATCTTGATATAGACGTTTTTGATCAAAATATCGATTTGCTTTGAGATTTATTTTTTCCATGAAAAATATCCATTGCACTTTGATTTTGAAAATTTTCTTCAAACATAATTACTAGTTTTTGAGTTTCATTTTTCTAATGAATATTTTAGACGAAGAAAATAAAACTCGAAAGCAAATCGTTTTATGATAAAAAAAAAATTCTATACAAAGATTATTAATAATGATTATAAAGTGATTTTTTGATAAATATCCTAATGGAGATGGTGACTTATTAGCGTTAAAAAAGTTCGTAAAAAGATAGTTTCAGCACAGTGCCCTTCGGCACCCATCCGTTGAATACATACCATACATATTTATATATACGAAAAACATACGAGTATATAAATATGTATATCTGGAACATATGTGCATACGATCATAAGTACTTGGATGTTACTAAGTAAAACGCTGCAGGCAAATCACGAAATTCAGTGGCAACAGAAAAAACTGAGAATGTGTGAAGGCGTCAACAGCAAAACTTTAGATACTGCGTAATGGCAACACTGGCTATAGCCAACTTGCTTATGACGCTGGGAAACATGCAGTCAAGATCACTGCAATAATAGCAAAAGTGTGTGAAAAAGTAGAAGCATCAACATTCGGTTCATAGGCTTGTGTTAATTTTTGTAGGAGAAATCGGCTAATTTGAAAAAGATACTCTCTCACAGATATGTATGTATATATGTACATACCTATGTACATGAACACACCCGTAAAGAAATGAAATCTAAAGCAAAATTCAAAGTCAAATGCTTTGGTAAAATCATTACTGGAATTTACTTCTGAGCGACTTACGGTGTATACCCATACACATTTTCTCTGCAATATACATATGTATATTAATATGTGCAATTCACATACGTATATATTGTATACATCTCAAAGCAATGCATATGGCCGCAACTGCAAAATAGTTGCATTTATCTACTTGCAACATATGTCGCTTACTTAGCAACATTTGCGTAATTAAGCGATTTAGGTCGTCGCGGGTCGTTGATTTGCACTGCGACCGAGTGTCCACACATACACAACCGAATTTCCCGAGCACAATGAAAACTTACGTTTTCTAGCAAACACACCCACAAGAACTCTTAACTGAATTTCGCAACAACAAATAGTTTGTTGTAATTGCATTGAATCGTTGCAATTGCTACACATCACTTTGCTCATTTACATGCTTCCATGCACACATGGAGCTTCTACAATCCCAACTACCCGCTGACACACCAAAACCTCTCGATTCAACGGTACGGTATTTTATTATCGTTATATTCGAGTCTTACATTTACATATATTTATTGCACTCACCTGGACTGGTTTGCCAACTCAATCCACCGATAAACATTTTCCTGCAACGAAAGAGAAGGAGAGGGGGGATTTAATTAAAATTTGAGCTAACAAATTTGATTAAAGTGAAGAAAATATACATACATTTTCATATCATACCACAGATAAATACTAATTACATTCATGTAATAATATATTTAACTCCTGTGAGCTGAGCTGTCATATTGAAAATATCCAAACATTGCAAATTGGTCACTTCAATGACATTACCTTCTGATCTGGGCTGTAGTTAAGTGACCATAGTTATTATTATACTTACACTAGTGGAATGCGTATTATGATGAAGAGAAGAGAGCCAGGAAATTAAAGAGCTTTCAGTGCCCTACTTATCCTGGATGGTTTCGAACTATTCTCTTCTGGAAGGTAGCTATGTGAGAACGCAGCGCGCACAGCTGGAAAGTGCTGCTAAGTTTGGAACTCGATATTAACAACTTCGGTGTAAATTTAATCGGAGTAAACTGTGTAGTCTGGTACTGACTGACCTGAGAATAGCGTAAAGTAATCCGATAGATGGCTCAGCCATGACGGCGACGATAGAGGAAGCAGGGGACGGTCAGCCTAAAACTTTTGAAGGTCCTCCAGATAAAACTGCAACATAATACGCTATCTTATTGGTTCAGTAAGTTTCTGGAACTAAGACAGCAAACTTGGAGGTATTGAAGGTAATGGAAACGAGCTAAGGGCTGCAGAATCTTAAAGACTATGTGTAAAACATACAACACTAAACTCACAAAGTTTAACTGGGCAGACTACAGGCAACACTAGTTTAATTAAGTCTCTTATTCTGATCACATCTTGGCTACGTAATTCGTTTAATATAAAATCCATTTCCAAATTTTTCAAATTAAGTGCCCAATATTAATACTGCTTACTGTCTCGTGCATTGACTTTGTAAAGAGTTTTGAAGGCAGTCGGCTGGGATTCAGCGAGGTGGATGATCTATTATTATCATCATTAGAAGAAAGCTGCTTTCTGTTGGCATTGTTTGTGAACGCCAAATCTTTCCAATGCTGCAACCAGACAGCTTGCAAAACCAAACTTATTTACAGACGTACATACAAATATATATAAATATGTATATATGTATGTATATCAGTGGCACAATTGAGAGATTTGTGGAAGACAAAGAAAAAATTACGACGACAGCAAGCTAAAATTGATGCAAAACAAAAGCAATTCTATAAAGTAAGAATTAAAAATGTATATAACAATAAATTCAGCAGAAACAACAACAATAGCAACACGCAAGCTTGTAACGGAATGTGTGTATGTAAATAGGAAGCTTGTCATCATGATAAAGACAATAGTAATATACGAATGCAGTAAGCAGCAACAACGACAAAATTACAATAACAACTGTATCATCAGCAATCAAACAAAGCAACAACAAAAGAAGTAATACGAGTATATACATATATATAGTATACACACATACTTATGAATGTAAATACATAGGAAACTATTAAAACAAAGGGAATTTTTTGAAACCTAACGAAAATTTATGTATGTCCTCGTATACAGCAACAAAAAACAGCCACTATACAAAACGCACGAGCCAGGAAGTTTATGTACACTTGTACTCATACTAGGGCGATGCTAAAAAAAATTGTTAGAAAATTTACTCATCAGCTTCACGTCTGCATATAAAAACACAAAATTGCACTAAAAACGAATAGCTCACAAAAGCATTTTTGCCCACGAGTGAGTGATTTCGTGTCATTTAGCGATTTTTGGCCGAGTTACTCCTCCAATTCGTCTTGATGGTTTTCCAACAAATGGAGGGACCTACAGTTTATAAGCCGCCTACAAAGTGACGATGATGAGGAGCTTTTACTTCATGTCAGAATTACACTCGGAGGGTTTGATATTCCCTGCCGAGGGGGACCGCAATTAGATAAATTTATTTTTATATAATTTCGGATGTTGGTCGAACCAGGACTCGAACCCTCTCTCTCAAAACTAAAGTCATACTCACTATATCTATACCTGATAAATAATTTCAATGAAACAGATATTTATGAGTTCTGTACTCATACCCAAAGTTCATATGGATTTTTAAATTTTTTTCATTTAATCTTCAGTCCATATGTATTTTTACAAGGTTCCGATTAAATTTAAATTGAATTTTACTACCTTTGTTTATGGCTGCGATTTCATTTATAGTTGAGTTGAGTTAGTTTTTCTTGTTAACGAAGCGGAATGATATCGTTGCGTTTGTTGAGCTTCTCTGATATAAAGCCATTAAATAATATGTGCAGATATATATATATATATTATTAGCGCTTTGTAACCGCTGAAGCGATTTTCGGCTGAGCTCCTCCTCCAATTTGTGGTTTTGCGTCTTGATGTTTTCCCAACAAATGGAGGGACCTACAGTTTATACTAAGCCGCCTCCGAACGGCTGATGGTTTTTTTTATGAGGAGCTTTGTTTCATGTCCGAAATACACTCGGAGGGGTGGACATTCCCTGCCGAGGGGCGACCGCAATTAGAAAATTTTACTTAATTTTTTATTTAAATTAATTTTCTATAACATTTTTTTTTTGATGTTGGTGGCACCGGGATATGAACCCGAGCCTTCCGAATGGCAGTACGCAACGCTAACCACTCGGCTACCGCGGCCGCCAATATGTGCAGATACATTGCTATTTGTGACAACACTAATTTATATACTTACTTGTTTACTTATGCATATGCACACAAATCCACTAAACTTTATAGAAATATATGTCAAACATGATAACTAGAACAAAAACTTAGGATTTGAGATATTGATGTAATAGACAAAGTATTAAGAAAAAAATTAGCAGCTAGGATATCGAAACAGATGAGAGTGCGTACTTCTACCAAAGAAGGTAAGTTCAGTAGACCATAGCCATATTCAAAAAATATAACGGTATTTTCTGTATGAGTTTAGCCTTCCGTAGAATTGTCAATCCCTCCAAGTGTGCACAGCACAGACTATATTTGTATAATGACTGCCATACTTACGTTCTGCAGCATATTTTCATACATAGTTTTTGACTGTTAAAAATAAAAATAAAATCTTATATTTTTTTAAACGAAAAGAAACGTCTTGTTTTTTCAGTTTAGAGAAAACCAATACTGAGATGATAAATTAAAAAAGAGAAAAAATTGATTTTGAAAATAAAAATGAAAGCCGAAGGCGAAAAATATTTTAGAATGTATGCTATAAAGGCGCAGAACTTCGGCTGCTCTTAAAGAAGGCATTACATTTCCTGGCTTCGAGAAATTTCTAATTCAAAAATTCGCTTACTCACTTATTCATTTGCTAACATCTTTATCTCTTTCGTATCGAATATCGTCTATAGATTACTGCCACTGTTTCGTAGACAATATTATTCATCAGTCAACAGTAACAGCAGTCGCTGTTCAGCGGAATGAATAAAAATACGTTTGCTGAAAGGGCAAAGGAAAAAATTGACGGGTACACCGTACGCACTTACATACATCGTACCTCAGCATATATTGAAAAAGATATATGTATGTAAATATATTCTGATTGAATAATGATTTTGACTACATTAAATTAAAACATCGTAATCTTTGTAGACTGCTTCACTCTTTAAATATCTTCTTGGTTCCAAAGGTATGTAGATTCGATAAAATGGTTTTGTTTTAATGTGACCAAGGAATTTTAAGAACTCATCTAATCACTTTGCGAAACGGACAAGCGCAAGTGGCTTTTGTGAATAGTGCAATGTGGAATTAAATGAGAACTTGTAATGATTTCATTTAACATTGGAAGTAATGGAGAAAGTTCTGTGAAGAATTCATTTGAGTGTTGGTGACAGAATGTTTACGAACCTTTTTTTAATATAGAGTTTTTAGGATCTTAATTTCAAGTTTTAGTGGATGAACATGCCTCACCTTGCCGAAAGCCTGTGAGACATCTAGGAACAAAACAGAGCAGGTTTTCTTATCTCCCATCTGCGTAACTGATCAAGTGTGAAATGTTTGCTCCTAAAGCTAAACAAATTGATTGGATTTTCCTTACGATGATTGGAAGTAGACCCGCCAGGAATAATATTTCAAATAGTTTCGAGAAAGTTGGCAAGAGTGATATCAGTCTGTATGAAGTTACGACGTTAGGTGATTTCAAAGGCTTTGGTATTAAGGAAAAATACTTGTTAAACAATTTACTCAAATAAGCAATGTTTGGTAGACTCCGCATGATCCATACTATCATTTGGACTGTAAGTCAATTCGAGGTGTTCTGCAAATATTGTAGCTCTGCCTTCTACTTAGTTAATGTTTTTGGCGCATTCAATAAAAAATATTTGGGTTTTTGTTTTTAGATAGTTCTAACTGATTTTGAAAATATCTCCAATTAGTAAAGTCGCTTACCAACTTGGAATAATATCGTTTTAATGGTGGATTTTGCGAGATTATCAGCTGAACTGGAGAATGGTCAGAGTTGAGGTCAAAACCTTCCCTAATAGTCAAAAGAGAAACAGGTATGATTTTGAAGGCAAAAAAGTCAATCAAGTCTGAAATTTTAAAAATAAACCCAAATTTAGAAACAAATGTTGATATTAACGGAAGAAGAGCTCAGAGAACCTCGATTAAGATCGATTATTTTGGAAAAAAAATCATGTTTAATTCCAGACCCTTACTATGACGAGATTTATACTTTACCGCTTCCCTTCATGGTCAATCCCCGATCTAAGGTCTGTTTGAGAATCGCATATGCACTTTTACATATAAATGCTGAAACATATAAAAAAAACATTGTTTACACAGAGTATTAAAAATCTCTACATGGCAGTACTAACTTTCTATAACCTACCAAAATATGAGCTACCTTGCCTCATAATGCCTCAGAACGTCGCTTCAATCTAGTTTATCATATTATTTAATATATATTTTTTCTAGGTGTGTAGTAATGTTTGTGTGGTTTTTCGTCTCTCGTAATTTAAATAAATACTAAGACCGCCGACCGTCAAATCAAACATAAAAGTTAACGAACAACAAAGTGAATGAAAGTACCTCGACAAGGTGGAACAAGTGACGCGTTGCATGCCGCTTACATATTTACATGCATCAGTGCATTAGTACTTACATACATTTGGATATATTTGCAAACAGCACTGCGATTGTCCCATGTACAATAGAATTCAGCCATTAAATGAGTAAATGTAAAATCGTAGATCGACCACGGCAGGCTGTTTTGTCGCCAGCAGCTCTGCCATGTAAGCATGTCAAAGTCAACCCCGATTATTCGTTGTTAAATTGGTGTGCACTACTTAGCTCTGAAAATAGACACAGAGGAGAAGGGCTGTGGACGCTGGGTGATCTATTCGCAATGAAATTCATTATTCGAACCGTGTAGGTGAATCTGCTTGTATGTGTACAAGTTGGGCAAAAGCAAATAAATAACTGCATAACAAATACATACGAGTATGTTCGTATATGCACATCCCAGCGAAACACTCGTTTACCACAGAAAAAGTCTCAAACCCTTCCACATTTATATATATGTAGAACCCATTATCTTGACACAGGTGCGTTATTCTAGAAAACTATAGATGAACAGATATTGAGGGCCTTTCCTAGCCGGGTTCAAGCATCGAATGACGACACTTAGCGATTCGAAGAGTAAATTCTAAAAATCGGCTCCAAGGCCAAATAAGAGGTGAAGTTGGTATTTATTCTATCGACTGCTGGCTTTCCAGAATGTTAGGCATAACAAAGGGTGAAAAGTAAGCAACATGGTAGTTAGTTCATCTTGAATTTACTATTTTAACAAAATATACGTATTTCCACAAATGAAACTTTTAGTGGTTTATAGGTGATAGGTGTCCTGAGCTAGCTTTGTTTAATGTTTAACTTAACATTATGAACAGAAAATGGTATTTGAACTTTGATCCAGAATGTATAAGTATCATTTGTTCCAATATAAACATAATAGCGCTGCGAAATTAATTCAAACACGTCTGATTGTCCATTTCTTTGTTTGTAAGCGAAAGTGTCTCTCAGTTTTTTAGATATTTGTCTTTAACTGGTTGTCGTATGACAGATATTTCTGTTATAATTTTCAGATGTAAACAGGTATATGAATGAAATTAAAACATAAATTAGTGTAAAAACACGTATCAAATGCATTATAGAATATTAAAAAAAATTATATATTAATATTTAAATCACACAAAAAAATTAAGAATCGAAAAAACTACTTACTTCTAAAATGAGATATTTCAGAATCTATTGTATATATGAGTCCTTTTCTATTTTTGGCTGGGGTGAATAAATATATATGTGTACACATTTACCGTTATACAGAAGCACTAAAGAATAATATAGAAAAATACATATCTACATATATGACATAAACTATATTATATTTGCATATATCCCTGTAGTGAAAATACTAATTGTGAACTAGAAACCAACTACTCTGCATTTTTGTACTAACAAGATCATCTTCCATCTACATATTTCCCATTTAAGCAACAAGTATCTTTAACACGGCTATGTCCTACCAACAATCAATTTCAAGTCTATGCATCAGCTTCATACTAGTTGTACACTATTTCATTTAGGCATGTTGATTTTCTGCTTTCCCAAAAAATATAAAAATAAAGAAATAAAAATGAGTTTGCCTACAACCAGATTCGAACCTTGAAATTTTCGCGCTACAGTAACAGCCTCTAACCACTCGGCTACCTTGACGATGTGGCGTTACTAGTGATATTTGCTATACAAATAACCTAGTATGATATCATCTTCAAAAGACTGTTATTTGACTAGAATTTATGCATACTGCCTACATACTACCTACAGGGTTACTACTTTTTATTTATTCAAATACATACGCAACCGTGTGCGTATACATACAATTATGTTTGTCATCACCACCTCCGCCAATTGAACGTTGTTGTTGTCATTACATAGAATATGTACAATTTGCTCTGAATCGATTCGGCGGATAGGGGCACTCGCCCATCGCACTACCAACGGCCATCAATTACATTTGATTCGCGTTATGTCCTGTTCTGTTGCTATTAAACGTCTGATTACAACAATTGACCGTTTTAAGGTACTCAAACAGACAGACTCACTAATTGGCGTCTCAATGAAAAGCTCGATTTTTTAATAAATTTATTACTATGATGTATTTAAAGAATAGATGGCTCAGTCAAAGAGCCCGTTTTTTAAATTTGAATTTTAGGAATTTGTACATTTATTTTTTTGTAAATTTGTGTATAGCAAAATAATGCTTGTTGACCAAAGTTTATTTTCTAAATTTTTAAAGCCGATAATGACAGTTATTCACACTACAAACGAAATACATAGTGATCTACATCGCGATCTTGACATGCAGTCAGTGAAGTGAACCGATTAACTGAAATGTAATTTTTTTTTATATGTTGTTAGTATATTGTAAATTGCAATCTTAACTTATATATTATACTAGTTGCAATAATTTTGTTAATAAAAAAAATCCCTTCCTACTTAAGGTGCGATCGCCTGGACGATAAAAGCATCTGATGAGTCTGCATTAGGAATTATCAAGGAAGGCTTTTTTGTATATTGGTAACAGCGAATACTGCTTACAATGCAACGATGAATTGACATATTAGGTATTACGTATATATACGCCAACATTGACATAAATGGGATATGGCTATGTTATTCCGTGCGAATGGATGAAAGTGCTTCAGATTTAAAAGTATTCGATGCAGTAGCAGCTGGCTGAAACCGAGGAAGATGAAAAATTTTACTCCGTTGCCTACGACAATTGGGAATAAGTAGAACCATCTTAAGATATTTTAATACTATACAACACTTAATATACATACGCCAGTCCTTCAATACGTCAATTACAGTAAACTGCAGCAGAAATTCAAAGCTTGTCTTTAAGCTGAATACCTCTAAATAGATTTGGTGTCTTATTTGCGTATATCATTACTTTGACGAAAAAATAATTGCAGTGGTCATCACCACCTTAAACCAAACCTACTGAAAATGTAAAGACAGTTCAATACTCAACATTTGAATTTGTCGAAAGGAAGCATTAGATGCTTTACCAAAAAGTTAAACAAAATTTATAAAACTCCAGAACTATTGCCTATTATTATTTATTACATCTTTTATGAAAATGAATTTCTGTTTGAAAGTCAATGTACACGTATGCAGAGCCCATCAAAATAGACGAGCCACACCTATATTACGAGTTAAATCAATTGAATCATGACTATCTGTCCATCTCATTATTTTCGTAAACTAGTTCCTAACTTTTTGAGATATTAGCAGAAAATTCGACAAACCGATTTATTATTGTATTACTTTCGGGACCGAACAAATCAGACTACTTCTATAGAATCGAATTTTCATAAAATTTAACAACAAGACAAGAAATAATTGTCGAATGAAATATTTATATAAATGGTGGTAATTTCATATTATTATTATCATTTGCGTGTTATAAATCACATTAATTAAGAATTTAACATATTAATTTGACACAGCCGTTCATTCGAAATTGTAAATTGTTCAAGGCCACCATATTCCAACCAGTCTTCACAACCACCGATTTATAGAAGCTTGCAGTTTTTGCAATAATGAAGAAGTCCATACAGCAGCAAAGATTTTACGCATGTATTAAATATTTTAACATTTGTCTCTAGCTCAATGGACCCTCTTTTCCACACTCGAGATAGATTGGCAAAATTCTCATGGCTTTATTAATTCTTTTTTCTACATCAACTCTGCTCCCGCCGACGGTTATTAAACGTCTAACCAAATATGAATTTGTAACGGCGCATTCAGTTTGTCGGGGTGAAGAACTCTATTTTAACGTTTCACGTTCATCCTGGACGAAATCCTGCTTACGCTGAACCATTCAATATTATTATACGTACTCCAAAAAGGTCAAATTGTTGATGACAGTCCTCGAAAAAATTATTAATTCTGCTACCTACATGCTCGCGTAGATTCCGTTGTTCATTTATGTTGGAACCTAGCATATTGTAGATCTCCCATAATAAGAAAAGGCTCCCCAAATCATGACACTTCCTCCACCAAAATTCCTGCTCAACCTTGGTTCCTAGTTTGCTTTCAACTAATGCCAAAAGTGACTAAATCCATCATGGCCGTAGAGTTTAAATTTTTTCTCGTCGGAAAAAATTAAATTTTTCTATTCTGACGTCCATTTCATGTGCGTTTTAGCTAACTGCATCCTTGCATCCTATGGCCTTTTGTCAGTGCAGCTGCTTTTGCTTGCTTTTTGTAAACAACGTTTTCTGTTGTGCGTAAAATTTTCTGAACACGTCGTTTTTAATGGGAAGATCAAGTTCCGCTATAATTTGTAAAGCGTTAAGCTTTTTTTTGTTACCAGGTCCTTAATTTGCCCTTTTTGGCGTACTGTAATTTTTTTGTTACCTTTAGTTTTTTCTTCTGGCCATAATTCTTGCCCAATTTTAAAAAAATTATATTAGTTTGCAGAGATCTGAGAATCATTAAGGCACTCTGCAAATTACTCAAAAAGTTTTCTTTATGCCCCGTTATAACAGCTTTCCTTTTAATTGACAAGTATGGTCCTTTCGGCAGGACCTTAAAGGGTATAAAAAAACTAAACTTAGTAATAAAAATGACTCCAACGAATCCATGCAATGTCAGATATAAGATTTTTCCTAAAAAAATGTAACTTAACTCTCTATTTCTTTATTAAGTGGCTCTAACCATCAATTCGGCTAAACGAAATGCGCACTGAAATTAACACTTATTACCTTTTTCCACTGACAATACTCTAAGTTTACCATGTCCAGACTAATTACAGTTAAAAAATAAATGGTAGTGTATGCAAAATGCAAAATATCCACAGCTGGCATAAGATATCTTAGCAATTTTCACAATAACGCTAAATAATTGGAACAACTTGACATTCGGCTAAACGAAATGCGCTCACTGTATATAGGTCTGGCCTAGGCAACACTAAGTGTTGCCAGGTGCAATCTGACATTTCCATTGGAAAGTTTGACATTTTTTAGCATAACAGCACTCAGAACGTTTTGTCATTTAATCGTTAATTGTTTTATTTACAGGGAATTAAAAAATTCACTCGGGAACATTTTCGTGCTATCATTTTTCACAACTTTCGACGTGGATTATCACGACAAGAGTGCATCGATGAACTAAAATCTTTGTATGGCTATGAAGCACCATCCTATAGCACTGTGAAAAACTGGTACAACGAATTCAATAGTGGCCGCCGCTCGCTCAAAGACGAATTCCGTGAAGGTCGTCCAAAAACAGCTGTTGTGCCAGAAAACATCGATGCCGTACGTGAACTGATAATGCAAGACCGTCATGTAACATACCTTCAGATAGAGGCATTCCTATGCATTTCTCTCACCAGCATACATTCGATATTGCATGAGCACTTGGCCGTAAAAAATGTTTGTTCTCGTTGGATCCCGCACAATTTGACAATCGCTCAAAAAAAGGCTCGTGTGGATTGGTGTAAAGAAATGCTGAAAAAATACGATCGCGGTGCTTCAAAAGACGTTTATAAGATCGTCACAGGTGACGAATCATGGATCTATGCGTATGAGCCTGAAACAAAACAGCAATCGACCGTGTGGGTCTTCCAAGACGAGCCGAACCCAACAAAAAAAAAAAAAAACATTTTCGTTGATAAATATTCGTATTTTCATTATTAGACCAAAAATATATATAGCAGCCTACGTAGTGAAAACATTTTTTCTGATTAGTAAGATTGAAATTCCTCTCCGATTGTCCCGTTTATGCCGTTTAACCGTTATTGGAATACTCACAATTATTGATTCTTTCGATGGGTACGGTATATCTTCACTTCCCAAATTTTACTAAATAATGGGTGCGAAACCCTTTCGTTGTTTGAGGATCGACTTTTAATTATCGCAAATTTTTAGAGGAAGGTGGATCAATATTGATTATTCTACTTACTTGGATTACTTCAAACCTCGAAATTTGAATATAAAAAGGGATAAGTTAATACCGTTGAAAATAACCCTAGTTCATGAAGGGTATGAGGCTTTGCGCATATTCGTAAACTGAATAGCAATATTTTTTAATATTATATGCTGTGATGCTTTCTTCAACTACTAATTTACACGCAGCTGCATTGCATGTTGCTAACGCTGGCATGCATATATAATCATATACAATATGTTTAAGTATATTCGAAGAAATCCACATTTGCACCGAACTACTATCTCTGCCATTCCAACAATTTCTATGAGAATCGGAGCTTAAATTGTATGTGAATACATTGTTGAGATTTGTCACATTTGAAAATGTATACAATAGAGAAGTTTCTCATATTACGGAACGATCGCAATCCATCCGCCTCCATTGTCAGTCGTACAGATATTCACAGCAAAATACTGAGCTTGGAAGCAGCAATTCAAGTATTATGACGACAAAAACAAATAAATGTGCATACGTATTTACTTAGTAGTATAGTATGGGGTTATCCATTTCGTGGTTCGTCATTTTGCTCGTTCCACTTCAAATCTCGCTGATGTAAGTGAAAGTGTGTCTATTTCTCGACGTCCTCAAGAGGACTTACGGCACATTATGGCTAATTTTGGGCTTGGATTTACACCTACATCCATAAAAACTCCAACTCATCCAACAACTAAAGCCAATTGACCATTCACTACGGCGTGCATACATCGATTGGGTGCTGGAACAACAAGAAGTGGACGGCGACTTTTCGAAAACAAGTTCCTTCAGTGACGAGGTACATTTATCATTTGGTAATCCTCAAATAGAGACCCAAAAAATACATACGTTCTGGTATGCTCTTTGGTCCGGCGGTAAGATTGGTTGGACTTTACTTCATTGAAACCGACAACAGCGAGACTGTTACTTTCAATTCGGAGGGTTATGGTTGTATTAAGAGTATAACTGACTTTTTTAGCCTGCAATTAAAGAACACGAAAAAGTTGTCTTAAATGCATCATATTTACGTTCATTTTCGAAACCGTAAGATGAATAACCCTGTAGTATTTAAATTTTGTTGTATGTTCATTAGAATTTGAATGAATCGAAGCGCCTTTGCACTTTTTTATTGAATTTGTAAATATTATCTTAACACTTTATCTTTGACACTTTTCAACTGAAACGAATATATGTATGAACATGAAATGTAATGCATATATGTTCTGTATAATCAATTACAGCGTATGCAGTAGTTGAAAATTAAATCCTTACAGATAGAGTGCCATCAAGAGTATTTTAGTCAACCGGTCAATGAAATATAGAGCTCCATAATCTAAAATTTTTTCAAAACAAGAAGTCATCCATGAAAAGCACTGCTTCTTTAACTAATATGTATTCTGAAATTATTAACATCTGTATTAGGCGATTATACCGTGTGAAATTATATATTTCATTTTCTATTTCAAATCACTTCAGCGGAGGTTTTTAAATTGTAAGATAGACGATAGCTCAAAATTTTCTGGTAGATTCATCTATATATAAAATTTACTAAATGACTGATTGATCAACTCACAGCATAAGCCCCTGGTCGTAGAGACCTAATACTTGGAAGAAATATACAATTGATTAGAATCGGTTTTCTGGGAAGTGGACGCGGGACGGAGTTCTGACCAAAGCCTCATTTTTAAACAAATCGGCTTACGGGAGCTTTATGATATAGTCGTCCGATTATAATAATTTTAGTACAGTACTCAAATCTGGAAAATTGGTTGTATATATGCTATAGCCCATATTTGATAAATATATTTGTAACAAATGTTCTTTATACATACATGGATATCTACTCATATTGAGCGATAGTTGTAGAAGTTATAATACATGCACCTAATAAAATTGCAATACCTCCGATACCCTGTACTTAAAAAACATATTTTGTATTTTTCTTCCTTTCTTTAATTAAAAAAGACACCACTTACGTCTCTTCTTCCCACAGTTCGGTGCCAATTGGAGATACAATAAAAAGACAGGGAACTTTTGACAGTGTCAGTGTCGGCGTATATCTTTTACACCTAATCGTTCCATCATCTACGGTACTAACTTTATGCTAAATTGCTTATTCAATCCACAGAAACACCGGTTGGTAAAAGTTATCAAAGCGTTGAACTTCGAGGCTGATATTATTATTATTATTTGGGTGTAAATGATGATCTCTGAATGGACTAAATTGTCTACAACTTCAAAGCCTTGACTATCACATTAA
The DNA here is from genome assembly GCA_037013455.1 of Ceratitis rosa. Lineage (NCBI taxonomy): Eukaryota > Metazoa > Arthropoda > Insecta > Diptera > Tephritidae > Ceratitis > Ceratitis rosa. The sequence continues at coordinate 2,059,034 of JAWMAG010000012.1, forward strand.
CGTTTCAAATCACAATCTTTCATACGAAAAGGGTCAAATCTCTTTCAAAATCTAGTGACTCAGAGAGGTCCTTCCGAATTCTAATGGAGCTATTGGTATTATTCAGCGATAGCAAGTTTTACGGGGATACCAAAGTAAATACTTCCTAACACTTTACAGAAAAGACCGTTTCTTTTTCCTCATCGTTCTTACAATATCTCCTTAAAGATGTCATCCTTTGAATCAGTTGTATATTAAGACTCTTATAACCTTAGAGATATTTCGACAGTCAGTTTAGATTTTCAGCAATGAAATTGCATCTTAATTTGACCTGCTCATAAGCCAAACTGCCTGGCTTTCGCTAAAAACAACGCTATCCTTGCTTTTGAGTTAGTCTCCAAGTTAGTCTGCCACCTCCATTACGGCATAAATCTCGAAAAAAAGTTTGTAGAATCTAGACATTGTTTCATTTTGTTTATCATTATTACGAACAAATTAAATTGCAACTAAAATCACGTATTTTTTTGTTAAGAAATTATGAAGCCTTCTTGTTTCTCCAAAATGTAAGCTTGAGCTAAGGGAACCGACGGAATAAGTTGTCACTGCGTACATCACCTTGTCTTATTGCATCATGCGTAGGATAATGTTAATCATTTTTTATTTCTGTTTTCAGTTATATTTTCTACTTATAACATTTTCCAATTTCTATTAAAAAAATATTTAACACTTTGTTCCCGAAAGAAAATAAATTATAACAACCAGACAATTAGTCATAGTAGTGGCAAAATTACTCGCTTGACTACGATGTTGAATATTACAACAACAGATTAGTCGACAAGTGGCATTTGCCTGCTACACCAGTACGCGATGGCGAGGAGTTGAGGTGATCTCCAACAGCTCTTACTGTTACCTGTTCTCATTTTTTGTACGTAAGTTTTTCCTTAAAATTATTTGTTTCCGAGCTCACAAATTAATAAACGTATAATATAATTATAATTATAATCGTAACATTCTTCATTTTTTTCGCTTGCATTTAGATGAGGAAATATTTACAATTTCAAACCCATATATCTCTGCCATTTCTAAATCAGTGAGATCTAATATTCCTTCATGGTTAAAGTATTATGACCAAAAATCTGAACTCTGAAAACAAATAATCATCTTTACTTTAAAAACCATCGTAATACTAATTTTCCGCCTATTCGTCGTTCCATTTCTAACCTTTTGGTCTTAATCTGACTCTGTGCCGATATCATTATTCGTATGTCCCCTCTATTACTTTTCTCCGGCCCATCTGTCAGATAGACGATTTGTCCTTCTATTCTACGTTCATTCAAAAGCCGACTCAGACTTTCTATTCATATAATTTTCCATACATTCATCGTAATACATATAGAATCATTGTTGCATAGAAACCATATAGGAAAAATTGTTAGTTCTTCATAAATTGCATAGTTTTACACCTTTTGCGCTGCAGGAAAATCAAGTACAGTTTCCAGTATAGTTAACCAGAAACGCGCAAACAAATATGAATGGATTTGAAAATGATTAAGACGTCTTATAGAATCGAAAAAAGGAAAATATCTAATTAATTTATTCGAAATGGTCCAAGTGCGACTGGTGGTATTGCAAAATAAGCTGAAGCCAGACCAATATTCGGTCGCAGTGACTTTCTACACCCACGTTACAATAACAACAAAAATTTGCAATCGGTGCGACAAAGAACAGCAATAACAAGCACAGCAACAATTCAAATATAAAACGGAAAGTCAGTGGCAGGCAACAAGCAAACGCGTAGGCAACAACTATTGTTGTTGCCTCGTCACATCATGTCGTAAGTATGTTATGCATGTAAGTACGAGTATATGCAACAACTATATATTACAACAAGGAAAGACAGTTGTTGGCTGCACCGTGTCACAACTACTGTGCAGCACTAGCTCTGACACACACCCATACCTACCGCTGTATTCAAGTGTTTGTATGTGCATAATGTTTGGCGGCTGAGGTTGTTGACGCACGTTGCCGAAAGCTCCCTAATGGTGTGACAGGGCAACAGGGCAGAGAAAGCGTGAATAAAGGGGGTTAAAGGAAGTGTTGTTTGGACGATTACCAAGTACTCTGACCGAATGCGTGCTCGTCTGTTCATTTGGTCTGTCTGCTAAGCTGCCCACTTGGTCGTATTGCAATGTGGCAACTTGGTTATGAGGGCTCAACCATTGAGATTGAGCTTAAGATCTGGATTATTTTGTGCCGTACGCACGCCAAGCTACGTACAGACGCGAATGCAATGAAATGGAGAACCAGAAGGCATTCACTTTCACATACTCATGCGTCTAACAGTGGATACTCTAGATGGATTTTACACTGAAATATATGTACCTATATGACCCATTCCCCAAAGGATTTCTATAGTACTAAATATATATACATATATACTAGACAAAATTAAAACTTTACAGTGGAGAGATGCAACCTAAACCTTATACTGAAATGATGTGGCGATCTTAATTCTTACATATGCTAGTATATGGTAGACAAGCATAGTATACTCTAGATAAGATTTTCAAGAATTTTTTGTTTAGTGAAAACCCTTTTGTCAGGGCACAAATAGTCATTTCACCATAAAGTGCTGTTTATTATCACCTAAGTGTACTTCATACATATGTACACGTATGCATATATCTGAACTCACACAAATGCAAACAAACACAGTGGCAACCAGCAAAGTTTATTCTTGTTAACGCAAGCATTTTTGCCGCTTCGTAGGCTCGTTGGCAACTCTACTAATTTCTCACATGACAAATTATATGAGGACCACTACACTGCAACGCAACTCTAATGGAACAACAACAGTCCAACAAAGGCTATAGAAGAAGTAGAAGCAGCAACAGCAACGGTTACAACAGGCATAACAACAAAAGTAACAACAATGTTTCGAAATAGAAAATATAAAGTGGCAACAATACTAAAAGATCTGCGCACAAAATGAGTTGCGACAAAAAAGCAATTACATGCAACCAACAAAAGCGTATGAATGTGTAATATGAATGCAGCTGCCGACAAAAATAAAATAATCTAACAGAGGCTAGTTATGCTGCGACAACACTTCGTCAAAGACCACCATCTACCGAACATAAGCCATAGGAACTGTCTTCACCTTGGAGCCTTTCGTTCAGATGATTTGAATAGTTGAAGAGCTTTTGAGTCAAAATGTTTTAGTTTCGCAAACCTGATCAATTGAAAATGGAGGAAAACGCAATATTTACTAACCTTCATTGCCCTAACAGTTAGCAGAGGTACTGAAATTCAATTCAAGACGCTGTCATTTTTATTTCCAACTCACTTGAGCACCACCCCGATGACAGTTGCGCTGATGCTAAGAATTAATTCTGCTGCGGCAGTAAAACAGTTGCCTCTCGAGTCGCCAATGAATCGTAGCAGCGAACGAGGGTATATCGTAGATGTATATATGCATGTACATTTACAGTAGCAATGAAAGAAAGTTACCACAACAACAATACTGAAGAAGGCATGAAAAGAGTCGGCAACAATAGTGTTGAATGCACTCGAATATGGGTGGGTGGTCGCTGCACTAAATAGTAAGATATATATTTATGTTGGTATGTGGTGTGCAGTAGGCTTGTGCACTGGTGAGATTCTCGGCCGTTAGGCATGAACAGTGCTTCAACTGCTCATAGAATCTATGTATGGTAGCGTGAAGATATTAAATTTATGAATGTTAGTCGAAATTAGAGCTGTGATAAACCGTATGTACTCAGGGGCGCCAATAGGTACCGAGTAACGAAATATTACACAGTAATATACCTGTTTGTTGACTGATCGTGTGTTTTACACACATGTCCGCGCTTATTCAGAGAATTAAAAACGTACGTTGAAAACAACGATATTTGTTTGCCTTTATATTGAAGGAGATAATATAATGTAATAAAGGCGTTCTAATAAGGTTTAATTACTTCTTGGATATCCAATATTGTTAATTGTATACATTCGGTTTATTAATATTTACACTCATTACTATTATTATTTTACAGTTGCAGCACGTCGACGTTTACACTGCACTCGTACGCGATACGACTCGATCCGTGGCTATAGCATTACATAGTATGTTATGAGGTTTTAGAAGGTACGAGTAACGTAATCATACTAGTTATACCGCGGGTACTATTTGTTATTGTAACGAATATATACCGATACGCTTTTTCGTTACTTTTACAACTCTAGGTATAATACGCTTGTACATATTTATGAACGGTTGCGGCTGTGACTAGGAAAGTAAAAAAGTTTTTTGCGCTTTCAATTCTCCTTTCAGTCTACTTATTCTCCTCCGTCGTCGTCGTCGTCATCGTCGGATAGAGTAAATCGTGCGGAAAGCTTCCACTGCGAGTGCATTCCTCTTTTACGTAAAGTCGATGCAACTACTTCTGGTAAGCTTCTTGAGCTACTATGTGAATGTATATATACAATATATAAGTGTATATGTAGGTACAACATGCACCCAATATGCACGAACCAAAGCTTTAAGAACGATTACACTGCCCTGCATGGTCTTCATGGTTTCAGCGAATAAAATTAGGCATAGTGCTTCCGAACGGAATTTTCATGTATACGTGCATGCATTATGTGAACACGAATTCGAGGTCAAAACCTTCCTTTAACGACACGTTTTCATAAAAAAAAGGTAAAATTTTTAATTTTTTCAAATTCTGCATATTTTATCCGCCATTTTGAGTTTTTTAAATTTGACTTTAAATTCGTAATCAGCGACCCGGATAATCCCAAGTTTATCTACTGAACTTTCTTATGTACTGAATTTTAAATTTTACCGTTCTGTTTTCTTGCACCCCTTAGAATAAGGTGCATACGAACAGTTTGGTATGGGTGTCATTTTAAAGAGCACGATCCAGCTTTTATCTTTTGCTTCGACCGTAGTTTAGTTGAATTATATGTTTTACTAACAAGTGATGAGAATTAATTAGATCTGACGAGCCCGGTTTTGCACAAAAATGCAATTAGAGTGACATAAAAACATTATAAGAGACATTTCAACTAATTATTGTATTAATGAGTATCGTTTTTTTAATCATTGTAAGGCTTCATATTGAAATTTTAATGAAAAATTTCTCTTAAGCTTAATTACGGACTTTTCCGGGGTTCGTAATTTTTTGAACTACTTGATCAATCGATAAAAGCGTATTGTTATCGATTTTTGGTGAAACAAATTAAAAACTCGTTCACCCTTCTTCGTCTATAACGACGGTCTGCTGTGTTTACTAAGAACTAGCACCTCGGTGTGTTCCGCTACCCTAAAACAAAACTAGAATAAAATTAAAATTTGCAGTCCTTCCACCTGGTCGCATATTAAATTTTTCAAACAATTGGCACGAATAATCAAAAATATATCGCACTGAGAAACTTCTTAATTCTTCTAATTGCGGTCGCCTATCAACGCATACCACAAATTGGAGGAGGAGCACAGCCAGCCGTTACAAAGCGCCAATTATACATATACGTGTATATATATATATACATTGTAATGTTTAATTTACGCCATCAATATGTTTCCTTCAGGAAGTGATAAAACTTTCATAATATATTATCTCCAGTCTTTTTTAAACTTTTTATTCCAACACCCATCTACGAGTATTAATCAAATTAAAGCCTGTTAAAAAAAGTTTTCTCAATAAGTATTTCTTTATCTCATCAGTAAATTTCAAATGATTTTTATAAATTTTATCAAATTTAAATTTCAAGAGAGGTGGTTTTAGTCGTATTTTGCCTTCTAAGCAAGTGACAGTAGAGTTAAAAGTACTATATACTTTACTATTTGCATATAATCGTATATTTTAAATAATAAAAGTTATAAATAATATTAATTTTTGTAGTAATCCTTCCCTTCCTTAGGGTCTGGTAGTGAGCAAGGGCATGACGAAATATCTCCTGTCATCAAACAAACAGTCTTCGCATTCGCGACTCGGCTCCCACGTCACTTTTGACAGTCATAACTTTAAAGTGGTAGATAACTTCGTCTATCTTGGTACCAGTATTAATACCAATAACAATGGCAGTCTTAAGTTGTCTATAAGTCGGTCATCATTTTCGTCCTGCTATATGGTGCAGAGGCATTAACGATGACACAACATCTGATGAGTTCGAGAGAAAGGTTTTGCGTAAGATTTATGGTCCTTTACTAGTTGGGAATGGTGAGTACCACAGCCGATGGAACGATGAGCTGTACGAGATATACGGCGACATTGACATAGTTCATTGAATCAAGAAACAGCAGCTACGCTGGCTAGGTCATGTGGTCCGGATGAAAGTTTTCGTTGCAGTACCAGCCGGCGGAAGCAGAGGAAGAGGAAGATCTTCCCTTCGTTGGGAAGACCAGGTAAAGAAGGGGCTGGCTGTACTTGGTATATGCAATTGGCGCCAAACAACGGAAAGAAGAATTGAATGGCGCAATTCCTCTGTAATAAAATATAAGAAGGTGGCAATAAGAGAAAGATCTCGCCCACGAACAGTTGCCCTACTCGAAGTGGTATTTGGAAAGGAAATTAGGAGGCTTTACATGTGCTGTGACATCGCCTTGTTAACTTTCAGCGATGAGTTCAAGCGTCGAGTATACAGTTAATACAATACCTCTTCGTTCCCTATGTCCTTTAATTCAATGGTAATTATATGGACCCGATCAGTAAAGGCAAATTATGATGTAACTAGGGGCGAATTCACCTTAAGAAGTGGATATAGATTTTTGCTTTATCTGAGGAAATGGGCAGTGCAACCTTAGGTATTTCCGCAAAGTGTCTTCAAGAAAATATTCTTAAATAATTTCGTCGCGATATCGATACGCAACCGTTATGTCAACTGGGTATCGATCTGGCTAGTAAAGCGATCCCACCCCGCCTAAAAAGATGTGCTTCTACATGATGAGTAAATATATGATGTCCCCTTTTCCATTTTCTCCCATTTTAATATTATTTTTGTCGTTTTTGCTTTTTAGTACTGTTGTTGCACACTCTGAATAACGCCAAAATTTGCATGCCACATTATTAAATTATGACCAGAGCATTGTGTCGGTACATCAAAGCGAACGATGATAGCAATGATAGCGCTAGAAAGGGCCATAGTGCTTAGAAACAAAGTTTTTTGTACATGTTAGTATGTAGGTATGTTATCATAGTCGCTGTAGGCTCATGGAGAAAAATAATGTGGTAAAACTGAAAGATGGCTAGAGGACGGCATAATACTTGAAAATTTATTGCATATCAACATATTAACAGCGCTGAAGTGGCTTCGAAGCCAGAGATTAAGTTATGTGCGCAGTGTTAGTGCAACACACATTCTCGTGCATACATACATATGTAGATATATGGCTATAATTCTGATTACGCGGAAATCAATAAATTAACATTTCGCTGCCTGCTATAACTAAGAGGGGTTTAAGCAGCACAAAATATCTGTTACATTTTATTTTAATATTCTAATTAAATAAATCATAGCGAGTATACATGTCACGGTTTTTCAAATTAAATTTCGAAAATTTGTCATTTTTACATGCAATTCGAAATTAATCAATTGCGTTGTCCAACGCCAACTTAATTTGCCTCAGAAATACAATCGGGGTGGTTAGTACCACCGTTGAGGCTCGAACGTAATTGGAGAAAATTGTTTTCTACTATTTTGTGTTTCGCAATGTTAAGCACTCACCTAATACGGCCTTGTCTATTATGGTCTCTAAAAGCCGAAATTACAACCAACTTTTTGTCTAACCATTTGCAATTTTTCGAGTTGTGAATCTGTTGAGAAATATTTCTTAAGGAAATAAAAGTACTTTTTATATACTTCTTCTCCTTCTTTTTTATTGGCCTTGGCCTAATCAATATTAGCGCGCCAGTATTCTCTCCTTTTCGCTGTCTGGCGCCAGTTCCTTCCAACGGAGTGGAGGTCTTCTTCTTCCTCTGTTTCCCCTAACGGGTACTGCATCGAATACTTTCTGGACTGCTATTCATCGATTCGGACGACATGACCCAGCCAGCGTAGCCGATGTCTTTTCATTCGCTGAACTATGTACAGCTCATCGTTCCATCGTCTGTGGTATTCGCTCGAAGACTCCAAGAGCCGACTCATCAGATGTTGACATCGTCCACGCTTCTGCGCTATATAGTAGGACCGGTATGATGAGCGACTTGTAGAGTTTGGTTTTCGTTCGCCGAGAGAGGACTTTACTTTTCAATTGCCTACTCAGTCCAAAGTAGCACCTGTTGGCAAGAGTAATTCTGCGTTGGATTTCCAGGCTGACGTTATTATTGGTGTTAAATCTGGTCCCTGCATAGACGAAATTATCTACGACCTCGATGTTATGACTGTCAACAGTGACGTGGGAGCCGAGTCGCGAGTGCGATGACTGTTTGTTTGATGACAGGAGATATTTCGTCTTCATCTCATTCACTACCAGACCCATTCCCTTCCCTTCTATATCAAGTCTGGAGAAGGCAGAACTTACGGTGCGGTTGTACCTTCCCTATTCAGCTCTGCAGCTCGTATTATTTTATCCAGCTTTAAATTAAAAAAGTCACACGATAAAGAGTCATCTTGTCTGAAACCTCGTTTGGTATCGAACGGCTCGCAGAAGTCCTTCCCGATCCTGACGGAGAATTTAGTGCTGCTTAAGGTCAGTTTACATAGCCGTATAAGTTTTGCGGGGATACCAAATTCAGACATAGCGGCGTAGAGGCAGCTCCGTTCCCTGCGGTCGAAGGCTGCTTTAAAATCGACGAAGAGGTGGTGTGTGTCGATCCTCTTTCACGGGTCTTTTCCAAGATTTGGCACTTGGTGAACATCTGGTCAATGGTTGACTTACCAGGTTTGAAGCCACACTGAGAAGGTCCTATCAGTTTGTTGACGGTGGGCTTTAGTCTTTCGCACAATACATTTGATAGGACCTTATATGCGATGTAAGGCTTATTCCACGATAATTGGCGCAGACTGTGGGATCGCCCTTTTTGTGGATTGGGCAGAGCACACTCAGGTTCCAATTGTCAGGCATGCTTTCATCCGACCATATTTTGCAATGAAGTTCTTCACCGTGGTATTTGAATAGCTCGGCCGATAATCCATCGGTCCCTGCCGCTTTGTAGTTCTTTAAGCGGGCAATTGCTATTCGGGCTTTTTCATAGTCAGGAAGGGAACAACTTTTCCATCGTCATCAATTGGAGTTTCGGGTTCACCTTCGCCGGGTGTTTCACTTTCACTGCCATTCAGCAGGCTGGAAAAGTGTTCCCTTCATAGATTCAGTATACTCTGGGCATCCATCACTATCGCATCCCTCTGGGTCCTACAAGAGTTTCCTCCGGCCTTGAAACCTTCCGTAAGTCTCATAGAATTTTCGAGCATTACCTTTGTCAGCCAGCTTTTCAAGCTCTTCATACTCCCGCATCTCGGCCTCTATCTTTTTTGCGTCTTGCTTTCCTCTTCAGCTCTCGGTATCTATCCCATCCCGCACGTGTTGTGGTCGATTGCATCGTCTGTTTTCTCTCCACTGCGACTCGGCAGTCTTCATCGTACCAACTGTTTTTGCGATCTTTACGAAATCCAATAGTTTCGTTTGCAGCTGTACGTAGGGATCTTGAAATACCGTCCCACAGTTCCCGTATACTGAGTTGCTGATGAGTGCTCTCAGAGAGCAGGAGCGCAAGTCGAATAGAAAACCGTTCGCCAATCTGCAGATACATTATTTGTTGTAGTCGCCAATCAAAATTTTGACGTCGTGGCGGGGGCAGCGCTCATAAGTGTGTTCGAGGCGCTCGTAAAAGGCATCTTTGGTCAAGTCATCCTTCTCTTCCGTCGGGGCGTGGACTCAAATTAGAGTGGTGTTGAAAAATTTTGTCTTGATGCGAATTGTGGCTAGACGTTCATACACCGGATTGAATGCCAGACTCTGCGACGGAGTCTCTCTCCCAGCACGAATCCCACACCAAATTTCTGCTCCTTTATATGGCCGCTGTAGTAAATGCCACAAGAACCCAACTTCTTCCATCCTTGTCCCTTTCATCGCATTTCTTGGACGGCGGTGATGTCAGCCTTTGATTTAGCGAGGACATCAAACAGCTGAGCAGCGGCATCTTCCCAATCAAGGGGCTGGACATTCCAGGTGCATGCCCTCAAATCGTAAGCCTTAAAACATTTGGGGGTAGTCATCAAAAGCAGGGTCTCTCGTCCGAGGTTTATTTAAATTCTTCATTGGGTTTTATTTTTCATGTGGTGGGCCCCAAAACCTACGCACAACCGCATGGGATTCGCCTTATCACTTTAACTCGCCTCCAAATGGATGTTTGTTGGCTACCCAGGGGATACGTGGTCTAAGACCGGAAGTCGTGAGCTGCTTGAACCATATGCAAAATAATCGTTTTTGGCCGCTCCCAGGTGAATGCCAGTCAAAAACTTTCCTCACTTGCGTGAACATGTCCCCATCCCCCGACCGCTTTATTTATATACACATATTTATAATTGGCGCTTTGTAACTGCTAAAGCGATTTTCGAGATTTACCGAGAGGCGACTACTATTAGAAAAATTAACTTCATTTTTTATTTAAATTAAATTTCTATAATTTTTGGATGTTGGTCGGACCAGGACTCGGACCCTGAATCTTCGAGTGACAGTACGGAATACTAACCACTCGACTATCGCCGAATAGTAATTAAAGGTTTTTAATCTTACTTCGCCAAATCTTTTATACATCTTTTCTGTGTTTCCTCCATTGGTTTCCAATTTTTTTAAATATATGTACATTCACACTAAGTACAACCAATTTCGGAAGCCGTTAGCTCTGCATCATTATACGATTTCATTACGGTAATCATTATTGCAACTCTGCGTACACTATTCCTTTTTGTTGTTGGATAGCTAATAGCTGCGATTGCTACCAACTAACAGTCTGACTGGTTGACTGCTCAAACGGTTTGTGTAGATGGTTTCTTCGCTACTGGTGGGGGTGGTTAGGCGAATATTTATTCACCGTTAAAGAGAAATACATACATTTACGTATTTACATATGCACACACACAGATTCGTAAGCCTTGTGAATAGAAAAATTTGCATTTCCAATGCAAGTCTGTGAAAAAATGCTTAGTTTAAGATGCAATTGTTAGATACTGAATATTAATGTACAAGTAACTGGGCGGCTCTGCAGTGGCTGATACATTTACGAATGCCATGAACCGTGGAACAACGATTTCGAATTTCAGAATGAACGAATAAAGATACGAAAAAGTAAGACGTCTTTTCATAAGTGACTCGTCAGCAATGGCTTATGTTCCCGTAGCTCGTCGCATTCAAAACTTATTTTTAATCAAAGGGCTACGATTTGTGATCATACTCTTCGTATTAAAGCTTCAAGCAGCGAAGCAAAAATCCGGTGAATAGCATTCACCACTCCGGTAAAAATCTGAGGAAGGTGACCACCAATTAGCGTCAAATGTAGCCCAGCTCGCAAATTTCAGACTCATGGCTTTGGGTTGTCATATTTTCATCATTTTCCTCATTATTTTTCAGAGCTCTTTGTTTTTTTTAAACGTAAAATTTTCAACCCTTTTCGAGGCTTTAGCGATGAGAAACAAAGATGCATGAAAATATTATTTCATTGTTTTCAAGCAGCATTCAATTAAAAATAAAGTTCAAATTTTTTAAAAATTAATCTCGTTTCTTACTGGAACTGTCTGGGAGTTCCTATTGGTTACTAAAAAAAAAATTATAGCTGACATTCTGGACATGAAACTGAACATGAAATAACACATAACGCGCAGATATAGGAAGGCCTCCAATGGTCTTGGTGCATTTAAACGAGATATTAATAAAAAAAAGTGCTAATTCCAAGGATCAGCTGCTGGAATTTCGTTGATATGTATTTAAAAGGTGTTTAGAACACCTTAAAGTGAAGTTCTAAATGTAATCCTTTGCGTTCTTGATTTAGCAGCACAGGACACTCAACAATACTGAAAGGTTACCCGTTTTTCCCAAGCTGTATAAATATGCTCAGATGGTTCAAAACTAGATGGTAGAGTGCTAAGTTTTTCTCGTGTAACCCTTCATTACAGCCCTCACTCATGCTCTCTTTATGATACCAGTCTATTTTGACCTAAATGAGACTACTTCAAACATTATTTTGAAACATTATTTCCTTTTTACCAAATAAGCAACTATAATAAAATATTTCTCAATTGAATTAGCTATATTCTGTTTTCTAATACATGAATATGTATAATTATTATGAACATTAAATATATTTAAATTTTATTAAAACTATTCAAAACTTGAAGGCATTAACTTTGGCGAAAAATGTACTGAAGTGATAATTTTATCCATTATTACAAAAAATTAAAACTAACTAAACCACCCAAGTTATTCCTTCTAACATATTAACCACGTTCAATTCAAATGAAAACAAGCTAACAACATTTAAAGCACAAGTAATAACAATTAAAAACAAAAGATTCTACTCGTTCAATTGCGGCCTGTTTAATGAAATCGTGACTTATCATTTTCACAGTACGTGTTGTGAAATTTGTTAGTTTAGTGTGAAAATTAAATGTGCGTATGTACGTTGGCTTTACTAAAAGAGTTCCACATATCACAATTCCAAAAATGTGGCCTGCATCTACTGTAAAAATATCTGCAGAATTTATAAAAAATCAGAAGATATTGATATAATTTTAAAGAATTAAGGGATTGAAATGAAATACTGACTGCCATTGTCAGCTGCACAACATGTGTGACCGATGAAAAGCTTCAATGTTAATAGAAAATAAGCATTTCGATTAATTTGGATCCCAAACAATTCAAACTATTTTTTTACAATTAATCACAATGATCTAAAATTTAACAATGGATAATGATCTTGTCTGAACCGGGTTGGTTTAGAAATTCTGTTACTACAACCCTCGGAGCACAAAAAAGTGGTGCTGGAAAATCAGATTCTCAAAATTATACGTTTAAAAATTCATCTTTTGACAATTTGATTTTGTAATATACTGAATCAAGGTTTAGCTCTTTTTTCTATAAATGGGCTTTCCAATTAAAAAAATATATTCCATGGAAATAAACGAAAGGAAATCAGACAAAGTGGGAAAGTACAAAATAGAGCAATAGATTAGGTTAGGTTGTAGTAGATATCTCATCGATTTCACTTAGGCCAAACTAAGCCCCATTCTTGTGCTACAAAAACTTGATTCTCCAATGAATCTGACGTTCTGAAGCCTAGCTCTGCCCAAAGCAAAGGGATCGCTCGAATAAATTGTTTCCTTGAATTTTTCAGAATATTTTTAGTTTCAATTTTGTAACTGTAACAGATCGTAAAGTATAAACTAAAAAATATTGTCAGTATGGACTTCGCGAATTCTTTTTAAAATAGCCCGGGTAATTTTTGATTTTAATTCCATTAACAGCGAATTCCCTTTTGCAGACCTTCAATCAACTACTCTGTGTCTTGTATCTGAATGCGTCCGACTCCCGGAAAGTATGACAACACCTTCGAGAGTATTTCTAATATTTGGCTGTAGATCTCTTCTTTGTGGATAACACATTACAAGTTAGAAGGAAAGATTTCGCAAGCATACTAATGGACGGGCCACAAAAAATTTTCGTTTTTAATAATTTTAGCTTTATTAAAATTCTTCAACGTTCCGGTTAATGATGAAACATCGCCATTAATTCATTTGGTTGTCGCGAATGGCATTACAGCAGTCCATTTTATATGCTGTCTGTGGACCCAATTTTTCAACACATCGTCGACTGTGGGCCCTCTATGGCTTCAATAGCCACTTTGAATTCGTGTTTCAAGTCTCTGGGTGATTGGCGTAGCACTTCTTTCGAATGACTTCTCAAGGTGTCAAATCCTATTACAAGACCCGTATCAAATTCAAGGCAATTTTTTTGCAGTCAAGAGGCTGATTTAAAATTGATGAAAAGGGTCGCGCATGATGAATATCTGGTCAAATATTGATTTACTAAGTCTAAGGCCACACTGATAATGTCCAATCAGTTTGTTGATGGTGGGTTTTAGTCTTTCACACAATACGCTCTATAGTACCGTATATGCCATATTTAATAAGCTAATCGCACGAATTGAATTGGGAGACCACAATTAAATTCCAATCATTGCGGATGCATTCGTTCGACCATATTCTGCAAAAGAAGATGGTGCATGTACATTGTTAGTTCTTCACAACCATGTTTGAATAACTCTGCCGGTATGCCCTCAGCTCTAAATCGCTATTCGAAACTCACCATAGTCGGGTAATAAAACATCTTTTTCATCATCATCGATTGCGGGTTCGGGTTCGCCAATTCCGGGTGTTACATTTTCACTGCCATTCATGAGACTGGCGAAGTGCTCCCTCCATACATCAAGTATGCTCTGGACATCGTTGACCAGATTTCCACATTGGTTCCTACATAGGTAAGTCTTGGAGCTTCTGTTAGTTGTAGCTTCTTTTCATAGAATTTTCGAGCATTACCCATGTCGGCCAGCTTCTCAAACCCTTCATACTCAGTTCGGCTGTCTGTTGTGATTGCAGCTTATCGACGACGAACCTTCCTTGTGTTTGTTGACGGGTACGTATCTGCGCTGTGGCAAGATAGTTATTCGATTCGATGTGGGTCCTCGGAGCGTTCGCACGTCAATAACACTGGGGGATTGTCGTCTGTCTACCATAACGTGATGGGGGACAGCCCAGATTGAAGATGTCAAAGCTCAAATATGTCGTAGTTCAAAAAGTAAACGGTAGATGGCCCACCCAACATATCTTACTGAGCAATTTTCCTGGTCCCAGATAGAGCTGAAAAAAAAACACTTTAAAAATTTGCTTTTGGTCTGCCAAAAATAACTTTGTCGAATAAATAGAGCACCTATCTCCAAATGTGGCGGCAATAGCGTGACAGGTGCAAGTGCCAAAACACACATCTAAGAAACAATAACATATCGCAGTAATAACAAAAACAAGAGCACGATGCCAAAATAGAATATATATAATATTTCTTTGAAATTCGCGCAATTGAAATGAGCCGCTGTCTTCACAGCCCGCCACTTTCCGTTATCTTTCATTACTGTACCTAGTAGAGATAGAGCAAGGAAAAAAACATCTGACTCAAAGCATTGCAAAAGAACTCAGAAATGAGAAATACATAAATCTTTTATTAATTCAAAATACATTTGGTGGCGATAACACCAAGAGTGGCCAAAGAAACATACAAACATGCGCACACTCACGCAGCGGATTCATTCACTTTACAAGTCATGAATACTCACAGAAACTGCGTGCAGACCTACATTCACACGTTTGTACGTACACATACTGAATGCTACTTCATTCAGAAGTTTTTCCCCATCGTCACAGCGGGTTGATGCGCCTGAATGCGTGCAACGGCCGTAGGCAGTCATTCATCCACACCAGCACTGAGTGAACATATGCCCCAACCCGAATGTTGCCTGCAGCAAGCCATACAACTACTCGCTAACAAATCCAAATATATTAGGACGAAGAAATTTGGGGACACTTGCCAACATTCATAAATATGTATGTAGGTATATATAATACATACATATATACATACACGTATATACAAACAGACGCGGACATACCCGTATGTAGGTGCACATATGTATTCCCGTACACGAGTATGTTGAGTATGTGTCGCCCGCCTCACCTCACCTTACACTATACCTATATCTTCCATTATCTGTCTGCACATTTGGCCATTTGCGCATCCATTCGTCCACACTTCCCTTTTGATGTACTTCGATCGAGCAATGCGTTGTCCGAATTGCGATCAACAACTGCACCGAGATTTACTACTGACAACCAGAATGGAGTGAGAGCAATCGGGAGAGAATTCCTAAATAAATGCCCAGCTATTAATACAATTCACTTTGCATATTTATTTTTAGTCGCAAGTTGTAGTCTTTTTTTGCTTATACCTATTTATGCATTTGCTACTTTTCGATTTGTTGCGAAAAGTAACCACTGAAAAGTGAAAACAAATTTCGCCCAAGCCAGTCAAACGTTCAAATCCAACAACAATACGAGTATATAGTAATGCAATATTCTGTAAAGTATTTATAGTGCTTTGTAGGATGCAACAGCTTCGACAATTATCCCAAGCAGACCCCTTTTGACACGCGGGCAACGATGCATTGCCCGGACAGAGTTGATGGGCTGCCCAGACTCGTGTGTGTACTGCAACATATGCACGTAAATTACATACGAGTACATATGCATATATTATATATGGTATGTATGTACAGCCTTGGCCAATAGTATTAGGCACCCCACTAATTACCGAATTTTTTGTTTTAACAAGTGAAGTAATGAAGTTTTATTAGTAAAACAGTGAAAATACACTGAATTAGTAATAATAACATTAATATTTAGTAGGTCCACCCTTCGAGCTAATAACGGCAGCAATTCTCTTAGGTATGATCCGTACAAGCTTTGCACATTCGTCCGCACTTATAGCGTACCTCTCGTTAATTAAGACAATTTTTGATGTTATGCTGTGTTCCTTAATCTTGCGTTTTAAAATAGCCCACATGTGCTCAATGGGATTAAGATCTGGAGACTGTGCAGGCCAATCTAACAAAACAATGTTGTTATCTTTAAACCAACGTATCGTAGTCGCTGATTTGTGACAGGGTGCATTATCTTGTCGTACCCCGTCTAAATTAGTATCACCGAAAATGCGCGTTAACGAAGGCAGAAGAACAGCTTGTAATACATTTATGTACTTTTCACTGTCCATTTCGAACTGTTTTTATAAGATTGGTAACTTTTCACTAAATGTAATTTACACTTTCACTTTCAAATTTTAAATACGAAAATATTTTATGAATTTCTTAAAAATGACAATTCATATGTTTAGCTTACCCAGAGTGCTATGACTTTTAATATTACACAATTTATTCGTTTAATTAAAAGTTAAACACCCATGTAAGACATTTACAAAAAGAAGTGTTAACTTTAATAGCCCCATTTGAGAATACTTGTATTTTAGTGGGGTGCTTAATACTTTTGGCCAAGGCTGTACGTACACCTTACTTGCCGACCCGTCTTTTATTTGTTATTTTTTCTTCTTCTTCACTGACGGCGTCGACTGTAAGAATATGTTTTAGAGATGTCAATGTTTTTAATTATTTCGATTTTATGAATACGGTTTTTAAATCGTTTCTAATTTGGAGATGTAAGAAATGTCTTAATTTAGGACTTCTAGCTTAGATTCATGTCCGTTTAAATTCGTTTCAACTTTTCATTATTAAGATATTCAGGAATTAGATTATGGTGAAAATACAAAATCACACATTTGTACATGCTATTCAAATATTTTTTTTAATTTCTCTAATTTTTACTTTCAACTGAAGAAGCAGCCCATTTACTAGCCAGGGTACAGTTTTAAATTTTCGCAAAGGTAATCATTTTGAAATCAAAATCACATTGATATGTAACCAAGGCTGCATTACGTTAATCAAAAAATTTCAATCGATTCGGTTGGAAATTTTTTCGAAATAATTTTATTTCGATTTATCCAGAAATAAAATGATGTCGCTAATATTAAATCGTTAACAGATAAGTTTATGCGGTTTCCCATTAGCAATTCCATTTCCGCCGAAATCATTTATTATTTATTTGTATCGAAAATATTAGTGCATTAAGATATAATCTTTTCTTGCACAATGATACAAACATAAAACTAAATAAAACATAAAATATAAGTAACAATTGAAATGAAAATATTAATGACGTTAATGTACATGCTAACAAACAATATATTCTTGAAAATAAAAGGTGAGTTTACGACCACTATTCCTGATCAACTTTTGATGAAAAATAGTTAGATAGTAGTTTTTTTAAAGTTGCATTTGTGTAACGCTTTCTTCAAGGAGAATGCAAGGAAATTCCAGAGCCTAACCGCATTATTAAAAAACAGTCTAGATGTGCATAAATAGTTAAATCTCGGGGGAATAATATTTAACGAAGAGTTTATTGTACAGATATTCCGGGGTGTTACATTTAAAAAACAGAAATGCATTTCTGGGCGTTTAAGAAATTTTTCAAATCAGCGCATAGATGAGAGATGATCGTATTTCTTTAAAACAAATATGCATATATCATGTGGCAAAGTTAATAGCGATGTTCAATTCATGCAGTGAAAAAGAGTCTAATTAGCCTTAAACGACTTTAAAGAATATGATAAGGAACAATTAAACTTCTAATTAACTTTTTGTTGGTATTTACCAGTACACATGATGAAGTTACTCTAAGACATTGTAAAGTAAAAAATATTTTACTTTCAACTTCAGTAACATAATCATCACACGAAAATTCGGAAGTAATGACGAATACCAAGTTCTTGGGTTTGTCAACTAATCCTATCCTTGCCAACGGTTATTACACAAGATTTTTGCGCATTTAAGCAAAGTAAATTCTTCGTAGAGCATGCCAATATTGAGCTCAGCTAAATCGATTCAAATATGTATGTATGTAACCGTACTAAAAATGTTGTTAATGTAAATACAAAATCCCTGAAAAACATCACAAGGTTAGAACAATTATTACCAACTTTTACCTTTTCAATACTGGCTCAAATGGCTCATCTCGTACATCCAGGCAGTTTAGGCCTTCACTATTAAAGTCATGTAAAACAAATTATGAATTGAATGAACCTTTTCACCAATTGTGTCACAATTTTATTATTCATTCCAGCACCTTCGACATCTCAGGCTCACTTTTTAGGAACAAACAACTATTCTTGCTAGTCTTAAATTTAAATTTTAAAATTCCTTAAGTACTAAATTTCCGCTGTTGAATAATTATTTTTTTCTGTAGCAGAACAGTTTTTAATCTCGACATTTAACAAACGCTTCCCAATCTTGACTCGGCATATTCCATACGTTATGCGGATGTCGCCTTTCATGTCGGTTAGGCGTGTCGAGGCTATTCATTGAGCTTATTATTATTATTTTAAATAGTTCTCTATAAGTTTTAATGCAGATTCGCTCACAATAGATAGATGTTAACAGAATCAAAAACCTTCGAAAAATCAAGAAAACAAAGTAGGGTTGAATGGCTTTGATCGAAATGCTGGCGTATATCAACAACAGCAGTGGAATATGAATGACCAGCTCTGAAACCACTCTGTAGAGGGTTAAGGAGTGTCTTTCTATCGACGAAGTCAGATATAAGCATCTCGAAAGTCCTGGTGACATTTGTTATTTTCCACTTAGATGGAAAACATGAAGTCGTTAAACAATAATAGAGTATGTGCATCAAATATAGCCGAGAATATTGAGCATATTGGAAATTCCATACATATAATAAGCCGACGACCCACTTGAAGCAAAGAAAGTAATTAGCATGTTAGGATGAAGTGTACAGGATACGCACACCAAACCTTTTCAATTTTGTTATTTAATTTAAAGTCGAACGAGCAAAATATCAAATCGTGATCAGAAATGAAAGACATTTGGTCAAAAAAGTACAGAGCTTGGGACTGCGAAAATGTCAAGAAGACTAGGACGAACATTGAAAGAAAATCCCGTAGGCGTACAACGTAGAATCAACTACAGACATGTGGCGACTAAGTCTAAACAAATTTTCAATTCAGAATTAGTAGTAAGTAAATTAGTGTTGAAGTCGCCATAAATAACATAATGATCATAGTCAAGAAGATGAGAAGTAAGATCATCGAAAAAATGTTGCGGTGAAATGCTCTTGTTCGGTTAATAAACACCAAGCACCAAAACTTTCGTGCACGAATCTGAAATCACGATATCAGAAGAATAGGAACTTATAGTATTAACATTCAGATTGTTTCTACAATACAAAGCCACCACCTCTTTTATCCAAGCGATAATTAAAAAAAATATATAGTTTCGGCAAATTCAATTTTTCATATTAACAAAGCGAAATGTCATCTTTTCGTTAATTGAGCATCTCTGGATATAACTTTAACATCAACTTAAAAATTAAAAAATATCATAAAGTTTAGAAAAAAGTTATGTTATTGTATTTCCCAGCATGTGCTGTTATGTTTTTACAAAGTTTTTCAAAACGAGTTTTTCTGGTACACATGGACACACTAAAAGTTTAGTATATTCAGTGACTAGATGGACATTAACAATTTTTATTGAATTTTACTGAATTGCGTTTGTTGAACCAAAAACTCAGTAAAGTTAGTAAAGAGAGAGCGCAATTTTGACGCTTGGTTTGGATAGAAAGTTGCAAATATAAATGATATAATATAATTGGCACTTTGTAACCGCTGAAGCGATTTTCGGCCGAGCTCCTCCTCTGGTTTGTGGTTATGCGTCTTGATGTTTTTCCAACAAATGGAGGGATCTACAGCTTGTACTAAGCCGCCTCCCAACAGCTGATGGTATTTATTAGGAGTTTTTATTTCATGTTAGAAATACACTCGAGGGGCGACCGCAATTAGAAAATTTAACTTCATTTTTTATTTAAATTAATTTACTATAACTTTTGGATGTTGGTCGCACCAAGATTTGAACCCGGGCCTACTGAATGGTAGTACGCAATGCTAACCACTCGGCTACCACGGTCGCCCTTTTATTTTGGCGCTTACGAGTATATTTGAATCCGTTCATTTATAGTTTATTTTTTATTGCAATTATATAGCATTTTTAATATAATATATTATCTGTATTCAAAATGTATTGTATTTCAACAATGATGAAATTCTACATGCTTTTCCGAGTAAGCCGGTAATATTAACTCAACATTATAGAGTTTATTCGAATCTGTTTTTAAATTAAAACCAAGAAAGAGCTTTATTTTTCATTCTAAACGCCACTAATATTTCATTTCATGCATCGTCGTCGCTTCCGGAAGTTTAAGAATGCATTATCTCTACTATGACGGTTTCAACAACCTTATATTATTCTATTTCTACTCCTTCAACATTCCTAACTTCTAATTCATCAACGTGGACTTGGTGGTAGGTGGGCGATGATTCCACTCCACTGTCACCGCATTTTCATTTTATGATACCATTAAATTTACTTTGACATAACTATATTTGGCTCTTATTTTGTTAGTATATTATTCCTATTAAAGAATTGAAGTTATTTTCATTTCCAATAAATTTTGGTTTGTTGACAAAAATTCAATCATATGATCACAAATCAGCTGTTTTCATACTTGCTGGTTTCTACTGGCTGAAATTTTCCAGGGGGTGGAAAAGGGTGAAATTCCCAAATTTTTAAAATGAATTTCTTTAATATTTGTTACGAACGATCTAACAGCGCAGTCAACGTAAGTCCCGCTTACTAAGCTTACGTTTTTTGTATACGTGGCGAATTGTGATTGGCCAACTAAATTGAAGTGGAAAAAAGGGGAGCAGTCTGGCTAAGCTCCCGCTCAGAAGATAAAAGCTATGATAGAAACGAAATAAAGGGCAGAGCGATACGAGTAAATTTTTAATTCTCCTAAGTGAATTTGTAAATTTAATTAATTATAAAGAAATTAAATTTTAATAAATTATTATTAAATTATTATTCCCTCAGAGGGAGGCGTTACTCAGAGAAGAATACAGCTTTCACGATCGCATTGACGCAATGGGCTTCGACGATGACCTGGATGAAAGTCAGTACGCTATGCCTGGGACTTCAACCGCCATGAGGGACTTGGCGCTTAATACAACGCAGACCTTGCAGATACCTTCGAATTTGGTGGCGCCATTTAACAGCGCATCCACCACAACTACAGTTATTAATAACGGTTCTTCTCTGCCAGACACCGTTCCAATTAGAACGTCAACTGTCCAGCAACCAGTAAGTGATCTGTCCGCACCTATCATTCAGTCGCTATTGGACCGAATACAGTCACAGCAGTTGCAACGTAACTCAATCAGCAATATGGAACGGTCTCCACAACTGCCAGCGCATACAACGTTGCCTACATCCGGCCACGTTAACAGCTTACGTTCGAGTGGAATAGCCCAATTCCAGATGACCAATTTAATAAATGGTTAAGATGGCTTAAGCTCATTCCAAAAATAGAACACCTTAGAATTCCACGATGCTATAAGCAAACAAGTTTTGGCGGAACACCTCAAATAGAATAGCACACATTTGTTGATGCAAGTGAGAGCAGCTATGCGGCATTGTGCTATTTACGATACTCTTATGGCAACACAATTAACTATACCATGGTCGCGAGCAAAATTAGGGTAGCCCCACTCAAATTAACATCTATACCTCGTCTTGAGCTAAAAGCGGCACTTTTGGGAGCTCGCCTTGCAAATCACATCACCGAATCTCATTCTATCCATGATGATAGCAGTGTATATTGGTCAGATTTACGAACAGTACTGACCTGGATTAATGCTGATCATCGCCGCTACAAGCAATTTGTGACTTTTCCAGGTAGCGAGATTTTAGAGCTGACTGAAGCAAAGGAGTGGCATTGGGTTCCAACGAAAGAAAATGTAGCTGATGAAGGCACCAAGTGTCATGGTGAACCAGATTTTTCAAACAACAGTCGATGGTTTAGAGGACCACCGTTTTTATACCGTTCTCGTGATGAATGGCCTGTGCCCGAAAAACTTCATAGTACTCCAACTGAAGAGCTACGGCCACAGTTTATTGGAGCTCATAATTTAACATCAGAACAAATGCTGGTACTTCCAGAAATTGAAAGATTTTCTACTTCAAGCAACCGCTATGGCACTGTTTTTCGCTCGAGTTTGGCTAAACGTTATTCGAAAATATCAGTCGGTGGGTGATGTTCCAAGCGCTGAAGACTTTCGTAAAGCGGAGCGCTTGCTTTGGAGAAAAGCTCAATATGACAGCTTTAAAGATTCTATCGCGTCCTTAGAAGCTGATAAGGCTGTAGACAAATCGAGCAATATTTTCAAGCTTTCACCATATATGGATGATAATGGTATTTTGAGGATAAATGGCAGAGTTAAAATGATGGGGCGACCCGACCAAGTTTTACTACCATCTAATCACTATATGACACACCTTATCATAAACCACTTTCATGTCAAGTATCATCACGGTAGCTTGGAGACAGCCATCAACGATATAAGACAGGCTTATTGGATCATAAAACTTCGTACAATGGCCAACAAAATTCGGCGTAATTGTCAAGTTTGTATGACAGCAATTGGTCGTCCATTTACCTACGTAGGCGTCGATTACTTTGGCCCACTTTTTGTTACGGTCAAGAGAAGCACCGAGAAGAGATACGGAGTGTTGTTCACTTGCATAACAACCAGAGCTGTACACCTGGAAATTACATATTCGCTGTCTACAGACTCTTGCATTTTGGCCGTGCGTAATTTCATAGCTCGAAGAGGGAGCCCGTTGGAGATGTGGAGTGACAATGGCACAAACTTAAAAGGCGCAGAGAAGGAACTGAAGTCTGCGTTTGAACTCCTCGATAAGAATCTTATGATTTAAACTTTCACTTCGGCTGCAACTAACTGGCGTTTTATACCACCATCGTCGCCCCATATGAGCGGAGCTTGGAAACGGCTTGTTCGCTCGGTAAAGCAAATACTTGGACAGATTTTAACAACCAGTCGCCTGAATGATGAGCTTCTACGCGCTGCTTTAATGGAGGTGGAGATGACGGTTAACTCCCGGCCTTTAACGTATATCCCTATCGACCACGAAGAGGATGAGGCACTTACGCCTAACCATTTTTTGTTAGGCAACTCCAGTGGCATTAAGCCGATCGCAGAACCAGTTACTGAGGGCGTTTTAATGCGTCGCAGCTGGCGAACATCGCAACAACTAGCGGATGCCTTCTGGAAACGCTGGGTCTTAGGATATTTACCTACCATTACGAGGCGAACGAAGTGGTTCATAGATGTCAAGAACATTGAAGTCGGTGATGTCGCATATATAGTAGATCCTAATAACCCAAGAAACTGCTGGCCTAAAGGAAGAGTAATCGAAGTGCGACGAAGCGTCGACGGAAAAGTGCGAAGCATTTTTGAGAGGCCTGCTGCCAAAATAGCCGTTCTAGATCTGAAAGGATCGGTACACCCTGATCGTCAGGATATACCGGTGGGGAGTGTTACGAACGATCTGGCAGCGCAGGCAACGTAAGCCCCGCTTACTAAGCTTACGTTTTTGTATACGTTGCGAATTGTGGTTGGCCAACTAAATTGAAGTGGAAAAAAAAGGGAGCAGTCTGGCTAAGCTCCCGCTCAGAAGATAAAAGCTATGATAGAAACGAAATAAAGGGCAGAGCGATACGAGTAAATTTTTAATTCTCCTAAGTGAATTTGTAAATTTAATTAACTATAAAGAAATTAAATTTAAATAAATTTATATTTGAATTGTAAAAATTTTCGGCTTTTTTAACAATATTGATAGGTTAAACCACCTTTAATTTGATATGCATATATGTATATATATAATATATTTAAAATTTTTAAACAAAAAAAGTAAAATTAAAAAAATGGATTTTTAGAAACCCTTCTACCCCTACTAGTAGTCTCAATGTCTCAATTTGAAATGCGTCGATTACTATGCGAAAACAGATGCGTCATTGCAAATGGTTTGCCGGCTTACCGGACCAATAGAGTTCATCCATTTCCACCGCTCCTAAGTTATTATATAATCAATAGTGGATATAATACTGAGTGAGATTACTATCACGTCGCTTGATAATTATAAAATTAAACCCCGATTTCTCAGCCACATTTCTAATGATGCAATGTGTAGAAATCATAACCTACCTTGGCAACCAACATCTGTCTAACCGCAGCACCAACAAATACATAATAAACTGTACTATGCCGCCTACGAACAGCCGATGGATTTTTATGAGGAGGTTTCATGTCAGAAATACAGTCGAGGATTTGACATTCCCTGCCTCCTTCAGAATGGCAGTACGCAATGCTAACTGCTCGGCTAAGGAAAATTATTAAATAACGTAATTTTTGTAATACATTTTAATAATTTAATTAATAATATCTGATTACAACCCATGAAATGGTCAATTAACTTCTATAGAACATTTTCAACTTTCTGTATACTTACCCTGGATCATTTGGCACCTCCGATGGCGAACCAGTACTCATATCTTGCGACTGACTTACTATCTCCATTTTCATATCCATTTTCAATATTTCGATGATTTTTCCAACAAACAAGATGAATTTATGAACTGGTTCCAAATTGCGCTGGTAAGATAGCTAATAAATACAGGTCTGGTTTGCGGCTAACTACTCACGCTGAGTCTAAGTATGGAGCTATAACTATTACTAAAATATTTTGACACCTTTCTCAATGACATAGGGCAGCACTAGTATATGTGTCACTTCGGAAAAAGAGGTGACACCTCGCGGAGATTTTAATTTGCATTTAATAACATCGATTTCGGGGCTCGACTTCACTCACGGCGGCAAGAAACGATTTTTCACAAACCGGAACCGCAGTTGTTGTTGCTTAGCTACGCACTACTAATACTTAGGCGGGTAAATATACGCGCATACATCCACATGTAAGGTCATGCACCCGAATGTGTAATATGGAAACGAGCGCGAACGAAATTCAATTTGTATTGACTACATCAAAGCCATATCCTGGTTTCAGGTTACGCCAAGAAAGGTGTATTAATATACGCACGCTGTAGTTGTTGGTAATATTGTTGTAGCACGAATTTCAATTGCACACCGAGTTTCTTTGAATTGGTTTAAGATTATTTTAGTATAATTTATTTGAAACTAATGCATATTCTTTTACATATTAATCGCTACAAATTACAACTTGGTACAAATACATTGCGGAGCTGCACTAATTCATTTCATCAGGTGTTCTTAGTCGTTGCCATGCACAGCTATGGCATTCGCATATAAAACCAACTGCAAAACGTTATAGTTAATTAATGCAGAAATATATTATATTTTTATTCCTATAGTTAACTTTTTTTCAAGTATTTTTGGCGATCACTGTAGTGCACTTATTAAGGTTATTCACATTGGACTATTGACGCGGTAACTAAAATTAATTTGCACAATATTTATAAGTTTAAATCAAATTTTCGATTTGAAGCTTGATCATCACAGCAGCCATGTTCCGAGATGAGGGCAACATTGATCGAATATAATTGAAACATTTTCGTATTGAACAAACCAATTAAGGGAAATTTGTGATCTGACCTCTTCTCTATTATAATCGATAGTTTAAGGGTTCACATTTCTAAAACTTTTTTATTTCTTTAATAAAGTGATATTTAAAATCTTATTCATAATTGTTTGAGAGCATTTACGAATTTTGAAAATAAATTTTAGATTTCGTTGAGTTGCAATAAAAGCAACTTCTTTCTTGGCTGAACTCAAGTTATAAAATCACACCACTTGGTTTTGAAGTATCAAGCTTATATAAAAGAACATCGTCCGTTTAAATAAAATGCTCAAGGGAGCTTTCAATAAAGTGCAAAATATTTCTCTTTTTAGTGAAAATCGATCATAAGCTTTTTTTGATGTCATTTGCCGTATACATATAAGGCATTTAAACCGAATGATTAGAAATTCTTGCCATGGAGGTTTACGGATTGAACTTCGCAATGGGCTATACACCTTTTATTTCCGCCAACTTTAAACATCTTCTACTGAGCTATGTTCACTCTTTACGACTTTGCCCAATCTTATTGTCATTGCGGCTTTTTTTAGAAAGTTTGAAAAATTTATTTTGAGAAAGTATTTTTCTTTTTAATTTTAGTATTTTTTATAAATTAAATAAATAAAACAATTAAAATAATATCATAAATCATTTAAGATCTCAAATAAGTCGTCGCCAAATGAACGTTATTATACCAAAAATAAGGATGACTGTACCTGGTCGATAGTACTACCTAACAATGAAGTCTAAGTGATAAGATCAAATTCAAAACGATCAGCTTAAATAAACTTTCCACAGCGTTTTTCTCTTATTTCACATTTCGCAAAGTAGCTTGATCAACGCTACATGTACACGTATGTATGTATATGTGCATATATCAATCGAAAACACGTGACTGTAATTACCAGTAATTTTGATAGTCTCTGTGTCTGTCACTGTCACCATTACCCCCGCAATCACTTCTCCCGTTTCCTTTACCAATAAGCATTTAAAATTCTATTGAGTATGTATATCATAACCATATACAGAGAACGAAGTGCTCTCACACGTTAACGCTATAGTTACAATAAATAAAATCAAATAAACAAAGACTACTTATAGATCGTGTAGTAGCAGTTGTCAGAACAACAAGTGCGCGTATGGAATGAATTTAACTAGCTGCATTTATTGAACTCGATCAGCGTTGATTGATCGAAATCGAAAATAAAAGAATTTGTAAAGAAAAATAAAACTAGAACAGAATAAGAGTATAATAAGAGAATAGGATAGACATAGGTTCTATATATTTGATTTTGTGGAGTATATTATTCCCATATTCGTTTTCCATACATGAAAAATACATGTATGTATTGGGTGTATGCATTAATTAATGCGGTTTTCTAAGAGAGGGCTCTACTAGTATTATTTCGCGTGGTGTTCATCTGTGGCTATATTCATTTCAAAGGTACTGTCATTTCGCGTCGTTTTCAGTAGATGTCATTTGTTTTAGCACGAACAACAATTTGTTTCATTCATTTGAAAATGTCGAAATTTGTACCAGATAAAGTGTTTTTGCGGGGAGTTCTTCTTCATTACTTTAACATGAAGAAAAGTGCTACCGAAAGCCATCATATTTTACTGGACGTTTATGGTGACCATGCTTTAGCCGAACGAACGTGCCAAAAGTGGTTTGCACGGTTTAAAAGTGGCAATTTCGACTTAGACGACGGACAGGCAAAAAAATTTCAAGACGAAGAATTGGAGACATTGCCCGACGCAGATGCATGCCAGACGCAAGAAGAACGGTACAAATACATACATTCAAACACACAGTTTACACTGAACACTGAAAAACTGTTAATAAGTACCGAAATCCACCAAAGTGGGTGAACACGTAAAAAAATTTAGTAACAATACAGTTTTTTAGTCCAATTCCAATTAACATTTTTCCAAAACTAGAAAGGAACAAATTTCATGATGAATATAACAAAAAAAAACAACTTCATAGTGATCTTAAACTAGCCAGTAATGAAAAAATTAGACAATCAATGAGGAAGCCTGTTCTGCCTATATAAAGGTGTTTCGAAGCTTTAAGTCTTTAGAGTTGCTATAGTGATGGGATCGGACACATTCAAATACTTATAAGGATTTTATAGTCGATAGGAAGCGATACTCATCTAAATATATATTTATCTTTTTGTGTTTGTATATATATGTAGGTATGTATGTATATAGCTGGTGCTTTATGACCGCTAAAGCGATTTCCGCTGTATACAGCATGTATATATGTACAAACATACATATATGTATGTACATAAGTATGTAGCACACTTTCTACAAATGAGGCAGGAGCATTTAAAAATTATTTTATCATGTTTTTCATTAACAAATAGAATTTTGTAGGTTAATTTTGCTTGCCGCATTCAGAGCCGGCGTTTTACTTCGCTAGTAATTAGTATATAAAACGTCGTGTTGAAAATTGTATTATATATATTTGAATATGAATACATAGGACATTACATAAGTACAAAGCAAGCCTTTTTCAATTTGTGCGATTCGGGCTGTTAAGTAAATAATTTGAATTTATATAAAAATAAATTTATACGCTTTTTTGTTACGGTCATCAGAGCCGTCACTGTCACAATTGCAAATGGCACTGCTTTTCAGGGCTTTCAAGGGCTTCTTTTCCGTACACTTTTATATTGGATTCTACCAAATCATTGAAAATAATTTTCAATTTTTTTATACTTAACATTTTTTTTGTTTTTTGTTTTGAAATGCACTTTAAAATAAAAAAAATTGCACTACGCAAACACACCGCAAATCGGCAACTTTCGTTATGTTGACATCAAAAATAAATATGTTTAATTACTTGTGTTGGCTTATTCACTTAAATTGCATTTCTCTTGCGGGTGAATGAGTTTTGCGTTGGTTGCGGCAATCGTGTGCCCTTTGCATTCCTCTATTGACTATTCGCCCAATCTCTACAAAGCAAGCGTTCGCGACAACTTCCTATGCGATACTGAAATCGAAACCGAGAAACTATAAACTCAGACGGAATCGCAGAACGTATGGTGAACGTATAAAAGTACGGCGGCCCGTCGCAGTTGTTGAAGCGCCAGCGTGAGCAACAACAACATTCGTGACAACACAACAGCAATTAGCTAACGAGCCAACCAACTAGCAACAAATACACACATTCACACACACACGCACACAACAACATAGGGCAACAGCCATGTAACCTAAACACCAAAAGTCGAACATCGTGGCAGCGCCATAGCTCTAACCGTTTCTATAAACGCCAAACACTAATAGTTGGAGGAATAAAAAATAACTGCAACTGCGACAACTGGCATAGCTGCGCGCAAGCAAACTTCAGCAATAATGTCGTGAATGCAGCACCCACATGCAGCCGACTATACAAAGCGCCACCCAACAACCCTATAACATGTCCGCCGCCTTCCTTTGCTCGGCCTTAGTGTCTCTGTTTTGGCTGCCGTCGGTAGATACCGCCGAGCCGTTAACAGCGCTGAGGTGCTCCGCTGCCCTCGACCACATGGCCGCCGGAGCACAACTTGTTCTCTGCAAAACAGCTGATAACACAATGTTTGATAGACAGAGAGCAGAATTTGCATATATATTTTTAAATACAACGTAGTGTTGTTATTCGCTTTGTTATTGTTTAACGACTATTATTGATAAGGTAAAAGTGCAGACAGCGCTTTATATGAAGAGATATTGAAGCAAAAGCTCCTGGCTTCTACTCTGTCTCGCTCTCTCTCTCTCTGTCTCTTCTTCAAATAAATAAGAGACTTGTGGCATATTACCAAAGCTTTCATATGAGCACTAGATACCGGAGTTGCAGCTGTGCAGAATGAAGAAACGTTTGCCACATACAAGGTAAAGTAAAAAGTTCGTTCGGTTTTTTATACAAATGGTTCCAAACGGTTTTCTGACTTGTCTTTAGTTCCTCAGCAATTAAGTAAGTGCTCACGTGACGGTCTGTTTCCACTTTTTCCATGATTTTATCGCAATTTTCGACAGCAGGCCTCCCGACGCGTGGTGCATCTTTGACATCGAAATTACCGGAACGGAACCTATCAAACCACTTTTGTGCTACACGTTCGTTTACAGTATCGCGCCCATAAACTAAATTAAATTTTTCAGCCGCTTTGGCTGCTTTTTCGCCTTGGTCGAGGAAAAATTATAAAATATAGCGAATTTTTTCTTTGCTAGTGTCCATCTTTGACGAGCGCTCACAACGTACTGAGTCAATGAATCGAAAAACTGTCAAAGACAAACTTTTAGCGCGAATTAAACATGTTTTCAGCGCCGCATAGTATGACATGATGCGACACGTAACACTAGTACTATGGACAATAACGCCATCTCTTAGATAAAAACCCAACAAAATTTTTACTCTACCTAATATATAAAGGGGTCATTCCCAGCTGACTTCGTTGGTTTAGTACGTTTGATTTCGTTTCGCCAAAACTTTAAAGAATGGCTTAATGAAGACTTCAAATACCGGCCTTACCTAGATATGAAAAGATGAATTGATTAAATATTAACTAATCATTTCATTTGTTATAAGGAAGGTATGAACGGGTGCTTAATGTCCAATTATGCCTACATGAGCTGCACCATCCCAAGCTAGCTAACTTTACATAGTTCAGCAGCGAATCGAGAGACAGGTGCCACGCTGGTGAAGTCAAGTTGTCCGGATGGTGGGATATACTCCAGCTTTGAAAGTTTTCGATGGTGGATACAGAGAAAGTACTTCACTCCACTTCATGAAAATACAGTTGAAATTAATATAATATTCAATTTAACTCTCAGAGATCAAAGTGTTAACTCAGGGCCCTTTTCAAACTATGGCACTCTCATTGGAAGGCGTACTTCGTTCTGCTCGTTTCAAATTCAGACTTAGCCATTGAGGATATCAAGGTCTTTATGTGCAGTTGCTGTCAAAATAATAGCACCACTATAGGTATTTATATTTATTACTCAATTCTGTGGCAATGCTTCTATATTTTGGTCTAGAACTTTACAGTCCCGTTACTAAAAGTACATATACTCTCTCAGTAAGGAACAATTTTTTGTCGACCAATATTTTTGCATACCAATTTAATACGGTTATTTGCTATTGGCATACGTATTATTCACAATAATTTTTTTTAAGCATTTTGTCGCTCTAGTGTTCGCAATGAGTCGTGCTAAACACTGTACAGGTGAAAAATATGAATTAATAAAAGAAACTAATTTCAGAGGGGAAAACGTGTTCTCAAGTTCGAAATATTGTTGGTTGCTCAAATAAAATTATACGAAATGCAATTACTTTTCAATTTAAAGCCGAAACATGTTGACGAAAAACAGTAACAGCACCTGCAATGGTCAGTCGCATAGTACGGGAAATAAACAAATCTCCGCTCATGTCAGCTGCAGAAGTGAAAAAGGAATTAGAACTGC
Organism: Ceratitis rosa; assembly: GCA_037013455.1. Lineage (NCBI taxonomy): Eukaryota > Metazoa > Arthropoda > Insecta > Diptera > Tephritidae > Ceratitis > Ceratitis rosa. The sequence continues at coordinate 2,090,632 of JAWMAG010000012.1, forward strand.
CAATAAGCACTGAGACAATAGGCAGAAGACTTAGAGAATATAATCTAAAAGTTCACAGTCCACGAAAAGCCCCTCTTTTGACAAATAAGCATAACGATTGCAGTTTGCTAAAAACCACCGAGAATGGCCAATTGAAAATATGGTATTCTGTGCACAGATGAGTGCAAAGTAGTTTTATTTGGTGGAAAGGGTTCTCGATCCTATGTTAGAAGATCACCAATTTGGGAATATAATAGAAAACTTACCGCAAAGACTGTAAAACACGGAGGATACAGTAGAATGATATGGGTATGCATTTCGTACTATGGTGTTGGGCCGATTCTCCGTATGAATACCATCATGGATGCAACAGAATACATAAAAATACTCGAAGTATTGATGCCGTATCCTTTTGAAAATATGGCACTGATTTGGGTCATGCAACAAAACAATGACCCACAGCATACCAACAAAATAGCTAAAAAGCGGTTACAGGACAAAAATGTCGCTTTGATGGAATAGGCTGCACAGTCCCCAGACTTAAACCCCATCGAAATTTTGTGGGCTGATGTTAAGAAAAATGTATCCGACTAACAATAATGACCTTTGAGGTACAGTGCAACAGGCCTGGCATTTCATTTTTTAGAGAAGTGTCACAACTTGGTCAATTCCACGATAAGAGGCTGCAAAGCAGTTATTTCGAACAAGGGTAACGTAACATAGTGTTAAAACCAATATGAAGGAAAGTTACTCAGATTACAACCATGGTAAACGATGTTAAAACATTTTTAATATTTTTGCTTTCAGATAAGATGACCAGTGCATTAATTAATTTCAATTTAAATTGAACTCGTTTTCTTTTTATCATTATGTATACATACATATTTTTTTTTACATTTTGAATAAGATTGCAAAACCTTTTTTCGACTAAATAGGATTTTTTTACCTGTTTAAAATCTGGTAAACTAGTGGTGCTATGATTTTTACAGCTGGTGTATATTTACGTTATGAACACACCTCTCTATTTTCTCAATATTAGTTGTTGTCAAGTGTTGTTGTTGTTGTAGCGGTTAACAACCCCCGCTTAGGGACAGGCTAAATAATCTAAGTCACCGAGGTCACATAACGGGAGGTCCAGAAAACGAGCTGTTTAGACGGGTTCGGTCCAAAGGGAGAGGGGGGTTTAGATGCGTTGACTTTCCACATGCAGGACATACGTTGGGTCTAGTACTCCCTTTCTGATGTGCCTGTGTAGAGGTTCAGCCTCAATAAGATGCCTATTGGGGTGCTACGAGCCTATATTCCTTCGTCCAGTTTGTGAAAAGGGCATTGGTCGAGCTGTCGGGCAGTGAAGAAGTGGGACAGGTCGTCGAGATATCGAGCAATCATCGGCTTATGAGGTTAAGGAAATGCCTTCTGATGGAGGAGGAAGCTTCGAAATATAGAAGTTGAACAATTCTCACGACAGCCGGTTCTACGCACCGGAGTTGAACCGGATTTTATCCGGCCAAGGGCTGTCACCCTTTCGACGATCTAACCACACTCAGGTCAACAGGTAACATTAGTTGCTCAGGTCATACCCCACAGTGAAATACCATACAACCAAATGGCGCCAATCGATAGCAATTTCTATAAATTTATTACTTATATGGCTGTGCCATACGTTTTTCATTTTACTGCGATGTCTACAGTGTATATGATATTATACATCATAGGCCCAAGAGCACTACCTTGAGGAGTATCAGCTTTAACTGGAAACTCTTCAGTAATAATTTGACAGTAAATTACCTACTATACAGGCTTCAAATATATTGTGCATGGAGTAGTCGCATTGTTTGCAGGGTATTTATCATATATATTTATATGAATATTTTGTTGCCCATAAATATAATTAATAAATGTTTGCACATTTGTTCTGTTTGCATTAGATTATACACATGTACAGCCCTATTCTAGATAAAAATTCCCCGGGAGATTTCTAATTTTTCCCTCTTCTCCTATCTTAAATTAAAAAAATGTTGCAGATTTTTTCTTTTTTCCCTTTCCTCGTATTCTAAAAAACTTCGAAAAAGGGGGAAAATCCTAGTGGAAAAAGTTGGCATCACCAATGCAAACAAAAATTCGGATTATTTTAATATTCCGCGAGAGTCTTTTCACATAGAAGTTGTGTGCAAGTTTAAAAAAAAAATGTAAGTATTTAATTAATATAACACAAATAATTCTTTAGGCCAAAAACATCGAGTAGAGTGCAGTTGCAGTTGCTAGTAGAGCTGATGGAAACTCACCGGCTATAGCCAAAGGATTTTTTAAGGGCAGTAAAGAGGAGTTTAATCAATTTTGGGAGAAGGTGATAACGAACTAAATACCGCGGAACCGCTTGTAAAAAATATTGTGGAATGGAAGAAGGTAAAATTTCTTTTCCAGTAAAAGGCGATGTTTTATATACGAATATCACTTTCAGATGTAGGCTGATCAAAAGAAATACGTGCGGCTCAAAACTTGATGGCCAGAAAACACGACAGGATATGGCCCTAATGCATAGCGTTAATTATCCCCTCCTGAAGGGATAAAAGAGTCGGTGAAATGGTTGCCTGCGAGGAAGTTTGGATTGCAGGAGACCTTGCCAAATGACGTGGAAATTTGACCTGGTCTAGAATTTATCTACGTTGAAGAAGAATTCGTTGCCATTCTTCCACATTTGCTTAAGCAACCAATAGTTATAGTACCGCAGTATCCATAATTCTAATTTAATTTTTGTTCTCAATAACAATTGTGTATTTCACCAAATTATCTAATGTCAATGATACACAAAAATACTAAGCAGCTGATTTCGAATGAGAAAAAATCCTACTCCCAAATAATCATTCTCCCTGTGCATTGAGAATTGGCGGATTTTTTCTTAGGGGATTCATAAAACCGCAAGGAAGAATTTCCGCGAGAATATTTAGAATTGGGCTGATTGTTCAAACTTATGCACGTTTTCAATATACCAGCAGAGCTCACCAACGAAACGAAACTCACCCAATTCAGTTCACTTTCCGTATACGATGCGCACATGCAATTTCGTTTAGTAATTGCGATCGTTAAAACATCAGCTAACAACAAGGAGTGAACAAGTAGCAGCTACTAGGCGTATAGGAGCCTAATGGCGATGATTTTCTCTATTAATTTGCCTGAGTAAGGTAAAACGCAGCGTCTTCCTCTAGAAGTCATGGTTAACTGTACGATAGATGTTATTGTAAGTATTAGGACAATATTTTCTCATCATACTTTGCGCAAAGAAGTTCTAATTATATCAGGGAGTGAGTAACACTTCTCTACTTGCAAATATATAAGCTTTAGTGACACCTTGGGAAGCGGGCTTTTTGGAAATTTCGTCGTCTGCTAACTGGTTCTACCGAATATAAATTATCATGAAATATTTGTGAACAAGTATTTGAAATTAGTTTTGTGTTATTGTAAAATTGAAACTTGGATGCTTTTCACTCTAGAGTCTCGAGTCTAAAATAACGTAATATTTATTTATTTAATTTTCCTTTCTATAATTTAAATTTACGTTTACTTACCAAGTAATTTATACGTACAGTATAACCCTAAATACAAAAATAAAAGCTTATTGCACAAACCCCTAGATGGTTAACTTTGTTTTTCCGCAGGAAAATATATATTGTACCACCTTAGCTGAAAATAAATTTAAAAATAAGTAAGATCAATACTTTTGAAATTAACAGGAAGTATTTTGGATGTGTGAAAAACTTTATTTTTTTCAACATGTTTTTCTATTTTTAATGAAGACTATTGCTTCAATTATTTTCTTACATACATACATACTTGACTTCGCTCTCGATATATCAATGCAGTACACATATTGAAAAACTTAACAAGAAAACAAAAAGAACTAGAATTAAGGCCTACATTGACTCAAAACCGTCCGTACAACATCGTGTATATAAATATTACATTTAAGACGTAGGGACAGGTTTCGGTGGGGGTGTGTCTTTGCTTTCATCTTCCCTTTCCTTATTCCAATTTTGCAATCCTTTGGGAAGCGACGTGTCCTCCTCGAAGGAACCAGTGCCTTCAACAAATTCTTCATATGTAGATTTCTCTTTGAATGGTCGGGGGCCTAATAGTTCAATCATATCATCACGACTTAAGATTTCATTCTTCAATAATCGCTCAGCAACGCGCCGTACATCTTCTTTATGTTTTGTCAACAACTCTGTAGTGTGTTGATGCGCTTTGTTAATGAGAATACGAACTTCCTGATCAATCAATTGAGCGGTTTCTTCCGAGTAGGGCTTTGTAAATGCGGGATCTCCCTGTTGTCCCCCATCGAAACTCACCTGACCGACTTTCTCATTCATTCCAAATCGAACAATTTGGGCATATGCGCTATCCGTTATCTTTTTCAAATCATCCTGCGCACCTGTGGTAATACGATTAAAGAAAAGTTCCTCTGCAACTCGTCCGCCAAGTGTCATACACATTCGATCGAAGAGCTGTTCTTTTGACAATAAGTATTGATCTTTGGGTAAGTATTGGGCGTACCCAAGACCTTTACCACGGGGTATAATTGAAACTTTAAGTAACGGGTCCGCAAACTCAAGGAACCAGCCAGCCACTGCGTGACCGGCTTCGTGATGCGCAACAGTTTTCTTCTCCTCCGGAGCTAAAACATTAGTCTTTTTCTCCATGCCAGCTATCACGCGCTCAATGGCCTGTTCAAAATTTTTCATCATAATTGAATCAAGAGAGTCTCGTGCTGCTATAAGTGCAGCTTCATTGCATACGTTTGCAATGTCAGCGCCCGTGAAACCAGGTGTAAGTGCAGCCATTTTTCTGGCAAGATCTTGTTTATCCAAATCCGTTTTTAGAGGTCCCAGATGTACCTAAAAAGAATTATCATAATTATTATAAAGGAGAAACGTTTTCTGCAGTCATCAACCGCAATATTGGTATTAAATAAGTTGTGGTAACCGCAAAATACTGCCCGAATATATATATATAGATTATGAAAGCTTCTAATAGAAATACATAATAATTGGCACTTTGTAACCGCTCAAGCGATTTTCGGCCGAGCTGCTCCTCAATTTTGTGGTTTTGCATCTTGATGGTTTTTCCAACAAATGGAGGGATCTACAGTTTATACTAAGCCGCCTCCGAACGGCTGGTGGTTTTTTATGAGGAGCTTTTATTTCACTTAAAATCGGGAATTTATATTTATATATATCTTTTTAAGAGTTAGCACTATATAATTTTTACCTTAAAAATGCTGGCACGTCCTTTTATATCAGGCGCAGGGACGAATATCTGTCGATCGAATCGGCCTGGACGCATTAATGCTTTGTCCAAAATATCTACACGGTTTGTTGCCGCCAAGACAACAACATTAGTAGTCGTATTGAAGCCATCCATTTCCACCAACAATTGATTTAAAGTATTTTCTTGTTCAGAATGACCACCAAAAGATTTACCACCTCGCTTTCGACCAACAGCATCAATTTCATCAATGAATAAGATACATGGTGCATGCTTTCTAGCCATAGAAAACATATCACGAACGCGTGATGGGCCTACACCAACAAACATTTCCAAGAACTCGGAACCGGATACACTAATAAAAGGTACATTCGCTTCACCGGCGGTTGCTTTTGCTAACAAGGTTTTACCGGTACCCGGTGGGCCAGTCAGCATTGCACCTTTAGGTATTTTCGCTCCGAGGTCAATATATTGTTGTGGATTCTTTAGGAAATTCACAAATTCCATTATTTCAATTTTGGCTTCTTCGCAACCCGCGACGTCCCTGCAATAAAAATATTGATAATTTTAGGCTGACTGTTGGTAAAATTTATTATAAGATTTACTTAAATCGGACGCCAATTTCATTTGAATTTATTAGCTTCGCCGTAGACTGCATAACACCACCAAATAAACCGCCGCCTTTTCTGCCACGACCACCACCCATCATATCAGCTGATCTCCGCATCATATAAACCAAAAAACCAATTATCAGGAGAGTAGGCAAAAGTCCTGTTAATGCCGATGCCTCTACTTCCGTGCGATAAATAACAGGAACATAATTAAGTGGTTCAATGCTAAGATCTGTTTGGGCGTTTTCTAAATTACGTTCAAACGAATCTACACTACCAATGTTAAACCAGAGAACACCACTAGCATCTTGTGAATTGCCAGGAAGTAAGCGCACCCGAACCCACTTTTTATTAACTACTTCCAGTTTTTCAACTAATCCTTTATTAAGATAGCTGGAAATAAATTATTTTTAGAGGTATATTTACAGAAAGAGATTAATACAAACTTGTTAACGAATTCCTTCCAGGAGATTTCTTTGTATCCCATTTCAAAAAACGCTATTGTTGCCAGAAGTGCTACTGTACTGATAGCACCAAAAACGATCCACTTTTCGCGTTCGCCACCTGAGCCTTCCCCAATCGGTCGTCCACTACCACCGCCCGCACCGCGATTACCTTGTGATCCCTTTGAACTATTTGTAAACATTCCAAAACTCCAATCACTTTTATTTGTTGAAGATGTACCGCTTTCTTTGCCAGCTGAAGATTTATCCTCATTTGATTTCGACAAATCACCATCAGAACCCTTTTTACTAGGAGGTTTCCCTTCTTCAAAGTATTTTTCGAAGCCCTTTGGTGGCTTTTTACAAAAGTATTGAATTTGTTCTATCAAGAACTGAATTGCGGGCATTTGCATAAAGGAAATAGTTCTTTCCGAATTCATTTTGAAAACTCTGACATTCATGCTATTGGTCATATAGCTTCGTCGAAGATATCGTTCCAATGTTTTCGCTGATTGAATTAGTCTGTGCGCCATTGCAGCTTTATTATTTATAAACACTTTTTCTCTTGTACCCTTTCAAAAATAATTTCACAAATTAATTGTGATATTTCGTTGTTGATTTTTCGCTCTTGGTTATCCAACCAATTTAAAGCCCAGTAGAAACTCTCGCTGCACTTCCCTTCTAAAATATAATGCCGCGGATGAGAAATCTTAGATTTTGTACATTATGTTACTTACATTTAACACCTGCATACACAATTTTCTTGAAAAATAAACTATTTCTAATAGTTTCTATTCAATATTTCAAGAAATTAACTACGAAATTTTGCTTCTTTCTAAATTCACGGTGGTGAAATATGGTGAAATAACGCGGCTATCAAAATCATCGTCAAATTTTAATGACAACAATCAGTGTTACCTCTTTTTCCCTTTCAATAACAGACACCCATGCGAACCAGAGAATTTATATTAACGAGAATCAGAGGCCATTGTCAGGAGCAAAAATGGGGACTGTAACTGATGAGGACACAAAGATTGGACTAGGACTGTACAATAAGGAGAATTGGTGTATGAAGACATGGTCTGCAAAATGTCAGTGTTACCTTAATTAATAGCAGCGAATTTTATTAATTTTATTAAACTCTATAGTGCCAAGATTGGCTAGAGAAGCGGAGTGAACTAAGTGTCCAACAACTAAAGAATATTCGTATATCGAATGTTTGTCATCGAGAACATTCAAACAGAATCATCTTGAAAATATATTCGAGCACTCTGGAGCTATATAAGAGAGAAATGAGCAACGCTGGCTTTACATCTTTGTTTGGAACTTGGTATTGACACCGGTGGAAAGTGAAGCAGAGCAAATTATGAATAAACTATTTGAAAAAAGAAGGGTGTTAGATTTGTAAAATAAGTCGTCGAATATATTAAAGGAAGTTATAGCTGTTGATAGAGTTATCGAACCCGAATCATTTGGGAAATTATCGTGGTAAAAATTAGCAAAATCATTAACATGTCCAGACAAAATCCGAAGATTCGTCAACAATGGTAGCGGAAGGAGGAAGCCGTTTGTACGATGAAGGATGAAGCAGTCATAATTGTTTGTAATTCAGTTCTTGTCATGGACATAAACATTCTTTTGAATGCAATTTGGCAAATGTATTCTGAGAACATTTCATAAAAGATAGAAGAATAGGATGCCTGCATTTCACAGATTTTCGACGCAAAACCAGTGAGATGTGGAGACGGACATTGGGCTCGGAAGGATCTTTAGAAAGAGATTTGGTGGTACATTGTGACATTGTGTACGAAATTGAAGTGTAGCTGGGAAAATCTGTTCAAAGCTCTCAAACGGCTGAATAATGTGGTGGATTGAATCCAGATCAACAAACCAGATGAAGTTATAAAGTTTGGAAAAAATGTGTCTGTTCCGGACGCTTTGTAATAGGTGAGGGCAGTGTGGCGAAAATATCAAATGTTGACCTTAAACTAGCTGAACTATAAATTTGGCGCTTCTATTTAGCAATCCAGTGATCAAAAGAATAGGTTTGATTTACGAAAATCGTTATTTCATTGACTTATAAACAACAATTGAAGTCAAGTTGCCGTCTAAGATCTCTCAATAACAAATTTTTTTGTGGTATTTCAGAGAAATGTACATTGATGGTGGCAACGCTTTGACGAAAAAAAGCGAATGCAATATGGCGTCGTTGTGCTGTGTCGTGGGTACGTATTGAGTTGTGAAAATTTTTTAATTTATGAAATATGTTCATATTATATATCGAATAAGTGAAAAATGTATTATTTACCAGTGCTAAGTTTGTTATTGAGTCGGGGAAAATTTTTCAAAGTGCCTAGAGAGTTTAAAACAATGAAAAACAATTGTTGAAATTTCTGCTGATCCAGGAGTGTACTTTCTCGGCGTCAAGACAAGCGAACTGCCATGAAAATAAGAAACGTCTCTTTATTTTAATTTTGCTAGTTTTTAAATTTCACTACTATTTAACAAATTTTATATTAATACTATTAACAATTTGAAAGTAAACATTCGTTGAAAACCTTATTGGATAAGTCCAATAAATTTTTTTATGTATGTACTGCCGGCTATGACCGGGGCTACGAACTAAAACACACATACTTAACATTGCGAACTTTGCGTACGTGTATAGACAGACACTTTAATACATAAATATGTGTGGTTTGTTGTATAGAGATAACACAATCCACAGAACGCTCTATTGCTTTTATGTTGAAGTGGTTTACAGCGCAATGCACTAAAAATCAATAATGCATTGCAGGATGTCTAACGTGATAATGTTATTTCGGAACTCATCATGTATTCAGTTTGTTAAAGTGTGTTGCTTTTAAATTTTCAATCCTGGCTTTGATATGCTTTAAAAATGTGTGTTTAATGTACCTTTTTTTGCCGGTATTATGTATCAACATATTTGTGTGATAAAATAGTGCTCATTATAAATCATTTAAATTCTTTCTAGAAATTTAATTTAAATATACATATAATAATGAAAACTTTGGTCAAAATTGGTATATAATGTTTAACATCATCATGCAAAAACACTAAATCTATGGTATCCACAAAAAAGTACATGTAAATAGCAGACTCCACAGATAGTTGTTTTCTCCAAACGAAAAAAAAACTAAAACTTTATTAAATATGATTTATAATGTTTTGATTAGCTGGTTCAGTATAAACTATGAAAATTAAAAATTGTGGGGTACAACACCACTAAGCTTATAAATAGAAAATATAATTATGTCATAAAAAACCACAGGATTATATGAAGAATTGATTATGAGTGTGAACTACTGCTGTGGTTGTTGTTGTTGTTTTTGTTTTTATTTTTGTAACCGCAAACATTTTCCCCAAAGTAGTTTTTGAATTGTAGATTTTAGGGAAACTCCACGTAACGAGTTCAACCGTTTACTTTCACTTACAATAGATTGGTTCCGTAAACAATATTCACCAAAAGAAAATACTGATTTCTGTATTGAACGATTGTAAGCGTAGTCTGCTCGTAATGGAAAATAGTGTTAAAAAAAAGTTATGCCGAGCAAATTTACGGATCAACCCAATAGTTATCATGCCACTAAGTGGACTTGTAAATACATATTGCTTAATATACATATTTGTAAGTGTTGCATTTTCAACGACCTTACCCCGCTTAAGTTATGAGGTAGTTTTACATCATCAAAGTAACACCTCGCGGCAGAGCTGCCGTCGATCAACATTGGCCCGACGGATTATTTCCGTTGCGTGTGTCAAAGGTGACGCCAAAATTCTTCAATCTCGATTACATTCAGCCAGTGAAATTTGAACCTGTAGTTGAGTTCAGTAACTTTTATCGATACGACTTATCAGATCACAATCTTACTAATTTTGTCGATTGCACTTAAGATTATGCGATTCAATATCTGCCTTTTAACGATAATCGACAATTGACATTTTCTTATTTGTTTTCAAAATGTAGATAATGTGGCGGCTTAAGAAAAAGTTTAAATATGTTAAAAACAACGAGGAACAACAAAACAATAGATGATCCCATTATTTCTCAGGCCTTAAGACATATAGGGAGTGACAACATGCTCACTCACCCAACCTTGGGTAATCACCCTTTGATCTCCACGGTCCAACGTAGCTCCATTCAATCTTTACCGCACCCATACCCAGATTCACCCTCACCTCCCGTGCGGAGGCTAATCAGCAGTTCCCAGTGTCCTATTCGTCAGTCCATAGTTTGCACTTATTGCTCTGGCTGCCGTTATTCCGTGATTTGAGTGGCGCATACATTGACTCATGCTGTAGTAGTCTGCCCCGCCTACCATGCAACATCGCCGGTATCCTTTCCAGCGGATTACACACGCATCACACCTTTAGACCCAGACAGACTATACTGCTTCTATTTAACTGCAACGGACGCCAGGGCAAATCAACGAGATAGTCGACTTCATGAGACGGGAGTATCTGTCAATAGCTGCGAAGCAGAAGCTATCCAGTTTGTCGTTGTCGAGCTCGAAATATTTAACTTTCTTACTTGCTGCGCTGTTGTTATTGTTGTAGTAGCAGTTCTACCCCGTTTAGGAACAGGTGAGGTCAACTAACACGAGTTGCAGCTGTCACCCTTTATGTGAACTAACCACGCTTAGGGCAGCAGATAACATAGGTGTGCTATTCAGAGGCAATTAGACACTACAAATTTCTATATTTACTCCTCTAGGTATTGACACAATCATCTAATCATCGCATCATCTAATTCATAAGAAAATGAGTCTTATACATTTTCCAACTGGTTCGGTTACTTTCTTATTATATGGTACATACCGAATACCATACGCTTCAATGTCTCTACCGTATGAACAGATTTATGGTAACTTAATTTAGCAATTTTATGCAATAAAAAATAACACTTGAAAAACAAACTTAGAAGCGAAAACCAATTATTATTTTTTAAGTAAAACTTAGCTATTATCTTCTTTGTATGTATTTTTTTAAGTCTGTTGCATAAACTGATCTATTTTTTTACTGTATTGATGATTTCGCGGAACCGGCTAGATGCAACTACTGCAACATATACAATTACACCCTATCTACCGAATTTCAAATAAATCGAAAAATAAATACAATTTATTCGAATGGTGCAGTCCTTGGTCCACTTCCCAGAGATAAGAGTAGTACAATTTTTTTTAATAGACCGGTTCCTGGTCCACTTCCCGGCAAAAAGCACAAAGTCGCCTATAAATCAAAACATTAATAAGACTTTTTCGAATAGGTGGTCCACTTCCCGATTTTTGAAAAATTATGAATCTTAGAAATAATCTGACGAAATTTCAAGTCAATCGAATAGGTCAGTCCCGGGTAAACTTCTTATAAACTTTCCCAGGAACCATAGAAACAATCTGACAAAATTTTAAGTCAATCAGCCGGTAACTTTTGGAGATTTTTGGATTTTTTCAAACGGACTAAAGATTATATTAATATATTTATAAGAAGATTGCAATAATATTTGTTAAACGTGCAAAAAAACGGATTCACTTAGCGGGGAAATGTCTTCTACAAACATTTTTGAACCGCCATCAATCAAGAAATTTTCAATACATCTGCGGGGTAGGGGATCAAGAATTTTCCGGTGGTAAGTATGCCCGTCATAAGAGGAGGCTGAAATTCTAAAGTTTTCGTGACAGTCGGAACGACTCGAATTTTTATCCGGTCAAGGGCTCCCGCAACACTCCCCGAAAACTATTTAGGGGAATATTTTTGAAGCTACAACAACAACATCAGCAAGCAATTTCCAAACAAAAAATTTAACTCGAGATTGGTCAATTGATTGATTGGTCATATTTCAGGAATGCTTTATTCAATTTTATAACGGTAAAATTTTGTGTATATTTAATGTATACATATGAATTAGAAAAAAATATTTTGCTTGCTACTTTAATTTTTTCTCTTATGCTCAGTTTTTCCCCATTAGGCGCCGTCTTCACAACTTTCCAAACCGTGCTCCCTTTGACCACTAAATGTGGAATGTGTGTAGAGTGGTCCCGCTACTTCATCCAGCCAACAAGGGATAATCATATCGGCCAATATCTTTCCTTTCCCCAGTAGCGATTGGGGCTTTGCTGTTCCCATCTTCCACACACCATCCGAGCCGAGTGACCCATGAATATGGCTTCAGAAAAATTGGCACTCCAAAACCGGATTTACGGCTATAAACACCTAGATAGTCCATATTCTTAAACAAAACGCTCCCAGCGCGCAAACCGTACTTGCAGCACTGGATCTGTGCTTTGTTTGCCTTTGTGCTGGGGTTGAAGAGGTGGACTATGGGCTGCTTGAGTGGTCGACAGTCATCGGGAGTGTTTCGAGGTCAAACTTATTTGTGTCCTTTCCCCGCTTCTGCTTAATTTCTTTATATCGAAACAACCAGAAGGCGTTTCATTGATGTCATATGCCAATGATGCGTTATGCAGGTATGTCGAAACGCCGTCCTTAGGACAGTGACTGGAAACCTCTTGATGTCATCGGAACTTCACTTGCACAGCGAGACATCTATGCTACGCGTTAAGGAGCATAATATTATGATATGCCAAGCAAAAAATCTCTTCTTGGATGTTACCGTCAGGAAGGGAGTACGTGACTTGAACATTGAACGAAGTTCTCGGAATCTCAGCACCATCCACTGCAGACAAAGACCTCGATCTGCCTCGAGAGACTTGAGTAAAACTGGCACATCTCATAAGATTGGTCGTATCGTATTAGGTATATTTTTAAGGTTACAAAAACAACAACTCAATTTTAACAAAACCTGAGGAATGATTAAGTCTTCATGTCTGATTTGAATAAGTACGAAACGGGCTTAGCGTTACTTAAAATAACCATTGTGATTGTGAAATGTGGATCAGAAACAGTGGAAATTGTACCAAATTTATTAAGGAATTTCAGGATATTTTATTATAGTACAACGTACATCCTTTTTTTTTTGGGTCCAAGCTGTATGGTATCGATTCAATTGAATTTGTTTACTACTATTCCATAACTATGGTACTCGAAATAGTCTAGCCTTTGAATATTCTACAGTCTGTTTATTTTTAAAAATATAGATAATATTTTCTAAATTGAACTTCTTATTTTACAGCTTTTGTAACTAAAACTCCGTTTTGACATCACACTCAACTATTTTCATCATAATCTAAAACACCATCGAAAACGAAATAACAAATTTAACAATTACTTACAAAAATACAAAACAAGTTAATCAAATTACAAAAACCAACAAATCGCGCACGATTGAGATTTATTAAAAACACTGAACTTAGCTGTTCAGACATGGTGGAGGGATAGAGAAATTCAGGAGAATAATTTCTTATTCCAAATATTTCTAAGGATTACATTTAAAAAGTTGAACTTTGTTCTATTCCGTTGTATACAAAATAATAATAATACATTACGAACAAAAGACATTTCGTGACTATTCTTGAGATAGTGCTTCCGAGCGTGAGCACGGTATGCTGGTGAGCCTGTCGATAAGTTTTTGGTAGAGCGTAGCCACGTAAATTTGAATGTCGCAAAAACTCAATAGAAATTTTATTCTCAATACTCAATTTCTTTGAATTCTATGGTAGTTCATTAAAAATAAAAAGTTGTAATAAAAATATAATAATTCGGTTTAACTTTTAAGAATCTCAAAGCGGAAAACTGGTCGTATTTGGAGCTGTCTTCGAGATTTATTAAATACAGAAGTCATATGTAGATCCAGGGAAGGCGATTTGAAATATATGTGCAACAAATCTATTAAACTCAATACTCTGCCACAAGGAAACTGCAAATAGTTAAAAGTTATAAAGAATGAATACATAACTGGTTGCAAATTCAGAAACTTTAAAAAGCGCATTCCGAGGTACGGCGATACTGACGAACCTAAAATAATCATTGCCATCGACTGCAGATCGTCTACAGTGTACACATAAAGCAATTAAAATCCATCAAATCAAGGACATAACACAATCGTCCAGTTTATGCGATAGTTGCCGACTTTGTAAGACTTCCTGGTGCCGCTACGATTGTGCACACCACTATTAATTTGAAATACATAACGTTCAATAAACACAACCCCAAACCACTTCATCTCCAACAAAGTATACTCCAATTCCCATAAACACAACTCCTTATAAAATCATACATTTCAGTAAGTCCTGACAATTTCAAACGGAAGCGAATCGGTAATGCAAAAATCTCTACAAGAGCTAAAGCAACACAACCAACAACAAAATAAATACAACTGAAAAGAAAAGTTTTAAAGTACAAAACGCAATATGAATAAAATTACAAACAACAAAAAAAAAAACATAAACATAAATACTTACAAATAATAAATAAAAAAAAAAAACAATTCTGAATAGAAAAGTAAGAGTGTTGTGAAAAGAAATTTATAACACAAATATAAAGCAGAAAACACAAATTAATACAAAAAAACGTTTCACAACAAAACATTTATATAGGAAATATTAGTCACTGAATGTGTTAGAAACAAACCAAAAAACTTAGACAAATCGTGGCTTGTATTTGAACGAGTGTTTTATGATAGCGGAGTGCGTATGACAAGTGTATACAAAAAAGAAAAGAAAATACATCGATTCAAGTTAGTCAATAAGGTGGAAATTGCTGAAGCTGGATTAGGTTTTCATCATCTGTTAAGGTCGTTGTTCGATTGACTCTCATCCACAGCACGCACATCATTAGTCGAATGCCCGCCGCCCCAATAAACAACAAACACCCACAGCAACTTGCCAACAAATATATAGACATTTTCTAAAGAATTGTGGATAGAGCGGCGAATTCATTTAAAACATTGTCCAAAATGAAATCATGCAGTGAAAAGCCAACGAAACCGTGAATTGAAATAAAATCGATAAAGTTCAGAACTGAGGAGGGCAAATAATAAATCAAGTGTATAAAATAGCGGTAGAGTAGTCGAATGTTGCAATAAATGCAGTTTAATACAAACCAACAAATGCAACGTAACAACAATAAACTTAAACATTTTAAAAAATTAGTACATATTTGAATAACTACAATAATAACAAGCATTATCTATTATCAACTATTATCAATCAAGGAGCGCAGAAATCGAAAACAGTAATCTAAAAGTAATGTTTGAAAAAAAAGAAGCAAAACCATATATAACTAAAATACATTTAAGTCACTTTTACATCTGAGTAAATAATATATTTTACAATAATACAACTGAGCAACTAAGAATACATAACTAGAGTGTAAAATATTTAAAGCAGCAACGAAATTGTTAAATGAATTGCGTAAAAAATGCATTCTTTTTTGGTGTATTAATTATAACATTTTTCCCTTAAATGGTTAAAAAATAGTTTTAATCGTACCAATAAGCAAAACAAAAACAAAAAGGGAGTGGTGTGTCTTAAGTTGCAGTGAGCTTAGCGCGCTCACTCCAAACACGTCAATCGTAAGAAAGTGAGAGGAGTTTGGAACCGACACTGATTTAAGGAGACTGCAACAATAAATATAAAATAAAATAAAAACTTTTAACAAAGTACACCCAGCCTGTTTGGTGTATAAAATAAATAAAATTAAATTAAATATCTATAATAAAAATGTATGTCTGCGCATGTGAATGTGTCTAGTACCTACTTACTGTGTGTGTGTGATTAATTAAACAATAGCAAAACAAGACAAAGTAAAAATACGAGAGTTTATAAAAAACAAACAAAATTCAAAGAAAGATTTAACAACTCTGTGATAATTATTGTAAATTTATAATGTAATCTAAAAACAAATAGTAAGGAAAAGCAACAAAAACAAAGATTATAAAAAAGCAACAAAGAAAATTTTCGTTAAATTAATTTGAATTAATAACTAGAATTAAAAGAATTTAAAAAAATGTAGACGTGAAACTACAACACAAAATAGAAACAACTAAAGCAAATGCAAATGAAGATAATGAAACATTGAAACAAATTCGTGATATCTTAAAGGACTTCGATACATATATACTATAGTATATTATTATATTATATTTTATATTAATTAAGTGCATAAATAATAAGCTTATACGCATAAGCAAAACAGAAACGCAAAAAGTATATCTATAAAAGTACATACATTGGAGCAGCTACAACAGTTTAGAAAGCACCAGAACGATCTGGAGCAAAGTATGGAAAAATGCTAGGGACTGTCGTAGTACATGAATAATAAGACTTCGCTACATTTAAAGCTTAGAGTAGTAGATAACAATAACACAAAACTTAATACCAGCCCAGTAAGCAAGCACCTAAAAAATCAAAACAGCGAATCGATAAGAAAGCTAATATCATCGGCTTAAGTTTATCAAATAAACACAGAGTTCAGTTTTTAAAATAAAAAAAGAAATATCTCATATTTCACTATAAAACTTGATATTAATTACTGGAGGCCAATCAGGATTATTCAAAAGTATATAATTACTAATCTTGAGAATTGACAACATAACATATGTAAATAATACATCGTTAATGAAATTAAAAGAAATTATTGAGAGGAAATCAAATTGACGGAAGATTAGGTAGCTTTCTTTATACAATCTTACAAAGGCGCTGTGTTTCGGCATTTAACATATACATACACAAACATTCAGAAAGAATATCAGTGCATAGCCACTGCTTCGCTAAAAAGCAACAAGCGAGTGAGGGTATTAATAAATATTTATAATATAAATGCACAGAATACCAATAACTTAAAACACCCGTAAGTCACCAGAAGTAATTTGACTTGTTATATTCCGGGTGGATATCCGTTTTCTTCATTTGATGCCATCTGTGCTACTAGCGCATTAAATTAGTTCATTGTATGACTGAGTTTTCGGCTGGAGCTTTCATATCATAAGCTGCGATATCGACAGAGTGAAAAGTACGTTTTAACGGTTACTCCAAGAGCAGCCCTCATCAACAACTAACCTATTGCTACTACCAACAAGAAGTATTACTCGTGAATTTAACAACATGAATACCCAGCCAAAAGGTTACCGCACTGGTGAAGGTAATTAAAGTAATATTTTTTATTAGTTTTTATAATTTGAATATCAGTTGATATTTTATTACTGGGTGACGGATTAGCATTTAGATACCTAAAATAATTTTTGAAACAATTCCACAAAATTCGTAGATTTTCCTGTTCCTATTTTATTCGTTACTTGCGAAGTCACTCTAGCGCGGTATCTGTCGGAGAATCGGGAAACGTTTATCAACTGTCATTCATATTTTCTTTAAAACTTGCGATTTATTGGTAAACCCGATTGTTCCATTGACATTTTTATTTTATTTTTTTCTTAATAATACAACAAATGAACATACATATTTGCTAAAAGGAAAGGATGCTAATATTAGGTCAAGTAAAAAGTTCGTTCTGTTTTTTTTTTTTATTGATTTTTGAAAATATGACAACTTTTTGTACATTTGTCCGATTTAAATCAAATATGCGCCGTTTTGTTCGTAAACTTGTTGCCAACGAGATGCCAACTTCACTATACCCCTCTCGTAGAAGGCTGCGTCCCTATTGGCAAAAAACTCGGATAGCCAATTTTCACAGGCCTCCCTTGAGGCCAACTTCTCACCATTAAGCGCGTTCGCCATGGACAGGAAAAGATGGTAATCACATGGGGCCAGGTCCTGGAGTTTCTGGCGCATCACCAAAGACGTGTGTGGCCTGGCGTTGTCCTGATGGAACACAATTCGACCTCTGTTGATAAAAGATGGCCTCTTTTGGATGAGTGCTGCCTTCAAGCGGTCCAGTTGTTGGCAGTAGAGGGCCGAATTGAGCGTTTGGCCATAAGGGAGCAGCTCGTAGTAGATGATTCCTTGCCAATCCCACCAAACACACAGCAAAACCTTCCTGGCCGTCAATCCTTGCTTGGCCACCGTTTCCGCCGGCTCACCGCGTTTCGACCACGACCGATTTCGCTTGACGTTGTCGTAGCCCAAAGTAGCACCTGTTGGCAAGAGTGATTCTGCCTTAGATTTCAAGGCTGAAGTTATTATTGGTGTTAATGCGGTTCCCTAGATAGACGAAATTATCTACGACCTCGAAGTTATGACCGTCAACAGTGACGTGGGAGCCGAGTCGCGAATGCGATGATCGTTTGTTTGATGACAGGAGATATTTCGTCTTGCTCTCATTCACTACCAGACCCATTCGCTTCGCTTCTTTATCAAGTCTGGAGAAGGCAGAACTCACGGCGCGGTTGTTGAGGCCAATAATGTCGATACCATCGGCGTACGCCAGCAGCTGTACACTCTTATAGAAGATTGTACCTTCTCTATTTAGCTCTGCAGCTGTACACTCTTATAGAAGATTGTACCTTCTCTATTTAGCTCTGCAGCTCGTATTTTTTCTCCAGCATTAAATTAAAAATTCACATCATGAGGACTCACCCTGTCGGAAACCTCGTTTGGTATCGAACGGCTCGGAGAGGTCCTTCCCGATCCTGACGGAGCTTTTAGTGCTGCGTAAGGTCAGTTTACACAGCCGTATAAGTTTTGCGGGGATACCAAATTCAGACATGGCGGCATAGAGGAAGCTTCTTTTCGTGCTGTCGAAGGCTGCTTTAAAATTGACGAAAAGGTGGTGTGTGTCGATTCTCTTTTCACAGGTTTTTTCTAAGACTTGGCACATGGTAAATATCTGGTCAATGGTTGACTTACCAGGTCTAAAGCCACACTGATAAGGTCCAATCAGTTTGTTGACGGTGGGCTTTAGTCTTTCACACACTACGCTTAATAGGACCTTAGGATGTTAAGAAGGCTTATTCCGCGGTAACTGGCGCAGACTGTGGGATCGCCTTTTCTCGGCCTCTTTCTTTTTTTTGTCTGCAGATGCGTCTTGCTTCCCTCTTCAGTTCTCGGTATCTATCCTACCCCGCACGTGTTGTGGTCGACCGCAAGGTTGCGAGGTATGCAGTCTGTTTTATCTCCGCTGCGACATGGCAGTCCTCATCGCTGTTTTTGCGACCTTTCCGAAATCCAATAGTTTCGTTTGCAGCTGTACGTAGGGAGTTTGAAATGCCGTCCAAAAGTTCCCGTATACCGGGTTGCTGATGAGTGCTCACAGAGAGCAGGTGTGCAAGGCGGGTGCGTATCTTCGCTGCAACAAGATAGAGATCCGAGTCGATGTTAGGACCTCGGAACGTACGCATATCTAAGACACTGAATATATGTATTCCGTCTATCACAACATGATCGATCTGGTTGAAAGTTTTTCGACCTGGAGACAGCTAAGCAGCTTGGAGAATTTTCTTATACTGGAATCTAGTGCTACAGACAACCATATTTCGGGCCCCGGCGAAGTCAATCCGCCTCAGCTCATTTGTGGATTTTTCGTCGTGGAGGCTGAATTTTCCGACTGTTGCTCCAAAAATACCTTCTTTGCTCACACTGGCGTTAAAGCCGCCAAGCACAATTTTGACGTCGTTCGAAGCGCTAGTAAAAGGCATCCTTGGTCACATCGTCCTTCTCTTCCGTCGGAGCGTGGGCGCAAATTAGTGTGGTGTTGAAAAATTTCGTTTTGAGGCAGATTTCCTTTACATCAGCAGACACCAATTCGGACAAAGTCAACTTAGTTTTACCGAAAGAAATAGTCTGTGTAAGAAATACAACATCGTTATCATTTAATTATCATATATTGTTTGAGGTCACTGACCTATATTCAACTCTGCGTACAACGAGCCTTTTATTTTCAAAAAGTAGAAGTTAAAAAAATATATATGGGATATTCTTAGAACAATATTCCATTTAGAAAGAGTGTAGGTCGAAAACGGAGAGTCATGTCATTTTATTTAATAATATGGACAAGAATTAATGAAATAAAATGCAATTTAAACGCAGTTATATACAACAATAAAGTATAATATATTAGATATATAGAATAATTACGAAAATTGAGGCACATATTGGGCGGTATTTCAGTTATAACTGGTTTTAAAATACTCGAACGGAGTTAAGAACGCTGGCCGGCAAATTCCTCTCGTAATAAAGTCATATTCGCTCGTGTTGTGTGGCATGTGGCACCATATTGTTCAAATTGTTTTCATCAATTGCAGACCATAAAAAGTCGTATAATACGATCATAATGATCCTAATTGACAGTGAAAGTCTCGCCGTTGTCGTTTCCAGTGAAGTTAGATCCAATTACACTTCCGGTTCAAAAGCGCATCAAACAATTTCACTTACAGTACATTTTTGAGGTGAAATGACCAAAACGATGATTCATACCTTCTGCTCAAATATAAACGGAGACTTTATCCATAACTCGACAAGGACAAGACATATGGCCATATGGCGGGATCTGTCACATAGTTTTTTTTTTTACGGCACTATAAACAAGTCAACCTCGAGTGTGTTTTTCGAATTGTAGGAATAAGTGCGACGGACGTAATGAAAATGTTGCAGAAGGCATATGGGGAGTCTTGTTGCCTATCACGTTTTGATTGGTATAAGTCGTTCAAGGACGGCCGTACATCGCTGGAGAACTTGTCCCATGATCGTCGTCCAGCAACGTCAATAAACGAAGAAAACGTCGAAAGCTAGTGAGCTCAACATATCAAATGGATCCGCTCATTGCATTATTCACTATGTTTTGGGCATGAGACGTGTGTCTGCTCGACTTGTTCCAAAATTGTTGAATTTTCTTCAAAAAGAGGAACGCAAAACTGTCGCCAAGGAAATGCTCACAATGAGTGATACGGACATCCAACACATCATAACTGGTGAAGAGACTTGGGTCTATGAATACGACGTTGAAACAGCCCAGCAATCATCTGAATGGCGCCTTCCAAATGAGCCGAAACCCAAAAAACCACGTCAAAGTCGATCGAAAATCAAAGTTATGCGCACTGTTTTCTTTGATAGCCAAGGTGTTGTGCACTCGGAATTCCTTCCAGAAGGTCAATCCGTTAATGCTGAATATTATTTATCCGTTTTGAAGCGTTTGCGTGAGAATATTCGTCTCAAAAGGAAGGATTTGTGGGACAACAAGTCATGGTTTCTACATCATTATAATGCGCCAGCTCATACGTCTCGTCTTGTACGCGATTATTTGACCAAAAACAACGTAAATATTGTTCCGCAAGCACCGTATTCACCCGACATGGCACCGTGTGACTTTTTTCTTTTCCCTAAACTCAAATTGCCGCTTCGTGGAAAGCATTTTCAGTCGATTGAAGTCATAAAAGAGAATTCGAAGAAGGAACTGAAAGCCATACCTAAAGCGGCCTACCAGAAGTGTTATGAAGATTGGAAAAAAAGGTGGAATATGTGTATCGCCTCTTATGGTGACTATTTTGAAGGGGATAAAATAAATATTGAAGAATAATTAACCGTTTTTTTTTTTATTGAGCAGTCTCGTTTATATTTGAGCAGAAGATATGCCTTACAATGTCTATGATCAATTCACTGTTTTCAAGAGTGAATTAAAATTGTACCAATTGCTTGACTAGTTGAACGATTATGTTCACCATAATCTTCTCTTACAGCACCTTTGAATCAACATTAGGTTTTAAAAATTTTAACGCGTTGTGCATGCGGTTGTTAAGCGATCCATTTTCATAAATACCTGAATTTTACTTAAATAAAACACGTTTGGTTTGGCAGCTAAGTTTGACAGATGTTAAAGTTCAGCCCTGTACTTTTGAAACCACAAAATGTTTAACCCTATATAATAGTAATCTGAAGATATATTTTCTTTGATATACATTTACATGCATATACTCGTATCAAATATCGTTTTTGAGTTTTCGGAGTACACACTACGTTACAATTTTCTTTACAGAACTTACAATGGGTTTTTAAATTCGTTTTTCAATAATCTAGCTTTACTAATAATGTCCGGCTATGATTTCTTAAGCGGCATGCCAGAGCTAATTAGTTATTGAATGCAAACTATAGATAACATGAATCTATATACAACATATGTAAATGAAGATTAATTTTAATTTTTTAATAAAAAATTTATTTTACACTTATTGATTGCTTTAAAATGAAAATTATAATAATTCAGAAAATGAAAATATTTGAAATTAAAAATTCAGTAACATAAAAATTGAAAAGTTAAAAATTGTAAGTTACAAATGTTAAAGTAGATTCCTACACAAACAGTTAATAACTTAATACAGGTCTATGTCGTGAGTATAAAACAACAAAAAAGGTCTGATGTGTAATAGAAAATAATCTGAGTTTAATGTTATTATGTTTCTGGCTTATTCTATTAAAACTTCATCTTCTAGTGAATCACATCAAACCAAAATTCGATATTTTATTATGTCTAGAGTATATTAATCATGTTCATATAATAGTTTAACCTAAAAGCAAAAAAAATAATTGAAAGATACGCTTATTTTATTATACATCAAATCGTTTAAAATAATTATATCACGCGTCTCAATTAAAGATTACTACTATATACATATATACTGGAGACCAAAGTCAAATACTGGCACGCATTTAATCTGCTATTATTCTGAAATCTCGAATAAACATTTTCTAAAAGTTAAAGAGGCTTCAAAAAAAAAAAATGTTAGCTTTCAAAGACCTTTCCGCCTGATTTCATTTTTAAGTAATCAAAAAGTATTTAAATACAACGGGTGAGCTATTTAAACATGGCGGTGAAGAGCTGACAATTGGCATGTATATGGTTGGATGAAAGTATGCCCGACAATTGGAACCTAAGTGAGCTCTGCCCGATCCACAAAAAGGTAATCCCAATTACCGTGGGATAAATCTCTTAAATATCGCATTTATTATTATTTTCAATGCGAGAACTATTTCTGTTGCACTAAAAAGATATCTAAAAGATACATCTTATTGTACTTATGCTTTCTTAGTATTAAATAAATAAATAAATAAATAAATAAATAGAATATAAGGTCCTATCGAACGTATTGTGTGAAAGACTAAAGCCCACCGCCAACAAACTGATTGGGCCTTATCACTGTGGCTTTAGACTTGGTAACTTATCCATTGGCCATATATATATCAGCGGTCGACAGCACTGAAGCAGCTTCCTCTGCCCCGCTATGTCTGAATTAGGTATCCCTGCAAAACTTAAACAGCTGTGTAAACTGACCTTGAGCAACATAAAAAGACCGGATAAGGAAGCGAAGCGTATGTGTGCGGCAGTGAACGAAAGCAAGACAAAGTATATCCTGTCATCAAACAAACAGTCATCGTATTCGCAACTCGGCTCCCACGTCACTGTTGAGAGTCATTTCTTTGAAGTCGTAGATAATTTTGTCTTTCTTGGAACCAGTACAACAATGTCAGCCTGGAAATCCAACGCAGGATCATTCTTGCCAATAAGTGAGACTGTATAGGAAATTGAAAAGTAAAGTCCTCTTTCAAAGAACAAATACCAAAGTCTACATGTTGCTCATCGTTCTCGTCCTGCGAGTCGGCGTTAGAAGTTTTCGAGAGCAAGTTTTTGTATAAGATTTATGGATGGCACAACGAGCTTTCCGAGATATACGAAAACATTGTTAGTGGATAAATAAATAAGAATACTCCAGCTTTGAAAGTTTTCGATGCAGTACCCGCTGGTGGAAGCAAAAGAAGAGGAAGACTTCCACCCCGTTGGAAATACCATGTAAAGAAGAAGGACCTGACTATACTTGGTATTCCCTCTTTTCGCCAAACAGCGAAAAGAAGTAATAAGTGGCGCAATGTTGTTAACTCGACTATAATAGCATAAGCGGTGCCTACGCCAGTAAAGAAGAAGAAGAAGAATTAAATTAAGTCTATGGTTACAATAACTTTACAGATTAGAAAATACAAATTTACTTAAAGCTAATACTTACAGACGAAAAACAGAACAGCTAAGAATAATAAGAATCCAATATACAAAGAAAAACATTTCTTGACATGGAGAAATCTAGATCAAGAGTTTTATAGATTACATTCAATTCAGTCAATGCACGAGTAATTGGAGTAATGTTGTAATAATTTGATTTAGCTGACTTGACATTGAAAGGATAGTTAGACCGTAGGGTTTTCCGCGAGACATTGAAGCTAATCTCTTCAAGAAGTTCTGGGCAATCAATAGAACAGTATACGTCAGTGATAAAAGCCTACACCGATCACTGTAATATGGTAAAGGGTCAGCAAAGTTGAGTGGTTGAAGGGTCAAACGTATAATTTTTTTTTTTTGTAGAATTTCCACAATATTGGAATGTATTCGGTATTCTGGGTTTCAAATTATAGAGCCATATTCTAACACGAATAGGAGCTGCCTTTACGCCGCTATGTCTGAGTTTGGAATCCCCGCAAAACTTATACGGCTATGTAAACTGACGTTAAGCAACACTGAAAGCTCCGTCAAGATCGGCATGGACCTCTCCGAGCCGTTCGATACCAAACGAGGTTTCAGACAGGGTGATTCCTTATCATGTGAATTTTTAATTTAATGCTGGAGAAAATAATATGAGCTGCAGGGCTAAAATGAGAAGGTACAATCTTCTATAAGAGTGTACAGCTGCTGGCGTACGCCGATGATATCGACATTATTGGCCTCAACAACCGCGCCGTGAGTTCTGCCTTCTCCAGACTTGATAAAGAAGTGAAAGGAATGGGTCTGGTAGTGAATGAGGGCAAGACGAAATATCTCCTGTTATCAAACAAACAATCATCGCATTCGCCACTCGGCTCCCACGTCACTGTTGACAGTCATAACTTCGAGGTCGTAGATAATTTCGTCTATCTAGGGACCAGCATTAATATCAACAACAATGTAAGCCTGGAAATCCAACGCAGAATCACTCTTGCGAATAGGTGCTACTTTGGACTGAGTAGGCAATTGAAAAGTAAAGTCCGCTCTCGATGAACGAAAACCAAACTCTACAAGTCGCTCATCATACCGGTCCTACTATATGGCGCAGAAGCGTGGACGATGTCAACATCTGATGAGTCGGCTCTAGGAGTCTTCGAGAGAAAAGTTCTGCAAACGATTTACGGTCCTTTGCGAATTAGCAACGACGAATACCGCAGACGATGGAACGATGAGCTGTATGAACTTTACAACGATATTGACATAGTTCAGCGAATAAAGAGACATCGGCTACGCTGGCTAGGCCATGTCGTCCGAATGGATGGAAGCACTCCAGCTTTGAAAGTATTTGATGCAGTACCCGCTGGTGGAAGCAGAGAAATAGGATGAACTCCACTCCGTTGGAAGGATCAAGTGGAGAGTGACCTGGGTTCACTTGGCATTTCCAACTGACGCCAGGCAGTGAAAAGAAGAGAAGAATGGCGCTCTTATATTGATTCGGCTATAATCGCGTAAGCGGTGCCAACGCCAATAAAGAAGAAGGAGAAAAAAGATATTCTAGCTTTGAACGAACTATAGAGTTGTAAAATTTTTTTCTATTATAAGGATCTCTAAAGTTCTTAGCATAACGTCGTAAAAATGATAAATTTGCATAAGATTTTGAAATCATGTAATTATGTGGTTAACAAATGAAAAGCTGCAGTCAAAGGTGATTATAAGATGTAAGTAATCTTTAACTTTGAGAAGGTTCACATTAGAAATATTATATGGAGATGGGAAACAGTTTTGAGACCGCGGAAAAGTAACATGGATCATCATGGATGGAATCTTTTCTTAATATTAAAAGAGAGTTTGTTTTTGATGCTCCTCGAAGTTAAGTTATTTAGATCCTCTTATGGATTTAACATCAAAAAAAATTAAAACTTCGCGAGCTTAAACAAATCGAAATGTTACTATGGAAAAAAATTAACGAAATGATTTTTTTCATTTCGGCGCCATGTTATCGAAACGAAATGAAATTGTTAATTTTGAAACCGGATAAACTCATAGATAACGGTAATTTTAAAATGACTGCTTGATATTAACAGCACACTTCAATTTTAACGTTTAACATTATCTATTAACGATTTAACTAACGACAGCATTCGGATAAAAACGAAATAAATTTTACTTTGATAACTACTCTGACGATAACATTTCTAACTGTTTAAACTGAATCGATTTTTTTTTATTAACGTGAAATTTGTCGTTACGGTGCAGCCTTGGTTTCTATTCTAATTGCGTCTACCATTTGTTGGTAAGGAAAAATACGATAATTCACCTAGCAAATAATGCAATATGGAAAATAGTTATTAGTTGTAAAAGTCCGATCGGGTTCCGCTAGATGGCGTTAGAAACATGACAGTTCGTTGGTTGATTCAATTTTGTTTGAACGTGCGTCAAAGATGGACACTCGCAAACAGAAAATACGCTGTATTTTATATTTCTTCGATAAGGGCGAAAACGCAAGACAGGCGGCTGAAAATGTGATTAGCGTTTATGTGCTGTAACAGCCAATCACGCGCAATTTCTTCGATTCCGTTCCGGTAATTTCGATGTCAAAGATGCAGCACGCACTGGATGGAAAGCCAATTGTCGAAAATGTCGATAAAATCATGGACATTGTCGAGTCTGCCCGTCATGTAAGTACAGTTTCGATTGCCCATGAGCTAAAGATTGCACAAAAAACCATTTGGAACCATTTGAAAAAGGCTGGATACAAAAAGAAGCTCGATAAAGGGGTGCCACACGAGTTAATGCAAAAAAAACTTATGGACCGAATTTCCATCTGCGAATCGTTGCTGAATCGCAACAAAATCGACCCATTTCTGAAGCGGTAGGTGACTGGCAATGAAAAGTGGATCACTTACGACAACGTCAAGCGAAAACAGTCGTGGTCGAAACGAGGTAAGCCGGTGGAAACGGTGGCCAAGCCAGGATTGACGGCCAGAAAGGTTTTGCTGTGTGTTTGGTGGGATTGGCAGGGAATTATTTACTATGAGCTGCTCCCATACCCCAAAACTCATCTCGGAACTGTACTGCCAAAAATTGCACGGTCTGAAGGAAGCAACCGCCAGAAGTGGATAGCTTTGGCCAATAGGAGAGTAATTATGTTACATCAGAACAACGCCAGGCCACACACATCGATAATGACTCGCCAGAAGCTCCGGGAGCTTCGTTGAGAGGTTCTTATGCATCCACCTTATAGTCCGGACCAGGCACCAAGTGATTACCATCTGTTCCTTGCGAAAAATTTTGCTGTCGAATTCGCTTCTAGAAAGGCTTTTGAAAATCGACTGTCTAAATTTTTTGCCAATAGGAACGAGGGCTTCTATGAGAGAGGCCTAATAAAATTACCTTTAAAATGGCGACAAGTTATCGAACAAAACGTCGCATATTTGACCTTAATCGGATCATTCAAAAAAATTGCAAAAATAATGGATTTCTTTTTACTACACCTCATACATAAAAATGCGGCGTTAGTCAACAATTTTGAATAAGCGTGATTCGTTAGATTTTAAAAAGATGAAAGATACTTTAATAGAGGGTCAAATCTTTTTGATCATTCCACATAAGTTTTCAAATACAACCGACCATTTCGGGTATCTTCTGTCCGGTCCCATCCGAACTAGGATTTCCTTACTTGTTACAAATATTTCCTTATATCTCTAGGCTCAAATACAACCATTCTTTTGAATGCAGTAACCTCAAATAAACAAATTATCTAACCCTTCAATACTGAACTTAAAAAGCGAAAAAATTAAGAATTTTAAAATACCAAAGTATAGTTTCTGTTGTAATGTACCATTAAAAAGGATGTATATACAAACTGTCAGAATGCTGAGTTTTTAACGGAAAAATTGGTTGTAACCCGTTTATTATTTTTCAATCCCGAAACAAAGAAAATCGCTCAAACTCTAAAAAAATGTATTATAACAGAAGAAAATAAGTACAATAAATGATAATGGCCTCCAGTTGAGTGTGGATAATGAAGAGTTTTTACGGAATACTTACGAAAGAACATATATGCAATTAATTAACAAAAATAAGAAACGATAAATACATACATATTTTGGAGCTTTTCATACCAAAGTTAAAAAACGGTGGTAATTGAGAGTGTACTTATCTTAATAATATTGAATATAAATGTATGTAAACATAGTCCTTTAACTTATAACAAATGTAATTAATTATAGACTTGTAAATGTGATAGAATATGCTTTTGTGCTCTTATTTCATAGAAATCTACGATAACATTTCCTGTGATGGCTTTTTCAACATGAATGCCATGCGTATTCAAACAACTTTTCCGCCAATTGGCACTTTTACATTGGATTCTACTCTAGGTCCGCCGGCGCAACAACAATCTCAACCGCCGATATCGCAACATCCACCACCTATTGGGATTTTCGATGCCAATGAGGTTCCGGAAATTATACAAAATCCGGCAACAATTGGTGTTTTTCAATCAAATAGCGTTTTGAGTAATGGTGGTGGTAGTGGTGGCGGTGGTGGTAACAACTCGTCAATATTTAGTTCGCAATCGAGTTCTTCATCCGCTGCCAACGATCCGAGTCAAGCCACTCGTGAGACTGGAATTATTGAGAAACTTTTGGTGAGCATAATAAAAATTGATTTATTATTAGTGAACCCATTTCAAATACTCGTATACATGTATTTTCAGCATTCTTATGGGTTCATTCAATGTTGTGAGCGTCAGGCACGATTATTTTTTCACTTCTCGCAATTCAGCGGTAATATTGATCATTTGAAAATTGGAGATCCTGTTGAATTTGAAATGACCTACGATCGCCGAACTGGTAAGCCAATTGCCAGTCAAGTATCGAAGATAGCACCAGAAGTGGTATTATCGGAGGAGCGTGTTACTGGCACTGTTACTACGGAACTTCGAACTGACTGCGCAAACAATCTGCTTTCCTCGAACGAGACCACAGGACGTATTAGCTATGAAAATCGTGGTGAGTGTTTTTTCTTGCCATATACCAAAGACGATGTCGAGGGAAATGTCAACTTACGAGCCGGCGATAAAGTTAGCTTTCAAATTGCAACTAACCAAAGGTATTTACTAATTTGTGGTAAAAGTTTTGACGCCATATTACGGTTTGTAATTATTTTATTATTCAGAGGTAACCTTGGTGCTTGTCATATTCGTTTGGAGAATCCGGCACAGCCGGTTAAATACCGTGGCGTTGTGTGCTCTATGAAAGAGTCATTTGGATTTATTGAGCGTGCTGATGTCGTAAAAGAAATTTTTTTCCACTTTTCCGAAGCCGAGGGAAATGTTGAGCTCCGTCCAGGCGACGATGTTGAATTTACTATACAAACACGTAATGTAAGTGTAACTCATAAAATATACCAGATAGTAATATCATATTATAATTTGACCATAGCATAGTAAAACAGAATCAGTATTTGCAGGCGATTTCAATATGTAAAACGAAACAGAGTCTTTTTTTTAAATATCCATACCCTGTCGCATAACTGATAACGAGTTCTACCCTTTACAAGAAGTATCGGCATGTTTGAAGTCGTAGTCATTAGGTTTTGTCGTAATAAACACTCAGATTGGTACTTTCGCTTTTCAATGCTTTTTCGATTCTTCGATTCGCTTATAGTGCTTCTTTTCCTTTATCCTTTCTTCCCTCTTAGTTTTCACTATAACTCCGATTCATAATACAGAAGTTCCCTACCTTACAATCAATTATAAAATGTACAAAAATATAATTTCCTGATTGTTATTAACTGGAAATGAAAAGCATTAAAAATATATATATTGACGATTTTCGAATGTAAGGTTAGAAGGAGAGGCCGATAACTAAGGCACAATTAATCATATGCAGCTATATAAAGCGAAGCGCGGCGCACTGTTGGCAAGTTCAGTTGAGTTTGGAACTTGGTATTGAAAAAATTGGTGCGAAGTGAAGCAGAGTAAACTGTGTGAATAGTAAAGCGACTAGTTATTTATTGAGTAATAAATAATAAGTTCTTCACAATTAAGAATTTGAAAAATTCTTGGGATTTTTATTTAATAATCCAGGGGATCGAACTCGAAGGATTTGGGAAATCATCGGGTAAATCGTTACAATTGTTTATAAAAATGTCAAAGGATAAGAAACAGAAAATGGTCAAGATTCAGGATTTTACGATACTGCAAAATACAATATCGAAGCGAGGATTATCTTCAACGGGAAATAAGGTCGAACACTGACTGTAGCTACGTGAATTTATGGAAGCCGAAGGCAAAAGCTTGAGCCAATATGAATTCCGTCGCGAAAACGAGGAGACATCCACGAATGATATAAAGAAGGGTTTCTGCGAAGTATTCAGAGCTCATCTAAAGCAGGGAATGCCAGCCTTTTTCAAAAGATGCTGCATAGGACGACCGCATGTCATCACAACTAAAAGACCAGGAAGCGTGTATTTTATTATAGTCAACTACGGTAAAATCACGATCCTTTTACGGCACAATTTCTTTCCAGGTCTTCAAGACACATTTGGAAAACACGGCTTCAATGAATAACTGTAGTTTGGAAGACAAAACTACTGCCCTATTCCTAGCATTGGCTGGACCTGCGGCGGGGATCCTGCAAATACAATAGTTCCCGAACAGGATAGAGAGGCATTAATGAAAGCCGTGGAAAGGCGTTATGGTAGCCATAACAGAGCCAAATTTAGCAGATGAAACTGGAGAGCTGTAACCCGAAGCTTAGCGGAAGAAGTTGTTTGGAAGATTGAATATCTCATTTGGCCTATGGAGAAAGCCTTGAGCCTTGGAGAATACTTTGAAAGGGTAAAGATCCAGAGGATCATTCTGCTGATGAGTGACCTTTACGAGAGACGTGGACAAATCCGAAACTAACATTTGCTGAAACTGTGTGAAAAGCATGCCGTGGGGAGGTGGAAAAACCTGATGTGACGAAGAATATGCTGGAAAGGCAGAAATTCTCCAAGAAGAAAAGTTGTAGTGGTGGAATCGTCAAATAGATCAATGTTAGGAAGTGACACAACTGTAATAAACCAGGATACTTCACCAGTGGCTGAGATGAGCTTCACTAGACAGGAAAGACGACGGACACGTAAAGCTCTACCTAGCAAATTAGTAGAAATGTGAGCAAGGTTATAATTGCAAGAAAGTGCTCTTGATAAAGAATAAGCAACAGAAAGAAAATACCCACGGAAACTGCAGGAAAGCGTTTGGTGCATGAATCTGTATTTGTGAGTAACAGTGTAAAAATCGGATATGATAAGGCACCACGATTGAAGGGATATAAAGAAGGAGATTTGGTGTTGCTTTCTAATCCCAAGCGATGAAAAGGATTGACTCTAAGATACCAGGGCGATTGGGAAGGTCCGTATAAAGTTATTAAATTACTAAAAGACATGATGTATCGAATCTAGACCATTGGCAGATCTAGGAACCCGTGGAAGGTGGTCCATTGAAAAGAATAAACTGTGTGAATAAACAGTGTTCATAACGTTGATTAAGTTCTTTACAATTAATGAATTGTAAAACAAATTTTGAGATTTTTATTTAATAATCCATCGAACTCGAATGATTTGGGAAATCATTTAGCGAAAAAACGTTAAAATATTTTTGAATAACTATAAACGAACGGGGTTTTCAAAGACATTTCCACAACTTTTTGAATGTACATATATATTTCTTAAATGTATTTAACAATTACATAAAATAGTCGCTTTTACGCTTACTCTAAAAATTTCCTTAAATGGAAGAAATTTTTTGTAAAGCTATTGTTTGCAATTACGGCTGCGCAGCTTTGGTGCATTGAATTGACACGATTTTCACATCTTAGCTTGAGCCAATTTCTTACGTCACACTATAAATTCTTAATCTCCACTCGAGAATATGGGAGCATGACCTCCTTCATTACTTTCATATCTAACCTATTTAGCAAAACATTGGCCCTATACTGCCCATATACCGTGGGCGTGAATCTTCATGGTCGTCTTAAGTGGGATCCATCCATCTTGGCGTTTCCTTCCCCTTTTTTTAATCTTTTATTTCAATAGTAGCTGGAAATGGGGTTCATATTTTGTGGTCATCTTATAAGTTCTTCAACTTCGTGGTATGTTTTGCCTAAATAATTTGTGTTTTTATGAGCATGTTAAAAAATGACAATATATCACTTATCCTCACTTTTTCTCTTGAAAAATTTGAAATTTTATCTTTTTATATGACGATAATTTCAGTGAATGATATTTGAAATGAGAAAACAATAGAAATACAAAATGCGAATATGCTTTTTCTTTTGCACCTGACCTGCAAAAGAACGTTTGGTTGGTTATAAATTAACATGTAAAAAGCAAAAAATAAAAAACTTAAGCAGTTTAATTTAAAAACGCTTAAACAATACTCAACCTGACTTATAATGCTGCAAAGTAAGAAAGTGATACTATTGTGATTGGGTCACTGAAAAACCCCGAACTTCAAAATACTGTGACGCTGGGTGAAACAGTACGTGAAATCGCACTTCATGAATTATAAAAAAAACTATCAAATATGATGTGAATGCAAGAGAAATATGAAGGAATATGTACCCGCGAAGAATTCACAGGTTTTTTTTCAGAATTTCCTTGACTGTTTCCCATGCTCCAGCCTAACCTAATTCACGATTCTCACCCATACACATCGACCCAATCTGAACACACTCAGTTCATATTTATTATAAATTTTAAATATTTCACAAACAAACTTTGACAGCTAACAATGCAAATTGTAAGCCAGTTGAAAACGAGCCAGCCGGGCGTTCTTTTTAGGTCGAATGCAAATGAAAACGCTTTATATATATATATATATATATATATATAATTGGCGCTTTGTAACCGCTAAAGCGATTTTCGGCCGAGCTCCTCCTCCAATTTGTGGTTTTGCGTCTTGATGTTTGGAGGGGTGGAGGGGTGGACATTCCGACCGCAATTAGAAAATTTAACTTCATTTTTTTATTTAAATTACTTTTCCTTAACTTTTGGATGTTGGTGGCACGCTTTATACATATGCATAATAACAAACATGTATAGTTACAAAGTCGTTTCTTACATTGCAAATCGGGTTTGAAAGCTTATAGGTAGAATAAGCCTATACAAAATGTAGGTAGCTAAAGAAGGACCATGTACATTTGATGCGTGTTTAGTTATATATATCTAAAAGCAAACTTCTAAACTTCTCTGATTGTAGCCCAAAAACTCATAAATTATAGCATTAAACTATCCAACTAGTATCTTATGAAAAAATACCATTATATTTTGAAAGGGTCGTGAGTTTGCTTGCAACATAACTAGGCTACCACCCGGTTCAGTTATTTTCGAAGATGTTGATACGACCATCTACAAAGGGCAGGTTCTGAAGCCGCTTGATCGTAATAACCCAGCTCGACAGACCAATGATCCATTGCCTGGACGTATACGTTATCGTGCCGCAGATTATTCTGAAGTTGAAGTACCTTTTGGTGACAAAGATCAGGTAAGCTTTGAAATAAAAAACTATCCTTAACATAATCTGCGTTGTCTTTTATAGAAGGGAGATTTCACTTTACGCCATGGTGACTGGGTTCAGTTCTTGCTAGCTACTGATAGGCGCGATCAATTGCAGCGTGCAACATCAATTTCCTTACTCGACGAAACCTTTAAAGTGTCTGGTGAGAAGCGCGAGCAGGGTGTCGTTGCATCACTTAAGGACGGCTTTGGTTTTCTACGTTGCGTCGAACGTAATTTACGTCTATTTTTTCACTTTACTGAAGTGTTGGATACTGTAAATAAAATTTCATCTCGAATGATAAGTTCAGCAAATAATTGAAACTTAAATACAATTTTCAGAGTCGGGAAATCGCTGTTAATGACGAAGTTGAATTTACTGTAGTTCAAGAACCTGGAGTCCCATATAATACATCCCGTTTGCATGCCATTCGCATAAAGCATCTACCACCCAATACAGTGCAGTTTGAAATGCTAATGGCAAGCAATATTGAAGGTATATAAAAAAATTAAGATATTAGAGAAAGATCTGTTTCCATTATCCTTGTATTTATTTATAGGCTCTATCACACGTGAGGCTCCAAAGAGCCCAGTTAAATCCCAGGATCGTGTTGAAGGCGGCGTGATCACTTACGATCATGGTGATGTCAAAAAGACTATAATGTATTTCCTTAAAGACTGTGAGAAACCACCAAGAATTGGAGATCGTGTGCGATTCGATATCTACTTGGTGAGTATGTGATGTACGGAATTCCACATGAGTCATTTAAAGTATTTTTTCTAAATAAATAGATCTGTTTAAAAAATATACTCTTTCGGAAATAAGTAAATTTTTTCCCTTTTACTATTTTTTTTTAACTATTAGTTTCTAAAATTGTTTTTGTTTGTACTTTTAAACTTTTCAGGTAAAACGAAACAAAGAATTCATAGCTGTAAACGTACAGCTAATAGGACAATTGCAACAGTTGCATCAGCAACAATTGCAGCAGCAGCAGCAGCAGCAGCAGCAGCAACAGCAACAACAACAACAACAACAACAACATATGATAACGAATACAACGAACCAGCTTCAACATCAAAATGTCCACAACCAAAACAATGAGCAAATGCTACTATCCAATGGTGTAGGGGTTGCTCTTGGCGCCGGCGTCGGTGTTAGCGTTGGTATTGGCATAAATGTTGGAGGTAACACCGGTGGTATTTTGGTTCCACCACAAAATGGATATTTGCCACTGGCAAATTCAACTCAGCTGCTATCCACACCAAAGATAGAAGACTTCAAATTGGACAATAATAACTTAACCATGAATGAACATGGTCAAGCTTATCGTGGCTTTATTGCTGTTATCAAAGAAAATTTTGGGTTCATTGAGACGCTTTCGCACGATGAAGAAGTTTTTTTCCACTTCAGTAACTATGTTGGCAATCCGAACTGGTTGGAACTAGGTCAAGAGGTTGAGTATACTCTTTCGCCAAATGGTAACACTTCCGCCTCTGGAAACTGCTTGCCCGCCGAGAATGTGCGCACACTACCAAAAGGATCTATTCCACAGCCAGTTATTTTAGAAGGAACTCATAATGGAATTGTAGCTCGTCCGTTACGTTGCATCAATCCCGATCAGCAGGAATATGCAGGACTTATAGAAGTTTTAGATGAAAACAAACAAAGTGTTCTAACTCAGCACGAATTCGGAATCACAAGTTTGGTCAATAAGCGCGATTTACTGCAGAAAGGTGACTTGGTCACTTTTAAGATAGATGAAATTGGTCGCGCTGCAGAGATAAATGCTGTTCGACAAAAGAAACGTGCAACGGTTGATTCGATTAAAGGGCAATTTGGATTTCTCAATTTTGAAATCGAGGATGGCAAAAAACTCTTCTTTCACATGTCCGAGGTGCAAGGCAATGCTGTAGCTCTACATCCAGGCGATACAGTCGAATTTTCGGTTGTTACCAATCAGGTAATATACACATTAGTTCAGTTTTATGCATAAGTTTAATTTAACAATATTGGTATAAGTACTTTCAAGGCTATGGTTAATGCAAAAGTAAATTAAAAAATGTTAGCAAGTGCGAACAATGTTCAATATCTCCCTCATTTAGACCATATTATGACGTGTTTATATACTTCTGTGTTGGAAGTTTGATTACCTTAGAGAAATTAGATTACTAATTAACATTTTAATACACCATTAAAATAAAGTGTTTATGAATCATAGTTCAGTGGTATAATTCAATAATTTAATCTAAGCTATAAAGTAACGTGAATGTGTTTGTAAATCGATATTTTACATTTACAGCGTAACGGTAAATCGTCAGCTTGCAACGTACTGAAGATTAATGATCGCCCAGACCGTTTAATATCCCGTTTGAAACTAAATGCAGACGACACTGTGCCACGATTGATCATCACTCGTGCACCACGGGGACCACAGAGCAAAGGTTTCTTACCACAAGCACGTATTGCTCGCATTCCAGGTAAACTCTCTAAAGTTTCCAACTCAAGTTTAAAATAACGATTCAAGTTTTTCTCTTTACTCTTTCTAGGCATTATAATTGAATAATTAGTTACAATAGACAAAACAAAAACTGGAAATCTGCAAAGTTCCATGATTAAATACCTGTAACCACTTGGAAAACTGAATAAAAAAATTGGGTGCAGGAGAAGCGAGGAGAAACCATAGAAATATATATAAAATAATTTATAATGTATTTAAAGGCAATGCGACAAGCAAAAGGAGTGAAAGTAAAGCAAAGCTTGAGGCCACATCTCTTCCTCAGAAAAGAAAATAAATAAAGCACATACATTTATTAATGTGAATACTAAAAAATAATAATAATAAATAAAGGAATACAGTAATATAAACACAAAACTGAACAACTTGAGTAATCTGAAAAAATAATAAAAATAAAAATAGTTCTATGAGAAGCATTATATTAAGTATAAAAACTGTTGCAAGCACATAAAACATACACTCGATAAAATACAGCTGATCGTTGCTATAATTCCCTGTTTATATTTAAACAATTTATAAACGTAATGCCGAAGTGCAAACAGATTTTTATTTAGAGCTTTCATTTATAATAGCGACATAACGCAAAACCGCTGAAGAAAACACAAGTTAAAGGAGAAATGTTGGAGCATCAACAAAAGCCACGGTAAAAATGCAGCATTTTGTAAAGTAGTATGCCACAGATATAACTAAACCAGTATCAAAACAATAACAAAAATCGTGCTCATTTATGTATTTCCAATATTTAATCATAATATAATTTAATTTAAATATACTTTCATTTTACATATGTACACACAATGAAACAAAATTGAAATTATTAAAGATCAATATCAATTTTAAATATCAAAAATATCTCATAACAAGCCTTAAGTCCCAGAAATTTAGGGAAATAATAAGAGGTCTAGCATTGACCCATTAAATTAACCAACTCTATGTTATAATATTCCATTCTATTTCGCAAATACTTTCTTTCAAATGTTTCCAACGGTTGAAAGTTACTCGTACAATGCCAAATTAGGACTCTGAATTTCTTGTATCGTTTCGGTACTACCATAGAATTTCTTGTCTTGTTTTTACCCTAATTGTTAATTATATTTGGCGGTGCGCTCTCTTGAACTGCTTTTTTAGTATTTATATATACGAATATTTATTCTCATTTTTCACGCTCTACTAACTATAATTATATGCATATATGTGTCACACACATTTGTAATGCTGCGAATGTAATTAAAACGTAATAATTTTGAAACCTGTACTGTTATAACTTTATTAATATTATATTTTCTATAAACAAAAATTACAAATTTGAAATTGATATGAAACAAACACACAAAATTAAACCAAGTTTAGTATTTAGTTATAAAGATAATTTATATGATTACCAATGATTTATTATTGAATAATGGTGATGAAGTAAAAACTGTTGCATTAAATCAAACAATAAATGCAAATTTGAGGCAGCGAATACAATTTGCTCCATCAAACTGCGACATACATATACAAGTATAAAGTCTAAAAAAAAGAGCAACAAAACGCAAGATTTAATTGAATAAGCAACACCCAAATTAAGCAAAATATAAATATGGAGAAATATATATAATAATAATCTTCAAGAAATTAATGAATTTGAATATCATTCAAAATTGGGACCAGTCCTATAGCCATGTTAAAATATAAAAAAAAAAAACTGCAGAACCAAAAATATACAAAACAAACTTTCAAATGAAATGAAATTATATATATAATTGCTTGAATACCAATAAAAATCGTAATATCAACATCACAAAAACAAAAAAAAAACGTAAAAACTGCAAAGCAACTAATTGCAAACTATATGAAATCAAATAAAATAAATACATATTTCATTAAAGCTAAAACCTTGTGTTTTTATAATCTAATAAATAGGGAAATGTTTGGCAAAAAGTTAGAAAAAACCGTTACATGCAGGCTAAAATTTTTTTAATAGGTGAATCATAAACCAAAGATTTCTACACCGCAAATATGAAGTAAATGCCATAGAAATGGTATTCGGTGTAAATTTCTTCCTTCAAAGAACTTGAATCACCATTTCAAATAAAACTTTGAAAAAAGTTCTACTTTGTAGGATAAGCTTTAATTACTCTTATAAGTTAATACAAATACTAACAGTTGCCGTAGTAGGCAAGTACTACCTTTCCGAATGCACTTCTGACATGAATTAAATGCTCTACATGAAATTTCATCAGCCACTCGGAGGCAGCTTAGAATAAATTGTAAGACGCTAAACACAAATTGGATTAGCTTGGCGTTCATTTACAAACCGTCAAATTCAGCCTTGGCCACAAGTATTAGGCACCCCAAAGATTACTGAATTTTTTGTTTTAACAAGTGAAGTTTTATTAGTAACAGTGAAAATACAATTAATTAGTGAAAATAACATTAATATATAGTAGGTTCACCCTTCGATTTAATAAAGGCAGCAATTCTCTTAGGCATGCTGCGTACAAGCTTTGCACATTCGTCGGCACTTATAGCGTACCACTCGTTAATTAAGGCATTCCTTAACACAGTTTTTGATGTTATACTGTGTTTTTTAATCTTGCGTTTTCAAATAGCCCACATGTGATCAATGAGATTAAGATCTGGAGACTGTGCAGGCCAATCTAACAAAGTAGTGTTGCTATCTCTAAACCAACGCAAAGTATAGTTTCTGTAGTAATGTACCATTAAAAAGGATGTATATACAAACTGTCAGAATGCTGAGTTTTTAACGGAAAAATTGGTTGTAACCCGTTTATTATTTTTCAATCCCGAAACAAAGAAAATCGCTCAAACTCTAAAAAAATGTATTATAACAGAAGAAAACAAGTACAATAAATGATAATGGCCTCCAGTTGAGTGTGGATAATGAAGAGTTTCTACGGAATACTTACGAAAGAACATTTATGCAATTAATTAACAAAAATAAGAAACGATGAATACATACATATTTTGGAGCTTTTCATACCAAAGTTAAAAAACGGTGGTAATTGAGAGTGTACTTATCTTAATAATAGTCGAGTTGCAGCTGGATTTTTTGGAATGAAAATACATAACTACTACCGTCGTGTAAGTCACTGCATGGTGATCATATTTATTTGAAATGTTGAAATCAAATCATTCGATCGAATTTTATTCAAGTTTGTCACTAAAGTTTTGAAAAATTTCATATTTTTATTTATTTTAAATTGCTCAACGTCTTTCCGAATTATTAGTGAAAAAACTATAATCTTGTGTGTCCTGGAAAAAGCAAAATTGCAAAATTGTAATCTGTTTTGGTGTAAACTTCCCTTTACCCATTGTTTTAAACAAAATAATTGATAAGGCATTTGTTGTGTTTGGTTTGAGTGTGAATGTGTTGTTGTATTTTAAATGGTCCTCATTTTACGCGTATATATATATGTTTTATGGTGTATGCTCCATGATTTGTCATTTATTCTTTTTAACGGGTACAAAAAGTCAATATTTGTTTGTATATTGAGCTACAGCTTATAATATAAAACGAGATCCTAAAAAGTAATATTGAATATAAATGTATGTAAACATAGTCCTTTAACTTATAACATATGTAATTAATTATAGACTTGTAAATGTGATAGAATATGTTTTTGTGCTCTTATTTCATAGAAATCTACGATAACATTTCCTGTGATGGCTTTTTCAACATGAATGCCATGCGTATTCAAACAACTTTTCCGCCAATTGGCACTTTTACATTGGATTCTACTCTAGGTCCGCCGGCGCAACAACAATCTCAACCGCCGATATCGCAACATCCACCACCTATTGGGATTTTCGATGCCAATGAGGTTCCGGAAATTATACAAAATCCGGCAACAATTGGTGTTTTTCAATCAAATAGCGTTTTGAGTAATGGTGGTGGTAGTGGTGGCGGTGGTGGTAACAACTCGTCAATATTTAGTTCGCAATCGAGTTCTTCATCCGCTGCCAACGATCCGAGTCAAGCCACTCGTAAGACTGGAATTATTGAGAAACTTTTGGTGAGCATAATAAAAATTGATTTACTATTAGTGAACCCATTTCAAATACTCGTATACATGTATTTTCAGCATTGTTATGGGTTCATTCAATGTTGTGAGCGTCAGGCACGATTATTTTTTCACTTCTCGCAATTCAGCGGTAATATTGATCATTTGAAAATTGGAGATCCTGTTGAATTTGAAATGACCTACGATCGCCGAACTGGTAAGCCAATTGCCAGTCAAGTATCGAAGATAGCACCAGAAGTGGTATTATCGGAGGAGCGTGTTACTGGCACTGTTACTACGAAACTTCGAACTGACTGCGCAAACAATCTGCTTTCCTCGAACGAGACCACAGGACGTATTAGCTATGAAAATCGTGGTGAGTGTTTTTTCTTGCCATATACCAAAGACGATGTCGAGGGAAATGTCAACTTACGAGCCGGCGATAAAGTTAGCTTTCAAATTGCAACTAACCAAAGGTATTTACTAATTTGTGGTAAAAGTTTTGAAGCCATATTACGGTTTGTAATTATTTTATTATTCAGGGGTAACCTTGGTGCTTGTCATATTCGTTTGGAGAATCCGGCACAGCCGGTTAAATACCGTGGCGTTGTGTGCTCTATGAAAGAGTCATTTGGATTTATTGAGCGTGCTGATGTCGTAAAAGAAATTTTTTTCCACTTTTCCGAAGCCGAGGGAAATGTTGAGCTCCGTCCAGGCGACGATGTTGAATTTACTATACAAACACGTAATGTAAGTGTAACTCATAAAATATACCAGATAGTAATATCATATTATAATTTGATCATAGCATAGTAAAACAGAATCAGTATTTGCAGGCGATTTCAATATGTAAAACGAAACAGAGTCTTTTTTTTAAATATCCATACCCTGTCGCATAACTGATAACGAGTTCTACCCTTTACAAGAAGTATCGGCATGTTTGAAGTCGTAGTCATTAGGTTTTGTCGTAATAAACACTCAGATTGGTACTTTCGCTTTTCAATGCTTTTTCGATTCTTCGATTCGCTTATAGTGCTTCTTTTCCTTTATCCTTTCTTCCCTCTTAGTTTTCACTATAACTCCGATTCATAATACAGAAGTTCCCTACCTTACAATCAATTATAAAATGTACAAAAATATAATTTCCTGATTGTTATTAACTGGAAATGAAAAGCATTAAAAATATATATATTGACGATTTTCGAATGTAAGGTTAGAAGGAGAGGCCGATAACTAAGGCACAATTAATCATATGCAGCTATATAAAGCGAAGCGCGGCGCACTGTTGGCAAGTTCAGTTGAGTTTGAGTTTTGAAAAATTCTTGGGATTTTTATTTAATAATCCAGGGGATCGAACTCGAAGGATTTGGGAAATCATCGGGTAAATCGTTACAATTGTTTATAAAAATGCCAAAGGATAAGAAACAGAAAATGGTCAAGATTCAGGATTTTACGATACTGCAAAATACAATATCGAAGCGAGGATTATCTTCAACGGGAAATAAGGTCGAACACTGACTGTAGCTACGTGAATTTATGGAAGCCGAAGGCAAGAGCTTGAGCCAATATGAATTCCGTCGCGAAAACGAGGAGACATCCACGAAGGATATAAAGAAGGGTTTCTGCGAAGGAGTCAGAGCAGTCACATACGAAGATTGAAGAAAGGACTCCTAGCTCATCTAAAGCAGGGAATGCCAGCCTTTTTCAAAAGATGCTGCATAGGACGACCGCATGTCATCACAACTAAAAGACCAGGAAGCGTGTATTTTATTATAGTCAACTACGGTAAAATCACGATCCTTTTACGGCACAATTTCTTTCCAGGTCTTCAAGACACATTTGGAAAACACGGCTTCAATGAATAACTGTAGTTTGGAAGACAAAACTACTGCCCTATTCCTAGCATTGGCTGGACCTGCGGCGGGGATCCTGCAAATACAATAGTTCCCGAACAGGATAGAGAGGCATTAATGAAAGCCGTGGAAAGGCGTTATGGTAGCCATAACAGAGCCAAATTTAGCAGATGAAACTGGAGAGCTGTAACCCGAAGCTTAGCGGAAGAAGTTGTTTGGAAGATTGAATATCTCATTTGGCCTATGGAGAAAGCCTTGAGCCTTGGAGAATACTTTGAAAGGGTAAAGATCCAGAGGATCATTCTGCTGATGAGTGACCTTTACGAGAGACGTGGACAAATCCGAAACTAACATTTGCTGAAACTGTGTGAAAAGCATGCCGTGGGGAGGTGGAAAAACCTGATGTGACGAAGAATATGCTGGAAAGG
Organism: Ceratitis rosa; assembly: GCA_037013455.1. NCBI lineage: Eukaryota > Metazoa > Arthropoda > Insecta > Diptera > Tephritidae > Ceratitis > Ceratitis rosa. Next base: position 2,133,109 of record JAWMAG010000012.1, read on the forward strand.
CAGAAATTCTCCAAGAAGAAAAGTTGTAGTGGTGGAATCGTCAAATAGATCAATGTTAGGAAGTGACACAACTGTAATAAACCAGGATACTTCACCAGTGGCTGAGATGAGCTTCACTAGACAGGAAAGACGACGGACACGTAAAGCTCTACCTAGCAAATTAGTAGAAATGTGAGCAAGGTTATAATTGCAAGAAAGTGGTCTTGATAAAGAATAAGCAACAGAAAGAAAATACCCACGGAAACTGCAGGAAAGCGTTTGGTGCATGAATCTGTATTTGTGAGTAACAGTGTAAAAATCGGATATGATAAGGCACCACGATTGAAGGGATATAAAGAAGGAGATTTGGTGTTGCTTTCTAATCCCAAGCGATGAAAAGGATTGACTCTAAGATACCAGGGCGATTGGGAAGGTCCGTATAAAGTTATTAAATTACTAAAAGACATGATGTATCGAATCTAGACCATTGGCAGATCTAGGAACCCGTGGAAGGTGGTCCATTGAAAAGAATAAACTGTGTGAATAAACAGTGTTCATAACGTTGATTAAGTTCTTTACAATTAATGAATTGTAAAACAAATTTTGAGATTTTTATTTAATAATCCATCGAACTCGAATGATTTGGGAAATCATTTAGCGAAAAAACGTTAAAATATTTTTGAATAACTATAAACGAACGGGGTTTTCAAAGACATTTCCACAACTTTTTGAATGTACATATATATTTCTTAAATGTATTTAACAATTACATAAAATAGTCGCTTTTACGCTTACTCTAAAAATTTCCTTAAATGGAAGAAATTTTTTGTAAAGCTATTGTTTGCAATTACGGCTGCGCAGCTTTGGTGCATTGAATTGACACGATTTTCACATCTTAGCTTGAGCCAATTTCTTACGTCACACTATAAATTCTTAATCTCCACTCGAGAATATGGGAGCATGACCTCCTTCATTACTTTCCGATCTAACCTATTTAGCAAAACATTGGCCCTATACTGCCCATATACCGTGGTGGTGAATCTTCATGGTCGTCTTAAGTGGGATCCATCCGTCTTGGCGTTTCCTTCCCCTTTTTTTAATCTTTTATTTCAATAGTAGCTGGAAATGGGGTTCATATTTTGTGGTCATCTTATAAGTTCTTCAACTTCGTGGTATGTTTTGCCTAAATAATTTGTGTTTTTATGAGCACGTTAAAAAATGACAATATATCACTTATTCTCACTTTTTCTCTTGAAAAATCTGAAATTTTATCTTTTTATATGACGATAATTTCAGTGAATGATCTTTGAAATGAGAAAACAATAGAAATACGAAATGCGAATACGCTTTTTCTTTTGCACCTGACCTGCAAAAGAACGTTTGGTTGGTTATAAATTAACATGTAAAAAGCAAAAAATAAAAAACTTAAGCAGTTTAATTTAAAAACGCTTAAACAATACTCTTCTTCTTCTTTATTGGCGTTGGCACCGCTTACGCGATTATAGCCGAAGCAATTACAGCGCGCCATTCATCTTTTCTTTTCGCTGTTTGGCGCCAGTTGGAAATGCCAAGTGCACCCAGGTCACTCTCTACTTGATCTTTCCAACGGAGTGGAGGTCTTCCTCTTCCTCTGCTTCCACCAGCGGGTACTGCATCAAATATTTTCAAAGCTGGATTGTTTTCATCCATTCGGACGACATGGCCTAGCCAGCGTAGCCGCTGTCTCTTCATTCGCTGAACTATGTCAATATCGTCGTATAGCTCGTACAGCTCATCGTTCCATCGTCTGCGGTATTCGCCGTTGCTAATGCGCAAAGGACCATAAATCGTTCGCAGAACTTTCCTCTCGAAGACTCCTAGAGCCGACTCATCAGATGTTGACATCGTCCACGCTTCTGCGCCATATATTAGGACCGGTATAATGAGCGACTTGTAGAGCTTGATTTTCGTTCGTCGAGAGAGGGCTTTACTTTTCAATTGCCTACTCAGCCCAAAGTAGCACCTGTTGGCAAGAGTGATTCTGCGTTGGATTTCAATGCTGACATTGTTGTTGGTATTAATGCTGGTTCCTAGATAGACGAAATTATCTACGACCTCGAAGTTATGACTGTCAACAGTGACGTGGGAGCCTAGTCGCGAATGCGATGACTGTTTGTTTGATGACAGGAGATATTTCGTCTTGCCCTCATTCACTACCAGACCCATTCGTTTCGCTTCTTTATCAAGTCTGGAGAAAGCAGAACTCACGGCGCGGTTGTTGAGGCCAATAATGTCGATATCATCGGCGTACGCCAGCAGCTGTACACTCTTATAGAAGATTGTACCTTCTCTATTTAGTTCTGCAGCTCGTATTATTTTCTCCAGCATTAAATTAAAAAAGTCACACGATAAGGAATCACCCTGTCTGAAACCTCGTTTGGTATCGAACGGCTCGGAGAGGTCCTTCCCGATCCTGACGGAGCTTTTAGTGTTGCTTAACGTCAGTTTACTTAGCCGTATAAGTTTTGCGGGGATTCCAAATTCAGACATAGCGGCATAAAGGCAGCTCCTATTCGTGCTGTCGAAGGCGGCTTTAAAATCGACGAAAAGGTGGTGGGTGTCGATTCTCTTTTCACGGGTCTTTTCCAAGATTTGGCGTATGGTGAATATCTGGTCAATGGTTGACTTACCAGGTCTAAAGCCACACTGATAAGGTCCAATCAGTTTGTTGGCGGTGGGCTTTAGTCTTTCACACAATACGCTTGATAGGACCTTATATGCGATATTAAGAAGGCTTATTCCACGATAATTGGCGCATACTGTGGGATCGCCTTTCTTGTGGATCGGGCAGAGCACACTTAAATTCCAATCGTCGGGCATGCTTTCATCCGACCATATTTTACAAAGGAGCTGATGCATGCACCTGATCAGCTCTTCGCCGCCGTGTTTGAATAGCTCGGCCGGTAATCCATCGGCCCCTGCCGCTTTGTTGTTTTTTAAGCGGACGATTGCTATTCGCACTTCTTCATAGTCGGGTAACGGAACAACTTTCCCATCGTCATCAATTGGAGTTTCGGGTTCACCATCTCCGCGTGTTTCCTGTTCACTGCCATTCAGCAGGCTGGAGAAGTGCTCCCTCCATAAATCGAGTATACTCTGGGCATCTGTCACTAGCTCACCTCCCTGGGTCCTGCAAGAGTTCGCTCCGGTCTTGAAACCTTCTGTAAGTCGCCGTATCTTTTCATAGAATTTTCGAGCGTTACCCTTGTCGGCCAGCTTCTCAAGCTCCTCGTACTCGCGCATCTCGGCCTCTTTCTTTTTTTCTCTGCAGACGCGCCTTGCTTCCCTCTTCAGTTCTCGGTATCTATCCCACCCCGCACGTGTTGTGGTTGATCGCAAGGTTGCGAGGTAGGCAGTCTGTTTTCTCTCCACTGCGGCACGGCAATCCTCATCGTACCAGCTGTTTTTGCGACCTTTCCGAAATCCGATGGTTTCGTTTGCAGCTGTACGCAGGGAGTTTGCAATGCCGTCCCACAGTTCCCTTATACCGGGTTGCTGATGAGTGCTCTCAGAGAGCAGGTGTGCAAGTCGAGTAGAAAATCGCTCGGCAGTCTGTTGTGATTGCAGCTTTTCAACGTCGAACCTTCCTTGTGTTTGTTGATGGACGTTCTTCGATACACAGAGGCGCGTGCGTATCTTCGCTGCGACAAGATAGTGATCCGAGTCAATGTTGGGACCTCGGAACGTACGCACATCTAAAACACTGGATACATGTCTTCCGTCTATCACAACATGATCGATCTGGTTGGAAGTTTTCCGATCTGGAGACAGCCAAGTAGCTTGGTGAATTTTTTTGTGCGGGAATCTAGTGCTACAGACAACCATATTTCGGGCCCCGGCGAAGTCGATCAGCCTCAGACCATTTGGAGATGTTTCGTCGTGGAGACTGAATTTTCCGACAGTCGTACCAAAGATACCTTCTTTGCCCACCCTAGCGTTGAAGTCGCCAAGCACAATTTTGACGTCGTGTCGGGGGCAGCGCTCATAAGTGTGTTCGAGGCGCTCGTAAAAGGCATCTTTGGTCAAGTCATCCTTCTCTTCCGTCGGGGCGTGGGCACAAATTAGGGTGGTGTTGAAAAATTTTGTCTTGATGCGAATTGTGGCTAGACGTTCATCCACCGGAGTGAATGCCAGTACTCTGCGACGGAGTCTCTCTCCCACCACGAATCCGACACCAAATTTGCGCTCCTTTATATGGCCGCTGTAGTAAATCTCACAAGGACCAACCTTCTTCCGTCCTTGTCCCGTCCATCGCAATTCTTGGACGGCAGTGATGTCAGCCTTTAACTTTATGAGGACATCAACCAGCTGGGCAGCGGCACCTTCCCAATTAAGGGACCGGACATTCCAGGTGCATGCCCCAAAATCGTAATCCTTAAAACATTTGCGGGGGTCGTCATCAAAAGGGGGGTCTCTCATCCGAGGCTTATGTTGCTTTTTCATTGGGTTGTTTTTTCATGTGGTGGGTTCCAAACCCTACGCACAACCGCATGGGATTCGCCTTCTCACTTTAGCTCGCCTCCAAACGGATGTTCGTTGGCTACCCAGGGGATACGTGGTCTAAGACCGGACGTCGTGAGCTGCTTGAACCATATGCACAAGAATCGTTTCTGGCCACTCCCAGGTGAATGGCAGTCAAAAACTTTCCTCACTTGCGTGAACTTCTACACATGGCCCCATCCCCCATTAAACAATAAATACTCAACCTGACTTATAATGCTGCAAAGTAAGAAAGTGATACTATTGTGATTGGGTCACTGAAAAACCCCGAACTTCAAAATACTGTGACGCTGGGTGAAACAGTACGTGAAATCGCACTTCATGAATTATAAAAAAAACTATCAAATATGATGTGAGTGCAAGAGAAATATGAAGGAATATGTACCGCGAAGAATTCACAGGTTTTTTTTTCAGAATTTCCTTGACTGTTTCCCATGCTCTAGCCTAACCTAATTCACGATTCTCACCCATACACATCGACCCAATCTGAACACACTCAGTTCATATTTATTATAAATTTTAAATATTTCACAAACAAACTTTGACAGCTAACAATGCAAATTGTAAGCCAGTTGAAAACGAGCCAGCCGGGCGTTCTTTTTAGGTCGAATGCAAATGAAAACGCTTTATATATACATATATATATATATATATATATATATATATATATATATATATATATATATATATAATTGGCGCTTTGTAACCGCTAAAGCGATTTTCGGCCGAGCTCCTCCTCCAATTTGTGGTTTTGCGTCTTGATGTTTGGAGGGGTGGAGGGGTGGACATTCCGACCGCAATTAGAAAATTTAACTTCATTTTTTTATTTAAATTACTTTTCCTTAACTTTTGGATGTTGGTGGCACGCTTTATACATATGCATAATAACAAACATGTATAGTTACAAAGTCGTTTCTTACATTGCAAATCGGGTTTGAAAGCTTATAGGTAGAATAAGCCTATACAAAATGTAGGTAGCTAAAGAAGGACCATGTACATTTGATGCGTGTTTAGTTATATATATCTAAAAGCAAACTTATAAACTTCTCTGATTGTAGCCCAAAAACTCATAAATTATAGCATTAAACTATCCAACTAGTATCTTATGAAAAAATATCATTATATTTTGAAAGGGTCGTGAGTTTGCTTGCAACATAACTAGGCTACCACCCAGTTCAGTTATTTTCGAAGATGTTGATACCACCATCTACAAAGGGCAGGTTCTGAAGCCGCTTGATCGTAATAACCCAGCTCGGCAGACCAATGATCCATTGCCTGGACGTATACGTTATCGTGCCGCAGATTATTCTGAAGTTGAAGTACCTTTTGGTGACAAAGATCAGGTAAGCTTTGAAATAAAAAACTATTCTTAACATAATCTGCGTTGTCTTTTATAGAAGGGAGATTTCACTTTACGCCATGGTGACTGGGTTCAGTTCTTGCTAGCTACTGATAGGCGTGATCAATTGCAGCGTGCAACATCAATTTCCTTACTCGACGAAACCTTTAAAGTGTCTGGTGAGAAGCGCGAGCAGGGTGTCGTTGCATCACTTAAGGACGGCTTTGGTTTTCTACGTTGCGTAGAACGTAATTTACGTCTATTTTTTCACTTTACTGAAGTGTTGGATGCTGTAAATAAAATTTCATCTCGAATGATAAGTTCAGCAAATAATTGAAACTTAAATACAATTTTCAGAGTCGGGAAATCGCTGTTAATGACGAAGTTGAATTTACTGTAGTTCAAGAACCTGGAGTCCCATATAATACATCCCGTTTGCATGCCATTCGCATAAAGCATCTACCACCCAATACAGTGCAGTTTGAAATGGTAATGGCAAGCAATATTGAAGGTACATATATGAAAAAGTTAAGATGTTAGAGAAAGATCTGTTTCCATTATCCTTGTATTTATTTATAGGCTCTATCACACGTGAGGCTCCAAAGAGCCCAGTTAAGGGGGTCTCCTCATCAGTAGCTTACAAAAAAAGAGGTTTTTCAGGATTTTTTTTGAACATGAAAACAACAAGAGAAACAAATGATCTTTTGCATATTTTTGAACATATATTTATTCAACAAAAAAAAGTTTATTGTATGTCAAAATAATTAAAAATGGCTGATTTATGAAAAATCTTGCGCAGCAGCTCGCGATTAACAACTCAAACTCCGTGCATGATTCAGCCCGTAATTTTTATCTGAAACAAAAAATGGAAATACTTCCTTGTTCAGAAGGCTTTTTTGCAGATCATAGACTATTATGGTGATTGAAAGTTGAAATTTTAACATTTTTGTCATTTTTTTAAAAAAGTACTCGATTTTTAGTGCTTTTTCTAAGAATAATTGAGTTGATAACATTGTAAAATAAAAATTTTTTAATAAATATTTTTAGTTCAATCTATGGACAATAAAATTATCTAAAAAACGGTGTCTTACTTGTATACATAGCTTTAATGGTTCATTTTTAATCGTGCACGGAATTTTAAAAAATACGGTTTTCGGGAAATAGGCTTTAAAGTTTTTAGCTTAGCTCGCGCTTGCCCCACGCGAGACTCTACTCAGATTTGTAAATCCTAAACGAGTTTGAGTTGGACTCTCAAAATTTGCAAGAATATTCTTTAATAATAATTCTAACGATTGAAGCAAAAAAAAAAAAAATCGATTTTTTGAAACTGACTGATGAGGAGACTCCCTTAAATCCCAGGATCGTGTTGAAGGCGGCGTGATCACTTACGATCATGGTGATGTCAAAAAGACTATAATGTATTTCCTTAAAGACTGTGAGAAACCACCAAGAATTGGAGATCGTGTGCGATTCGATATCTACTTGGTGAGTATGTGATGTACGGAATTCCACATGAGTCATTTAAAGTATTTTTTCTAAATAAATAGATTTGTTTAAAAAATATACTCTTTCGGAAATAAGTAAATTTTTTCCCTTTTACTATTTTTTTTTAACTATTAGTTTCTAAAATTGTTTTTGTTTGTACTTTTAAACTTTTCAGGTAAAACGAAACAAAGAATTCATAGCTGTAAACGTACAGCTAATAGGACAATTGCAACAGTTGCATCAGCAACAATTGCAGCAGCAGCAGCAGCAGCAGCAGCAGCAACAACAACAACAACAACAACAACAACAACATATGATAACGAATACAACGAACCAGCTTCAACATCAAAATGTCCACAACCAAAACAATGAGCAAATGCTACTATCCAATGGTGTAGGGGTTGCTCTTGGCGCCGGTGTCGGTGTTAGCGTTGGTATTGGCATAAATGTTGGAGGTAACACCGGTGGTATTTTGGTTCCACCACAAAATGGATATTTGCCACTGGCAAATTCAACTCAGCTGCTATCCACACCAAAGATAGAAGACTTCAAATTGGACAATAATAACTTAACCATGAATGAACATGGTCAAGCTTATCGTGGCTTTATTGCTGTTATCAAAGAAAATTTTGGGTTCATTGAGACGCTTTCGCACGATGAAGAAGTTTTTTTCCACTTCAGTAACTATGTTGGCAATCCGAACTGGTTGGAACTAGGTCAAGAGGTTGAGTATACTCTTTCGCCAAATGGTAACACTTCCGCCTCTGGAAACTGCTTGCCCGCCGAGAATGTGCGCACACTACCAAAAGGATCTATTCCACAGCCAGTTATTTTAGAAGGAACTCATAATGGAATTGTAGCTCGTCCGTTACGTTGCATCAATCCCGATCAGCAGGAATATGCAGGACTTATAGAAGTTTTAGATGAAAACAAACAAAGTGTTCTAACTCAGCACGAATTCGGAATCACAAGTTTGGTCAATAAGCGCGATTTACTGCAGAAAGGTGACTTGGTCACTTTTAAGATAGATGAAATTGGTCGCGCTGCAGAGATAAATGCTGTTCGACAAAAGAAACGTGCAACGGTTGATTCGATTAAAGGGCAATTTGGATTTCTCAATTTTGAAATCGAGGATGGCAAAAAACTCTTCTTTCACATGTCCGAGGTGCAAGGCAATGCTGTAGCTCTACATCCAGGCGATACAGTCGAATTTTCGGTTGTTACCAATCAGGTAATATACACATTAGTTCAGTTTTATGCATAAGTTTAATTTAACAATATTGGTATAAGTACTTTCAAGGCTATGGTTAATGCAAAAGTAAATTAAAAAATGTTAGCAAGTGCGAACAATGTTCAATATCTCCCTCATTTAGACCATATTATGACGTGTTTATATACTTCTGTGTTGGAAGTTTGATTACCTTAGAGAAATTAGATTACTAATTAACATTTTAATACACCATTAAAATAAAGTGTTTATGAATCATAGTTCAGTGGTATAATTCAATAATTTAATCTAAGCTATAAAGTAACGTGAATGTGTTTGTAAATCGATATTTTACATTTACAGCGTAACGGTAAATCGTCAGCTTGCAACGTACTGAAGATTAATGATCGCCCAGACCGTTTAATATCCCGTTTGAAACTAAATGCAGACGACACTGTGCCACGATTGATCATCACTCGTGCACCACGGGGACCACAGAGCAAAGGTTTCTTACCACAAGCACGTATTGCTCGCATTCCAGGTAAACTCTCTAAAGTTTCCAACTCAAGTTTAAAATAACGATTCAAGTTTTTCTCTTTACTCTTTCTAGGCATTATAATTGAATAATTAGTTACAATAGACAAAACAAAAACTGGAAATCTGCAAAGTTCCATGATTAAATACCTGTAACCACTTGGAAAACTGAATAAAAAAATTGGGTGCAGGAGAAGCGAGGAGAAACCATAGAAATATATATAAAATAATTTATAATGTATTTAAAGGCAATGCGACAAGCAAAAGGAGTGAAAGTAAAGCAAAGCTTGAGGCCACATCTCTTCCTCAGAAAAGAAAATAAATAAAGCACATACATTTATTAATGTGAATACTAAAAAATAATAATAATAAATAAAGGAATACAGTAATATAAACACAAAACTGAACAACTTGAGTAATCTGAAAAAATAATAAAAATAAAAATAGTTCTATGAGAAGCATTATATTAAGTATAAAAACTGTTGCAAGCACATAAAACATACACTCGATAAAATACAGCTGATCGTTGCTATAATTCCCTGTTTATATTTAAACAATTTATAAACGTAATGCCGAAGTGCAAACAGATTTTTATTTAGAGCTTTCATTTATAATAGCGACATAACGCAAAACCGCTGAAGAAAACACAAGTTAAAGGAGAAATGTTGGAGCATCAACAAAAGCCACGGTAAAAATGCAGCATTTTGTAAAGTAGTATGCCACAGATATAACTAAACCAGTATCAAAACAATAACAAAAATCGTGCTCATTTATGTATTTCCAATATTTAATCATAATATAATTTAATTTAAATATACTTTCATTTTACATATGTACACACAATGAAACAAAATTGAAATTATTAAAGATCAATATCAATTTTAAATATTAAAAATATCTCATAACAAGCCTTAAGTCCCAGAAATTTAGGGAAATAATAAGAAGTCTAGCATTGACCCATTAAATTAACCAACTCTATGTTATAATATTCCATACTATTTCGCAAATACTTTCTTTCAAATGTTTCCAACGGTTGAAAGTTACTCGTACAATGCCAAATTAGGACTCTGAATTTCTTGTATCGTTTCGGTACTACCATAGAATTTCTTGTCTTGTTTTTACCCTAATTGTTAATTATATTTGGCGGTGCGCTCTCTTGAACTGCTATTTTAGTATTTATATATACGAATATTTATTCTCATTTTTCACGCTCTACTAACTATAATTATATGCATATATGTGTTACACACATTTGTAATGCTGCGAATGTAATTAAAACGTAATAATTTTGAAACCTGTACTGTTATAACTTTATTAATATTATATTTTCTATAAACAAAAATTACAAATTTGAAATTGATATGAAACAAACACACAAAATTAAACCAAGTTTAGTATTTAGTTATAAAGATAATTTATATGATTACCAATGATTTATTATTGAATAATGGTGATGAAGTAAAAACTGTTGCATTAAATCAAACAATAAATGCAAATTTGAGGCAGCGAATACAATTTGCTCCATCAAACTGCGACATACATATACAAGTATAAAGTCTAAAAAAAAGAGCAACAAAACGCAAGATTTAATTGAATAAGCAACACCCAAATTAAGCAAAATATAAATATGGAGAAATATATATAATAATAATCTTCAAGAAATTAATGAATTTGAATATCATTCAAAATTGGGACCAGTCCTATAGCCATGTTAAAATATAAAAAAAAAACTGCAGAACCAAAAATATACAAAACAAACTTTCAAATGAAATGAAATTATATATATAATTGCTTGAATTCCAATAAAAATCGTAATATCAACATCACAAAAACAAAAAAAAAACGTAAAAACTGCAAAGCAACTAATTGCAAACTATATGAAATCAAATAAAATAAATACATATTTCATTAAAGCTAAAACCTTGTGTTTTTATAATCTAATAAATAGGGAAATGTTTGGCAAAAAGTTTGAAAAAACCGTTACATGCAGGCTAAAATTTTTTTAATAGGTGAATCATAAACCAAAGATTTCTACACCGCAAATATGAAGTAAATGCCATAGAAATGGTATTCGGTGTAAATTTCTTCCTTCAAAGAACTTGAATCACCATTTCAAATAAAACTTTGAAAAAAGTTCTACTTTGTAGGATAAGCTTTAATTACTCATATAAGTTAATACAAATACTAACAGTTGCCGTAGTAGGCAAGTACTACCTTTCCGAATGCACTTCTGACATGAATTAAATGCTCTACATGAAATTTCATCAGCCACTCGGAGGCAGCTTAGAATAAATTGTAAGACGCTAAACACAAATTGGATTAGCTTGGCGTTCATTTACAAACCGTCAAATTCAGCCTTGGCCACAAGTATTAGGCACCCCAAAGATTACTGAATTTTTTGTTTTAACAAGTGAAGTTTTATTAGTAACAGTGAAAATACAATGAATTAGTATTTAGTAGGTTCACCCTTCGATTTAATAAAGGCAGCAATTCTCTTAGGCATGCTGCGTACAAGCTTTGCACATTCGTCGGCACTTATAGCGTACCACTCGTTAATTAAGGCATTCCTTAACACAGTTTTTGATGTTATACTGTGTTTTTTAATCTTGCGTTTTCAAATAGCCCACATGTGATCAATGAGATTAAGATCTGGAGACTGTGCAGGCCAATCTAACAAAGTAGTGTTGCTATCTCTAAACCAACGCAAAGTATAGTTTCTGTAGTAATGTACCATTAAAAAGGATGTATATACAAACTGTCAGAATGCTGAGTTTTTAACGGAAAAATTGGTTGTAACCCGTTTATTATTTTTCAATCCCGAAACAAAGAAAATCGCTCAAACTCTAAAAAAATGTATTATAACAGAAGAAAACAAGTACAATAAATGATAATGGCCTCCAGTTGAGTGTGGATAATGAAGAATTTCTACGGAATACTTACGAAAGAACATTTATGCAATTAATTAACAAAAATAAGAAACGATGAATACATACATATTTTGGAGCTTTTCATACCAAAGTTAAAAAACGGTGGTAATTGAGAGTGTACTTATCTTAATAATAGTCGAGTTGCAGCTGGATTTTTTGGAATGAAAATACATAACTACTACCGTCGTGTAAGTCACTGCATGGTGATCATATTTATTTGAAATGTTGAAATCAAATCATTCGATCGAATTTTATTCAAGTTTGTCACTAAAGTTTTGAAAAATTTCATATTTTTATTTATTTTAAATTGCTCAACGTCTTTCCGAATTATTAGTGAAAAAACTATAATCTTGTGTGTCCTGGAAAAAGCAAAATTGCAAAATTGTAATCTGTTTTGGTGTAAACTTCCCTTTACCCATTGTTTTAAACAAAATAATTGATAAGGCATTTGTTGTGTTTGGTTTGAGTGTGAATGTGTTGTTGTATTTTAAATGGTCCTCATTTTACGCGTATATATATATGTTTTATGGTGTATGCTCCATGATTTGTCATTTATTCTTTTTAACGGGTACAAAAAGTCAATATTTGTTTGTATATTGAGCTACAGCTTATAATATAAAACGAGATCCTAAAAAGTAATATTGAATATAAATGTATGTAAACATAGTCCTTTAACTTATAACATATGTAATTAATTATAGACTTGTAAATGTGATAGAATATGTTTTTGTGCTCTTATTTCATAGAAATCTACGATAACATTTCCTGTGATGGCTTTTTCAACATGAATGCCATGCGTATTCAAACAACTTTTCCGCCAATTGGCACTTTTACATTGGATTCTACTCTAGGTCCGCCGGCGCAACAACAATCTCAACCGCCGATATCGCAACATCCACCACCTATTGGGATTTTCGATGCCAATGAGGTTCCGGAAATTATACAAAATCCGGCAACAATTGGTGTTTTTCAATCAAATAGCGTTTTGAGTAATGGTGGTGGTAGTGGTGGCGGTGGTGGTAACAACTCGTCAATATTTAGTTCGCAATCGAGTTCTTCATCCGCTGCCAACGATCCGAGTCAAGCCACTCGTAAGACTGGAATTATTGAGAAACTTTTGGTGAGCATAATAAAAATTGATTTACTATTAGTGAACCCATTTCAAATACTCGTATACATGTATTTTCAGCATTGTTATGGGTTCATTCAATGTTGTGAGCGTCAGGCACGATTATTTTTTCACTTCTCGCAATTCAGCGGTAATATTGATCATTTGAAAATTGGAGATCCTGTTGAATTTGAAATGACCTACGATCGCCGAACTGGTAAGCCAATTGCCAGCCAAGTATCGAAGATAGCACCAGAAGTGGTATTATCGGAGGAGCGTGTTACTGGCACTGTTTCTACGGAACTTCGAACTGACTGCGCAAACAATCTGCTTTCCTCGAACGAGACCACAGGACGTATTAGCTATGAAAATCGTGGTGAGTGTTTTTTCTTGCCATATACCAAAGACGATGTCGAGGGAAATGTCAACTTACGAGCCGGCGATAAAGTTAGCTTTCAAATTGCAACTAACCAAAGGTATTTACTAATTTGTGGTAAAAGTTTTGAAGCCATATTACGGTTTGTAATTATTTTATTATTCAGGGGTAACCTTGGTGCTTGTCATATTCGTTTGGAGAATCCGGCACAGCCGGTTAAATACCGTGGCGTTGTGTGCTCTATGAAAGAGTCATTTGGATTTATTGAGCGTGCTGATGTCGTAAAAGAAATTTTTTTCCACTTTTCCGAAGCCGAGGGAAATGTTGAGCTCCGTCCAGGCGACGATGTTGAATTTACTATACAAACACGTAATGTAAGTGTAACTCATAAAATATACCAGATAGTAATATCATATTTGATCATAGCATAGTAAAACAGAATCAGTATTTGCAGGCGATTTCAATATGTAAAACGAAACAGAGTCTTTTTTTTAAATATCCATACCCTGTCGCATAACTGATAACGAGTTCTACCCTTTACAAGAAGTATCGGCATGTTTGAAGTCGTAGTCATTAGGTTTTGTCGTAATAAACACTCAGATTGGTACTTTCGCTTTTCAATGCTTTTTCGATTCTTCGATTCGCTTATAGTGCTTCTTTTCCTTTATCCTTTCTTCCCTCTTAGTTTTCACTATAACTCCGATTCATAATACAGAAGTTCCCTACCTTACAATCAATTATAAAATGTACAAAAATATAATTTCCTGATTGTTATTAACTGGAAATGAAAAGCATTAAAAATATATATATTGACGATTTTCGAATGTAAGGTTAGAAGGAGAGGCCGATAACTAAGGCACAATTAATCATATGCAGCTATATAAAGCGAAGCGCGGCGCACTGTTGGCAAGTTCAGTTGAGTTTGGAACTTGGTATTGAAAAAATTGGTGCGAAGTGAAGCAGAGTAAACTGTGTGAATAGTAAAGCGACTAGTTATTTATTGAGTAATAAATAATAAGTTCTTCACAATTAAGAATTTGAAAAATTCTTGAGATTTTTATTTAATAATCCAGGGGATCGAACTCGAAGGATTTGGGAAATCATCGGGTAAATCGTTACAATTGTTTATAAAAATGCCAAAGGATAAGAAACAGAAAATGGTCAAGATTCAGGATTTTACGATACTGCAAAATACAATATCGAAGCGAGGATTATCTTCAACGGGAAATAAGGTCGAACACTGACTGTAGCTACGTGAATTTATGGAAGCCGAAGGCAAGAGCTTGAGCCAATATGAATTCCGTCGCGAAAACGAGGAGACATCCACGAAGGATATAAAGAAGGGTTTCTGCGAAGGAGTCAGAGCAGTCACATACGAAGATTGAAGAAAAGACTCCTAGCTCATCTAAAGCAGGGAATGCCAGCCTTTTTCAAAAGATGCTGCATAGGACGACCGCATGTCATCACAACTAAAAGACCAGGAAGCGTGTATTTTATTATAGTCAACTACGGTAAAATCACGATCCTTTTACGGCACAATTTCTTTCCAGGTCTTCAAGACACATTTGGAAAACACGGCTTCAATGAATAACTGTAGTTTGGAAGACAAAACTACTGCCCTATTCCTAGCATTGGCTGGACCTGCGGCGGGGATCCTGCAAATAGTTCCCGAACATCTAAAATATACAAAACAAACTTTCAAATGAAATGAAATTATATATATAATTGCTTGAATACCAATAAAAATCGTAATATCAACATCACAAAAACAAAAAAAAAACGTAAAAACTGCAAAGCAACTAATTGCAAACTATATGAAATCAAATAAAATAAATACATATTTCATTAAAGCTAAAACCTTGTGTTTTTATAATCTAATAAATAGGGAAATGTTTGGCAAAAAGTTAGAAAAAACCGTTACATGCAGGCTAAAATTTTTTTAATAGGTGAATCATAAACCAAAGATTTCTACACCGCAAATATGAAGTAAATGCCATAGAAATGGTATTCGGTGTAAATTTCTTCCTTCAAAGAACTTGAATCACCATTTCAAATAAAACTTTGAAAAAAGTTCTACTTTGTAGGATAAGCTTTAATTACTCATATAAGTTAATACAAATACTAACAGTTGCCGTAGTAGGCAAGTACTACCTTTCCGAATGCACTTCTGACATGAATTAAATGCTCTACATGAAATTTCATCAGCCACTCGGAGGCAGCTTAGAATAAATTGTAAGACGCTAAACACAAATTGGATTAGCTTGGCGTTCATTTACAAACCGTCAAATTCAGCCTTGGCCACAAGTATTAGGCACCCCAAAGATTACTGAATTTTTTGTTTTAACAAGTGAAGTTTTATTAGTAACAGTGAAAATACAATGAATTAGTGAAAATAACATTAATATTTAGTAGGTTCACCCTTCGATTTAATAAAGGCAGCAATTCTCTTAGGCATGCTGCGTACAAGCTTTGCACATTCGTCGGCACTTATAGCGTACCACTCGTTAATTAAGGCATTCCTTAACACAGTTTTTGATGTTATACTGTGTTTTTTAATCTTGCGTTTTCAAATAGCCCACATGTGATCAATGAGATTAAGATCTGGAGACTGTGCAGGCCAATCTAACAAAGTAGTGTTGCTATCTCTAAACCAACGCAAAGTATAGTTTCTGTAGTAATGTACCATTAAAAAGGATGTATATACAAACTGTCAGAATGCTGAGTTTTTAACGGAAAAATTGGTTGTAACCCGTTTATTATTTTTCAATCCCGAAACAAAGAAAATCGCTCAAACTCTAAAAAAATGTATTATAACAGAAGAAAACAAGTACAATAAATGATAATGGCCTCCAGTTGAGTGTGGATAATGAAGAATTTCTACGGAATACTTACGAAAGAACATTTATGCAATTAATTAACAAAAATAAGAAACGATGAATACATACATATTTTGGAGCTTTTCATACCAAAGTTAAAAAACGGTGGTAATTGAGAGTGTACTTATCTTAATAATAGTCGAGTTGCAGCTGGATTTTTTGGAATGAAAATACATAACTACTACCGTCGTGTAAGTCACTGCATGGTGATCATATTTATTTGAAATGTTGAAATCAAATCATTCGATCGAATTTTATTCAAGTTTGTCACTAAAGTTTTGAAAAATTTCATATTTTTATTTATTTTAAATTGCTCAACGTCTTTCCGAATTATTAGTGAAAAAACTATAATCTTGTGTGTCCTGGAAAAAGCAAAATTGCAAAATTGTAATCTGTTTTGGTGTAAACTTCCCTTTACCCATTGTTTTAAACAAAATAATTGATAAGGCATTTGTTGTGTTTGGTTTGAGTGTGAATGTGTTGCTGTATTTTAAATGGTCCTCATTTTACGCGTATATATATATGTTTTATGGTGTATGCTCCATGATTTGTCATTTATTCTTTTTAACGGGTACAAAAAGTCAATAATTGTTTGTATATTGAGCTACAGCTTATAATATAAAACGAGATCCTAAAAAGTAATATTGAATATAAATGTATGTAAACATAGTCCTTTAACTTATAACATATGTAATTAATTATAGACTTGTAAATGTGATAGAATATGTTATTGTGCTCTTATTTCATAGAAATCTACGATAACATTTCCTGTGATGGCTTTTTCAACATGAATGCCATGCGTATTCAAACAACTTTTCCGCCAACTGGCACTTTTACATTGGATTCTACTCTAGGTCCGCCGGCGCAACAACAATCTCAACCGCCGATATCGCAACATCCACCACCTATTGGGATTTTCGATGCCAATGAGGTTCCGGAAATTATACAAAATCCGGCAACAATTGGTGTTTTTCAATCAAATAGCGTTTTGAGTAATGGTGGTGGTAGTGGTGGCGGTGGTGGTAACAACTCGTCAATATTTAGTTCGCAATCGAGTTCTTCATCCGCTGCCAACGATCCGAGTCAAGCCACTCGTAAGACTGGAATTATTGAGAAACTTTTGGTGAGCATAATAAAAATTGATTTACTATTAGTGAACCCATTTCAAATACTCGTATACATGTATTTTCAGCATTGTTATGGGTTCATTCAATGTTGTGAGCGTCAGGCACGATTATTTTTTCACTTCTCGCAATTCAGCGGTAATATTGATCATTTGAAAATTGGAGATCCTGTTGAATTTGAAATGACCTACGATCGCCGAACTGGTAAGCCAATTGCCAGTCAAGTATCGAAGATAGCACCAGAAGTGGTATTATCGGAGGAGCGTGTTACTGGCACTGTTACTACGGAACTTCGAACTGACTGCGCAAACAATCTGCTTTCCTCGAACGAGACCACAGGACGTATTAGCTATGAAAATCGTGGTGAGTGTTTTTTCTTGCCATATACCAAAGACGATGTCGAGAGAAATGTCAACTTACGAGCCGGCGATAAAGTTAGCTTTCAAATTGCAACTAACCAAAGGTATTTACTAATTTGTGGTAAAAGTTTTGAAGCCATATTACGGTTTGTAATTATTTTATTATTCAGGGGTAACCTTGGTGCTTGTCATATTCGTTTGGAGAATCCGGCACAGCCGGTTAAATACCGTGGCGTTGTGTGCTCTATGAAAGAGTCATTTGGATTTATTGAGCGTGCTGATGTCGTAAAAGAAATTTTTTTCCACTTTTCCGAAGCCGAGGGAAATGTTGAGCTCCGTCCAGGCGACGATGTTGAATTTACTATACAAACACGTAATGTAAGTGTAATTCATAAAATATACCAGATAGTAATATCATATTATAATTTGATCATAGCATAGTAAAACAGAATCAGTATTTGTAGGCGATTTCAATATGTAAAACGAAACAGAGTCTTTTTTTTAAATATCCATACCCTGTCGCATAACTGATAACGAGTTCTACCCTTTACAAGAAGTATCGGCATGTTTGAAGTCGTAGTCATTAGGTTTTGTCGTAATAAACACTCAGATTGGTACTTTCGCTTTTCAATGCTTTTTCGATTCTTCGATTCGCTTATAGTGCTTCTTTTCCTTTATCCTTTCTTCCCTCTTAGTTTTCACTATAACTCCGATTCATAATACAGAAGTTCCCTACCTTACAATCAATTATAAAATGTACAAAAATATAATTTCCTGATTGTTATTAACTGGAAATGAAAAGCATTAAAAATATATATATTGACGATTTTCGAATGTAAGGTTAGAAGGAGAGGCCGATAACTAAGGCACAATTAATCATATGCAGCTATATAAAGCGAAGCGCGGCGCACTGTTGGCAAGTTCAGTTGAGTTTGGAACTTGGTATTGAAAAAATTGGTGCGAAGTGAAGCAGAGTAAACTGTGTGAATAGTAAAGCGACTAGTTATTTATTGAGTAATAAATAATAAGTTCTTCACAATTAAGAATTTGAAAATTTCTTGAGATTTTTATTTAATAATCCAGGGGATCGAACTCGAAGGATTTGGGAAATCATCGGGTAAATCGTTACAATTGTTTATAAAAATGCCAAAGGATAAGAAACAGAAAATGGTCAAGATTCAGGATTTTACGATACTGCAAAATACAATATCGAAGCGAGGATTATCTTCAACGGGAAATAAGGTCGAACACTGACTGTAGCTACGTGAATTTATGGAAGCCGAAGGCAAGAGCTTGAGCCAATATGAATTCCGTCGCGAAAACGAGGAGACATCCACGAAGGATATAAAGAAGGGTTTCTGCGAAGGAGTCAGAGCAGTCACATACGAAGATTGAAGAAAAGACTCCTAGCTCATCTAAAGCAGGGAATGCCAGCCTTTTTCAAAAGATGCTGCATAGGACGACCGCATGTCATCACAACTAAAAGACCAGGAAGCGTGTATTTTATTATAGTCAACTACGGTAAAATCACGATCCTTTTACGGCACAATTTCTTTCCAGGTCTTCAAGACACATTTGGAAAACACGGCTTCAATGAATAACTGTAGTTTGGAAGACAAAACTACTGCCCTATTCCTAGCATTGGCTGGACCTGCGGCGGGGATCCTGCAAATAGTTCCCGAACATCTAAAATATACAAAACAAACTTTCAAATGAAATGAAATTATATATATAATTGCTTGAATACCAATAAAAATCGTAATATCAACATCACAAAAACAAAAAAAAAACGTAAAAACTGCAAAGCAACTAATTGCAAACTATATGAAATCAAATAAAATAAATACATATTTCATTAAAGCTAAAACCTTGTGTTTTTATAATCTAATAAATAGGGAAATGTTTGGCAAAAAGTTAGAAAAAACCGTTACATGCAGGCTAAAATTTTTTTAATAGGTGAATCATAAACCAAAGATTTCTACACCGCAAATATGAAGTAAATGCCATAGAAATGGTATTCGGTGTAAATTTCTTCCTTCAAAGAACTTGAATCACCATTTCAAATAAAACTTTGAAAAAAGTTCTACTTTGTAGGATAAGCTTTAATTACTCATATAAGTTAATACAAATACTAAAAGTTGCCGTAGTAGGCAAGTACTACCTTTCCGAATGCACTTCTGACATGAATTAAATGCTCTACATGAAATTTCATCAGCCACTCGGAGGCAGCTTAGAATAAATTGTAAGACGCTAAACACAAATTGGATTAGCTTGGCGTTCATTTACAAACCGTCAAATTCAGCCTTGGCCACAAGTATTAGGCACCCCAAAGATTACTGAATTTTTTGTTTTAACAAGTGAAGTTTTATTAGTAACAGTGAAAATACAATGAATTAGTGAAAATAACATTAATATTTAGTAGGTTCACCCTTCGATTTAATAAGGGCAGCAATTCTCTTAGGCATGCTGCGTACAAGCTTTGCACATTCGTCGGCACTTATAGCGTACCACTCGTTAATTAAGGCATTCCTTAACACAGTTTTTGATGTTATACTGTGTTTTTTAATCTTGCGTTTTCAAATAGCCCACATGTGATCAATGAGATTAAGATCTGGAGACTGTGCAGGCCAATCTAACAAAGTAGTGTTGCTATCTCTAAACCAACGCAAAGTATAGTTTCTGTAGTAATGTACCATTAAAAAGGATGTATATACAAACTGTCAGAATGCTGAGTTTTTAACGGAAAAATTGGTTGTAACCCGTTTATTATTTTTCAATCCCGAAACAAAGAAAATCGCTCAAACTCTAAAAAAATGTATTATAACAGAAGAAAACAAGTACAATAAATGATAATGGCCTCCAGTTGAGTGTGGATAATGAAGAGTTTCTACGGAATACTTACGAAAGAACATTTATGCAATTAATTAACAAAAATAAGAAACGATGAATACATACATATTTTGGAGCTTTTCATACCAAAGTTAAAAAACGGTGGTAATTGAGAGTGTACTTATCTTAATAATAGTCGAGTTGCAGCTGGATTTTTTGGAATGAAAATACATAACTACTACCGTCGTGTAAGTCACTGCATGGTGATCATATTTATTTGAAATGTTGAAATCAAATCATTCGATCGAATTTTATTCAAGTTTGTCACTAAAGTTTTGAAAAATTTCATATTTTTATTTATTTTAAATTGCTCAACGTCTTTCCGAATTATTAGTGAAAAAACTATAATCTTGTGTGTCCTGGAAAAAGCAAAATTGCAAAATTGTAATCTGTTTTGGTGTAAACTTCCCTTTACCCATTGTTTTAAACAAAATAATTGATAAGGCATTTGTTGTGTTTGGTTTGAGTGTGAATGTGTTGCTGTATTTTAAATGGTCCTCATTTTACGCGTATATATATATGTTTTATGGTGTATGCTCCATGATTTGTCATTTATTCTTTTTAACGGGTACAAAAAGTCAATAATTGTTTGTATATTGAGCTACAGCTACGAGATCCTAAAAAGTAATATTGAATATAAATGTATGTAAACATAGTCCTTTAACTTATAACATATGTAATTAATTATAGACTTGTAAATGTGATAGAATATGTTATTGTGCTCTTATTTCATAGAAATCTACGATAACATTTCCTGTGATGGCTTTTTCAACATGAATGCCATGCGTATTCAAACAACTTTTCCGCCAACTGGCACTTTTACATTGGATTCTACTCTAGGTCCGCCGGCGCAACAACAATCTCAACCGCCGATATCGCAACATCCACCACCTATTGGGATTTTCGATGCCAATGAGGTTCCGGAAATTATACAAAATCCGGCAACAATTGGTGTTTTTCAATCAAATAGCGTTTTGAGTAATGGTGGTGGTAGTGGTGGCGGTGGTGGTAACAACTCGTCAATATTTAGTTCGCAATCGAGTTCTTCATCCGCTGCCAACGATCCGAGTCAAGCCACTCGTAAGACTGGAATTATTGAGAAACTTTTGGTGAGCATAATAAAAATTGATTTACTATTAGTGAACCCATTTCAAATACTCGTATACATGTATTTTCAGCATTGTTATGGGTTCATTCAATGTTGTGAGCGTCAGGCACGATTATTTTTTCACTTCTCGCAATTCAGCGGTAATATTGATCATTTGAAAATTGGAGATCCTGTTGAATTTGAAATGACCTACGATCGCCGAACTGGTAAGCCAATTGCCAGTCAAGTATCGAAGATAGCACCAGAAGTGGTATTATCGGAGGAGCGTGTTACTGGCACTGTTACTACGGAACTTCGAACTGACTGCGCAAACAATCTGCTTTCCTCGAACGAGACCACAGGACGTATTAGCTATGAAAATCGTGGTGAGTGTTTTTTCTTGCCATATACCAAAGACGATGTCGAGGGAAATGTCAACTTACGAGCCGGCGATAAAGTTAGCTTTCAAATTGCAACTAACCAAAGGTATTTACTAATTTGTGGTAAAAGTTTTGAAGCCATATTACGGTTTGTAATTATTTTATTATTCAGGGGTAACCTTGGTGCTTGTCATATTCGTTTGGAGAATCCGGCACAGCCGGTTAAATACCGTGGCGTTGTGTGCTCTATGAAAGAGTCATTTGGATTTATTGAGCGTGCTGATGTCGTAAAAGAAATTTTTTTCCACTTTTCCGAAGCCGAGGGAAATGTTGAGCTCCGTCCAGGCGACGATGTTGAATTTACTATACAAACACGTAATGTAAGTGTAATTCATAAAATATACCAGATAGTAATATCATATTATAATTTGATCATAGCATAGTAAAACAGAATCAGTATTTGCAGGCGATTTCAATATGTAAAACGAAACAGAGTCTTTTTTTTAAATATCCATACCCTGTCGCATAACTGATAACGAGTTCTACCCTTTACAAGAAGTATCGGCATGTTTGAAGTCGTAGTCATTAGGTTTTGTCGTAATAAACACTCAGATTGGTACTTTCGCTTTTCAATGCTTTTTCGATTCTTCGATTCGCTTATAGTGCTTCTTTTCCTTTATCCTTTCTTCCCTCTTAGTTTTCACTATAACTCCGATTCATAATACAGAAGTTCCCTACCTTACAATCAATTATAAAATGTACAAAAATATAATTTCCTGATTGTTATTAACTGGAAATGAAAAGCATTAAAAATATATATATTGACGATTTTCGAATGTAAGGTTAGAAGGAGAGGCCGATAACTAAGGCACAATTAATCATATGCAGCTATATAAAGCGAAGCGCGGCGCACTGTTGGCAAGTTCAGTTGAGTTTGGAACTTGGTATTGAAAAAATTGGTGCGAAGTGAAGCAGAGTAAACTGTGTGAATAGTAAAGCGACTAGTTATTTATTGAGTAATAAATAATAAGTTCTTCACAATTAAGAATTTGAAAAATTCTTGGGATTTTTATTTAATAATCCAGGGGATCGAACTCGAAGGATTTGGGAAATCATCGGGTAAATCGTTACAATTGTTTATAAAAATGCCAAAGGATAAGAAACAGAAAATGGTCAAGATTCAGGATTTTACGATACTGCAAAATACAATATCGAAGCGAGGATTATCTTCAACGGGAAATAAGGTCGAACACTGACTGTAGCTACGTGAATTTATGGAAGCCGAAGGCAAGAGCTTGAGCCAATATGAATTCCGTCGCGAAAACGAGGAGACATCCACGAAGGATATAAAGAAGGGTTTCTGCGAAGGAGTCAGAGCAGTCACATACGAAGATTGAAGAAAAGACTCCTAGCTCATCTAAAGCAGGGAATGCCAGCCTTTTTCAAAAGATGCTGCATAGGACGACCGCATGTCATCACAACTAAAAGACCAGGAAGCGTGTATTTTATTATAGTCAACTACGGTAAAATCACGATCCTTTTACGGCACAATTTCTTTCCAGGTCTTCAAGACACATTTGGAAAACACGGCTTCAATGAATAACTGTAGTTTGGAAGACAAAACTACTGCCCTATTCCTAGCATTGGCTGGACCTGCGGCGGGGATCCTGCAAATAGTTCCCGAACAGGATAGAGAGGCATTAATGAAAGCCGTGGAAAGGCGTTATGGTAGCCATAACAGAGCCAAATTTAGCAGATGAAACTGGAGAGCTGTAACCCGAAGCTTAGCGGAAGAAGTTGTTTGGAAGATTGAATATCTCATTTGGCCTATGGAGAAAGCCTTGAGCCTTGGAGAATACTTTGAAAGGGTAAAGATCCAGAGGATCATTCTGCTGATGAGTGACCTTTACGAGAGACGTGGACAAATCCGAAACTAACATTTGCTGAAACTGTGTGAAAAGCATGCCGTGGGGAGGTGGAAAAACCTGATGTGACGAAGAATATGCTGGAAAGGCAGAAATTCTCCAAGAAGAAAAGTTGTAGTGGTGGAATCGTCAAATAGATCAATGTTAGGAAGTGACACAACTGTAATAAACCAGGATACTTCACCAGTGGCTGAGATGAGCTTCACTAGACAGGAAAGACGACGGACACGTAAAGCTCTACCTAGCAAATTAGTAGAAATGTGAGCAAGGTTATAATTGCAAGAAAGTGCTCTTGATAAAGAATAAGCAACAGAAAGAAAATACCCACGGAAACTGCAGGAAAGCGTTTGGTGCATGAATCTGTATTTGTGAGTAACAGTGTAAAAATCGGATATGATAAGGCACCACGATTGAAGGGATATAAAGAAGGAGATTTGGTGTTGCTTTCTAATCCCAAGCGATGAAAAGGATTGACTCTAAGATACCAGGGCGATTGGGAAGGTCCGTATAAAGTTATTAAATTACTAAAAGACATGATGTATCGAATCTAGACCATTGGCAGATCTAGGAACCC
This sequence comes from Ceratitis rosa, assembly GCA_037013455.1. Lineage (NCBI taxonomy): Eukaryota > Metazoa > Arthropoda > Insecta > Diptera > Tephritidae > Ceratitis > Ceratitis rosa. The sequence goes on from JAWMAG010000012.1 coordinate 2,157,817, forward strand.
GTGGAAGGTGGTCCATTGAAAAGAATAAACTGTGTGAATAAACAGTGTTCATAACGTTGATTAAGTTCTTTACAATTAATGAATTGTAAAGCAAATTTTGAGATTTTTATTTAATAATCCATCGAACTCGAATGATTTGGGAAATCATTTACTGAAAAACGTCAAAATATTTTTGAATAACTATAAACGAACGGGGTTTTCAAAGACATTTCCACAACTTTTTGAATGTACATATATATTTCTTAAATGTATTTAACAATCACCTAAAATAGTCGCTTTTACGCTTACTCTAAAAATTTCCTTAAATGGAAGAAATTTTTTGTAAAGCTATTGTTTGCAATTACGGCTGCGCAACTTTGGTGCATTGAATTGACACGATTTTCACATCTTAGCTTGAGCCAATTTCTTACGTCACACTATAAATTCTTAATCTCCACTCGAGAATATGGAAGCATGACCTCCTTCATTACTTTCCGATCTAACCTATTTAGCAAAACATTGGCCCTATACTGCCCATATACCGTGGTGGTGAATCTTCATGGTCGTCTTAAGTGGGATCCATCCGTCTTGGCGTTTACTTCCCCTTTTTTTAATCTTTTATTTCAATAGTAGCTGGAAATGGGGTTCATATTTTGTGGTCATCTTATAAGTTCTTCAACTTCGTGGTATGTTTTGCCTAAATAATTTGTGTTTTTATGAGCACGTTAAAAAATGACAATATATCACTTATTCTCACTTTTTCTCTTGAAAAATTTGAAATTTTATCTTTTTATATGACGATAATTTCAGTGAATGATCTTTGAAATGAGAAAACAATAGAAATACAAAATGCGAATACGCTTTTTCTTTTGCACCTGACCTGCAAAAGAACGTTTGGTTGGTTATAAATTAACATGTAAAAAGCAAAAAATAAAAAACTTAAGCAGTTTAATTTAAAAACGCTTAAACAATACTCAACCTGACTTATAATGCTGCAAAGTAAGAAAGTGATACTATTGTGATTGGGTCACTGAAAAACCCCGAACTTCAAAATACTGTGACGCTGGGTGAAACAGTACGTGAAATCGCACTTCATGAATTATAAAAAAAACTATCAAATATGATGTGAATGCAAGAGAAATATGAAGAAATATGTACCGCGAAGAATTCACAGGTTTTTTTTTCAGAATTTCCTTGACTGTTTCCCATGCTCTAGCCTAACCTAATTCACGATTCTCACCCATACACATCGACGCAAACTGAACACACTCAGTTCATATTTATTATAAATTTTAAATATTTCACAAACAAACTTTGACAGCTAACAATGCAAATTGTAAGCCAGTTGAAAACGAGCCAGCCGGGCGTTCTTTTTAGGTCGAATGCAAATGAAAACGCTTTATATATACATATATATATATATATATATATATATATATATATATATATATATATATATAATTGGCGCTTTGTAACCGCTAAAGCGATTTTCGGCCGAGCTCCTCCTCCAATTTGTGGTTTTGCGTCTTGATGTTTGAAGGGGTGGAGGGGTGGACATTCCGACCGCAATTAGAAAATTTAACTTCATTTTTTTTATTTAAATTACTTTTCCTTAACTTTTGGATGTTGGTGGCACGCTTTATACATATGCATAATAACAAACATGTATAGTTACAAAGTCGTTTCTTACATTGCAAATCGGGTTTGAAAGCTTATAGGTAGAATAAGCCTATACAAAATGTAGGTAGCTAAAGAAGGACCATGTACATTTGATGCGTGTTTAGTTATATATATCTAAAAGCAAACTTATAAACTTCTCTGATTGTAGCCCAAAAACTCATAAATTATAGCATTAAACTATCCAACTAGTATCTTATGAAAAAATATCATTATATTTTGAAAGGGTCGTGAGTTTGCTTGCAACATAACTAGGCTACCACCCGGTTCAGTTATTTTCGAAGATGTTGATACCACCATCTACAAAGGGCAGATTCTGAAGCCGCTTGATCGTAATAACCCAGCTCGGCAGACCAATGATCCATTGCCTGGACGTATACGTTATCGTGCCGCAGATTATTCTGAAGTTGAAGTACCTTTTGGTGACAAAGATCAGGTAAGCTTTGAAATAAAAAACTATCCTTAACATAATCTGCGTTGTCTTTTATACAAGGGAGATTTCACTTTACGCCATGGTGACTGGGTTCAGTTCTTGCTAGCTACTGATAGGCGTGATCAATTGCAGCGTGCAACATCAATTTCCTTACTCGACGAAACCTTTAAAGTGTCTGGTGAGAAGCGCGAGCAGGGTGTCGTTGCATCACTTAAGGACGGCTTTGGTTTTCTACGTTGCGTAGAACGTAATTTACGTCTATTTTTTCACTTTACTGAAGTGTTGGATGCTGTAAATAAAATTTCATCTCGAATGATAAGTTCAGCAAATAATTGAAACTTAAATACAATTTTCAGAGTCGGGAAATCGCTGTTAATGACGAAGTTGAATTTACTGTAGTTCAAGAACCTGGAGTCCCATATAATACATCCCGTTTGCATGCCATTCGCATAAAGCATCTACCACCCAATACAGTGCAGTTTGAAATGCTAATGGCAAGCAATATTGAAGGTATATAAAAAAATTAAGATATTAGAGAAAGATCTGTTTCCATTATCCTTGTATTTATTTATAGGCTCTATCACACGTGAGGCTCCAAAGAGCCCAGTTAAATCCCAGGATCGTGTTGAAGGCGGCGTGATCACTTACGATCATGGTGATGTCAAAAAGACTATAATGTATTTCCTTAAAGACTGTGAGAAACCACCAAGAATTGGAGATCGTGTGCGATTCGATATCTACTTGGTGAGTATGTGATGTACGGAATTCCACATGAGTCATTTAAAGTATTTTTTCTAAATAAATAGATCTGTTTAAAAAATATACTCTTTCGGAAATAAGTAAATTTTTTCCCTTTTACTATTTTTTTTTAACTATTAGTTTCTAAAATTGTTTTTGTTTGTACTTTTAAACTTTTCAGGTAAAACGAAACAAAGAATTCATAGCTGTAAACGTACAGCTAATAGGACAATTGCAACAGTTGCATCAGCAACAATTGCAGCAGCAGCAGCAGCAGCAACGACAACAACAACAACAACAACATATGATAACGAATACAACGAACCAGCTTCAACATCAAAATGTCCACAACCAAAACAATGAGCAAATGCTACTATCCAATGGTGTAGGGGTTGCTCTTGGCGCCGGTGTCGGTGTTAGCGTTGGTATTGGCATAAATGTTGGAGGTAACACCGGTGGTATTTTGGTTCCACCACAAAATGGATATTTGCCACTGGCAAATTCAACTCAGCTGCTATCCACACCAAAGATAGAAGACTTCAAATTGGACAATAATAACTTAACCATGAATGAACATGGTCAAGCTTATCGTGGCTTTATTGCTGTTATCAAAGAAAATTTTGGGTTCATTGAGACGCTTTCGCACGATGAAGAAGTTTTTTTCCACTTCAGTAACTATGTTGGCAATCCGAACTGGTTGGAACTAGGTCAAGAGGTTGAGTATACTCTTTCGCCAAATGGTAACACTTCCGCCTCTGGAAACTGCTTGCCCGCCGAGAATGTGCGCACACTACCAAAAGGATCTATTCCACAGCCAGTTATTTTAGAAGGAACTCATAATGGAATTGTAGCTCGTCCGTTACGTTGCATCAATCCCGATCAGCAGGAATATGCAGGACTTATAGAAGTTTTAGATGAAAACAAACAAAGTGTTCTAACTCAGCACGAATTCGGAATCACAAGTTTGGTCAATAAGCGCGATTTACTGCAGAAAGGTGACTTGGTCACTTTTAAGATAGATGAAATTGGTCGCGCTGCAGAGATAAATGCTGTTCGACAAAAGAAACGTGCAACGGTTGATTCGATTAAAGGGCAATTTGGATTTCTCAATTTTGAAATCGAGGATGGCAAAAAACTCTTCTTTCACATGTCCGAGGTGCAAGGCAATGCTGTAGCTCTACATCCAGGCGATACAGTCGAATTTTCGGTTGTTACCAATCAGGTAATATACACATTAGTTCAGTTTTATGCGTAAGTTTAATTTAACAATATTGGTATAAGTACTTTCAAGGCTATGGTTAATGCAAAAGTAAATTAAAAAATGTTAGCAAGTGCGAACAATGTTCAATATCTCCCTCATTTAGACCATATTATGACGTGTTTATATACTTCTGTGTTGGAAGTTTGATTACCTTAGAGAAATTAGATTACTAATTAACATTTTAATACACCATTAAAATAAAGTGTTTATGAATCATAGTTCAGTGGTATAATTCAATCATTTAATCTAAGCTATAAAGTAACGTGAATGTGTTTGTAAATCGATATTTTACATTTACAGCGTAACGGTAAATCGTCAGCTTGCAACGTACTGAAGATTAATGATCGCCCAGACCGTTTAATATCCCGTTTGAAACTAAATGCTGACGACACTGTGCCACGATTGATCATCACTCGTGCACCACGGGGACCACAGAGTAAAGGTTTCTTACCACAAGCACGTATTGCTCGCATTCCAGGTAAACTCTCTAAAGTTTCCTACTCAAGTTTAAAATAACGATTAAAGTTTTTCTCTTTACTCTTTCTAGGCATTATAATTGAATAATTAGTTACAATAGACAGAACAAAAACTGGAAATCTGCAAAGTTCCATGATTAAATACCTGAAACACCACTTGGAAAACTGAATAAAAAAAATTGGGTGCAGGAGAAGCGAGGAGAAACCATAGAAATATATATAAAATAATTTATAATGTATTTAAAGGCAATGCGACAAGCAAAAGGAGTGAAAGTAAAGCAAAGCTTGAGGCCACATCTCTTCCTCAGAAAAGAAAATAAATAAAGCACATACATTTATTAATGTGAATACTAAAAAATAATAATAATAAATAAAGGAATACAGTAATATAAACACAAAACTGAACAACTTGAGTAATCTGAAAAAATAATAAAAATAAAAATAGTTCTATGAGAAGCATTATATTAAGTATAAAAACTGTTGCAAGCACATAAAACATACACTCAATAAAATACAGCTGATCGTTGCTATAATTCCCTGTTTATATTTAAACAATTTATAAACGTAATGCCGAAGTGCAAACAGATTTTTATTTAGAGCTTTCATTTATAATAGCGACATAACGCAAAACCGCTGAAGAAAACACAAGTTGAAGGAGAAATGTTGGAGCATCAACAAAAGCCACGGTAAAAATGCAGCATTTTGTAAAGTAGTATGCCACAGATATAACTAAACCAGTATCAAAACAATAACAAAAATCGTGCTCATTTATGTATTTCCAATATTTAATCATAATATAATTTAATTTAAATATACTTTCATTTTACATATGTACACACAATGAAACAAAATTGAAATTATTAAAGATCAATATCAATTTTAAATATTAAAAATATCTCATAACAAGCCTTAAGTCCCAGAAATTTAGGGAAATAATAAGAAGTCTAGCATTGACCCATTAAATTAACCAACTCTATGTTATAATATTCCATACTATTTCGCAAATACTTTCTTTCAAATGTTTCCAACGGTTGAAAGTTACTCGTACAATGCCAAATTAGGACTCTGAATTTCTTGTATCGTTTCGGTACTACCATAGAATTTCTTGTCTTGTTTTTACCCTAATTGTTAATTATATTTGGCGGTGCGCTCTCTTGAACTGCTTTTTTAGTATTTATATATACGAATATTTATTCTCATTTTTCACGCTCTACTAACTATAATTATATGCATATATATGACACACACATTTGTAATGGTGCGAATGTAATTAAAACGTAATAATTTTGAAACCTGTACTGTTGCAACTTTATTAATATTATATTTTCTATAAACAAAAATTACAAATTTGAAATTGATATGAAATAAACACACAAAATTAAACCAAGTTTAGTATTTAGTTATAAAAAATAATTTATATGATTACCAATGATTTATTATTGAATAATGGTGATGAAGTAAAAACTGTTGCATTAAATCAAACAATAAATGCAAATTTGAGGCAGCGAATACAATTTGCTCCATCAAACTGCGACATACATATTCAAGTATAAAGTCTAAAAAAAAGAGCAACAAAACGCAAGATTTAATTGAATAAGCAACACCCAAATTAAGCAAAATATAAATATGGAGAAATATATATAATAATAATCTTCAAGAAATTAATGAATTTGAATATCATTCAAAATTGGGACCAGTCCTATAGCCATGTTAAAATATAAAAAAAAAAAAAACTGCAGAACCAAAAATATACAAAACAAACTTTCAAATGAAATGAAATTATATATATAATTGCTTGAATACCAATAAAAATCGTAATATCAACATCACAAAAACAAAAAAAAAACGTAAAAACTGCAAAGCAACTAATTGCAAACTATATGAAATCAAATAAAATAAATACATATTTCATTAAAGCTAAAACCTTGTGTTTTTATAATCTAATAAATAGGGAAATGTTTGGCAAAAAGTTTGAAAAAACCGTTACATGCAGGCTAAAATTTTTTTAATAGGTGAATCATAAACCAAAGATTTCTACACCGCAAATATGAAGTAAATGCCATAGAAATGGTATTCGGTGTAAATTTCTTCCTTCAAAGAACTTGAATCACCATTTCAAATAAAACTTTGAAAAAAGTTCTACTTTGTAGGATAAGCTTTAATTACTCTTATAAGTTAATACAAATACTAACAGTTGCCGTAGTAGGCAAGTACTACCTTTCCGAATGCACTTCTGACATGAATTAAATGCTCTACATGAAATTTCATCAGCCACTCGGAGGCAGCTTAGAATAAATTGTAAGACGCTAAACACAAATTGGATTAGCTTGGCGTTCATTTACAAACCGTCAAATTCAGCCTTGGCCACAAGTATTAGGCACCCCAAAAATTACTGAATTTTTTGTTTTAACAAGTGAAGTTTTATTAGTAACAGTGAAAATACAATGAATTAGTGAAAATAACACAGTTATAGCTTACCACTCGTTAATTAAGGCATTCCTTAACACAGTTTTTGATGTTATACTGTGTTTTTTAATCTTGCGTTTTCAAATAGCCCACATGTGATCAATGAGATTAAGATCTGGATATTGTGCAGGCCAATCTAACAAAGTAGTGTTGCTATCTCTAAACCAACGCAAAGTATAGTTTCTGTAGTAATGTACCATTAAAAAGGATGTATATACAAACTGTCAGAATGCTGAGTTTTTAACGGAAAAATTGGTTGTAACCCGTTTATTATTTTTCAATCCCGAAACAAAGAAAATCGCTCAAACTCTAAAAAAATGTATTATAACAGAAGAAAACAAGTACAATAAATGATAATGGCCTCCAGTTGAGTGTGGATAATGAAGAGTTTCTACGGAATACTTACGAAAGAACATTTATGCAATTAATTAACAAAAATAAGAAACGATAAATACATACATATTTTGGAGCTTTTCATACCAAAGTTAAAAAACGGTGGTAATTGAGAGTGTACTTATCTTAATAATAGTCGAGTTGCAGCTGGATTTTTTGGAATGAAAATACATAACTACTACCGTCGTGTAAGTCACTGCATGGTGATCATATTTATTTGAAATGTTGAAATCAAATCATTCGATCGAATTTTATTCAAGTTTGTCACTAAAGTTTTGAAAAATTTCATATTTTTATTTATTTTAAATTGCTCAACGTCTTTCCGAATTATTAGTGAAAAAACTATAATCTTGTGTGTCCTGGAAAAAGCAAAATTGCAAAATTGTAATCTGTTTTGGTGTAAACTTCCCTTTACCCATTGTTTTAAACAAAATAATTGATAAGGCATTTGTTGTGTTTGGTTTGAGTGTGAATGTGTTGTTGTATTTTAAATGGTCCTCATTTTACGCGTATATATATATGTTTTATGGTGTATGCTCCATGATTTGTCATTTATTCTTTTTAACGGGTACAAAAAGTCAATATTTGTTTGTATATTGAGCTACAGCTTATAATATAAAACGAGATCCTAAAAAGTAATATTGAATATAAATGTATGTAAACATAGTCCTTTAACTTATAACATATGTAATTAATTATAGACTTGTAAATGTGATAGAATATGTTATTGTGCTCTTATTTCATAGAAATCTACGATAACATTTCCTGTGATGGCTTTTTCAACATGAATGCCATGCGTATTCAAACAACTTTTCCGCCAACTGGCACTTTTACATTGGATTCTACTCTAGGTCCGCCGGCGCAACAACAATCTCAACCGCCGATATCGCAACATCCACCTCCTATTGGGATTTTCGATGCCAATGAGGTTCCGGAAATTATACAAAATCCGGCAACAATTGGTGTTTTTCAATCAAATAGCGTTTTGAGTAATGGTGGTGGTAGTGGTGGCGGTGGTGGTAACAACTCGTCAATATTTAGTTCGCAATCGAGTTCTTCATCCGCTGCCAACGATCCGAGTCAAGCCACTCGTAAGACTGGAATTATTGAGAAACTTTTGGTGAGCATAATAAAAATTGATTTACTATTAGTGAACCCATTTCAAATACTCGTATACATGTATTTTCAGCATTGTTATGGGTTCATTCAATGTTGTGAGCGTCAGGCACGATTATTTTTTCACTTCTCGCAATTCAGCGGTAATATTGATCATTTGAAAATTGGAGATCCTGTTGAATTTGAAATGACCTACGATCGCCGAACTGGTAAGCCAATTGCCAGTCAAGTATCGAAGATAGCACCAGAAGTGGTATTATCGGAGGAGCGTGTTACTGGCACTGTTACTACGGAACTTCGAACTGACTGCGCAAACAATCTGCTTTCCTCGAACGAGACCACAGGACGTATTAGCTATGAAAATCGTGGTGAGTGTTTTTTCTTGCCATATACCAAAGACGATGTCGAGGGAAATGTCAACTTACGAGCCGGCGATAAAGTTAGCTTTCAAATTGCAACTAATCAAAGGTATTTACTAATTTGTGGTAAAAGTTTTGAAGCCATATTACGGTTTGTAATTATTTTATTATTCAGAGGTAACCTTGGTGCTTGTCATATTCGTTTGGAGAATCCGGCACAGCCGGTTAAATACCGTGGCGTTGTGTGCTCTATGAATGAGTCATTTGGATTTATTGAGCGTGCTGATGTCGTAAAAGAAATTTTTTTCCACTTTTCCGAAGCCGAGGGAAATGTTGAGCTCCGTCCAGGCGACGATGTTGAATTTACTATACAAACACGTAATGTAAGTGTAACTCATAAAATATACCAGATAGTAATATCATATTATAATTTGACCATAGCATAGTAAAACAGAATCAGTATTTGCAGGCGATTTCAATATGTAAAACGAAACAGAGTCTTTTTTTTAAATATCCATACCCTGTCGCATAACTGATAACGAGTTCTACCCTTTACAAGAAGTATCGGCATGTTTGAAGTCGTAGTCATTAGGTTTTGTCGTAATAAACACTCAGATTGGTACTTTCGCTTTTCAATGCTTTTTCGATTCTTCGATTCGCTTATAGTGCTTCTTTTCCTTTATCCTTTCTTCCCTCTTAGTTTTCACTATAACTCCGATTCATAATACAGAAGTTCCCTACCTTACAATCAATTATGAAATGTACAAAAATATAATTTCCTGATTGTTATTAACTGGAAATGAAAAGCATTAAAAATATATATATTGACGATTTTCGAATGTAAGGTTAGAAGGAGAGGCCGATAACTAAGGCACAATTAATCATATGCAGCTATATAAAGCGAAGCGCGGCGCACTGTTGGCAAGTTCAGTTGAGTTTGGAACTTGGTATTGAAAAAATTGGTGCGAAGTGAAGCAGAGTAAACTGTGTGAATAGTAAAGCGACTAGTTATTTATTGAGTAATAAATAATAAGCTCTTCACAATTAAGAATTTGAAAATTTCTTGAGATTTTTATTTAATAATCCAGGGGATCGAACTCGAAGGATTTGGGAAATCATCGGGTAAATCGTTACAATTGTTTATAAAAATGCCAAAGGATAAGAAACAGAAAATGGTCAAGATTCAGGATTTTACGATACTGCAAAATACAATATCGAAGCGAGGATTATCTTCAACGGGAAATAAGGTCGAACACTGACTGTAGCTACGTGAATTTATGGAAGCCGAAGGCAAGAGCTTGAGCCAATATGAATTCCGTCGCGAAAACGAGGAGACATCCACGAAGGATATAAAGAAGGGTTTCTGCGAAGGATTCAGAGCAGTCACATACGAAGATTGAAGAAAAGACTCCTAGCTCATCTAAAGCAGGGAATGCCAGCCTTTTTCAAAAGATGCTGCATAGGACGACCGCGTGTCATCACAACTAAAAGACCAGGAAGCGTGTATTTTATTATAGTCAACTAGGGTAAAATCACGATCCTTTTACGGCACAATTTCTTTCCAGGTCTTCAAGACACATTTGGAAAACACGGCTTCAATGAATAACTGTAGTTTGGAAGACAAAACTACTGCCCTATTCCTAGCATTGGCTGGACCTGCGGCGGGGATCCTGCAAATACAATAGTACAACAGGATAGAGAGGCATTAATGAAAGCCGTGGAAAGGCGTTATGGTAGCCATAACAGAGCCAAATTTAGCAGATGAAACTGGAGAGCTGTAACCCGAAGCTTAGCGGAAGAAGTTGTTTGGAAGATTGAATATCTCATTTGGCCTATGGAGAAAGCCTTGAGCCTTGGAGAATACTTTGAAAGGGTAAAGATCCAGAGGATCATTCTGCTGATGAGTGACCTTTACGAGAGACGTGGACAAATCCGAAACTAACATTTGCTGAAACTGTGTGAAAAGCATGCCGTGGGGAGGTGGAAAAACCTGATGTGACGAAGAATATGCTGGAAAGGCAGAAATTCTCCAAGAAGAAAAGTTGTAGTGGTGGAATCGTCAAATAGATCAATGTTAGGAAGTGACACAACTGTAATAAACCAGGATACTTCACCAGTGGCTGAGATGAGCTTCACTAGACAGGAAAGACGACGGACACGTAAAGCTCTACCTAGCAAATTAGTAGAAATGTGAGCAAGGTTATAATTACAATTAATGAATTGTAAAGCAAATTTTGAGATTTTTATTTAATAATCCGTCGAACTCGAATGATTTGGGAAATTATTTAGCGAAAAAACGTTAAAATATTTTTGAATAACTATAAACGAACGGGGTTTTCAAAGACATTTCCACAACTTTTTGAATGTACATATATATTTCTTAAATGTATTTAACAATCACCTAAAATAGTCGCTTTTACGCTTACTCTAAAAATTTCCTTAAATGGAAGAAATTTTTTGTAAAGCTATTGTTTGCAATTACGGCTGCGCAGCTTTGGTGCATTGAATTGACACGATTTTCACATCTTAGCTTGAGCCAATTTCTTACGTCACACTATAAATTCTTAATCTCCACTCGAGAATATGGGAGCATGACCTCCTTCATTACTTTCCGATCTAACCTATTTAGCAAAACATTGGCCCTATACTGCCCATATACCGTGGTGGTGAATCTTCATGGTCGTCTTAAGTGGGATCCATCCGTCTTGGCGTTTCCTTCCCCTTTTTTTAATCTTTTATTTCAATAGTAGCTGGAAATGGGGTTCATATTTTGTGGTCATCTTATAAGTTCTTCAACTTCGTGGTATGTTTTGCCTAAATAATTTGTGTTTTTATGAGCACGTTAAAAAATGACAATATATCACTTATTCTCACTTTTTCTCTTGAAAAATTTGAAATTTTATCTTTTTATATGAGGATAATTTCAGTGAATGATATTTGAAATGAGAAAACAATAGAAATACGAAATGCGAATACGCTTTTTCTTTTGCACCTGACCTGCAAAAGAACGTTTGGTTGGTTATAAATTAACATGTAAAAAGCAAAAAATAAAAAACTTAAGCAGTTTAATTTAAAAACGCTTAAACAATACTCAACCTGACTTATAATGCTGCAAAGTAAGAAAGTGATACTATTATGATTGGGTCACTGAAAAACCCCGAACTTCAAAATACTGTGACGCTGGGTGAAACAGTACGTGAAATCGCACTTCATGAATTATAAAAAAAACTATCAAATATGATGTGAATGCAATAGAAATATGAAGGAATATGTACCCGCGAAGAATTCACAGGTTTTTTTTCAGAATTTCCTTGACTGTTTCCCATGCTCCAGCCTAACCTAATTCACGATTCTCACCCATACACATCGACCCAATCTGAACACACTCAGTTCATATTTATTATAAATTTTAAATATTTCACAAACAAACTTTGACAGCTAACAATGCAAATTGTAAGCCAGTTGAAAACGAGCCAGCCGGGCGTTCTTTTTAGGTCGAATGCAAATGAAAACGCTTTATATATATATATATATATATATATATATATATATATATATATATATATAATTGGCGCTTTGTAACCGCTGAAGCGATTTTCGGCCGAGCTCCTCCTCCAAATTGTGGTTTTGCGTCTTGATGTTTGGAGGGGTGGAGGGGTGGACACGACCGCAATTAGAAAATTTAACTTCATTTTTTTTTATTTAAATTACTTTTCCTTAACTTTTGGATGTTGGTGGCACGCTTTATACATATGCATAATAACAAACATGTATAGTTACAAAGTCGTTTCTTACATTGCAAATCGGGTTTGAAAGCTTATAGGTAGAATAAGCCTATACAAAATGTAGGTAGCTAAAGAAGGACCATGTACATTTGATGCGTGTTTAGTTATATATATCTAAAAGCAAACTTATAAACTTCTCTGATTGTAGCCCAAAAACTCATAAATTATAGCATTAAACTATCCAACTAGTATCTTATGAAAAAATATCATTATATTTTGAAAGGGTCGTGAGTTTGCTTGCAACATAACTAGGCTACCACCCAGTTCAGTTATTTTCGAAGATGTTGATACCACCATCTACAAAGGGCAGGTTCTGAAGCCGCTTGATCGTAATAACCCAGCTCGGCAGACCAATGATCCATTGCCTGGACGTATACGTTATCGTGCCGCAGATTATTCTGAAGTTGAAGTACCTTTTGGTGACAAAGATCAGGTAAGCTTTAAAATAAAAAACTATCCTTAACATAATCTGCGTTGTCTTTTATAGAAGGGAGATTTCACTTTACGCCATGGTGACTGGGTTCAGTTCTTGCTAGCTACTGATAGGCGTGATCAATTGCAGCGTGCAACATCAATTTCCTTACTCGACGAAACCTTTAAAGTGTCTGGTGAGAAGCGCGAGCAGGGTGTCGTTGCATTACTTAAGGACGGCTTTGGTTTTCTACGTTGCGTAGAACGTAATTTACGTCTATTTTTTCACTTTACTGAAGTGTTGGATGCTGTAAATAAAATTTCATCTCGAATGATAAGTTCAGCAAATAATTGAAACTTAAATACAATTTTCAGAGTCGGGAAATCGCTGTTAATGACGAAGTTGAATTTACTGTAGTCCAAGAACCTGGAGTCCCATATAATACATCCCGTTTGCATGCCATTCGCATAAAGCATCTACCACCCAATACAGTGCAGTTTGAAATGCTAATGGCAAGCAATATTGAAGGTACATATATGAAAAAGTTAAGATGTTAGAGAAAGATCTGTTTCCATTATCCTTGTATTTATTTATAGGCTCTATCACACGTGAGGCTCCAAAGAGCCCAGTTAAATCCCAGGATCGTGTTGAAGGCGGCGTGATCACTTACGATCATGGTGATGTCAAAAAGACTATAATGTATTTCCTTAAAGACTGTGAGAAACCACCAAGAATTGGAGATCGTGTGCGATTCGATATCTACTTGGTGAGTATGTGATGTACGGAATTCCACATGAGTCATTTAAAGTATTTTTTCTAAATAAATAGATCTGTTTAAAAAATATACTCTTTCGGAAATAAGTAAATTTTTTCCCTTTTACTATTTTTTTTTAACTATTAGTTTCTAAAATTGTTTTTGTTTGTACTTTTAAACTTTTCAGGTAAAACGAAACAAAGAATTCATAGCTGTAAACGTACAGCTAATAGGACAATTGCAACAGTTGCATCAGCAACAATTGCAGCAGCAGCAGCAACAACAACAACAACAACATATGATAACGAATACAACGAACCAGCTTCAACATCAAAATGTCCACAACCAAAACAATGAGCAAATGCTACTATCCAATGGTGTAGGGGTTGCTCTTGGCGCCGGTGTCGGTGTTAGCGTTGGTATTGGCATAAATGTTGGAGGTAACACCGGTGGTATTTTGGTTCCACCACAAAATGGATATTTGCCACTGGCAAATTCAACTCAGCTGCTATCCACACCAAAGATAGAAGACTTCAAATTGGACAATAATAACTTAACCATGAATGAACATGGTCAAGCTTATCGTGGCTTTATTGCTGTTATCAAAGAAAATTTTGGGTTCATTGAGACGCTTTCGCACGATGAAGAAGTTTTTTTCCACTTCAGTAACTATGTTGGCAATCCGAACTGGTTGGAACTAGGTCAAGAGGTTGAGTATACTCTTTCGCCAAATGGTAACACTTCCGCCTCTGGAAACTGCTTGCCCGCCGAGAATGTGCGCACACTACCAAAAGGATCTATTCCACAGCCAGTTATTTTAGAAGGAACTCATAATGGAATTGTAGCTCGTCCGTTACGTTGCATCAATCCCGATCAGCAGGAATATGCAGGACTTATAGAAGTTTTAGATGAAAACAAACAAAGTGTTCTAATTCAGCACGAATTCGGAATCACAAGTTTGGTCAATAAGCGCGATTTACTGCAGAAAGGTGACTTGGTCACTTTTAAGATAGATGAAATTGGTCGCGCTGCAGAGATAAATGCTGTTCGTCAAAAGAAACGTGCAACGGTTGATTCGATTAAAGGGCAATTTGGATTTCTCAATTTTGAAATCGAGGATGGCAAAAAACTCTTCTTTCACATGTCCGAGGTGCAAGGCAATGCTGTAGCTCTACATCCAGGCGATACAGTCGAATTTTCGGTTGTTACCAATCAGGTAATATACACATTAGTTCAGTTTTATGCATAAGTTTAATTTAACAATATTGGTATAAGTACTTTCAAGGCTATGGTTAATGCAAAAGTAAATTAAAAAATGTTAGCAAGTGCGAACAATGTTCAATATCTCCCTCATTTAGACCATATTATGACGTGTTAATATACTTCTGTGTTGGAAGTTTGATTACCTTAGAGAAATTAGATTACTAATTAACATTTTAATACACCATTAAAATAAAGTGTTTATGAATCATAGTTCAGTGGTATAATTCAATAATTTAATCTAAGCTATAAAGTAACGTGAATGTGTTTGTAAATCGATATTTTACATTTACAGCGTAACGGTAAATCGTCAGCTTGCAACGTACTGAAGATTAATGATCGCCCAGACCGTTTAATATCCCGTTTGAAACTAAATGCTGACGACACTGTGCCACGATTGATCATCACTCGTGCACCACGGGGACCACAGAGTAAAGGTTTCTTACCACAAGCACGTATTGCTCGCATTCCAGGTAAACTCTCTAAAGTTTCCTACTCAAGTTTAAAATAACGATTAAAGTTTTTCTCTTTACTCTTTCTAGGCATTATAATTGAATAATTAGTTACAATAGACAGAACAAAAACTGGAAATCTGCAAAGTTCCATGATTAAATACCTGAAACACCACTTGGAAAACTGAATAAAAAAAATTGGGTGCAGGAGAAGCGAGGAGAAACCATAGAAATATATATAAAATAATTTATAATGTATTTAAAGGCAATGCGACAAGCAAAAGGAGTGAAAGTAAAGCAAAGCTTGAGGCCACATCTCTTCCTCAGAAAAGAAAATAAATAAAGCACATACATTTATTAATGTGAATACTAAAAAATAATAATAATAAATAAAGGAATACAGTAATATAAACACAAAACTGAACAACTTGAGTAATCTGAAAAAATAATAAAAATAAAAATAGTTCTATGAGAAGCATTATATTAAGTATAAAAACTGTTGCAAGCACATAAAACATACACTCAATAAAATACAGCTGATCGTTGCTATAATTCCCTGTTTATATTTAAACAATTTATAAACGTAATGCCGAAGTGCAAACAGATTTTTATTTAGAGCTTTCATTTATAATAGCGACATAACGCAAAACCGCTGAAGAAAACACAAGTTGAAGGAGAAATGTTGGAGCATCAACAAAAGCCACGGTAAAAATGCAGCATTTTGTAAAGTAGTATGCCACAGATATAACTAAACCAGTATCAAAACAATAACAAAAATCGTGCTCATTTATGTATTTCCAATATTTAATCATAATATAATTTAATTTAAATATACTTTCACTTTACATATGTACACACAATGAAACAAAATTGAAATTATTAAAGATCAATATCAATTTTAAATATCAAAAATATCTCATAACAAGCCTTAAGTCCCAGAAATTTAGGGAAATAATAAGAAGTCTAGCATTGACCCATTAAATTAACCAACTCTATGTTATAATATTCCATACTATTTCGCAAATACTTTCTTTCAAATGTTTCCAACGGTTGAAAGTTACTCGTACAATGCCAAATTAGGACTCTGAATTTCTTGTATCGTTTCGGTACTACCATAGAATTTCTTGTCTTGTTTTTACCCTAATTGTTAATTATATTTGGCGGTGCGCTCTCTTGAACTGCTTTTTTAGTATTTATATATACGAATATTTATTCTCATTTTTCACGCTCTACTAACTATAATTATATGCATATATATGACACACACATTTGTAATGCTGCGAATGTAATTAAAACGTAATAATTTTGAAACCTGTACTGTTGCAACTTTATTAATATTATATTTTCTATAAACAAAAATTACAAATTTGAAATTGATATGAAATAAACACACAAAATTAAACCAAGTTTAGTATTTAGTTATAAAAAATAATTTATATGATTACCAATGATTTATTATTGAATAATGGTGATGAAGTAAAAACTGTTGCATTAAATCAAACAATAAATGCAAATTTGAGGCAGCGAATACAATTTGCTCCATCAAACTGCGACATACATATTCAAGTATAAAGTCTAAAAAAAAGAGCAACAAAACGCAAGATTTAATTGAATAAGCAACACCCAAATTAAGCAAAATATAAATATGGAGAAATATATATAATAATAATCTTCAAGAAATTAATGAATTTGAATATCATTCAAAATTGGGACCAGTCCTATAGCCATGTTGAAATATAAAAAAAAAAAACTGCAGAACCAAAAATATACAAAACAAACTTTCAAATGAAATGAAATTATATATATAATTGCTTGAATACCAATAAAAATCGTAATATCAACATCACAAAAACAAAAAAAAAACGTAAAAACTGCAAAGCAACTAATTGCAAACTATATGAAATCAAATAAAATAAATACATATTTCATTAAAGCTAAAACCTTGTGTTTTTATAATCTAATAAATAGGGAAATGTTTGGCAAAAAGTTAGAAAAAACCGTTACATGCAGGCTAAAATTTTTTTAATAGGTGAATCATAAACCAAAGATTTCTACACCGCAAATATGAAGTAAATGCCATAGAAATGGTATTCGGTGTAAATTTCTTCCTTCAAAGAACTTGAATCACCATTTCAAATAAAACTTTGAAAAAAGTTCTACTTTGTAGGATAAGCTTTAATTACTCTTATAAGTTAATACAAATACTAACAGTTGCCGTAGTAGGCAAGTACTACCTTTCCGAATGCACTTCTGACATGAATTAAATGCTCTACATGAAATTTCATCAGCCACTCGGAGGCAGCTTAGAATAAATTGTAAGACGCTAAACACAAATTGGATTAGCTTGGCGTTCATTTACAAACCGTCAAATTCAGCCTTGGCCACAAGTATTAGGCACCCCAAAAATTACTGAATTTTTTGTTTTAACAAGTGAAGTTTTATTAGTAACAGTGAAAATACAATGAATTAGTGAAAATAACACAGTTATAGCTTACCACTCGTTAATTAAGGCATTCCTTAACACAGTTTTTGATGTTATACTGTGTTTTTTAATCTTGCGTTTTCAAATAGCCCACATGTGATCAATGAGATTAAGATCTGGATATTGTGCAGGCCAATCTAACAAAGTAGTGTTGCTATCTCTAAACCAACGCAAAGTATAGTTTCTGTAGTAATGTACCATTAAAAAGGATGTATATACAAACTGTCAGAATGCTGAGTTTTTAACGGAAAAATTGGTTGTAACCCGTTTATTATTTTTCAATCCCGAAACAAAGAAAATCGCTCAAACTCTAAAAAAATGTATTATAACAGAAGAAAACAAGTACAATAAATGATAATGGCCTCCAGTTGAGTGTGGATAATGAAGAGTTTCTACGGAATACTTACGAAAGAACATTTATGCAATTAATTAACAAAAATAAGAAACGATAAATACATACATATTTTGGAGCTTTTCATACCAAAGTTAAAAAACGGTGGTAATTGAGAGTGTACTTATCTTAATAATAGTCGAGTTGCAGCTGGATTTTTTGGAATGAAAATACATAACTACTACCGTCGTGTAAGTCACTGCATGGTGATCATATTTATTTGAAATGTTGAAATCAAATCATTCGATCGAATTTTATTCAAGTTTGTCACTAAAGTTTTGAAAAATTTCATATTTTTATTTATTTTAAATTGCTCAACGTCTTTCCGAATTATTAGTGAAAAAACTATAATCTTGTGTGTCCTGGAAAAAGCAAAATTGCAAAATTGTAATCTGTTTTGGTGTAAACTTCCCTTTACCCATTGTTTTAAACAAAATAATTGATAAGGCATTTGTTGTGTTTGGTTTGAGTGTGAATGTGTTGTTGTATTTTAAATGGTCCTCATTTTACGCGTATATATATATGTTTTATGGTGTATGCTCCATGATTTGTCATTTATTCTTTTTAACGGGTACAAAAAGTCAATATTTGTTTGTATATTGAGCTACAGCTTATAATATAAAACGAGATCCTAAAAAGTAATATTGAATATAAATGTATGTAAACATAGTCCTTTAACTTATAACATATGTAATTAATTATAGACTTGTAAATGTGATAGAATATGTTTTTGTGCTCTTATTTCATAGAAATCTACGATAACATTTCCTGTGATGGCTTTTTCAACATGAATGCCATGCGTATTCAAACAACTTTTCCGCCAATTGGCACTTTTACATTGGATTCTACTCTAGGTCCGCCGGCGCAACAACAATCTCAACCGCCGATATCGCAACATCCACCACCTATTGGGATTTTCGATGCCAATGAGGTTCCGGAAATTATACAAAATCCGGCAACAATTGGTGTTTTTCAATCAAATAGCGTTTTGAGTAATGGTGGTGGTAGTGGTGGCGGTGGTGGTAACAACTCGTCAATATTTAGTTCGCAATCGAGTTCTTCATCCGCTGCCAACGATCCGAGTCAAGCCACTCGTAAGACTGGAATTATTGAGAAACTTTTGGTGAGCATAATAAAAATTGATTTACTATTAGTGAACCCATTTCAAATACTCGTATACATGTATTTTCAGCATTGTTATGGGTTCATTCAATGTTGTGAGCGTCAGGCACGATTATTTTTTCACTTCTCGCAATTCAGCGGTAATATTGATCATTTGAAAATTGGAGATCCTGTTGAATTTGAAATGACCTACGATCGCCGAACTGGTAAGCCAATTGCCAGCCAAGTATCGAAGATAGCACCAGAAGTGGTATTATCGGAGGAGCGTGTTACTGGCACTGTTTCTACGGAACTTCGAACTGACTGCGCAAACAATCTGCTTTCCTCGAACGAGACCACAGGACGTATTAGCTATGAAAATCGTGGTGAGTGTTTTTTCTTGCCATATACCAAAGACGATGTCGAGGGAAATGTCAACTTACGAGCCGGCGATAAAGTTAGCTTTCAAATTGCAACTAACCAAAGGTATTTACTAATTTGTGGTAAAAGTTTTGAAGCCATATTACGGTTTGTAATTATTTTATTATTCAGAGGTAACCTTGGTGCTTGTCATATTCGTTTGGAGAATCCGGCACAGCCGGTTAAATACCGTGGCGTTGTGTGCTCTATGAAAGAGTCATTTGGATTTATTGAGCGTGCTGATGTCGTAAAAGAAATTTTTTTCCACTTTTCCGAAGCCGAGGGAAATGTTGAGCTCCGTCCAGGCGACGATGTTGAATTTACTATACAAACACGTAATGTAAGTGTAATTCATAAAATATACCAGATAGTAATATCATATTATAATTTGATCATAGCATAGTAAAACAGAATCAGTATTTGCAGGCGATTTCAATATGTAAAACGAAACAGTCTTTTTTTTAAATATCCATACCCTGTCGCATAACTGATAACGAGTTCTACCCTTTACAAGAAGTATCGGCATGTTTGAAGTCGTAGTCATTAGGTTTTGTCGTAATAAACACTCAGATTGGTACTTTCGCTTTTCAATGCTTTTTCGATTCTTCGATTCGCTTATAGTGCTTCTTTTCCTTTATCCTTTCTTCCCTCTTAGTTTTCACTATAACTCCGATTCATAATACAGAAGTTCCCTACCTTACAATCAATTACGAAATGTACAAAAATATAATTTCCTGATTGTTATTAACTGGAAATGAAAAGCATTAAAAATATATATATTGACGATTTTCGAATGTAAGGTTAGAAGGAGAGGCCGATAACTAAGGCACAATTAATCATATGCAGCTATATAAAGCGAAGCGCGGCGCACTGTTGGCAAGTTCAGTTGAGTTTGGAACTTGGTATTGAAAAAATTGGTGCGAAGTGAAGCAGAGTAAACTGTGTGAATAGTAAAGCGACTAGTTATTTATTGAGTAATAAATAATAAGTTCTTCACAATTAAGAATTTGAAAAATTCTTGGGATTTTTATTTAATAATCCAGGGGATCGAACTCGAAGGATTTGGGAAATCATCGGGTAAATCGTTACAATTGTTTATAAAAATGCCAAAGGATAAGAAACAGAAAATGGTCAAGATTCAGGATTTTACGATACTGCAAAACACAATATCGAAGCGAGGATTATCTTCAACGGGAAATAAGGTCGAACACTGACTGTAGCTACGTGAATTTATGGAAGCCGAAGGCAAGAGCTTGAGCCAATATGAATTCCGTCGCGAAAACGAGGAGACATCCACGAATGATATAAAGAAGGGTTTCTGCGAAGTATTCAGAGCTCATCTAAAGCAGGGAATGCCAGCCTTTTTCAAAAGATGCTGCATAGGACGACCGCATGTCATCACAACTAAAAGACCAAGAAGCGTGTATTTTATTATAGTCAACTAGGGTAAAATCACGATCCTTTTACGGCACAATTTCTTTCCAGGTCTTCAAGACACATTTGGAAAACACGGCTTCAATGAATAACTGTAGTTTGGAAGACAAAACTACTGCCCTATTCCTAGCATTGGCTGGACCTGCGGCGGGGATCCTGCAAATAGTTCCCGAACAGGATAGAGAGGCATTAATGAAAGCCGTGGAAAGGCGTTATGGTAGCCATAACAGAGCCAAATTTAGCAGATGAAACTGGAGAGCTGTAACCCGAAGCTTAGCGGAAGAAGTTGTTTGGAAGATTGAATATCTCATTTGGCCTATGGAGAAAGCCTTGAGCCTTGGAGAATACTTTGAAAGGGTAAAGATCCAGAGGATCATTCTGCTGATGAGTGACCTTTACGAGAGACGTGGACAAATCCGAAACTAACACTTGCTGAAACTGTGTGAAAAGCATGCCGTGGGGAGGTGGAAAAACCTGATGTGACGAAGAATATGCTGGAAAGGCAGAAATTCTCCAAGAAGAAAAGTTGTAGTGGTGGAATCGTCAAATAGATCAATGTTAGGAAGTGACACAACTGTAATAAACCACGATACTTCACCAGTGACGGAGATGAGCTTCACTAGACAGGAAAGACGACGGACACGTAAAGCTCTACCTAGCAAATTAGTAGAAATGTGAGCAAGGTTATAATTGCAAGAAAGTGGTCTTGATAAAGAATAAGCAACAGAAAGAAAATACCCACGGTAACTGCAGGATAGCGTTTGGTGCATGAATCTGTATTTGTGAGTAACAGTGTAAAAATCGGATATGATAAGGCACCACGATTGAAGGGATATAAAGAAGGAGATTTGGTGTTGCTTTCTAATCCCAAGCGATGAAAAGGATTGACTCTAAGATACCAGGGCGATTGGGAAGGTCCGTATAAAGTTATTAAATTACTAAAAGACATGATGTATCGAATCTAGACCATTGGCAGATCTAGGAACCCGTGGAAGGTGGTCCATTGAAAAGAATAAACTGTGTGAATAAACAGTGTTCATAACGTTGATTAAGTTCTTTACAATTAATGAATTGTAAAGCAAATTTTGAGATTTTTATTTAATAATCCGTCGAACTCGAATGATTTGGGAAATTATTTAGCGAAAAAACGTTAAAATATTTTTGAATAACTATAAACGAACGGGGTTTTCAAAGACATTTCCACAACTTTTTGAATGTACATATATATTTCTTAAATGTATTTAACAATCACCTAAAATAGTCGCTTTTACGCTTACTCTAAAAATTTCCTTAAATGGAAGAAATTTTTTGTAAAGCTATTGTTTGCAATTACGGCTGCGCAGCTTTGGTGCATTGAATTGACACGATTTTCACATCTTAGCTTGAGCCAATTTCTTACGTCACACTATAAATTCTTAATCTCCACTCGAGAATATGGGAGCATGACCTCCTTCATTACTTTCCGATCTAACCTATTTAGCAAAACATTGGCCCTATACTGCCCATATACCGTGGTGGTGAATCTTCATGGTCGTCTTAAGTGGGATCCATCCGTCTTGGCGTTTCCTTCCCCTTTTTTTAATCTTTTATTTCAATAGTAGCTGGAAATGGGGTTCATATTTTGTGGTCATCTTATAAGTTCTTCAACTTCGTGGTATGTTTTGCCTAAATAATTTGTGTTTTTATGAGCACGTTAAAAAATGACAATATATCACTTATTCTCACTTTTTCTCTTGAAAAATTTGAAATTTTATCTTTTTATATGAGGATAATTTCAGTGAATGATATTTGAAATGAGAAAACAATAGAAATACAAAATGCGAATATGCTTTTTCTTTTGCACCTGACCTGCAAAAGAACGTTTGGTTGGTTATAAATTAACATGTAAAAAGCAAAAAATAAAAAACTTAAGCAGTTTAATTTAAAAACGCTTAAACAATACTCAACCTGACTTATAATGCTGCAAAGTAAGAAAGTGATACTATTGTGATTGGGTCACTGAAAAACCCCGAACTTCAAAATACTGTGACGCTGGGTGAAACAGTACGTGAAATCGCACTTCATGAATTATAAAAAAAACTATCAAATATGATGTGAATGCAAGAGAAATATGAAGGAATATGTACCCGCGAAGAATTCACAGGTTTTTTTTCAGAATTTCCTTGACTGTTTCCCATGCTCCAGCCTAACCTAATTCACGATTCTCACCCATACACATCGACCCAATCTGAACACACTCAGTTCATATTTATTATAAATTTTAAATATTTCACAAACAAACTTTGACAGCTAACAATGCAAATTGTAAGCCAGTTGAAAACGAGCCAGCCGGGCGTTCTTTTTAGGTCGAATGCAAATGAAAACGCTTTATATATATATATATAATTGGCGCTTTGTAACCGCTAAAGCGATTTTCGGCCGAGCTCCTCCTCCAATTTGTGGTTTTGCGTCTTGATGTTTGGAGGGGTGGACATTCCGACCGCAATTAGAAAATTTAACTTCATTTTTTTTATTTAAATTACTTTTCCTTAACTTTTGGATGTTGGTGGCACGCTTTATACATATGCATAATAACAAACATGTATAGTTACAAAGTCGTTTCTTACATTGCAAATCGGGTTTGAAAGCTTATAGGTAGAATAAGCCTATACAAAATGTAGGTAGCTAAAGAAGGACCATGTACATTTGATGCGTGTTTAGTTATATATATCTAAAAGCAAACTTCTAAACTTCTCTGATTGTAGCCCAAAAACTCATAAATTATAGCATTAAACTATCCAACTAGTATCTTATGAAAAAATACCATTATATTTTGAAAGGGTCGTGAGTTTGCTTGCAACATAACTAGGCTACCACCCGGTTCAGTTATTTTCGAAGATGTTGATACGACCATCTACAAAGGGCAGGTTCTGAAGCCGCTTGATCGTAATAACCCAGCTCGGCAGACCAATGATCCATTGCCTGGACGTATACGTTATCGTGCCGCAGATTATTCTGAAGTTGAAGTACCTTTTGGTGACAAAGATCAGGTAAGCTTTGAAATAAAAAACTATCCTTAACATAATCTGCGTTGTCTTTTATAGAAGGGAGATTTCACTTTACGCCATGGTGACTGGGTTCAGTTCTTGCTAGCTACTGATAGGCGCGATCAATTGCAGCGTGCAACATCAATTTCCTTACTCGACGAAACCTTTAAAGTGTCTGGTGAGAAGCGCGAGCAGGGTGTCGTTGCATCACTTAAGGACGGCTTTGGTTTTCTACGTTGCGTCGAACGTAATTTACGTCTATTTTTTCACTTTACTGAAGTGTTGGATACTGTAAATAAAATTTCATCTCGAATGATAAGTTCAGCAAATAATTGAAACTTAAATACAATTTTCAGAGTCGGGAAATCGCTGTTAATGACGAAGTTGAATTTACTGTAGTTCAAGAACCTGGAGTCCCATATAATACATCCCGTTTGCATGCCATTCGCATAAAGCATCTACCACCCAATACAGTGCAGTTTGAAATGCTAATGGCAAGCAATATTGAAGGTATATAAAAAAATTAAGATATTAGAGAAAGATCTGTTTCCATTATCCTTGTATTTATTTATAGGCTCTATCACACGTGAGGCTCCAAAGAGCCCAGTTAAATCCCAGGATCGTGTTGAAGGCGGCGTGATCACTTACGATCATGGTGATGTCAAAAAGACTATAATGTATTTCCTTAAAGACTGTGAGAAACCACCAAGAATTGGAGATCGTGTGCGATTCGATATCTACTTGGTGAGTATGTGATGTACGGAATTCCACATGAGTCATTTAAAGTATTTTTTCTAAATAAATAGATCTGTTTAAAAAATATACTCTTTCGGAAATAAGTAAATTTTTTCCCTTTTACTATTTTTTTTTAACTATTAGTTTCTAAAATTGTTTTTGTTTGTACTTTTAAACTTTTCAGGTAAAACGAAACAAAGAATTCATAGCTGTAAACGTACAGCTAATAGGACAATTGCAACAGTTGCATCAGCAACAATTGCAGCAGCAGCAGCAACAACAACAACAACAACATATGATAACGAATACAACGAACCAGCTTCAACATCAAAATGTCCACAACCAAAACAATGAGCAAATGCTACTATCCAATGGTGTAGGGGTTGCTCTTGGCGCCGGTGTCGGTGTTAGCGTTGGTATTGGCATAAATGTTGGAGGTAACACCGGTGGTATTTTGGTTCCACCACAAAATGGATATTTGCCACTGGCAAATTCAACTCAGCTGCTATCCACACCAAAGATAGAAGACTTCAAATTGGACAATAATAACTTAACCATGAATGAACATGGTCAAGCTTATCGTGGCTTTATTGCTGTTATCAAAGAAAATTTTGGGTTCATTGAGACGCTTTCGCACGATGAAGAAGTTTTTTTCCACTTCAGTAACTATGTTGGCAATCCGAACTGGTTGGAACTAGGTCAAGAGGTTGAGTATACTCTTTCGCCAAATGGTAACACTTCCGCCTCTGGAAACTGCTTGCCCGCCGAGAATGTGCGCACACTACCAAAAGGATCTATTCCACAGCCAGTTATTTTAGAAGGAACTCATAATGGAATTGTAGCTCGTCCGTTACGTTGCATCAATCCCGATCAGCAGGAATATGCAGGACTTATAGAAGTTTTAGATGAAAACAAACTAAGTGTTCTAACTCAGCACGAATTCGGAATCACAAGTTTGGTCAATAAGCGCGATTTACTGCAGAAAGGTGACTTGGTCACTTTTAAGATAGATGAAATTGGTCGCGCTGCAGAGATAAATGCTGTTCGACAAAAGAAACGTGCAACGGTTGATTCGATTAAAGGGCAATTTGGATTTCTCAATTTTGAAATCGAGGATGGCAAAAAACTCTTCTTTCACATGTCCGAGGTGCAAGGCAATGCTGTAGCTCTACATCCAGGCGATACAGTCGAATTTTCGGTTGTTACCAATCAGGTAATATACACATTAGTTCAGTTTTATGCATAAGTTTAATTTAACAATATTGGTATAAGTACTTTCAAGGCTATGGTTAATGCAAAAGTAAATTAAAAAATGTTAGCAAGTGCGAACAATGTTCAATATCTCCCTCATTTAGACCATATTATGACGTGTTTATATACTTCTGTGTTGGAAGTTTGATTACCTTAGAGAAATTAGATTACTAATTAACATTTTAATACACCATTAAAATAAAGTGTTTATGAATCATAGTTCAGTGGTATAATTCAATAATTTAATCTAAGCTATAAAGTAACGTGAATGTGTTTGTAAATCGATATTTTACATTTACAGCGTAACGGTAAATCGTCAGCTTGCAACGTACTGAAGATTAATGATCGCCCAGACCGTTTAATATCCCGTTTGAAACTAAATGCAGACGACACTGTGCCACGATTGATCATCACTCGTGCACCACGGGGACCACAGAGCAAAGGTTTCTTACCACAAGCACGTATTGCTCGCATCCCAGGTAAACTAAAGTTTCCTACTCAAGTTTAAAATAACGATTAAAGCTTTTCTCTTTACTCTTTCTAGGCATTATAATTGAATAATTAGTTACAATAGACAAAACAAAAACTGGAAATCTGCAAAGTTCCATGATTAAATACCTGTAACACCACTTGGGTGCAGGAGAAGCGAGGAGAAACCATAGAAATATATATAAAATAATTTATAATGTATTTAAAGGCAATGCGACAAGCAAAAGGAGTGAAAGTAAAGCAAAGCTTGAGGCCACATCTCTTCCTCAGAAAAGAAAATAAATAAAGCACATACATTTATTAATGTGAATACTAAAAAATAATAATAATAAATAAAGGAATACAGTAATATAAACACAAAACTGAACAACTTGAGTAATCTGAAAAAATAATAAAAATAAAAATAGTTCTATGAGAAGCATTATATTAAGTATAAAAACTGTTGCAAGCACATAAAACATACACTCAATAAAATACAGCTGATCGTTGCTATAATTCCCTGTTTATATTTAAACAATTTATAAACGTAATGCCGAAGTGCAAACAGATTTTTATTTAGAGCTTTCATTTATAATAGCGACATAACGCAAAACCGCTGAAGAAAACACAAGTTGAAGGAGAAATGTTGGAGCATCAACAAAAGCCACGGTAAAAATGCAGCATTTTGTAAAGTAGTATGCCACAGATATAACTAAACCAGTATCAAAACAATAACAAAAATCGTGCTCATTTGTGTATTTCCAATATTTAATCATAATATAATTTAATTTAAATATATTTTCATTTTACATATGTACACACAATGAAACAAAATTGAAATTATTAAAGATCAATATCAATTTTAAATATCAAAAATATCTCATAACAAGCCTTAAGTCCCAGAAATTTAGGGAAATAATAAGAGGTCTAGCATTGACCCATTAAATTAACCAACTCTATGTTATAATATTCCATACTATTTCGCAAATACTTTCTTTCAAATGTTTCCAACGGTTGAAAGTTACTCGTACAATGCCAAATTAGGACTCTGAATTTCTTGTATCGTTTCGGTACTACCATAGAATTTCTTGTCTTGTTTTTACCCTAATTGTTAATTATATTTGGCGGTGCGCTCTCTTGAACTGCTTTTTTAGTATTTATATATACGAATATTTATTCTCATTTTTCACGCTCTACTAACTATAATTATATGCATATATGTGTCACACACATTTGTAATGCTGCGAATGTAATTAAAACGTAATAATTTTGAAACCTGTACTGTTATAACTTTATTAATATTATATTTTCTATAAACAAAAATTACAAATTTGAAATTGATATGAAACAAACACACAAAATTAAACCAAGTTTAGTATTTAGTTATAAAGATAATTTATATGATTACCAATGATTTATTATTGAATAATGGTGATGAAGTAAAAACTGTTGCATTAAATCAAACAATAAATGCAAATTTGAGGCAGCGAATACAATTTGCTCCATCAAACTGCGACATACATATACAAGTATAAAGTCTAAAAAAAAGAGCATCAAAACGCAAGATTTAATTGAATAAGCAACACCCAAATTAAGCAAAATATAAATATGGAGAAATATATATAATAATAATCTTCAAGAAATAAATAAATTTGAATATCATTCAAAATTGGGACCAGTCCTATAGCCATGTTAAAATATAAAAAAAAAAACTGCAGAACCAAAAATATACAAAACAAACTTTCAAATGAAATGAAATTATATATATAATTGCTTGAATACCAATAAAAATCGTAATATCAACTTCACAAAAACAAAAAAAAAAAAATAAAAACTGCAAAGCAACTAATTGCAAACTATATGAAATCAAATAAAATAAATACATATTTCATTAAAGCTAAAACCTTGTGTTTTTATAATCTAATAAATAGGGAAATGTTTGGCAAAAAGTTAGAAAAAACCGTTACATGCAGGCTAAAATTTTTTTAATAGGTGAATCATAAACCAAAGATTTCTACACCGCAAATATGAAGTAAATGCCATAGAAATGGTATTCGGTGTAAATTTCTTCCTTCAAAGAACTTGAATCACCATTTCAAATAAAACTTTGAAAAAAGTTCTACTTTGTAGGATAAGCTTTAATTACTCTTATAAGTTAATACAAATACTAACAGTTGCCGTAGTAGGCAAGTACTACCTTTCCGAATGCACTTCTGACATGAATTAAATGCTCTACATGAAATTTCATCAGCCACTCGGAGGCAGCTTAGAATAAATTGTAAGACGCTAAACACAAATTGGATTAGCTTGGCGTTCATTTACAAACCGTCAAATTCAGCCTTGGCCACAAGTATTAGGCACCCCAAAAATTACTGAATTTTTTGTTTTAACAAGTGAAGTTTTATTAGTAACAGTGAAAATACAATGAATTAGTGAAAATAACACAGTTATAGCTTACCACTCGTTAATTAAGGCATTCCTTAACACAGTTTTTGATGTTATACTGTGTTTTTTAATCTTGCGTTTTCAAATAGCCCACATGTGATCAATGAGATTAAGATCTGGATATTGTGCAGGCCAATCTAACAAAGTAGTGTTGCTATCTCTAAACCAACGCATCGTAGACGCTGATTTGTGGCAAGGAGCATTGTCTTGCTGACCGTGAACCCCGTCTAAATTAGCATCGCCGAAAATGCGCGTTAACGAAGGCAGAAGAACAGATTCTAATACATTTATGTACTTTTGACTGTCCATGCGACCCTCCAAACGAACATTTCGCCGACACCATCAGCAGCCATGCAGCCCCAGATCATAATGCTGCCTCCTCCATGCTTAACAGTGGGTATCACGCCTCTGATGATATTCTTCCCCAACCTGTCGCCTCACGAACGTCACACCAGGTGTTCCAAATATCTGTAGAAAAAAAAATAATGTTTTCATAAGATTAATATTATGTCTTCAAACTAGGGTAAGAAGCTATGGCTGTTTGATTCATCAGACCACAGAACATTCGACCAATCTTCTTCCGTGAAATGTTGATATCGGCGAGCCCATGCCAAACGATTTTTCCTATTCTTTTCTGAGAGCCACGGCTTCTTTCGGGCTTTACATCCTTTTAAACCTGCTTCCAGAAGACTTCTTCTAGCTGTACGAGCACTAACTGGTTTACTAAATTCATCCGAAAGGGCAGCTGCAAGGGCGGAAGAAGATTTTTTGCGATCCTTGAGAGACTCGCGTATAAGTATTCGGTCTTCTCGTTTACTGGTTAGACGCTTTCTTCCACTTTTTGATTTATTATTGTGGGATTTCGTCTCCACAAATCGACTGATAGCTCATTGGACCGCGCACCGCGAACATCCCACCAAATTGGCAATCTCAACCTGAGACCTACCTTGAATTCTAACTCTATCATCGTAACTAATTTCATCTTTTTTAGGCATTTCGGTAAATATGAACTGTTTTTATAAGATTGGTGACTTTTCACTAAATGTAATGTACACTTTCACTTTCAAATTTTAAATGCGAAAATATTTTATGAATTACTTAATAATGACAATTTTTAGGTTTAGCTTACCCAAAGTGTTATGACTTTTAATATAATATTATACAATTTATTCGTTTAATCAACAGTTAAACACCCATGTAAGACATTTACAAAAAGAAGTGTTAACTTTGATAGCCACATTTGAGAATACTTGTATTTTAGTGGGGTGCCTAATACTTTCGGCCAAGGCTGTATATATTTATATACATACATATATACATATACGTGTATGTGAATGTAAGACTTTTCATATATGTACATATATAGACAAGTCCCTATTTAATTTTTATGAAATAATAGGTATATTCAATGACCTGAAGGACAGTAACAATTTTACTGAATTTTCCCGAACCACGTTCGGTTAGAAAAAATTTTGATCTTTAGTTTGCAGAGAAGGTATTCGATTATATGGTTGCTACGGTGATAGTGACGAGGAGCAAGTGCAGAATACAGACCATTAAGGTAGAACAATATATTTGAATGATATAATTTTTTTTGGCTCAAACTTATTCGTAGATATGGGGGCGAAGTGCGAATTTTCGAAAATTAGAAAACGCTAGATATATTTAGAAAAGTTGTACACCCAATTTTAAAAACTTGGTATCGTTGGAAAGGTAAGTGAAATTCCTTTTTCTTTATGTCCATATCGTAATACTTTCTGAAGATAATTTTTGAAAGAATCCAGTATTAAGAAAAAAATACTCCTTTTCTAGAAAATCTATTTTTTCTTAAAAGTTTGACTAATTAGCCATAAGCTAAGTCACTAGAAATAAAAGGAGCATGAAAACACTTTGGGGTGTAATGGGGTTTTGCTTCTGGGTATGCTGTTACAGTTGTGAGGCTATACTCAATTCCTACTTTTGCGTCCACGTCGCGCACCCTGGAAACGTGAGCAACTCATGTGCAGCCTTGGGTCACGGCTAATGAGAGAGGAAGCTTCAGTGGAGCACTCCGATTTATTCGGTTTAAGGGTTCGCTGAAGTCTAATTGCAGAGTCTGTTCACCAGAGGCGCGGCTGCGAGCGGGCGTCGGTCTTGAAGCAAGCGGCTCGCTATATAAATGTGAAAAGACTTTAAACTTGCTCGCCTAGCGAAGTTGTGCGCTGGGTTTAGGACCCGCCAAGTAAAAACCAGCTCCATTGAAAAACATAACAACGCCTCGGATGAGATACCCCCTCTTTGTTGACGACCCCCGCAAACGAATTAAGGATCACGAGTTGAAGGCATGCACCTGGAATGTCCGGTCCCTTAATTGTCCAAGAAGTGCGATGGACGGGACAAGGACGAAAGCGAGTAGGTTCTTGTGATATTTACTACAGCGGCTATATAAAGGAGCGCAAATTTTGTGTCGGATTTGTAGCGGGAGAGAGATTCCGTCGACGAGTTCTGGCATTCACCCCGGTGGATGAACGTCTCGCCACAATCCGCATCAAAGCGAAATTTTTCAACACATCGTTGATTTGCGCCCACGCCCCGGTTGAAGAGAAGGACGATTTGGCCAAAGATGTCTTTTATGAGAGCATACTTACGAGCGCTGCCTCCGACACGATGTGAAAATCGTGTTGATGATTTTAATGTCAGGGTGGGCAAAGAAGGTATCTTTGTTACGACTGTTGGAAAATTCAGCCTTCACAACGAAACATCCCCCAATGGGTTGCGGCTGATCGATTTCGCCAGGGCACGATAGATAGATATGATGCAAAAATTTTACAGAAGAGGATTTTTGCACATGTCGCACCCAATTTTTACTAGCTGAAACCTGTCAACAAGGTAGCTTTTCACAAGCTTTAAAGCACTAAAATTAAAACCATAGTACGCTTTCAACTTACAGCATAATAACTCATGGTTGACCATGTCAAACGCTTTTCAAAAGTCAAGTAAGCAAAGCACGGTGAGTTTACTTTGATCCATGTTCGATCGAATGTCGTCAGTGATGCTTAGTACCGCAGTACTACAGCTATGATTTTTCCTGAAGCATGTTTGAAACGGAGATATAAAGTTGTGCTTCTTTACGAATTCGTTTATTTGTTTAGCCAAAAGCATCTTAAAATCTTTAGACAGTATAGGGAGGATGCTTATTGGCCGAAAATCAGACGGACTACAAGGATGGTTCTTATTAGCGACAGATAGTACACTGCCGCGGTTGGCAAGTGGTTAGCATTGCGTACTGCTATTAGGAAGGCGCGGGTTCATATCCCGGTGTCGTACTAACATCCAAAAATTTATAGAAAGTTAATTTAAATAAAAAATTAAGTTAAATGTTATGATTGCGGTCGCCCCTCGGCAGGAAATGTCAACCCCTCCGAGTGTATTTCTGACATGAAATAAAGCTCCTCATAAAAAACCATCAGCCGTTCGGAGGCGGCTTAGTATAAACTGTCGGTCCCTCCATTTGTTGGAAAAACATCAAGACGCAAAACCACAAAATGGGGGAGGAGCTCGGCCGAAAATCGCTTCAGCGGTTACAAAGCTCCAATTATATATATAATGATGTGCGTTAGTGTCCCAAGAGCAAGGTAGTATAATTTTAATAAATTTAATTGGTAAACCATCACGCCCTATTGCATTGGATGAAATATTTAATATACACGTTGCAACGTCACATTCATTAACAGCTCAAAATTGAAAAAAGTATCCGTAAATAAAGGATCATCCCTCAATACAAAGCTAATAGTGTCACTTTGAGGTGCACAGTTCAGAAGGAAGGCATTATTAACTGCATTTGCTTCAAAGGGACATTCGACATTCTCCTTACAATTAAGTTTTTTAATGTTACGCCATAAAACCTTTCTTGAGCGACTAGAATTTAGTTTCTTGTTAAAATAAGCTCGTTTTTCATTTCTGATAACGAGTGTAGCTGTGTTACGTGCCGATTTAAAAGCAGTCCAATTGTCCAACGTGGGTTTCTTTTTCCATATGGAATGCAGTTTATTTCGTAACTTAATTGACTTCAGAGGTTTTGAGGCAAACCATGGACAGGACCGGGATTTATCAGTGGTCGTACCAAAGGGGACGTGTCTCTCGAAGGCAGACTTTAAAGCTCCCACTAAGAAGTCCAGTTTTTCATCGGTAGATGGATATACCCAACACTCGCTTCAGTCTATACCAAACAATTCAGAAATGAGCAAATTAGTGTTGACAAAGCGGAAAACTATAAATGAGATATTCTTGTTTATGCAACAACGATCGATATTTATGTCCAAACAGCAGAAAATGAGATCATAGTCAGATACAAAAGTTAATTGGTCAAATTTTAAGAAAGTAGTCAATCAGAAGTTATAAAGTAGTCAAGAAGACTAGGAGTGCAATTCTCTGCAAACCGCGTAGGAAGAGATCGGTTGACCACATAAAGACAGCAACTAGATAAATTGTCAAGTAAATTGTTAGTATAAGAGTCATTGACAAGAAGATTAACATTAAAATCGCCACAAACCATAACTGAATCATATTTAACACCATATGAAGAAATTACATAAAAAAAATATTGACAACATTATTTCTTTGAGGATTGTACAAATAAGAAAAATCAGTCTGGAATTTTTTTCCGCTTACTTTTACAATTAAATATTCAACAACGCTATCAACAGATTTTGAAAGTTCGTGTATAAGAATAGCCCTCCCTGTAAAATATTGCAACTCCACCTCCTCTCCTTCCTGGTCTGTCATTATGTATTAATTTGCAGTTTTTTATGTTAATAGATGTTTCAGAAACGCAAATGACATCAACTAGGACAGCTGTTTTGCAAACTCAACAAGAATAAAAATAAAAGCAACTTCAAGAATAACAATATAAAACATGGAAAAGAGAATGACCATTTTTACAAAAAACTAGTAAATAGCACATATATAAATATACAATATTAAGTAAAGTAAAAAGTTCGTTCGGTTTTTTTTATGCAAATGGCTCCAAACGGTTTTCTGGCTTATCTTTAGTTCCTCAGCAATTAAATAAGTGCTCACGTGACGGTCTATTTCCACTATTCCCATGATTTTATCGCAATTTTCGACGACAGGCCTTCCGACGCGTGGTGCATCTTTGACATCGAAATTACCGGAACGGAACCTAGCAAACCACTTTTGTGCTACACGTTCGTTAACAGTATCGGGCCAATAAACTAAATTAATTTTTTCAGCCGCTTTGGCTGCTTTTTCGCCTTGATCGAAGAAAAATTGTAAAATATAGCGAATTTTCTCTTTGCTAGTGTCCATCTTTGACGAGCGCTCACAACGTACTGAGTCAATCAATCGAAAAACTGTCAAAGACAAACATTTAGCGCGAATAAACACGTTTTCAGCACCGTATAGTTTGACATGATGCGACACGTAACACTAGTACTATGGACAATAACGCCATCTCTTAGATAAAACCCGAACGAACTTTTTACTTGACTTAATATTTTGTTTAATGTTACAAAAACTAAATAACTGCGGTAATTCTAGTAATCTCTTAAGAATTAGTTAGTAAGAAAACTACTCTACTTATAATGCTATTTAAATTAGCAAACTTTGATTTTTAAGCTAAAGACAACAATTTAATTTTTGTTTTTCCTCTTTTCTGACTTTGGTTTTGAATTTTCGATTCAAATTGACTAAAGCGAATTGCATGAACTTGCCTTGATTTTGACAATTGTTACACTGAAAACAAAAACAAAATACATGGTAATTACAGAGGAACTAAAGATAAGCCAGAAAAACGTTTGGAACCATTTGCATAAAAAAAACCGAACGAACTTTTTAGTTCGCCTAATATATATTTAAAAATATATTATATTTAACCATAATATAAACGTAGTTTTCTTTTTTAAAAATGGTCTATGCATACCAAGCCCATTTTTCAAATTTCTTTAGCCAAATTTCTTAAGATGTAGATCCTTCATTTTGTGGAACTTGGAAAAATTATCGATCTCCCCGTTCTACATACATACAAAACATAACTGATTGTTTTGGCAATCTCTTCAAACAATAATCCCAAACAGGAACGAATGGGAAAAGGCAAACGTCCTCGATCAGGGAGCCATACCAATACAGACGGCAAAAAGCGGGCTCTCAATAATGACATTAACACTGTAGCGTCTACCAAGCAGAATCATGGAAGCCGCCGAGTATCTGATCAAATTAACGCAAATTAAGCAATTACACGGCAGATGAACTAGTGAGAGAAGGATTCCTTCTATCCAAAATAAACCATGTGCAAGATAGATGCAGGTTTACGTTTGTCATAGCAAAGAATATGCTGAGATTTGCCCTTTGTCAAAAATGCAAACACTAGACGGCTGAATGAGATCACGTGCAAAGTGACCAAACAGCTATGGCGTCATGGCAAAATAGGCTTTCACTATTCACTGAGCTAGCTACAGCAAAAACTAGCAATCTCTTTGCTTTTATAATGTACACGAAATGGTTAGAACATTTGTGTAAGTGGAGATAAGAGCCTCATAGTAGCGGTATTAAAATGGGCATATTCGCTCAAATCAAAAACGGCCAACATTTTTTTATTTCAAAATTTTCAGCTATGTATGTATGTATGTATACAATTAGAAATTCGTAATAAAAATAACAAGAAAATCAAAATAAAAACAAACATACAAAACATACCATAAACAAACATTTTGACTGTCTTTACACTGAGGCGAATTAATTAAATGAAAAAAATTGAATTCGATGCCCTAGCAACTCCACCTTGTTAAATTCGTCTTGCTGGTAGCACAAAATTAAGCAAAAGTCAAAAAGTTTTTTTATGTCAAATGGTTAAAATTTTGGTAGAAAATTTTGAGTGAAACTACGTTGTTTTTTGTCATGATTCAGTAATTAAAGGTTGAATAAGTAGTGACAAGGGAGTTTTGACACTACCTTACAAATGGTTTCATTTTGGGAAAGTAGTAAAAAGGGGGGTGGGGTCATGTGTAGAAGTTCACGCTAGTGAGAAAAGTTTTTGACTGCCATTCACCTGCGAGTGGCCAGAAACGATTCTTGTGCATATGGTTCAAGCAGCTCACGACGTCCGGTCTTAGACCACGTATCCCCTGGGTAGCCAACGAACATCCGTTTGGAGGAGAGCTAAAGTGAGAAGACGAATCCCATGCGGTTGTGCGTAGGGTTTGGAACCCACCACATGAAAAAACAACCCAATGAAAAACCAATTAAAGCCTCGGATGAGAGACCCCCCTTTTGATGACGACCCCCGCAAATGTTTTAAGGATTACGATTTTAGGGCATGCACCTGGAATGTCCGGTCCGTTAATTGGGAAGGTGCCGCTGCCCAGCTGGTTGATGTCCTCATAAAGTTAAAGGCTGACATCACTGCCGTCCAAGAATTGCGATGGACGGGACAAGGACGGAAGAAGGTGGGTCCTTGTGAAATTTACTACAGCGGCCATATAAAGGAGCGCAAATTTGGTGTCGGATTCGTGGTGGGAGAGAGACTCCGTCGCCGAGTACTGGCATTCACTCCGGTGGATGAACGTCTAGCCACAATTCGCATTAAGACAAAATTTTTTAACACCACCCTAATTTGCGCCCACGCCCCGACGGAAGAGAAGGATGACTTGACCAAAGATGCCTTTTACGAGCGCCTCGAACACACTTATGAGCGCTGCCCCCGCCACGACGTCAAAATTGTGCTTGGCGACTTCAACGCTAGGGTGGGCAAAGAAGGTATCTTTAGTACGGCTGTCGGAAAATTCAGTCTCCACGACGAAACATCTCCAAATGGGCTGAGGCTGATCAACTTCGCCGGGGCCCGAAATATGGTTGTCTGTAGCACTAGATTCCAGCACAAAAAAATTCACCAAGCTACCTAGCTGTCTCCAGATCGGAAAACTTCCAACCAGATCGATCATGTTGTGATAGACGGAAGACACGTATCCAGTGTTTTAGATGTGCGTACGTTCCGAGGTCCCAACATTGACTCGGATCACTATCTTGTTGCAGCGAAGATACGCACGCGCCTCTGTGTATCGAAGAACGCCCATCAACAAACACAAGGAAGGTTCGACGTTGAAAAGCTGCAATCACAACAGACTGCCGAGCGGTTTTCTACTCGACTTGCACACCTGCTGTCTGAGAGCACTCATCAGCAACCCAGTATAAGGGAACTGTGGGACGGCATCGCAAACTCCCTGCGTACAGCTGCAAACGAAACCATTGGATTTCAGAAAGATCGCAAAAACAGCTGGTACGATGAGGACTGCCGTGTCGCAGTGGAGAGAAAACAGACTGCCTACCTCGCAACCTTGTGATCGACCACAACACGTGCGGGGTGGGATAGATACCGAGAACTGAAGAGGGAAGCAAGGCGCGTCTGCAGACAAAAAAAGAAAGAGGCCGAGATGCGAGAGTATGAGGAGCTTGAGAAGCTGGCCGACAAGGGTAACGCTCGAAAATTCTATGAAAAGATACGGCGACTAACAGAAGGTTTCAAGACCGGAGCAAACTCTTGTAGGACCCAGGGATGTGAGCTAGTGACAGATGCCCAGAGTATACTCGATTTATGGAGGGAGCACTTCTCCAGCCTGCTGAATGGTAGTGAACAGGAAACACGCGGAGATGGTGAACCCGAAACTCCAATGGATGACGATGGAAAAGTTGTTCCATTACCCGACTATGAAGAAGTGCGAATAGCAATCGTCCGCTTAAAAAACAACAAAGCGGCAGGGGCCGATGGATTACCGGCCGAGCTATTCAAATGCGGCGGCGAAGAACTGATCAGGTGCATGCATCAGCTTCTTTGCAAAATATGGTCGGATGAAAGCATGCCCGATGATTGGAATTTAAGTGTGCTCTGCCCGATCCACAAAAAAGGCGATCCCACAGTCTGCGCCAATTACCATGGAATAAGCCTTCTTAATATCGCATATAAGGTCCTATCAAGCGTATTGTGTGAA
This sequence comes from Ceratitis rosa, assembly GCA_037013455.1. Classification (NCBI taxonomy): domain Eukaryota; kingdom Metazoa; phylum Arthropoda; class Insecta; order Diptera; family Tephritidae; genus Ceratitis; species Ceratitis rosa. The sequence continues at coordinate 2,196,112 of JAWMAG010000012.1, forward strand.
AGGCTAAAGCCCACCGTCAACAAACTGATTGGACCTTATCAGTGTGGCTTTAGACCTGGTAAGTCAACCATTGACCAGATATTCACCATGCGCCAAATCTTGAAAAAGACCCGTGAAAAGAGAATCGACACCCATATCCGCTCCATCAATGTCTCAATCAGTTAACAAAGCTGGAAACCGCAGTTGAAAAACTTCACTTAATTTGTTATTTAAATTAATTTTCTATATTTTTGGATGTCAGTCGGACCAGGATTTGAACCACAACCTTCCGAATGGCAATACACAAGACCATATCCTTATTTCCTTGCGCTAGTATAACCCAAAAAAAATATTAACGATGATGTATGTGTGTTGTATTCATTGTCCGTTTTCCATTTATACGTGAATAAATTTTTTCAAAAATATATAAAAGTGATTCAGGGATCACGGGGGCTTAGAACTCTTATTTAAGCGAAAATATTAGAAGAATTAGTTTTATTACTTACTTGAAATTTTAGTCAGACAACTTTTAAATTGATATATTCTACGGACATGTAGTAGTGACAAAACCCACTTGCTTGTTGAGAACAGCTAATACATTATTGATATAATACTTGTCTTCAAGAATTTGTTTTACTACTTACATAAAAATCGTTCAAAATTAATTTAAATCAAATATTTGTCCCCCAATAAACGCAAAATAAATATCATTAAATATAAGATATTTTTAAATAAATTTAACTAAAATTCAATTACTTACTCGAAAAATTAGTTCTAACGTATTTTATTTAAACGACACATTGAAAAAAATTGTATATCAAACGAAAGTCATCATAACGAGTAGAGAATAAAATTCTGTTATGTAAGCTATAATTTTTGTTAAAAAACTTTAACTTTGCCCTTTTTGTTAAATAATTTTTAAAATAAGGGTCTAGAATCGTATAAAATCAACATTGTTTTGCTAAGTCAGCGTGTGGGAGAGGGACAATTGCTTACTTACTACACCTGTATATTATTTCATCATGAGCAAAACCGTATATGCAGAAGTCTCTAATAGTGTTATGAGTAGGTGACGCAGCTCCTCAGCTCTTCGAATGCCTCCGTCACAATCGCGACTACTAAGTAAAATATGTTATCAATGTCTAAATGTAGCTCAACCTCGCAAAGTTTTGTCGAATACTTATAAACCTCCTATTGCTGCAAGATGAGAAGAGTCCATTCCAGTCAAATAAATAAAAAAAAAATGTAAAAAGCAATGAAAAATTAGGTAGTTAATTAATCGACAACATATCATTACCACAGCTTGTACATGATCTTTATCCACATTTTTTACTTCTTCTACTATGGAGAAAAGGATTAAAATGGCGTTCTACTCGAATATATATATAATTGGCACTTTGAATCCGCTGATGCGATTTTTGGCCGAGTTTCTCCTCCAATTTGTGGTTTTGCGTCGATGTTTTTCCAGCAAATGGAGGGACCTACAGGGCTGATGGTTTTTTATGAGGAGCTTTATTTCATCTCAGAAATACACTCGGAGGGGTTGACATTCTCTGCCGAGGGGCGACCGAAATTAGAAAATTTAGCTTAATTTTTTATTGAAATTAATTTTCCATAACTTTTTGGATGTTAGTACGACAACATTGCTTTACGGGTATGGGTATGGTTAATGCTCATTAACAGCACAATCAAAATTTTTTGCGCTATTGAAAAGTAACTACAAAGTGTAAAGATATTTTTATGTTCTTTTTAATTAATATAGTTTTATGCTTGATACATTACGTAAAATTTTTAGAAAACCTTAATTTTCCATAAAAAAATTGTAATTTTTTGTTGTTACTGGATTTTTTCCAAATTTAACTTCAGAAAGTATAGAGATATGAACATCAAAAATTTTGCTCGTCTTTCCAACGATACCAAAAATAGGGTGTAAAACTTTATGATATATAGCGTTTTATAATTTGCGAAAATTCACCCTTCGCTTCCCCATATCTACGAAAATAAAAGTTTGCCCCAAAAAAAAGTTTATGTGATTAAAATCTCGAAATCAGAGCGAATTGAAATCTTAGTCGGATTTAAAATGGAAAATACAATTCCTGCTGAATGTTGAAGACATGGGTTCAATACTGGAAATTTAAAATATTTATTATTAAACTATATGTACTTACCTTTTCCTTACTTACCCTTTTAATCCCACACCTCACTCCTATAAAATACTCGTACTTACCTTAATATACTCACCTGCAACCCTATCCTCCTACTTATGTATGTAATATTCTATTTACATAAGTAATAATGTAAATAAATGTTTACTTGCGAATTCGCTTGCTAACGCTGCATATTATAAATTCGGGTGTGAATATAAAGTGGAATATTGTTAAATAAAACTCTTAAAATGAAAATTTTGTTAAATAAATATAATAAATTCGGCAAAACAATGGAAAAATAAAAATTTTTAAAACTCAAAATTGCAAAATATAAAAAGTGTTTTATTTTTCTATCAAAATAATAAGTTTATTATTCAGTGGTTGAAACCTGAATACTGAAGTTGATAGGATTTTACTCAAAAATAATCGAAATGCTATAATAACATCCAGTTAACATTGCCGGCCTACACGTAAAGACTTCTAAGCTCTTTTCTGTATTTCAATCATTCTTCCTAACAATTTTGCAAATCTAGTTTTATATAAATCTTCGTCCTTTTAGCGGTATATTACGTCATTGTTACATTGTAATAATTTTTGCTTAAAACAATTAATATCTTGAACAGCACTAACATATAATTTTTGTTTTGTTTATCTTTCTCTTCTGAGTACACGCAAATTGAAAGAGAATGTTCTTATTTTCGATTAGAACGCCATTTTAATCATTTTCTCTGTAGCAGATAGAAGTGAAAAATGTGGATAAGGATCCTATACAAGCTGTGGTAATAATATATTGTCGATTAATTAACTACTTCATTTTTCATTGCTCTTTACAATGGAGCAGGTTGACTGGAATGGACCCTTCTCATCTTGCAGCAATAGCAGATTTATAAGTATTCGACAAAACTTGGCGAGGTAGAACTGCATTTAGATATTAATAACATATTTTACTAAGACGTCTTTAAACTTAAAGGAGTCGTGATTATGTCGGAGGCGTTCGAAAAACTGAGGAGCTGCGTCACCAACGCATGACATTAAAGACTTCTGCAAAAACGGTTTTGCTTACAATATTTTGCTGATTGATTTGTGGAAACGAACTTATTGTTGTATTGTTATTTCTTTTCTAAATATGATATACCTATAAACCATGTACTCTTGTATGACTTATGTAAAAATATTGGAATAATGACTGAATCTTAATAATGTTTGTGTGTATACTGTATATGTATATGTAGAGAAGTTTTTTGTCGAAGCCGATTTACTTCGGCATCAATGCTGTCGCTCATCTGTGATCAGCAGAATGACGTACACGTATACAAATGGAAACATCACATTTGTCATTTCGGCCTTGAAGAAGTGATGGGGAAAATCGCTCTACCAGCTGACGGGATATGACATCATTCATTCCTGACATATGTATGTTGGCTCAAATGATCGGAAGCCTTCTTGCAGGGAAATGTCAGTAAGAATTAGCCACCCTCCATGAACGGGTTCACCAATACACTCACACGGTTTCGGGTAGCACTAACACATAGTCAAATTGTTTTGTTTATCTTTCTCTTCTGAGTATATACAAATTAAAGATAATGCAGTTGATCGGATTATCCGTTTTATTTTATGCTCTTATTTTCGAGTAGAACTAATACATAATTTTAAGTGAAAAAAATAATACAAAACAATTGAAATATGCATAAGGATCGTGAGTACACCTAAGCTGGGTAATAATAAATAAATTGTCGTTAAATTCGCTATTTCCTTTTTAATTGTTCTTTTCATCTTTTTTAATCGAGAACGAAATATTGGGTAATTCACCCCATATGGGATGGACGATGGGAAAAGTAGACTTCAGCAAATATAAAAATTTGCAATAAAATTTTGCGAGGTACAACTTTGAGGAAGCCGCGAATATGAGCAGAGGACCTGCACCACCACCGGATGACAGAATTAAAGACTCATGCATAATCTGAAAATTCACGTTCTTTAAAAAATTCACGCGCTTCGCTCAAGTTATGGTCAACAAAATTGGCCTACTGAGCGTACTATTCGCAACACTATCACCCATATTGAGATCATTTATGGACAATATTCGACCGAATAGATCACGTCTAGCACGCGGTGAAGAAAATATAGCGACCGTAGCTGAGAGTATACACGAAGACTGACGTATGGAACGACTTGGCGTATTTTATGTCGAGATCATAAATTGGAAGCGTACAAAATACAGCTGCACGAACTGAGGCCGCTCGATCTTCCCAAGCGACATCGCTTCGCTCTATGGGCTCTTGAAAAGTTCCAAGAAGATCCGAAGTTTTCGAGCCAAATTTTGTTTAGCGATGATGTTCAGGTTCAAGAGCGGCCCAGTAGAATCATCGGCCCATATTTCTTCAAAAATGATGGAACGTAACCGTCAATGGCGACCGTTATCGCGCCATGATAACCCACCATTTGATTCCTTAAATTGAAGCATCAATCAATGGATTTATTAAGAGAACACTTCGGTGAGCAGATCATTTCACGCTTTGGGTCGGTCAATTGGCCACCAGGATCGTGTGATATCACACATGCTATGGGGATATGTAGAGTTTAAAGTTTATGCGGACAATTCCGCTTCGATTCAGGCCTTGGAGCAAAGCATCACGCGTGTCCTTCGGCAGTTACTAGTCGAAATGCTCGAACGAGTCATCGAAAATTGGACTCAACGGATGGACGATCTGAGACGTAGCCGCCAAAATTTGAAAGAGATAATGCCAAAGAATTTTCTTTCGAATGATAATAAACATTATCCATTAAATTCGAATTTTTTTGTTTGTTTTTTTCTTTAAAAAAGTAGGGAACCTCGAAATGGATCACCCTATATTAGAGAGAACTGCATGAAAATTTTTTCAGTTGAGGTTTTGAGCAAACAGACAGATAGACGGGCACGAAAGAGTGCTTTGTTTTACATTATTTAATAATATATACATATGTTCAAAAGAAGCGTCCATAAACCACGTAGCTCGGCCAAGATGGTGGAGGGGTAGGTTCAAATGCTTCGCTAAAGCTTCGTAGCACGGGGGAGGAGCTGAGAATAAAGCTACGTAGTTTCCTTCAGATGAAACTAATATTTACTAGAATTTACAATATTGTGCTTAATGAATTATTTGTTAAATGTTAGTAAACTTTTATTAAAACGTATGATATATTTGAAAATTACTTGTTGTAAAAATCTAGTACTAATTTAAAATATAATATTTTTTGTAAATATGTGGTAGATAACAAAAAGTAGAGTGAAAAAAGCCACATTTCATCGGGCAGGAGGTGGAAGGCCACATTAGGCTATATGAAGGAAGGCAGGGTACCTAGAGACCTAAAATATGACTACGTGGCTTATGGACAATCCCAAATGGCTTAATTAAGTAAACCTGCACCACTTAAACATCAAAGTGAGAACATATAGGCAACATAGAGCTGTTTGCCTTGAATATAGCGCATAGAATCCGGAATCTCTATGACAGGCTGATAAGAATGTCAAAAGAATCAAATAGCATCACAATGTTCGTTTTTGCGACTGCTCGGGAAAGCTCTCTAATCGGACTTTTCTTCGAAGTGCACCTAAGGTGCTTGGTCTGTGTCGAGGTCGTGGGAAGCGCTCACGTTCTAGGCACTTAAAAAAAGCTTGTTCGGCCTTCCGTCGAAACGTGGGCGCAGATAAGTGACAGTTTTGAGGAAATGAGCTCTCATGCGGATTTTGACGAGACCGGGATGAACGATTTTGCACTATATTTTTCGTGCTTGGTCAGTTTCTTGGTTTACGGAGATGTCGGCATAACTTTTTATGAGGACATCAACCAGCTTTCCTATTACAGAATTGGACATTCCAGGTGCATATCCATAAATCACAGTCCTTAATACGCATGCAGTGGTCGGCGTAGCATTTAGAAGTTCTTATCCGAGGCTTTGGGAGGGAGAGAGCTGGTTTCTGCATGGTGGGTCACAAAGCCAGTGCACAACCTCCCATGACGAGTGGGAGCATTAATTGAGCATATTTATATAGCAAGCGGTTTGTTTTAATTCACTGCCCTGAAGCTTCCTCCTTTTTAGCCGTAAGCAAAGGATTAAAAAGCGTTGGTTAGCGCACCTTGCACAGAGGTTTCTCATGTTGCTGGGTGTAAGACTCTTAGACCTCAATTTTTTTCCAGTTTTTTCTTTCGAGAAATGGACCAGGCATCGGTCATGGGTAGTTTTTTTTTTACCAAAACTAACATTAGGAACACTTCCTTCTTGAATAGTATACCTTGAACACAAATTTTATAATAAAAAAAATGTCTCTTCAACTTACTTTAAATTAAGTATATGGGTAACTTTTTGTTTGTATTAACTTGCACTTTTTTCCTTCGGGGAGGTAGCGCTGAGCAAATATGCTAGTCATATATGTACATATGTATGAATACTGGTGTGAGACAGGCATCCCGATCAATTAAAATTTAAATTCAAATTGATATTTGTCTTTTCGATCATTTTTCAAAAAAAAAAAAATGTATGCGTGTAAAAATTAAGAAAAAAAAGATTATGTATAATTATAATTTGTTTTATCTTTTTCTTTCGAATAGAATTTTGTTAGCCAAGAATCACTAACAGCACTAGAGTCTTTCATAATGAATAAGAAACGGTAGAAAATTGACGCAAATAACTAAAATATTTTTGCAATGTGACTAGAGTAATGTGGCCGACATGGAATAAAATATCGAGAGGGCTTGTCTCGGTTAAAGGTAACAAAAGATCTATGAAATGGGCCGTTTGATGGCTAATCCAAAATTTTGTTGTCCATATCGCTTTCTACCTCGCCTTCGCCTTCGCCTTCGCCTTCGCCTTCGATTCGATTAAAATAAATCGCATTTTGATTTGAACTATCTACATATAGATGCGTGCAACTAATTAACAACGCTGGTAAGAAAAATCCAAATTGGCTGTTATTTTGATTTCTAAAGAAAACATTTTAATTAAATGTCTTAAAGAACAATTGGGCATATTTTTTATTGTAAATTAACTAATTTTTTTAAGTGAGCTTTTATAAAATAAAGCCATTCTACGACTTCATAGTCAAAAATAGGTCGCGCAACTAATTAACAACCCTGGCAAAATGCTTTTAATTCACTTTTTAAATTAATATTTGGTTGCGAACCCTTTACTGCCAATTCAGGTGTCCTTTGGAATACGATTCTATTCTTGTGTAACTTTTTGGTATAAATCATGGAAATTTCCATCTTTATGGGAACGAACTCTTCTTTTTTCAAATGTGCCCAATGGGTTCAAGTCCAGACTGCATAAAGGCCAGTCTAATATAGTCATCATATTATCCTGAAACCATTGATTGGTGTTACGCGCATGATCGTTCGGATCGTTATCCTGCAGAAAAATCCACGGACATATTGTCATCAGCATATAGTAACTTAAACTGGTCCATGCGCCCAACGATTTTGCAAATAGGCCCAACACCTCACCATTACATGGCATCCCAAATCATTATACAACCACCACCATGTTTCAAAGTTGGTCTGGTGTATTTTGGGTCCAACTCTTGGGCATATGTTTTTCCTATTTATCTTAGTTTCATCAGAAAACCGTACTCCTTTCTACTCGTTTGCTGTCCAATGACGGTATTACTTTGCAAACTCTAAACGGATTTTTCGATTACGTTCACAGGTAATGGCTTCTTCCTTGAAACTCTTCCAAAGAGTAAAGCTTCGCGTAATCGTCTTTTTGCGGTATCTACAATTGGTGCATTAGGATTTTCTCCAAAAGTCGTAGCTCGAATTTCATTCGCCGAAGAGTCGTTTTCCGACTTGTTTTGTTATTTTATTCTTGCTGAAATACTTAACAGCATTAAAAGCCATACGTTTGGAAATATTTAGGGCCTTTGCAATGTCTCCGTACGATGTCTTATCCTTGTGCATCTATAGGATAACAGCCCTAGTGTCCTCACCATAAGATTTGCGTTTATCCAATTTTTTTTTCCAAAATTATTTAATTATTATTATTTTTACACTTAGATTTTTACAGAAAAGGTCATATAATCTATAGGGACAAGTCGTTGTTAAGCAGTTGCACGCAACTGTACATATGTTTTATTGTTAGTGAGAAGGCGATAAAATGGGACGAAACGGATCCGGAAGTATTGTTAAATTAAACACGAATAGTTTTTATTAAATACGGTTTTATTTATAAGAATAATTGCATCTGCTTAAGTAAATGTTTATTAGCAAGACTATGGAAAATATAGTTAATGTACATATATAAATATATATACGTGTGTATACATGCACATTTGATTGTATGTATGAGTGTATACTGTATTGCATTTTAAATGTGTATGTTATGCTATTTGTATCATTAAAAATGTATTTTGCTTCTTCAATATTATTTTTATAACATCCAAAAAGAGGTCAGTGCATATAAATACATCAAGACGACTATTACATTAACTGTTATATGTTGTACATATATATGTTATGAATTTATTCAAACGAACCAAATTAGTTTTGTATGCGATTTGAACATATTGAACAGTAACAAGTCGTAGCCGTGATTTATTTGCTTAATCGATAGATATATTAATATCCGATTTACGAGTATTTTGCTGGTATTTATATGTATGTATTCTTGTCATTTTGTTTCTGACATCGTTTGTATTTGTTGATGTCAATCTTAGTTTTAGAATTATTTTTGTTGCTTTGATTGACTATAAACGTAAGTTTTTTCTTTCCATATCCTCCCAAAACACATTTAATTTTTATTGCTTTTGAATGACTTTAACTCTCGTTAAACGTGCCCATTTTAAGTAAACTTAAAACTTAATTTTAAAAAAAGTTACGCAAATTACGTCCTTTAAAAATAAAAAGAATTATTTGAAATTATATATATATATATAATTGGCGCTTTGTAACCGCTGAAGCGATTTTCGGCGAAGCTCCTCCTCCAATTTGTGGTTTTGCGTATTGATGTTTTTCCAACAAATGGAGGGACCTACAGTTTATACTAAGCCGCCTCCGAACGGATGATGGTACGAGGAGCCTTAATTTCATGTCCGAAATACACTCGGAGGGGTGGACATTCCCTGCCGAGGGACGACCGCAATTAGAAAATTTTACTTAATTTTTTTTTATTTAAATTAATTTTCCATAACGTTTTTTTTGTTGGATGTTGGTGGCACCGAGCCTTCCGAATGTCAGTACGCAATGCTAACCACTCGGCTACCACGGCACTAAAAATTACTGGCTGGATCTAGGATGTGGAACTCAAAACATTATTCGAATATATTCGTTCATTTTTATTTTATTGCTGAAATGCTCAAAACCTTGAAAACATTTATATAATCAACAATTACTACTATAGTACCGAGGTTCTGTACCTAGAACTCCACTAAGTTGACGGAAAAGCATCACTTTTTTCGTCATTAGTTATGTAGTTGTTTCAATTGATTTTTTATAGCAAAGCTGTTGTAGCACAGGATATTTTGACCATGCGCTGATAATGTTGTATGTAACAGCATAAAATAATCGAAATTAATTATGTATGTAAATATATATAGAATGCAGAAATAGCTATTTTTGTATGCCCGTCTGTTCGTGCAATGAATAACATTATATGAAATGATCTTGGATACTTGCTAAATATGCATCTATCTGTGTAGAGCAAATATGTATATCAATTATTATCAGATTTTTGCGGGCGGTATTGATGAAATACAAATACATATATTTATTAAGATAAAACATTGTATTTGGTTTTCAATATATACCACTGATACAATACACTTATTTGTCTTCGTATACAACATTATAGGATTGTGACCATGGAACTCATCCATTCGAGGAAAGGTATTAGGATATATTACTGCCTGAAAATATTGAAACTCCGTACCAACAACGCACATGATCATTTGAAGGCACCAAATAAAACAATCATAAATACACATTTTTATATTGACAATAACGAAGTGAAATTTTTAATTTATGCGGAAAAAAATTGTAATTTTCAAAAAATCAATGCAAGTGATGTTTCATATTGTTGAACATATAAATATGCAATTTCAATTCAAAAATGTTATATCTTGTAGTGATGACACAAAAATGCTTTGTATTAAATTTGTATTCTATTATTTGATTTCATTAATGACTTTTCAGTATGAAAATGTATGTTTTCGTAATTATTTTTATATGTAGGTATGTGTGTATGAATATGCATTTATAAATAATTTTAAATTTTTTTGTATACAGTATAATAGTTGAGTTTACCTTTAAATGTATGTAATTGGATTGCTATAAATATGTTATAAATGTGTGTATGTATTGGGTAAAGTTTTTATATAATATTATAATTAAAATTTCAAAACTATAATCTTAGTAGATTGGTTAATTCCTAGTCGTTTACGATTTCAAATTTTCTTCTAAATACTCGATCAATATTTCTCTTTTTCGTTTTAAATAATTGTGAGGATTGCTTATGACTGTGGCAATGCACGCGAATGCCTTTACAGTTATGAATTCCTGAATTAAAGATAAACAGCTCATAACCACGCCTTTCCATCGCTTACCACACCTTGTCAGATTCTTACATCTTCATATGTGACTAGTTTTTAATAATTATTTACAAAAACAATACTAAAAAATGCATCCAACTTGCAATACTTTTTTGTTTGAAAGTAAGAAACATCTGCGAAGATTAAGTTTTCTTGCATTCCTCATGTACTCTTCTTTTGCGTTGGGCTAATGAAAGAATAGAGCTATATCATATTTATCTCGTTTGCATATTTTTTTATAACGAAAATAAATAAAACACTATTAATTTGACTCGAAAATAAAATCCTTTGAATTATTAAATCTATAAAGAATATAATGATTTCTTTTCTCATTTCGAACTTAGTCTTGCCAAGTAAAGATCAATGGCTCCACTAATTTTCAGAACGCTATGCCTAACTTTATATTTATTAGAGACTAATATGATGTCTATCGTAATGTTTGTATACCATATAAGTAAGTTATATTGCATTCAATGCGCTCTAGATTTTATATTATATAATACTATACGCCATACTTGTGCGTCGTCCATCTCAAACAGTACTTTTTGATACGAATTCCCTCAAAATATCGCAAGCCATCTCAATATTGTTTCGAGAAATTCCCAGCGCTGTAATGGCGTTTTCCTTGGTATAGCCCTCCTTTACAAGTCGTGCAATGTATTCCAAGTTTATGTTTTCATATGGTACATTGCAATCTTTTTGATTGAGCGACACATTCTCATAAAGTAAAGGCTGTTGCTGCTTCAATGGCTGCTGTGTTGATTGTGATGCTTGTTGTTGAATTCGTTGTAAGCCCACCGTTGCGGGCAATGCTACAGTCGCCCCACTGGATACTGATGTTGAAATTACAGTTGGTTGCGTTGACGATGTGGCATTACAAATTTGCGTGTAATGTGGAGCACTTGACATCTTTACCGTTGTGGGTTCTAATATCCGCGCTGATGTGGCCAAACGTGCCTCTAATGGTCTGGTATCAATTACGCCCATAATGGTCTCTGCAGGTCCGACTATATCGTCGTCAAGTATAGAGCGTGTGGGCGTAGTTGCAGATACAGAACCAGGTGTTGATTGTGTTGAAAGGGAATGCGTAATTGTGACTGTGGTCGTTGTAGTGATTTGTTGTGTTTCCAAATCTTCCACAGTATTATCAACCAGGATCAAGTTACTATGCGGCGGTATCGGTGGCGCAACTGTCTGTGATGGTGCAGCAGCACCCTCAATATTCGACGATGAGCTGTTATCTGAAGCTGTAGATTGCCCTCTGGTTTTGTTGCTTATCGCACTTGTTATAGTTGCAACTTGTGTTGTAACACCGCTTGCAGTAATAATTGTTGTAAAACTATTGTCGACCCCTGGTGAGGACTTTCGGGGGGGCAATGGTGGTGCCACGTGTTGCGGTCCGGTTGACTGCTGTTGCTGTGTTTGTGAGACCATAGGTTCTTGCAGACCTTGTAATATTGCATACGATGAATTAGAATTATCGTTGTGTTCAGATTTGCTTGTTGCCATTCTAGTGACGTAGCTGCTAGAAATGTTACCCCCATTATGGACAGAGCTTGTACCCATAGGTGGCGCGCTCATTCTATTGGTAGATTTTTGAGCCGCGCTAGCAACATTTGCATTACTATTTCCGCAATTAGACGTATTCATTGACGTTGTAGTGGATGCAGGTTGTGGTGAAAGTATGGCGCTGGATATAGCAGATGCGCTGGCGGCCACTATGTAATTACTGGCACTCGAGTTAGCCACTGTCAAATTCGGTACATGGCCAGCATACAAGTCGTTCTGTACGGCAAGTACACTTGGAGTGGTGCTACGTCGAGCGAAACGTGGCGATGTATGTGGACTGTGCTTGTCTGTGGCAGGTGAAGTCGTGGTCATACTGTTGCTCAATGCGTGAAGCGATGATGTGGCGATGTTGAAGTCAGCACCATCCTATGGTATGATGTGAAAGATCGGCACAAACGCAGCGAAGATAAAAAATTAAATTTGGAAGAGAAAGAATTTGATCGTTGCATTTGGTCAACATGTTTAATTTTTCAGTTAAATTTTTACGAAGCCACGTTGCTTTGATATATTGTATTTGGAGCTTGAGAGGAGCTGTTTGCATGCTGTGAACATTGGTCGATATTTTACAAAAATACAACGTTTAAACAAATAAAAACAAGCAAAAGACGAGCAAGCAGCCGACATTCCAAATTTAATCAAAAGCTATAAAAATTAATATTTCCGATGAACTAAGCAACATACGAGTACATGCCACAAATAACAAAGGGTTATGTTACATAATAACGTAGTAAGGAAAATTTTGGGACAACGTAAAGTATGTTTGAACAGGCATTAAGGTTTCTTTATATACCCAAAGAAAACAAAAAAAATGGTTTTGATATTTACGTACATCGCGAATTGTGGAACTCGCATGTGATCCATTCTTTATTTTGAGTAATCCATCTTATAACAATTGCAATTATAAATTATTATTAAATTTAAATTCAAAATTCAGAACTGGAAGGCAGTGAAAGACAAATTTTATTTTTTGCTCTCAAATTAATTCACTAGTCTGACATATGTACGTTAATACCCATTTGTCGAAAATTCTTATTGAAAACATTAAAACGTTTAATTTCCTCTAATTATACTGTGCATGCTCAAGATTAGAGCCACAGATTTGACATGATTGGTATTGTTCTAAAATTTCCACAAATTTTTAAATAAAAAAAACAGGAAAGTTATTACCATATGTTTTATGTGGTATACATACGCAAATGAATTTGGCGAATTCTTTATGCGTTCGAGGCCATAATAAAAATAACTTATGTTCCTTATTCAACTTCATATTCATATTTTTATTGAAGTACGTGAAATGTTTTTTTTTACAGAAATTAAGAAACAAATATTGTAAATAATAATTTTTCTACATAACACATTGAATATCTTGAGAATTTTGTAAAGTGATACATCATCTAAAATAGCAAAACAAACAAGAAACATGCAGAACACAAAAAATAATAATTTAACAAGGCAAAAATTAAAAAAAAATTTCAATATCAAATAATTCATTTGTATTTATTTCATGTACGATTTACTAAAACATAACTATACAACTTAATTATTAATTATTATCATATCTGCAGTTCTGTTAAATAAAATAATTCAAATATGCTAAATGTTCGCCATTATAAGTCTCAGCAACGTAACTGATTATTTTTCACTAAATTTAAACGATATATGATTAATTTTCCACTTGACTTAAGTATTCTATTTTCAGGTTTTTCCTTTTATTTTGTTCGTTTTTAAACAAATTTATAACATTGCAAATGATAAATTAAAGACTCATATAAAAATACTTTTATTAGCAAAAATTAATATATTATTTATTAGCCTTCAGACAATTAAAAAATCTTTGAATATATTTAAAAAATATACACCAGTTCATTTCTTAAATGACACTGCGCTCCACAACTAAACATCGATAAAAAAATTATAACGGAAATAAATTATGGATTAGAAGTCTTATATTATTAATATTTAAATAAATATTTAATGTATTCAACGCATCAACTATTTGCACTAATTTTTTTACTTTGCACAGATTGGCGCCACTTAGGTAAAAGAAATATTATAAAAAAAGAAACGTTTGTTGGAATCCGACAATCATTTATATATTATTCTTTAAAAAAAAAACAAAATGTAACAAAAAGTAAGTCACTGGTAAAGAACAAAATAAATTAATAATAGATATTTGTTGCAACTCCAAAAGTAGACCAAAAGAGCACATTTAGAATATTCATTATATTTTGTCTCATTTAAAGTCGAGAATTTGTCCATATACCGTTTAAGTATTCTCTTTAAACCTTATTCGTACAATATATAATCGTATACTCCAAAATTATGAAAACTAACTTTCCTAATTGCAGTCTCCCCATAACGGCTGATGAGTTCTTATGAGGAGCTTTTTAATTTACATCGGAAACAAACTCCAGGGGCGATCGCAATTAAAAACATTAATTTTCTATTACCTTGGACAAGCCACTGCGCCCGCCGTCATTTAAAATAATCCAGCTTAAAGTGAAGTAATACGGAGTGAAAGCATATAAAAATATTATAATTAGTTACAAAAACTTTTAAAATAATCGGCGTCCATAAAGATATGGATTATATTTAAGCTTGTGGCGACCGTCATTCATTATCAAGCAAAGGACTAACTAAATTTGTTTAGATGTTGGATTCGTAAAGTATGTCTGTCTATTTATGAGATGTGGAGATCTTCCGACTTTAATTGTTAAATCAGGAATAGCATACCAGCATTTGAATAAACGGCATGGATTAAATGTATGATAGCAAAAAATAAAACATTTGCTTCTCACTTACAAAAATATATTACAAAATAGATACAACGAATTTAGTCTTTTGATTTACTTGAAAAGTTATTATGCCAGTGAAATAGTTTTAAATTACAAGTTTTGATTAATGTAAGTTAAGAACGGTAAGTAGAATATGAAACGTTTATAGCCTTAACATCGTGTCGATAATGCTCAGACGAAATGAATGCAAATAAACATTTAGTTCTCATATTTATATGTGCATGCATAAATCGGCTTCAGTATTCGAGTTTTCCGATGAGGTTTATAACAAAAATTGGATAATGGATCCGAAATGCTTATCAAATCATCTATCATATCGATTTGTCATCGTTGACAACCTGCATCGAAATTCTACTTTTTTTGATATTCTGAATGGTTGTACACCAAATCTTTTTTGCAAGAAAATATAACAAATTATTGTAAATACGTGAATATATCAATTATAAGATGATGATGCAGTGATGTGATTAAATAAGGATGATGCATTCCATACGACTTGCATAATGGAGTTATTAACAAAAAAATAACTAAATATTTATAAATGTTTATGAACTAAACTAAATACGCCGTTCTAGTTCTTTGTTCTATTTTAATAAATACTATTTAATTAAATGCTACTTATTTATCTTTGGAGGTTTTTCATAGTAAAATACAACTAGACAAATTAAAATATAAAACATGTCAGGGGTCTCTTGCTAATTTTAAGATTAATATGAATTATTGATATTGCAATAAAAAAATACTTTCCATATTTAAGTATACTAAGATATTTCAGGACAGATCGATCATTGATATAGAAGAATGGCTTGTGTGTCAAAGTTAAATTATTTATTTGCTACGACTTAGTGCATATTTAATAGAAAAATATGAACTTGTACCGTTTAGTTACTACATTGAGCCAAAAGCTTTGTCATGAATTCAATTGAAATTCAGTTGAAATACTTTAGTATGCATTAATATGAATATGTACAAGTGCATAGGGACATATTTATATGGAGTTTCAGAAATATGTATCCATATAAATATGAAAATATGAAATAGTAATTAAATTATAAATAGAAACATATAAACTTAGCATATAGACATTATTAAATACGATCTATGGAAACAATAATAATAAATAAGGCGCTTCGGTAATCATACAAATATGTAATAAATAGATTATATAGCAACTATTTACAGAAATGTTCAATTAAACGTGTTTTCATTCAAAATAAAACTTTGCCATCCGCTCAAGAAAACTACCAACAAGAATGAATAACAACCAAACAATTTGAGTAGAAATACATATGTATATATACGTTCCAGTTTTTTAATCACATTGATTTGGTTATAATAATGTTTTACTTCCTTTCTAAAGATGGAACTAATATATTTTCGATTTCGTCATGCGAAAGAAATTAAAAAATGATCATTCTTTCTACGAAATATTGTATTTCCAATGAAATGACGGAGAATGTCGCTATCAGTCATGTGCAGCAGTCGCCAAAACATAACTCGCTTTCAGCGTACAAGTATTTGGCAGTGGTATTTAACAAGGATATTGATTGTTTGTTTTATAATATTCTCGAATCGTTTGTGTTTTGGCTGAGTTATTTGCAAAGCGCAGCGCTTCTAACAATATCTAAAATAGACTACTTATTATTTATACCTCTGTGTCATCGTCATCGGTATTCTGTTGACGACCATTTGTCGAATTCCGGTTGTGCTGTTTACGCGGATCAAAAGCGTCTACTACAATTTGTTCAGTTCCTTTAATTTCAGCTCGACAAAATGGACAACCCTATGGTGGAATTATAAAAAGCAAGTATAAAAATGTTTGTGAGTATTATGCAGCAGATGCAAGTGTAATACGTAGAATTGGTAAAGTATAGTTTGTCTTAACATAGCCATAGTAATGCAAAATTAACTGGTAAAAATTAATTAGTTTTTCTTTTACATTTTAACAAAACTATAGGCTTTTCATATACCTCTTTCTTTTAATAATATAAAGTATCAGAAACTTAAATGAAATTTGATTTTTTTTTTTTTTGAAATAATATAATTTTTAATTTTGATAACATTTAAATGCACATATGGTATATAACATATGTAGAAAAATATTTTTACCTGTCCTTCCGAATCAACTTGCCAAGATGTAAGGCAGGGCGTGCATAGTAGATGTCCACACGGCTCTATGCGTATATCCTTATCATTCTCGGCACAAATTTTACACAATTGAAATGTGCTACCTAAACCATAAATATGTTAACTGATTATTTCTGTTTTTGATTTTAGTAAGGTTTTTATTGCACGTACCCATCTCGCAATACAACTCATATTGTTCTTGTGTAACTGTGATATGATCTTCAGTAGGACTTTGAACGGCTTGTGATAAATCAGGATTACAGCTTTGGCCATCTGGATACAAGTAAAAGCCTTCCCTAAAAATGTTTTTAAACAGCTTTAAAGAACATTTCAAAATCATTGAAATTTAGTTTCCTCACCTGTGGCCGTCCAGTAGAGCTTGACACAGGGATTTGTTCTGTGGTATGGTCTGTAAAATTTCGCCATCAGCAGTAACATAACCTATCGCCCATTGACCAAGTCGGGTACAGGATAATCTGCATATCAAAATTAATATATATATATATATATATATATATATGCACACGATATTTTTAACAGTTTTTACAAACCTGAACACATAGCTACCAGCTTTATGAATGTAACGCTGCAATCGTGCTTTAACTTCATCGTAAGTCAAAAAAGCAACATAACCGGGATGTGTAACAGCAAGTATTTGCCAGTTACGAAGGAGCGTCCCCCACGGTTGGAATAATCGTGTAAATACATCAAACTCGAAATTTGAAATGTAATCGTTGCATGTTAAATCTATTGTTGTTTTTAGCGCCATTGCTTCAAGGCCAGATGATATGGAATGCACTTTGGTTAATTCCTGCCGAAATATTTTCCACGGAACCAAAGTACTGGAAAAAGAAATTAATTAGCTGTTATTTTAAAATAATTATATCGAATGGTTAGAGAAATGGAAAAGACGTTCCATTACCCGACTACGTTGAAGTTAGAATAACAATTGGCCTCCTAAAGGACACAAAAGCACAGGGTGTAGATGGATTGCCAGCCGAGCTATTTAAATACGCCTGGACTAAATAATACAAGTTGCAAAACAAAATGTTTACCTTAGACAAGCGGCGTCAACTACAGCGTCGTTAATTACGTTTTCCTCAGACTTGATAAGGAATCAGCGCGAATAGATCTGGTAGGTAAAGAGGACAGGACGAAAAGCATTGATGTCATTGTACAAACAACCAGACATTTGATGAGCCGGTGCTAGGAGTTTTGGGATTTGATGTGTGTTAAGTCTTCAATAAGGTACAGACTGAAGGACTCATACACAAAATTAAACTGAATTTGACAAAATTTTATCACACCTTCAAATCAGATTACATTTAAAGTAAAGGAATTTATGCCAGAGTATCCGAATATGATTGACGTTTCTCAAGATAGCGTTGTGAAACCAGTGCTGTATGTCTTATTTACTGCATTCAATCGAGCGCAAAACTGCCATACCGCTCTTTTATGTAGGAGAAAGTGCCCAAGCAAAGTTTCAAATATACTGGAAAACCACTCAAAATTCGTTGGATTTGGGTATCAAATTGGAAAAGAAAATTGGAAGGTATGCTATGTGCCAGAAACATGCCCAACTTTGAAATGAACATGTCTTCAAAGAATGTATTTGCTATCCTTTGAAGGACAACGTTTTACCTGCCGTCCATTCCTAACAGCAATTCATTAGTTATTTAGATTCTAAAACTCATTGATAAGCTTAAAAAAAAGGAGGTTCCATGAACAAACTTCTTTGGTGTCTTCCTAGACAGATTTAAAAAAATAACTACACCCGATAATAGAAATAAAACCAATAATAATTTTACAAGAACGATGTAAGGTACTAGAAATCAATAAGAACTTTATATCAAGTAAATAAATAGAAAAAATTTATTGCTGTAACTTGTAAACAAATTATCTTATGGTTCATAAAAATATGATCGGGTTGCAAGGTTATCACTTTTATCAATGAAATGGATTATATTATAGCAAGTTTTGTATCATTATTGATCACTTACCTATTTCCAAAGTTAACTCTCCAAAAATCTGCAGCATCGGATTTCGTGATTCTAAATTGATCACCAGCAAATACTCCATTGGGAAAAATTGCCTTTAGTTCGCTGAGCATATGAGAAAATACTAAACTAAGTTTTGTTAAATTTCTTCTATAATGAGAATTCTCATCAAACATTTTCTCCTTCCCTTCTTTGAACAATTTAATGGCTTGTTTGCACTTTCGCATCAAATTATTTATGAAGACATTGAAATGTTCGTTGGCATGTAGGATATGCATCTGATCTTCATTCTTCGAGTATATGAGACGCAGTCGTTGATAGGTATCCGGTAATATGTCCAGTATAAAGGGAGGACTGTTTTTCAAATTCATTTTGGGTTGTTGACACAATTTCACAACTTTATCCATTAATTTCCATGTTTTCTCTAATGTTTTCTTATCAGTGGATAATCGCTGCTGTGTACATGCCTCTGAAAATGCACCCTGAATCTTAGAAAAGAATGAATTTATATTCTTGGTTTGTTGTATGCGACTAGTACGACTGGTCGCCATCTTTACACTCTTAAGATTCCGGGGTCGGGGTTGGGTGTTCGAATGCCACAGCCGCGGCGCTGACGCTGCTTACAATAGCTGCAGACGGGAGTTTCTTCTTCTTCCACTGCTTCAGCCAATGCGGTGCTGTTTCCTTCTTTGCAATCTGGCCTGCCTAATTTCACTTGTTAAAAAAGATTTTCACCGTAAGAAAACAAAACATTACCAATTCACTTAATCTGTGTTTAATTAGTGAAGCAAAAACAACTCTCAATTATTTACTTTTCTACTCTTTATTGTTTAAATAATAAAGACGTCGACATTTGCACTTGGCAAAGAATATCCATGAATTTTCAATGAAAAACAATTATTTGCCTCATATTCCTTTGCTCTATCTTTACTTTTCTTACACATAGTGTTTTGTTTAAAAAATAACCTTAGTGAGACTGAGACAAAACGTCTTTATATCAGAGTTGCTATCAAATAGTAAGATGCTTATTCTAAACTTTATGAAACAGCAGTTGGTAACGCGGTTATTTTATTATAAATCTAAGTTGACACAGCGAAACTTTTGTTACGTTTTTCAACATAATACTTGTTTGCTTTGCGTGATATTTCCTCCTCAAATTTGCGGTCTACGTCTTGATTTTCTCCAACATATAATGGGACCTACATTTCTTGCTAATGCTGCACCTACCTATCTTACATAGCTAACGTCCGTGACACCAGACTGGAAGAGCGATATATATATAAGAGTTATCGACGCTGCTAACAGCGGCAAAATGTTGCCAACTGCCAGTGTGTTTGCCTACTTTCAATTTTCTTCAACAAATTTCATAATTTATATGTCCGAATATAAACGCCAATCAAATATACATACATGATCTACATATATGGCATGATGAAATAATATACAGGTGAAGTAAGTAGAGTAGAAAGAGACTTTGACACTGCCTTAACTCAATGTTGTATTTTCGAATTTGAAGAGAGAGGAGGAAAGAAACAAAAATTGGAAATTTCATGGGCATTTATATAAATATTGAAAACAATAAATTATTTTTTGAAAATTATATACATATGTAAGTATGTATTCAAACATTATTTACATGTATAATTGGCGCTTTATAACTGCTGAAGTGTTTTCCAGCCGAGCTCATCCTCTATTTATGATCTGCGTTTTGATGTTTTCACAACGAATGTAGAGACCTAGTTTTAATCATGATGAAATAATAACCATCGTAGAGGTTTACAAGTATGGAATCTTGTGAAATTTGTAGAAATCTGTCAACTCTCGTTTGCCTGTCAATCTCGGGGTTTGCCTGTCAAATATAAAATCATAATGGCTGCGGCCAAGTTGACAGGCAAACTAGATGATGCGAACATAATTGGAATGAAGGATTTGCAGAATAAATACGCAGACAATGAAAGAATCAACCAATAAGGAAATGTCGTACCAAAAAGGAGAGTAAAGAATCTGATAGCGAATCATGGTGGAACGAAGGAAGTTCAAATACGAAATGTCGAAGAAAAGGAAATAATGAAAATGATTTAGAAATCAGGTGATCTCAGCTGTTTTCCAATGTAAACAAACAAAATGGCGCTTTCCATACTTGTAGACCTCTACGATGATAATAACCAGGTGAAGTAAGTAGAGTAGAAAGAGACTTTGACACTGCTTTAGCTCAACGTTGTATTTTCGAATTTGAAGAGAAAGGGGAGGAAAGAAACAAAAATCGGCAATTTCAGGGGGATTTATATAAATATTGAAAATAATAAATTATGTTTTGAAATTTATATATGTATATATACAAACATTATTTTTATAATTTATAACTGCTGAAGTGTTTTTCGGCCGAGTTCCTCCTCATATTTATGATGTGCGTATTGATGTTTTCCCAACAAATGTAGAGACCTAGACTTAGTTCTAAGGTACCTTAAAAACATCTGACAAATTTCTATGAGAAGCTTTCATTTCATGCCAGAAACACAATTGAAGTGCGTGACATTCCCCGCCGAATGACGACCGCAACTAGAAAAGATTAAGTTAATTTTTTTATTTGGATTTTCTATAATTTTGGATGTTGATCCGGCCAGAACTAAGACCCATTGACAGTCTGCACTGACCTGAATCCGAGATCGATCACGGAAGGTCGCGGTTATACTTGCCTCTTACACTAAACAGCTACAGAATTACTCACCAGCTGCTATAAACTACACTGAAAAAGGGAAAGGAAATTACTTATTTATTTAAAGTAATTAGTTCTTGATGTAGAAGTAAGGCTTGGAGGAATTAAAGCTGGTAGAATGAGTATTAAAATCTTTGCTCAAACATTTGTTTTGCACGAACACAATAAAAGGGGTCTAGATGATCAATTCAGTTTAAAATAATCTTTAAACATCGATTTACGACTATGCGGTAAATAACAATTAACTTCCAACCACTGGATCTAAAGCAATATCAAGGTAACTACAAAATTATTACTTGAAACTATACAAAATCGCTGATCACCGATAGGTCAATAAAAAATTTTCCCTTTCGTTAAAAACGCGACACTGGATGCATAAATCCATTTATTGTAAGTTTGTATTTAACAAAATGTATGTTATATTCAATTCTTAACGTGTTATATTGTTCCTACTATAATTTTTTAAACAAAAAGTTTGAACAAAACTTATTTACAACGGAATGTCGTTGAAATACCTCCAATAATGCCTACTCTTCTCAGTGATCAAAAACTTTAAATTCTCCCTTTTTTCTAAGATTTTTATTTAAATATTGGAATATAATTCTAAAAAAGCAACATCTTTTGCTAAGGCAGCGTGTGGGAAAGGGACAATTGCTTACTTACTACACCTGTATATTATTTCATCATGGTTTTAATTCTAAGCTACCTCGAAAACATCTGACAAATTTGTATGAGAAGCTTTTATTTCATGTCAGAAACACAATTGAAGGGCGTGACATAACCGGCCGAATGACGACCGCAATTAGAAAAGATTAAGTAAACTTTTTTATATGGATTTTCAATAATTTTGAATGTTGTTCGGGCCAGACTTAAAACCCAGTGACAGACTGGACTGCCCTGAATCCGAGATTAATCATGGAAGATCGCGGTTATATTTGCCTCTTACACTAAACAGCTACAGATTTACCCACCAGCTGCTATAGATTACATAGAAATTAGAGAAGGAAATTACTTATTTATTTAAAGTAATTAGTTCTTGATGCAGAAATAAGACTTGGAAGATAAAAGCTGGTAGAATGAGTATTAAAATCTTTGTTGAAATATTGGTTTTGCACGAACACAATATAAGGGGCCTAGATGATCTTAAAGGGATAATAAGACCCCTAATCAATTCAGTTTAAAATAATCTTCAAACATCAATTTACCAACCACTGGATCTAAAGCAACATCAAGGTAACTATAAAATTATTATATTAAACTAAACAAAATCGCTGATCACGGATAGGTCAATAACAAAATTTCCCCTTCGTTAAAAACGCGACACTGGTCAATTATAAAATGCTAATAAATCCATTTATTGTGAGTTTGTATTTAAAAAAATGTATGTTATATTCAGTTCTTAACGCATTATATTGTCCCACTATAATTTTTTAAACAAAAAGTTTGAACAAAATCTTATTTACAACGGAATGTCGTTAAAACAAACATTGAAATACCTCCAATAATGCCTACTCTTCTCAGTGATCAAAAACGTTAAATTCTCCCTTTTTTCTAAGATTTTTATTTGAATATGGGAATATAATTCTATAAAAGCAACATCTCTTGCTAAGACAGCGTGGGGGAAAGGGACAATTGGTTACTTACTTCACCTGTATATTATTTCATTATGCATATATGGTTGAAAAAAAAACTATGCATTTTCTTCGTTTATTTAATATTCTTTTAAAACGGTCTATACTAAAGTCGGTAATGGCATGGGCAAGCGGTGACAACTTTTCATTTACATGGCGCAATATTGTTATTAAAATCGCACACTCCCAGATCCAAGCGAAAATTTTTCTCAAAGAAGTTATTACCATTAGTTTGACAATCCACTTAATTCTTTAATGCTACCGCTTTTGATATTTTCTTTTTCTTGTCAAAATTCTGTAAGATATGATGCTTTTTAAAACTTGTTTAATTCAATTGTTTAAAGTAATGACTTAGTAATTTTCTTTTCAGTTTCCTTATATAAATGTAAACAAAACCTGTCAGATCTGTCAACGAAAGCACTAAAAGTCGGTGCAAGCACTCTTAAACGTTTCAAAGTGTTTTCGCTGCCAGTCCGAACAAGAATTACTTAAAGTGCCATCAGACGTAACAATTTTCACGCATTTTGCTGTTAAAAAATTTCTATTTCCATGTGTCCCCACCCTGAAAAAATATTCTGCAATTTAATTTCACATATTTGCTGTAAGTAAATGCACTCAATTACCTGCACTTTGATTGCTAAATTAAAGATTCAACTGCTCGTACTGAACTAACAGTTTTTATTTCTCATGAAATTAGCTAACCAGCAAGAACAGTACGGCTTATTTAAATCCTTAGTTCAGCCAAATGACTAACTGCTGTCCATAAATTGCAACATTCAAGGCTAAACAACTGTCAAAAATCTTCATGGCAATAACGCGGCGGCAACGTTGAACAAATGGAATTTTCAATTTTGACAACGCATTATATGATGAAGTTAGATGTGAAGGATAAAATTGTGAAGGAAAGGAGAAAAAACTGATGATTTGTCCCCTTCATGTATTTTACGAATAAATATTCACTGAAAAATGAATTCAACTGGTGGAGGCACCTTTTTGCCGACCGATTAAGTTCGTAGGTCTTATTTAAATAAATATTAAATGTTCTTAAAATAATACGAACTTGAAGAGAAAGAGAAAACGCCAAAACATCAGTGCTCTTACCCAAGGCCGAACGCTCCATTTTATGTATGTCCTTTATATTGTAAAGACCGTTGGGAAAAAACTAAGGGATACTTACCGTAGTTGTGAGTTTTTACTCACTCTTTCGTATGGACTAATTTTTTTATAAAATCATGCATAAGCTTTTAAATATAGTATTTATATAAGGAATTTTTTGAGTATTCATCAAATTACTGAAATAAGGACTTATTTAAACAATTTTGTAGGGCTTCATATATCCGCTGAAAACAGAAATTTGAAATGTTTTATATAAACTTTCAAATAAAGCATTAAATGATACAATGATAAAATTGTTTGTATAAAGTCTATTTATAAAAACAATTAAATAGCAACACCAAAAAATGGTTTATTTCTAAATAAATTGTTGATATAAATTGTCCATTTCACTCTTTATTTTAAATTTCAATTGAAAACATATTTATATTAATAACAATAATTCATATTAGGTACATCAGTTTTGAAAACGATAGAATACAAAAAGTAACAAAAAAAACCTAAAAAAATCAATGCAAATAGATTTACATTAACACTATTAATAAAATATGTACACTTAATACTTATAATCATATATTCGGTTCAATTTGATTCTTATAATAATATAAAAAAGATATAACAAAAAATAATAATGAGTTCACAAAAATACATACACATTATATATATATAAATTTATACCTTATTGTTTATATTTTTATTTCTTAAAAATGTCTTTTCGTGGTATCGGATATGGCTAAGTTCAACACTTCTCCTCATCGATTTCTCAAAAAGCTGTCGTTATTCTGCCGGGAAAACATCTGAAAATATTAAAAACCAAAATATATTACTTTTATGAATGATATTGTTTAAGCTGATGGAACATTTCGTACCAAAAAACTTGATTCATAGGTTTAAGCTTAATTAAAGCTTGCTTTTCTCTTCTACCTTCGAAATTAAGTTGAAATATCAGGTCATCCGTCATAGTTTTTCGAAAATTCTCATCAAGTGTTCCAGCTTTGCCTTTAATTTGATAAAGAAGCGCCTTCTTAAGAGTATTCAAATAAGAAAAGGGTTTTAACATATGTATGTCAGATGATTATTTGTCACCATTGTTTCAAGATACTTCCGTCCCTCCAATTTTTCTTCAACTTTTCCATACTTAAAGCATTTCTAAAACTTTTATCACTTTTATACACTTGCCAGAAAAACTATGCGTACACACTCAACGTGTAACTTTGAAGGAAAAAAAAGATATCGACTTGGTTTATTTTGTTTTTTGTTATAAACCCATTTATTACTATTAATATTAATAAGTTTTTTTAGTCTTAAATATATAACTTATACTAATAAAAATAAAAAAGTAAAAATTCATATGGTTAAGCACAAGAAAAAGTATGCGTACAAACTAAAAACTTTAAGTGCTGAATCTTGTTACGTAGCTTTGGGTACCGTTAGATCAGAATTAACGTTGATAAAACCACTACAAACTTTTTGTAAAAAAGATCGTAATGGGCAGGAAGGAAAAAGAAATTGACCCCGATTTGAGGAAAATCATTGTAAAACTTCGTAATGAAGGGAAATCGTTGCGGAAAATTGGGAAGATTGTATGTAGAACCCAATCCTCCGTACAAAGAGTGCTCGAAAATTTTAATTCAACTGGCTCCGTTGAGTCAAAATAAACGCTCTGGAAGGCCGTCAAAATTGACTGATCCCGAAAAACGGGATGTTTTAAAGACAGTGAGACTTAACAGCTGCGCATATTGGACAGGATATTAAGCAGAAGTTTAATAAAGAGCTACATGATGATACCATTCGGAAAATTTTAAAAAAGAACCACCTACATGCCCGTACTGCACGGAAGAAACCTCTTATATCGCCAGTCAACAAAGAGAAGCGCTTAGCTTTCTCCAAAAAGTTTCTCCAGGAGCCTGCAGCTTTCTGGAATAATGTTTTATTTAGTGACGAAAGCAAATTCTGCATTTTTGGCATAAAAGGGCGAAAACTAGTGTGGCGTAAAAGCGGTACAGCCTTCGATGTGCAAAATCTTACTCCAACTGTTAAGCACGGTGATGGCGGAGTGATAGTGTGGGGCTGTATGGCGGCAAATGGAGTTGGCAATCTCGTTTTTATTGATTCCATTATGGACCACAAGGCTTACTTACAAGTCTTAAAAGACAATTTGCAGGAATGCAGGGAAAAATTGGGGTTGGCTGCTGACTTTTGGTTCCAGCAGGATAATGATCCAAAGCACACTGCACATACTGTGAAGCTTTGGTTGCTCTATAATCTGAAAAACCAGCTGCACTCGCCACCACAATCGCCAGACTTGAATCCATAGAACATTTATGGGATTTCCTCGAGCGCAGGATTCGTCTACGGACAATTACTTAGAAAAATATGTTGAAGGAAGTGATTATGGAGGAATGGAATAACATCTCGCCGGACGTAACACAAAAATTAGTCCAATCGATGCCAAAACGTTTGACAGAAACAATAAAAAGAAAAGGGTATCCAACTTCTTATTAAATTTTGTTACTTTTATCAATAAGTGCCTTTTTTTAATTGTTTATAAATTTGTACGCATACTTTTTCTTGTGCTAAATCATATGAATTTCTACTTTTTTATTTTTATTAGTATAAGTTATATATTTAAGACTAAAAAAAGTTATGAATATTAATAGTAATAAATGGGTTTTTAACATAAAAATAAACCAAGTCGATACCTTTAATACAACTATACTTTCTTTTCCTTCAAAGTTATACGTTGAGTGTGTACGCATAGTTTTTCTGGCAAGTGTACATATTTTACTTGTCTTTTATATTTATTAATGAATAATTTCTTTATTATTTTTGTTTTCATAAATTTTGTCTTTCCTTTCTTTCTAAATTTGCTAATTGCGGTTGCCCTTTGGCAGAGAATGTCAACCCCTCCAAGTGTATTTATGACATGAAATAAAGGCTGCTCATAAGAAGACCATCGGCCGTTTGGAGGCGGCTTAGTGTAAACTGTAGGTCCCTCGGTCGCTTCAGAGCTTACAAAGCGCCGATTATATTATTATAAATATTATATACATACACGAACTTAAAAAAAAAACCAAATAGAATGATCTCGTTTTCACAATTAGAGTTTATCTCTTTTGTTCTCCAATATTCATTTGAATATGAAAATGTATGTATCCGTTAAATTCAAATAATTTGCGGATTACGTTTTCTGACCTCCCTATTCTTCTTGTAATCGCACAATTTGAGTACGATTCTTCCTTTAATAATTTAACTGACACGCGCTCTTCTTGCGTCAAATACGATCCTTTAGGCATGATCTAAATTATCAATAATAAACATGTAAATAAATAAAATTCTACACTAAAAACCCATATCACCTTTTTATTATTATATTTATTCTAATAAAAAAACAAAAAAATGTCACACTGTGGCTCCCCTTTTTAAAAAATATGAATTTTTCCAACATGCGCTTATACGATTGTGCGCTTACTACTGCGATGTTTCTTCTGTTTTGATTTGCCTGCTTAAACATGTACCGTGCCGATTTATGCTGCAACTACCCATCTTACATACCTTCCGTCTATAGCAACCTATCTTATGAGAGCGCCATGCGAATGAAAAGTTGTCAGCGCTCGCCCATACCGTTGCTGACGGTTGTCCCATAGAAACCAGCGGCGATTTGATTTTTTCCGTAAAACCGGCTCAGCTAATTTCTCGCTCTTGTACAAGGTTGCCAGTATAGACTTTGTAAACTAATATGAAATAAACTAATAACTATTAATATGAAAATGCATAGTTTTTTTCAAAAGAAATGAAAACTAAATTCGTAAATAATTATTTATTACCATGTATATCATCTATATTTGATTGGTGTCTATATTCGGCAACATTTTGTCGCTGTCAGCAGCGTCGATAACTCGTGTATGCATATCGCTCTTCCAGTCAAGTCTTACGGGTATGATCTTACATATTTCAAGTTTATATTTTCGAATATAAACGCCAATCAAATATACATGATCTACATGGTCTACATATATGCTAACAAATAATTAGTTACGAATTAAGTTATCATTTCTTTAAAAAAAAAAAACTACACATTTTCTTCGATTATTCAATATTCCTTTAAAAAAGACTATACTGGCAACCTTGAATAACACGCGCAATGAGCCAAACCGGTTTTACGAAGAAATTCAAATCGCCGCTGGTTTCTACGGGACAACCATCAGTACCGGCATCGGCGAGCGGGGACAACTTTTTATTTACATGGCGCTCTCATAAGATAGGTTGCTATGGACGGAAGGTATGTAAGATGGGTAGTTGCAGCATTATTATCGCCAATCATTGGTGTACCATGTACCATTACAGTAATTGACATAGTATCAAAATCTGTTTTTCGAAATAATGTGCTTTAAATATTATTTTTCGAAAAATTTCAGTATGCGCATATACGAATGTCTACCACTACTTTACTTTTAGTTCGCCATACAAATAGTTCACCAAAAGTAGGTATTTTATTCGATTTACAATAGATTTTTTCGTTGATCAGATGGGCAGTAATAATTTTTACCAAACTTTACTGGATCGTGTTCGTTGAGCCAAAAACTCAGTAAAAATTAGTAAAGAAAGAGCGCAAGAGCGTTTAGTTGGAGTGAAATTTGCAAATTCGTGCTGGGAAAATTTGACCAAGTAAAAACTAGGATGAAAAACAGCTGATTTGTGACCATATGATTGAATTTTTGTTAAAAACAAAATTGATTTAAAATTAAAATAATTTTAATTCTTAATTCAATATCAATGATTCCAACTCGTTAAAAGAAAACAGTGAACACATCACCCAACTTGCGTTGAGAAATTAGAAGTAAGCAAGGCATAGAATTATAATATATTATTATTTTTTGTACAGCGCAAGTTTATTTTTGATTTATATTATTTACTAGAAATCAGTGTCAACCAAATGAGCCACAAAACATTTCGAAACAATTATTTTGCAACGGTCACAGTGACCATAATGGATTCTTAAGCTTCCCGAAGCGACGACCATGCACAAAATGAAATATTGGTAGTATTTAGAAAAAATAAATA
Organism: Ceratitis rosa; assembly: GCA_037013455.1. NCBI lineage: Eukaryota > Metazoa > Arthropoda > Insecta > Diptera > Tephritidae > Ceratitis > Ceratitis rosa. Next base: position 2,225,804 of record JAWMAG010000012.1, read on the forward strand.
AAGCTCTTGCTTGATTTTTATTCAAACAAAATCTCATAAACTCTATAATAATATTGTACAATAGTAATATGGCCGGCTTACACGGAAAAAGAATTTCAAACTCATAGGGAAACACTTCAAAACAAGAAAAAAATAAACATCTGTTATACAACTTGTTGACTAATTTTTACTGAATCCTGTTGTTTGAAAACTCAGTAAATTTCTTTCTTTGTAGCCAATCAGCTCGCGCCTCTGCTTCACCCCGTTAAAACAAATGCACAAATTTAAATATGTTATATATTTGTTGGCAACAAAGTATTAATTTAATTTTATATGATGAATATATCTCTAGTATGTATGTTCTGACCAAAGCGAATTAAAAAACACGTATATATACAGTGGCGGACTAAAGTCTACATACGACCCCTTTTTTTGGAATCCCTACCGTCCCATAGTTTTTACAGGAAAAGTATTGATGTAGTCTTGCTTTGAATTTAATTGTAAGACAAAACCGAAAATTTCATATTTGTTCAACATTAACTTTCAATGTTATTAACAAAAAACTCAAAAAAGCCGTTGACAAAAGTGAACATATGTTTCATTAATTTGTTTCGTTTATTACTTCAGCTATTGTTTTCAGCGGTCAAGTACCGTTTTTTTTTTCTTTCTATACTTTTCTTGGTATTTGGCTTTATCTTTATTGTTTTCCATCATTTGAAAAAAGAAATACAATCGCGAAAATGTCGTCAGGAACGGAAATCCCGGTGGCTGTGCAAAAATTGATTATAAAACACAGAAATGATAAGAAAACGTTCGGCAAAATAGCTAAATTGTTAAATTTAAGAAAAGCGACGGTGCAAACAATTTATAAAAACTTGCAGAATCGGGCTCGTTCGAGAGTAAGCCGCGAAGTGGCCGTCCAAAGAAGCTTACCCATAGGGACATCTCTTTCATCCGTAATAAAGTAAGCCAAAATTCCAAGGTACATGCTACCAATTTGGCCCAGAAGCTAGCGAAATGATCCCAAATTGTTGTGCACTTACGCACAATAACAAGAACTCTTAACAACGAAGGATTCTACAGCAGAACTCCTCGCAAGAAGCCTCTCATAAGCGAGAAAAACCGCGCATATCGGTTGGAGTTCGCTAAAAAGCATCTAAAGAAGGATCATGAGTTCTGGAAAAGCGTGCTATTTACGGATGAGTCAAAATATAACATATTTGGATGCGATGGCAGAGCAAAAGTTTGGAGAAAACCCATTACTGCCATGGATCCCAGGCACCTTATTTCGACCTTAAAGCATGGTGGTGGGAGTGTCATGGATTGGAGAGCAGTTGCAGCGTCTGGGGTGGGTAAATTGGTCTTTATTGAAGGAAATATGGATCGCTTCAAGTATAAGACCATATTGGAAAATAATTTGAAGTTATCTGTGGACAAACTGTGCCTTGGCTCAAGCTGGATCTTTCTACAGGATAATGATCCTAAGCACACAGCGCAAATTGTAAAGGATTGGCTGCTGTATTATGCTCCGCGGCAGTTGCACTCATCACCACAAAGCCCGGAATTGAATATTACATAGCACGTATGGAAAATATTGGAGCAGAAAATTCGAAAACACCCTATAAGTAATGCATCAAAGCTCAGAGAGAAACTTCAAGAAGAGTGGCAAGACATTACAGGAGAAGAGCTGGAAAATTTGGTTTTTTTCAATGTTAGACGCTTGCAAGCGGTGATCGATGCGCATGGTGGCCCAACAAAATATTAACTTAGTTATTAAAATTAATATGATTACTTAGAATAGCTAAGCAAAAAATCGTATGTTCACTTTTGTCAGTGCCTTTTTTCCATTTTTTGTTAATAACTTTGAAAGTTAATGTTAAATAAATGAGAAATTTTAGTTTTTGTTATATACTTGAATTTAAAACAAAACTGCATCATTATTTTTTCTGTGAAAGCTATAGGACGGGTTGAATTCCCAAAAAATGGATCGTATGTAGGCTTTAGTCCGCCACTGTATAATTGGCGCTTTGTAACCGCTGAAGCGATTTTCGGCCGAGCTCCTCCTCCAATTTGTGGTTTTGCGTCTTGATGTTTTTCCAACAAATGGAGGGACCTACAGTTTATACTAAGCCGCCTCCGAACGGCTGACGGGTTTTTTACGAGGAGCTTTATTTCATGTCCGAAATACACTCGGAGGGATGGACATTCCCTGCCGAGGGGCGACCGCAATTAGAAAATTTAATTTATTTTTTTATTTTAAACACGTCCATATATATTTTTTCCTATGCAATCCATAATGTAACCCACTGTAGATTCTCCATAGAGTAATTTTGAGGATTAATTCGAAAACTATTTTTATGTATGCATTTAATGTAGGTATAACTTTCAAAGCTTGAATAAATTTTACTTTTTTTGAACGAATATGCATATGATCGAAAACATGAAGTCTTGTATTTTTCCCAACCCACACGTGCAGCGGTCGATCGCCATTATGAGATGTAGGCAGCCTCCACTGCGTCTCGGCAAACCCATTGTACCAGTTGTTTTTGCGACCATTCCGAAATTGAATAGTTTCATTTCCAGCTCGAAATACAGTCCTATAGCTCCCTCATACCAAGTTGCTGATGAGCGCTGTCAGAGATCAGGAGGGCAGGTCAAGTAGAAAACCATCCGGTTGTCTGTTAGGATTGCAGCTTTTGGGCATCTGCTACAAGACAGTGGTCAAAGTTGAAGCGTACGTACGTCAAGAACACTGGATACATCTCGTCTATCTATCACAACATGAGCGAAATCGGGCAGTCATATTAGCGGGATCGGCGAAGTCGAACAGTCATTTCGGGCTAAAAGTTCCGACAGTTATGCCGAAAGCATCTTCTACACCCACCCTGGTGTTAAAGTCGCCAATCACAATTTTCCCATCGTGAAGGGGCAGCCTTCATGAGTACGCTTAAGCGATCACAAAAGGCTTTCTCTTCCGTCGGGCTTTATCTCTTTTAGCTGTGGCATAAAGTTCCACACGGCCTGGTTACAGAATCTTCCACAAGCATTGCTCACGATCAGGATGCGCGACGTGGATGCAATTGTAGGAATAGAGTAAAGCGCCGCACTGTAACTACATACCCAGAAACTTGACTACAACTCATTACGTCCCAAAGAATCTGTATAAATTTGGCTGAATTCTGTACAGCCGTTCTTGCCAAATCATCAATTTATATATTTTATTTAGTATAGGAACTTGATTGAAATCGGTCAAACCGGAGGTAACAACTTTTTTATATGAAATTCTAAATAATTTTTCCTTTTTATGAGAATTAATTTCAACCAATTTAATATATTTTTTTTTTTAAGTATAAAGTATGATAACCGAATTGGCGCTAATTCAAAAATACACGATATATTGCTACGGAAATTAAAAGTATGAGCAAATGGATCTAACGGCGCTCAACAGTTCCTGAAGCCTGCCGAAGGGATAGTTAATTTTATGAGCCGGGCGGCTATCTAAGCCTGCATAATATTTTTCTTGTGTTTGCTGAAAATGAATGGAATACAAACGAAACTGAAAATTTTAACGGTATTTACCTATATTACTGGAGAGCAGTTGAAAACACACAAGTAGCCAGTAATGTCGCGAAGAGGTCTTTGTGTTGAAAACCAACAGTTGGGCGCTGGCACTTAGCCTGGCGGTCAGCCAGATGGAAACGCATTGTTGACCTGTTTACATTGAATTATGTACACATGTGTGACAAGTGACGACAAATGATATGTGGCACGCCATTTGTGGCATACGCCAAGTATCTCGAGTGAATGACTTCTAATAGTGGCAGTGTCAATAAGAGTAAAAAATTGTAACGATAATCTCTTGAAGTTGAGCTTACATTAGTTTGAACTTTATTAAGAATGTACACGTATTTCACATAAATTGTAATCAGGTTTATTTGACTGTATCAAACACAGTTACATTCGTAGAGACATGAATTACAAATATGCATACATCTTTCAGTTCCCAGTGAAGTCGACCAACCGCAGAAGGCTGAAATTCCCCTCCCTAGCGATTTGGAAAGTACTCACATTCGTGCGTTCCAAGCTCTCGAAGAAGAAATACTTGGTTCTAGTTCGAATATATGCTCCTTTAGATTTTGTTGTTGTTTGTGTAAACGTTATAATTTCGATGTTGTTAAAAAAAATATTAAAATGAAAGAATTTTGGAGTAATTTATGAAATTCAAAACAATTGATTGATTTCCTGTGAATTAAAAGGACGAACAAGTGCAATTTTATCGCATAAAAATGAAACCAGTTTCATTAAGTTATTATTTTTGTTTTATCCATCAGGTTCATTCACCTTCACTAGAAAAAGATGAATTATCGTGAGTTTTGGTGAACGTGCTAGGAATTTCATCACAAACCCTATGACACATATGTGTATCCAGCTAAGTTTTCTAAGCCATCATCGCACGTAACATATCGCACGTAACAGTGGGATGAGTGCAAACCATTAAAATCATAAAGTGCGAAAATACTTTCAAAAATTGAATGAACTTTCAATTCAGGGGTATCATCAACCTCTGTATTTTTGTCAGCGCCTTCATCATACCCAAGAATATAGATTCTATGCCTATATTTGAACTGCTGCTGGTCAGGGTGGTCTTGAAATTCGCCTTTAACTCGTATGACTCCAAACAAATTTTCAATTACATCATAGAGCTGCTACAATTATGAGTTTGAAATTCCTTTTTCCATGTAAGCCGGCTATATTAACTGAACTTTATAATAGAATTTATTCGATTCTGTTTAAATAAAAACCAAGCCAGAGCTTTATTTTACCTTCTAAATACTACTAATATTTCATTTTGTGCATGATCGTCGCTTCGAGTAGCTTAAGAATCCATTATCGTCACTGTGACCGTTGCAACAACATTTTTTCGGAATGCTTGCTGCTCATTTGGTCGACACTGCTTTCTAGTAAATTATAGAAATCCAAAATCAACTCGCGCAATACAAAAAATAATAATATATTCTAAATCCATGTTCCTTACTTTTAATTTCTCAACGCAAGCTGGGTGATGATTCCACTCCACTGCCACCGCATTTTCGTTTAACGAGAGCCTTTATTATTGTTGGAATCATTGATATTGTTCAGTTAAATTATACAACATTACTAGATGTTTTTTCAGGTCCTTGTTCTGTTGAATTGTTTTTGGTTTTAGTGAAAAAATTACAACAACCGTTTTGGACGGTAGAAGTTATAGCTGCTATTTCGGAATCCACCATGGTTATCCCATTAAGCTACATGTGTACCGCTTTCACTTATTGTTGTTTTTCCCTTTTACCTACATGTCCACGATCAAGTGCTCAGATATTTTGTAGCTGTAATAATTACATTACATTTAACCACCTATTTCATAACGTGAGCTCAATTTTATTTATTGATGAGCCATCTTTTGAGGTTTGGGAAGAGAAAATAGTCCATGGGTGCCAAATCGGGCGAATACGGTGGATGCGGAAGCAATTGGAGCCCTAACTCATTGATTTTAGCCATAGATGTGATGCTCTTGTACGTTTTTCGTTTTTGTCCATATTCAACATGATACCAAACACGTCAACAACAATCAACAATCAACAAAACTAAGGGCATGTTTGCCTAAATATAAACGGACTACAAGGCACTATAACCTTTTTTGCAGTAGCAGCGCATTCTGGCCGTCAAGAAGGTTACTTTTTATCCCTCCTAGTACACATGTACTAGGCTTTGGGCCGGGCGTAGTTAATGAAAAATATTTTCCCCAAAAAAAAAAACGTTGCACATCATCTACAACCCCTATTTTATCATCAAACTTTAAAAACGCCTCCGTCTTAATATTTTTTCTTTGTCGCTTTCATTATATAAATTTGCTTATGAGCTTATGAGCCGTTCATTTGAAAGTGGTTTAAGTCCATTTTTTGTTAGTTTGAGATATTTAAGGATTTGAGTTTGAATTGTTTCAAAAATATTGTCAACTGGTATTAAGTTGTTTTTACAATTAAAGTACCGTAGTAGGGTAGGGTATATAATTCCAATATACATAATTATTACGTGGGGTTGATTAGCAAACAAAATACTTTACTTATACGATACATTTACTTTACAATAATATTGAAGAAATTATCCAAAAGAAAGAATTCCTCTAAGTAGTTATAAATATTTTTAAGGTAAGTTTTTGAAGTTATTATTCCAAAGAAATTAAATTATATAAAATGGTAAATATCTTAGTTTTGAGAAAAATGAATGTAATAGCTTTAAAATAAGAAGGGAAACTTTCAATTTAGATACATATTTCTAATTATGTGATTAAAAAAACATGTACGTGTATTTAATTATTATTTCATTTATTAAAAAATTAAACTAAAAAGATTTTGCCATATTATTTCTCCCCATAATCTAATGTGTGAGGCTGTTAAAATATTCATGGTGCATCTCCAACAAAGTAATAAATCAAGTAGATAAATTCTTTATAAAACATTTTATAGAGTTCATTTTTTATAAATCGGGTCCATCATATCCTTAGCCAATTCATAGGGTTTCATTTATAAATTACTCTTCCAGAGGTTTTGTAGAAAGAAATCATAACGTTTAATTTTAGTTAATATAAATTTGTTACTTTTTCGTCATGTAATCCTGGGGGACATACATTAAATTATTTTTCCTCAAAGCCATTTCTATCACTCCAAAATCACTATTATTTGCAAAAACGAATGTCCTAATAGTAAAAACTTATGGTCAATAATGTCACTGCCACTTCTATATTCCTGTTCTGCCCAGTGCATATATCGTTGTAAGCTATGATATGTTTCTGTTTTTTAAGGTTTTTTGAGGTATTTTAATATTGCGTCCACGTCGCGCACACTGGAAACGTGAGCAACCCTTGGCGAAGTTGTGCGCCCGCCATGTAGAAACCAGCTCCAATAAAAAACATAACAACGCCTCGGATAAGATACCCCCTCTCTGTTGACGACCCCCACTAACGAATTAAGGTTGACGATTTGAGGACATACATCTGGAATGTCCGGTTCCTTAATTGCAAAGGTGCCGCTGCCCAGCTGGTTGATGTCCTCGTACGAATAAAGGTTGACCTCACCGCCGTCCAAAAAGTGCGATGGACGGAACAAGGACGAAAGCGAGTAGGTTCTTGTGACATCTACTTCAGCGGACATATAAAGAAGCGCAAACTTAGTGTCGAATTTGTGGTAGGAGGGAGACTCCGTCGTCGAGTACTAGCATTCACCTCGGTGGATGAGCGTCTCGCCACAATCCGAGTCAAAGCGAAATTTTTCAACATATGATCGACTTGGCCGGGGCATGATATATGGCTGTCTGTAGTACTAGATTCCAGCACAAAAAATACATCAAGCTACTTGGCTGACCCCTGATCGAAAAACACAAAACCTGATCGAAAAACACAAAACCAGAAAACCAGAAAGGTTGCAAAAACAGCTGATACGATGAGGACTGCCGTGTTACAGTGGAGAGAAAACATAACGTTGCGATCAACCACAACGCGTGCGGGTTGGGATAGATACCAACAGCTGAAGAGGGAAGCCAGACGCATATGCAAACAAAAAAATAAAGAGGGATAGATGAGTGAGTATGTAGAGCTTGAGAAGCTGGCCGACAAAGGTAAAGCTTTAAAATGCTATGAGAAGATACGACTACTTACGGAAGTTTTCAGGACCGGAGCATACTCTTGTAGAACACGAAGAGGTGATCCAGTCACTGATGCCCAGAGCATATGAAATTTATGTAGGGAACACTTCACCAGCCTTCTGAATAGCAGTGAAAATTTAGTATCCGGAGATGGTGAGCCCGAAACCCCAATCGATGAAGATGGAAAAGACGTTCCTTTACCTGACCATGAAGAAGTTCGAATATCAATCGCCCGCTTAAAATTACAAAGCGGCTGGAGCTGACAGCCTACCGGCAAAACTATTCAAACATGGCGGTGAAGAGTGAAAGCAAGCACGACGATTGGAATTTAAATGTGTTCTGCCCAATATATAAAAAAAGGGGACCCCACAGTGCCAATTATCGTGGGATAAGCTTTCTTAATACCGCATATAAGATCCTGTGAGAAAGACTAAAGTCCACCGTTAACAAACTGATTGGACCTTATCAGTGTGGCCTTAGACCTGGTAAGTCAACCACTGACCAGATATTCACCATGCGTCAAATCTTGGAAAATACCAGTGAAAAGAGGATCGACACCCACCACATCTTCGTCGATTTTAAAGCCGCCTTCGACAGAACGAATAGGAGCTGCCTTTACGCCGCTATGTCTGGATTTGGTATCTCCGCAAAAATTATACGGCTATGTAAACTGACATTAAGTAACACTAAAAGCTACGTCAGGATCGGGAAAGACCTAACCGAGCCGTTCGATAACAAACGAGGTTTCAGACAGGGTGATTCCTTATCGTGTGACTTTTTAACTTATTGCTGGAGAAAATAATACGTGCTGCAGAGATGAATAGAGAAGGTACAATCTTCTATAAGAGTGTGCAGCTGCTGGCGTACGCCGATGATATTAACATTATTGGCCTCAACAACCGCGGTGTCAGTTCTTTCGCCAGACTAGATAAGGAAGCAAAGGATACGGGTCTGGTAGTGAACGACGGCAAGACGAAATATCTCCTGTCATCACACAAATAGTAATCGCATTCGCGATTCAGCTGTCACGTAACTGTTAACAGTCATAACTTTGAAGTCGTTGAAATCCAGCGCAGAATCACTCTTGCTAACAGGTGCTACTTTGGACTGAGTAGGCAATTGAAAAGTAAAGTCCTCTCCCGACGAACGAAAACCAAACTCTACAAGTCCCTCATCCTTTGCGCATTGGCAACGGCGAATATCGCGGCTACGTTGGCTAGGTCATGTGGTCCGGTTGAATACGAATACTCCAGCTTTGAAAGATTTCGATGCACGCCGGTGGAAGCAGAGGAAGAGGAAGACCTCCACTCCGTTGGAAAGACCAGGTAGAGAAGGACTTGGCTGTACTTTGTATTTCCAATCGGCGCCACACAGCAAAAACATTTTAGTGAATACTTTTTAAATATTATTTGTAAGTGAAATTGCTTGGCGAACCTTTTCCGTTTCTCAAGCGTTTACGTTGCAAAATATGATGCTTGGTAGCTCCATGTAAATATAAATTTTGTTTATTGAAATTCATCAAATTCCAAAAAATATCAAAAATATTTTACCATTCTCCTACATTAATCAAATTTACGCAATTCTTTGAACAATGGCAAATCATTTTCCAGCTGCAGTGTAATATTTCTTTCCTGTATTCGTATACGATTTTCTCAATTTCTGAACGTATTTATCACCATTTCTTTCTGATAACTCATTAACTTTTAGAGAATTTGTGCTGAAATCACAAGACATCCATCGTCATCATCTGATGGCAAATAATTTTCTACGATTCATCTTCTCTTTATAGTAATATTAGAATTATTCTTTTTTAAATCATCTTCACTTTCTGAATCCAAATGTTTGAATTTTTATATCTATTGAAAATAATAAAATAAACCTATAAGTAAATTATTTTGTGTTACCTGTGTCACTATCTGAGGTAATTCCAACGTAATCTTTGTCAGGCATATTGTAGATTATAATTAGAACTTGAGAAATTATTTAAATTATAATTAATAAACACAACTATTCTTATTGCACTGTTAAAGAATACTAGAAATTTATTTACTAAAAACACTTTTATATTACCGAAGAAAAGCCAATTCATAATTTTTTTCCGTTATAAATTTTAATTCTTTTTTTAATTATTTCTTTCAGTGTACTTAAACCAGTTTCAGAATTTTGTTAACAAGCTAATTTTCAATTGTCCCAAATCAAAGCGATTTTAATGATACTAGATTTAAATTGTTTATAAAAAAGATTATGTAGGATTGTGATTACTGTCATCTTGAACTGAATTTTTAAAAAAAATGGACTTAAACCACTTTCATATATGTGTGTATATTTTAATGCGAATGCCATCTGGATAGCCTCTAATACAATTTTTTCATAAAAAAATTATAGTTTTAATTTGTAATTACTTTCAAATTTTCTGTATAATCTAAGTAGATAGTAAGATAGACTAATATTTAAAGAAAAGAAAAGTTTTCGGATACTAGTAAATGTGAACTTTTGCTTGTGCAATATGTATACTTTTGTTTGGATCCGAATAAATCGAAACGGCAACATTGCTTACACTACAGCAATATGCATTGGCCATAAATATTGGATGAGTGCATAAGTTCGTGCCCGATTTCAAGTGCAAACTAAAATTGAAATTTTTTGAAGAAAGCGCTTTTCGGCAATCCACTCCCAACGTTCAACCAATTTACGGATGCCTGATTCATAGAAATCGCGCGGTTTCTCGTTGAAAAAGGTGTCAAGGTGGTTTTTGACGTCTTCCACATTTTTAAATTTTTTTCCATTCAAATTGTTCTGCAGCGATCGAAACAAATGATAATCAGAAGGTGCAATGTCGGGTGAATATGGGGGATGCGGCATGATTTCCCAATTCATCTCCTTCAGTTTGGCCAGGGTCGGTTTTGCAACATGTGGCCTGGCGTTGTCATGATGGAAAAGAGCTCCTTTGCGATTGGCCAAAATCGGACGTTTTTCATCAATTGCTTTCTTCAATTCGACCAATTGCTGACAATACTTGTTCGCAGTGATCGTTTCTCCAGCTGGCAAGAGCTCAAAATAGATCACGCCTCGGATATCCCACCAAATGCACAGCAGTACCTTCATCGGATGCAATCCACCTTTCGACATCGGTTCCGCCCCTTCGTGTGCCTGTTTCCATGTTCTTTTGCGTTGAACATTGTTGTACAGGACCCATTTTTCATCACCAGTCACGATCCCATCCAAAAAAGGTTCGTTTTTGATCTGTTGAAGCAAAGAAATTGCTGTTGGCATACGGTCCACTTTGTTCTTTTCACTCAACTGATGTGGCACCCATGTATCGAGCTTCAAAGTGTACCCAACGACGAAACGCAGTTGATTTGTTGACGTTCAATTCACTGGCAACCTGTTCCGTCGAAATACGTGAGTTATTCGCAACTAAAGTCCTTAGAACATCGTCATCAAGCTCAGAAGGCCGTCCACTGCGAGGTTGATCTTCGAGGTTAAAATCTCCAGAACGAAATTTCGCGAACCATTTCTTTACTGTGCGGAGTGCTGGAGCACGGACCAAATAAACTTCGCGAATATCTTTAGTTGCAGCGCCCACTGTTTTTCCTTTGCGGAATTCGTATAACATAATATGACGCATATGATCTTTTTCGTTGTTCATCTTCCATGCGTCTTTTCACTAAGCAACTCAAATCAAAATGAAGTTATTTTATGCTTGATTTACAGTTCGGACTGTCACCTTTCCAACGATATATAATATGTATATATTTCTTTCACGAGCGTCACTCACAAACGATTCGTACGGCATCCAGCGGAATCGGGCACGAACTTATGCACTCATCCAATATTTCATGAAAGCGTGTGAATATGGCAACCGATCGTGTCGATTGGATGGAAAAAATCTTTCAGATTTACCTGTTCAACACTCAGCTAGGATTCGGTTCTTTATTGATTGGCGCAGAACTGATAGCCAAAAATGTCCACGCCGAATACTTTTAGCACAGCCAACGTCATTATAAGATATTGTATTGCTTCCTTTTAACCTTAACACATTAAGGCTTTTTATTGCGATCAATTCATTTCGCTTTTAAACTATTGACATTTCGGCATACGACCGCCCAAAACAAATTTCCGCAACATAATTTCCTATAATTGCAGAAAGAAAAAGTATCAACTGTACTCATGCTGAACTAGCAATTTTGAAGGTGGACTCGAGTATTGTCAGAGAAGATTTTTGACAAATTTTGTAGAACACTCGAATTTCTAGAAACAATAAATTTATGCTATGTGTGACTGCTCTTTTAATTAAATTTCGAAATTTTTTGTTCTTATATGCAATTTGATATCTATTGTTTACTGTGCCTTACAGCAGCTTTATCTTTTCATTTAGTTTTCTTTAGACGAAAGTGGATAACGAGACATTTCCTCGATATGCTACAGACTGTTTCCTATTCTACGCTAATAGTGAATTAGAATTCCTGAAGCAACCGTGGAAAACGTGACAGAAAATGTTTAAAATAGTTTTCCAACACCAAGTATTTATGTGAATTATGTCACTCTTATAGTAAACAAGCGTTCTACATATGTGAGCACATATGCAGATTAAAATACATATGTACACGTATGTTCGTGCATTTTCAAATGCATGTGGAAAGAAAAGTAAAAAATGTGAAATTGCAGGCAATACAGATGCGAAAGTAATAATGTTAAAACAAAAGGAAAACGCTTTAACAAATTGCAAACATATGTACATATAAATACTTATATATAAGCCACACATTATAACGTTGGCTTCACATAACCCTCAAATGGGAGTCCAAGACTGCGAAATTTTCTTTTCAACTCGCATATGCGGTTTTAGAGTATGAAAAATGCACAGCGCTTATAGAACGGAAAAGTTGGCGGCACGTTTGCAATACAACAATTGCATTTGATAAGTGTAGCCAATAATAAGCGGAGTTTCGTTTTCTGCTGCTGTAGCAAATCACGTCGGCCGTACCTCACCGTAACCACTTTTCTTTCTGTGTGTACGTATGTATATATGCCCAAGAATTTCATATGAGGTGGTTCACAAATACATATTCCATACATATGTATGTTTTACTTATATGAGTATACCACAAAAACACAACAAGTTACCAATTCATTGACAACATCGTGGCACACCTATAAATGGCTTATTGATTCAAAATTGTTTCTCTCAGAATTTTGAAAATCGAATGAAGGAAATGTTTTAAAGGAAATTAAAATCAGTTTGCTACAATTTTAATAAACCATAGACCTAATTTACATGTCTGTTAAATTCGTTTCATGTATTGAAGAATATATTTGAAGTTGGGCATAAGTCATTAAAAGCGTCTCAAAAAATATAACTAATCAATACAAGAGTTCTATGCAAGTATTTTGAGACTTTAGACGCTGGGAAGGACTAGGAAGGAACTTTGAAGAAAATCGCTTACATTGTAAATGTTTTTGGTTTTGTTTCCTTTATTATTTTGTATAATATATTATGTTATTTAATTAGCGCGTTATATCAGTATAATAGATTTCGCGCCGAGCTCGTTTATTGAAAACGTTTTAAAATAACACAATTAATAATATTCTTTGTGTTTTATCAGAAATGCATTTTTTTGTTGTGTGGTTTTGTATGAATGTTTACCAAGATATCTATTTGCAGAGCTTTATTATCATTTCGATATATTTCATTAATTTATTTTTCGTTATAAATTATTTGGAATTAATTTAAAGTAACCGAAAGTGCTGCATTTATTTATTATTTGACCGCATTCTTTTTCCGTGAGAATAATGTAATTTTTTAAATGCTGTAAAAGAACGTGTTACTTGACTATTTAATGAATTTAACCAATTACACTAGTTCGAATATCATTTTCAATAAAAACATACGATTATTTGAATCTAAATAAATGTTCAACAATAAAATCTGGACTTCATGCTGTTAAACTGTGGCCTTGCACTTATTCGTTTGATTATTTATGACTTTTGAAAGTAATAGAATCACTGCAGGCTGTAAGAAGTGTCACAGACGTTAACTTTAAATAATTATTAATTTAACTTAGTCAGATGAAAATCTCGACAAACGGAAACATATTGACAACACAAAACATATATGCATATAAATATGTCTTTAGCAACAAAATTTTTTAATTGTTTTGAATTCTTAACTTCTCAGACTACACGTTCAAAATCTAATCACGTCCAAAATGTCCCTCCATGCATGAATAATATTAACAAGCAGTTTAATGGTTATCTTACAGCCTTCGCAATAATTAGGTCAACAAATAGGTAATGCAGAAATAGTATCCCAAAGCCTTTCTACGACTCGTCCTATGATACAACGCCAACACCTCAACATCTCTAAAATATTCTGCCTTTTCCAAAAAATATCCCTTACGACATCTTCCGTAGCCTTCTTCTTCTTCTTTATTGGCGTTGGCACCGCTTACGCGATTATATCCATCAATATAAGAGCGCCATTCTTTTCTTCTTTTCGCTGCTTGGCGCCAGTTGAAAATGCCAAGTGAACCCAGGTCACTCTCCACTTGATCCTACCAACGGAGTGGAGGTCTTCCTCTTCCTCTGCTTCAAAGCTGAAGTGCTTTCATCCATTCGGGCGACATGACCTACCCAGGCAACACCCATCTCAACCAAATTTGTCTAGATTTGTAGCTACACAGAAACGAAGGAAAGTGTGCTTCTCTGCTAACAGATTGTTATTGTACTTTTTTAACACGCTAATATTAGCTCACCTATATGTATGTATGTTTGTAGTCTTTGGACCTGAGCCTTTAAGATTTTAACCAACTTTAAACAGCCAGTTTCGAAACAAATCAAATATTGTGCACATATCAAGAATTGGTGACAATACAATAAATTTATAAATTTATCACATTATCTCTATCAGCATCACCAGGATAAAATAAATCGAATAAATATACATCGAGCACACGCTTTTTCCTCAATAATGCTAGTATTTTTCGTTCAGTTTTGCTTTAAGCTTATTTCAAAATCTATTTTTAACTTTTTTAATTGGATCTTCTTTAAAAGCGTGTTGTTAAATTTTTTTAAACTAGATTTATTTACTATATCCAATAGCCGAGTAGTTGGCATGTATGCATATTCTACTAAGCGGAGGGTCATGGTTTTTTTTTAGCTCCCTTTTAAAATTCATAACTTAATTTTTATTTTATTATTGGCATAGACTGCAATCAGAAACGGATAACATCAACATACCTCTCTCCACGTACAATTAAATACTTTTCGTTTACATATTTGTTAAATAAATTGTTTATTTTATTGAATAACGCATATTATAAAGTATTTGTAGCTGTTATCCTTTTCTAATATATCATTCGACTTAATAAATGCTTAGTACAGTGATAATTTATTGAGTACAACATTGTTAATTACTAATAAATATAATTTAAATGCTACATCAATCTGAAATAAATTTGTGTATTAACTGTTCATAAGTCATTCTGAAAAATTAACATCTGTATGCCAAAACAAATTATTTTATTTATTAAAACTGTCATCTGTAGAAAACTTTGTAACTTCCCGACAATCATTAAAACATTGTACTTACATATTTTATCGGTTTCATATCTTGGTTGCATTCTTTATTCACTGAAAATTTATGCATAAAAGATATATTGTAAATGTGTTATTTATATGGATTGTCATATAAAAAATGTTTAAAACGATTATAATTCCGCTGGGAGTTTCCTGGAGATAAGTATGCATTGGGTTGCCCCAAAAGCAAAAAGAAGATTTTTCACACAGACGTCGTTGACAATTTTTTTGATCACCTTGTGACTATTAATTGTATCTTATTAGCTGTCACTTTTAGCTTCCTTTAGAAAAAATCGCTGGTTCATTTTGGGGCAACCCAATAAAATTAAAAAAGAAGCAAATTGTGTCTTCATTTCCAAGAAAGAAAATTTAAAATATTAAGCCCCGTAGTTGTGCTTAGTATTAAAACTTGTTTCCCATTTTCTGATGGTATTTTCTTCTGCTTGAATATATTATATTATATTATATTTTGTTTGGATATTGCGTTATCTATATTTTTTCTGATCGGGGTTTTGCTATATCTATTTTATTTCATGTCGGGATTATAACTTTTCTAAAAATTATATCTGGATATACTATAACTGTCTGGATTTTCAAAGTCGGAATTATGGTGTACTCCCTGCCGGAAACGTTTCAAGAATCTGTACCCAAATATTTATTTTGAAGCTAGACTGTGTGACTTCAAGGAACGTACAAGGTGTTCGGCAATTCTAAAAGATATTTCCGCTTCGCGAAAAATTATATAACATTTGTCTATAAAAAAATAGATAGAAATTTTCAAAACCTAAATATTTTTTTAAAATAGCTTTTCCATTATATTACGTTTTAGTCCATTGGTTGGTAGATTTCATAACAGAATTTGATGTTTTGACACTGAATAAATTTCATTATGTTATTATTGTTTTCGAATTTATTAAATTTAATCAAACCTTTATCATAAATATCTAGATATCTCGTGACGAAAGATACTTACACCATCGCATAGGTTCATATATCCATACGAATATATTTATTCACTTATTTAAGCTTTCCCTGCAGGGAAATAACGGACAATATGCACAGACACTTGAACATATTGACCAATCTTCATACATACGCGTACATAAAAATATTTATGTTGCTGTAGTCTGAACAAAAGCGTCTGCTGCAGCATACACGGCGCTTCAATGGCGTTAACGTCGGCGCTCACCAATACTCCCGTATCTCATGGCCTTTCACTCTATAAAATCGTATGCGCCGCAAGTAGTGAAGCCATTCTGCACTTGCGGTTCGTACCTTTCTTTTCGATAGCGGCAAACAAAATCGGACACGCGCGCGCACATAATATTTTATAGAAGACAACGGTCCAAGCACAAACGCCAGATATGAAAAACTTCGCATTGTGCTTAATTCGTTGCAGCTAAGAATCCGTGCGTGGATCCAACATTTCAGATGAACTGAACTGTGTAAAGAAACCAAAAAATTATTAAATAAAAAAAGAGCATTTCTTGCTGAATATCTTTTAATTTCTGTGAAAATTTCATGTTGGACTTGTGCTGAACTTTTTACATACATACATACATACATACATACATATGTGTGTGAATGTGAAATTATAGTTCATAATTTTTAAGAATGTAGCAACGATACTCCAAATAGCAACAATTGCCCTTACACACTGCATGTATATATATGGTACATACACGTATATATATTTACATACAAAAGTTTGTATGCCCGATGTTGTTGCAATAGAAAAAATAAAGAACATAAAAATTGTGCAAATCCAGAAAGGTTGAAAACAAAATTTAAAATGAATGCAATGCATCACAACAAAAGCACAAACGCGTAAAGAAAAGAAGTGTGAAAGAGATCAATGGTGGAAGTCAGTTTCAATTGAAACGGAAAGTGTGGACAAACATAAATACATACATTCCTCTATTGTAACAATTATTTAAACAAACATTTTGTTGATATGGCACAACCAGCCGGTTAACCCCGTTAAAGAAACCAGAATTATTCGGATTACCATTTGACAAGGGCTGTCAGTCAACTCAATTCAATGCTACAGGCGCACATAAACTTTTTTAAAAATGCGCACATTCGACCAAATATACATATGTATGTATAGATATACATTAGTGTGGCCCAGACATAAATGCGGATTAATACTTATTAGAGAAAATTCTTTATTTTTTAAACTATAACTAAATTAAAATAATCGATAAAATTCGGTTTAAAATGTACCTCGAATATCGCTTTTAAAATTGTTTACACTTACTCTCTGGGAGACGAACAAAACAAATCTTTGGTCCACATTAGTGTACTCGTATATATGCACTTATATGTACATATGTAAGTGTGGGTGGTTATCTTTTGACATTGGTCATTTGCAATCTGTAACCGAAAACGATTTTTTTAAAGAAATAATAAAATTCGACATTTCGTAAAAATGTATTTTTTTTTTATAAAATCGTGTCTACAAGAATAAAAAACTGTGCATCCTTATGATTCATTAGTATATTTCTGTTCGGCCAAAGCCGCTTAAGTCGAATGTTTAAATCGTTCAAGAGATCAGCGTAAGATTTCACAAACCCTACAACTTCAGTCAAACGATAATGTATTTTTGATGGTTATTTTCTATCCCATAAGAAAAAGCTGACACCCTTCCAATTTTGGCACGCTGAGTACAGTAGTGATAATAATTCGATACGTTCATAACTCAAATTAACACTAATTTATTGGTAGTCAGAAAAAGTTTTGATTAACAGTAATGCAAATTTATGTTTTTGTAATGGATATTTATATATATATAAATATATATATATATATATATATATATATATATATATGGTATATATATATATATGTATTATGCATATTCTTTGCGCACATACACGTATGTTTGTATAAAGCAAATATGTAAAAACATAAATACATACATGTGTATATACATGAATACCTATAAGATGTAAAAATGCCTACCTCCATTGATGGTACTTATTCACTAATTGTGATGCTTGTTGCTTGAATTGAAGTTTGAGGAATATTTTGTGTCTGCTGAAAGCGTCTAGATTCTTTATTTAATCTCTTCGGTGGGATGGTTGTTGTAATTTGTGCACTTTGAAGTGCAAATAATACAAAGTGAATCCTTTAACAAAGAACAAAAGATTAATCCATGTTGGGCAACGGCTTTTATTGAAAATAAGCTATTTAAAAAATGTTTTGCTGCACATTAACATACATACATATGTATGTATTTTATGCATGAACTTCTATGTATGTATGTATAAGTAAATTTAAAATATGTAGTGGAGGTGTCAACAAAATTAGACTTATAACGTATTTGTGACATGAAATAAAGCTCCTTATGAAAACCATCAGCCCTTCGGAGGCGGCTACTTATAAACTGTAGGTCCCTGCATTTGTATTTAAGTGTCAAACTTAAGAATTGCAATAATTCCTTAAACATTTGCACAAAGTATGAAAATGTTGAAAATATTCAATGAAAACGCAAGACCCAATTATGTATTAATATATGAGTAAGTCAGCGAACCAGCCAGAAATAGAAACTGCTTTTGAATGCTCTTCTCAGATCGCGGCTCTCTAAATGTTTCAGTTTACAAGCTTTCATGATTTTCATATATACGATTACAATTAGACTTAACTGTGTAGTTATTGTTGTTAGTGCTCTGTTGTTCCTGCTACTCTTTGATTGTTTGCTAACGAGCGAAAGCGTTGCAAACAAAAGAAAACTGAAATATCTTAATACGAAGGTTAAGCAAACCACCGATAAACGCAGAGAAAAGTGCACAAGAAATCGAATATCATACATACTCACACATACACACGTACGCTCAACGATTTCAAACAACACATTCAGCATAGAGTAAAGTGCAGTGAAAATGCTGCGCGGCCAAGCTATAAATCGCCAACAAACCGGTGAAAGAAAGATATTACCACTCGCCACAGCTACCACGACCTATTGTGGAAATCGTCATCGTCACCGTCACCAGTCTTTCCAAGCACCTTCAACAGCTTTACCGATGCTGCAACAGTTGCTGCTAATGACACTGATTGTGTTGGTGACTATAAGCCAGTGTGAGAACGCAGTCGGTAAGTGACACCAAGTTAATAGACTCAGTTTGTTTTATAGTGTGTACTTTTCACTTTCTTCCAAATATGTTGCATATTAAAGGCTGGTCCACTGGGAGATAAAAGAAATTTGCTAACGGAATGTCGGACGTCCGACAGTTAACCAAAATCAAAATTTACGTAGTTCAAATGTCTTCTGTAAATTGATAACTTGACTGAAAAAAAATTTGACAGAAGAGATTTGCTAACAAAAACAACCGCTGGTGGATTGATTCCACCATTTCAAACGCCTGCAACTAGAGTAGTACATACATATACGTTCAGTAGTCATGATTATATGGAATTCATACAAATTTTAAATGTGCGACTTTTCGGAGAATAATAGCACAAGCTAACAAAATTAGAATACTTTGCATGACATGAAAATACTTTGGTTCGTTAAAAGTTTCTCCACCAGGTCGAAAGCTCAGGGTTTCCAACAAATAATAACAAAAGACGAATGCAAATTCCGGTCCGGGTATATTATAGGATAATAAAAAAACACTATAATTTTTTTTATCTTTAGCTGGCGCAACGCGAGATATGGTTATTGATGTTTGGAAGCATGATAACGTGTTTCATCTTTTTCGTGCTAACCTCTTGTCTTAAAATAATCTACCACTTTTATACGAGTATAAAAAATATAAAGAGAATTTAAATATTTTTTAAATGTTTAAACGCCAAAAAATCACGTATTATGTTATATTTTCTTACTCCTGGTAGTGGCATTAGTAAGGTGTCAATAAATATCAGAAAGGGAATAGATTGAAACATTAAAATACAAAGTTTCATAATTTCCCTAAAAGTCTGTCAAATTTCCCAACACTTTTAAATTTGTTTTAACTACCAAATATATCTTTCATTTAGAAATCTAGTCAGTCATCTGTGACCTTACAACTGCGGCAAAAGTCGTTTCAAAAACAGCCCATCTTTCTATCATGATTCCTCACACCACTGTGTCCAGCTATTATGCAGGTTATTGAGCTTATGGAGGTCCTGTTTAGAAGAAGTAAATACCTTGGCCAAAAGCCAGGTTTGTCTGGTCACATTGCACGTGAAAAATGTCAACTCTTTCATATTTATTTATAATAAATGGCATCTGGCAATTTCTTTTCTTACTTCTGCTACTTAAGAAAAACGAATTGATACATCCATAAGTATATTTAATAAAATAACACCAAAAGTATTTAAAAACTCTCCCAGTTGGATATCTCATAAGTGGCAAGATCAAACAACTCTGAGTAAAAACGTTTAGTGTTAAAAATTTCGAAGTGAAACTACCTTATAGATTTATAATTTCTATTTATTTTGTATCACGGTTGGAAGGGAAAATCGATGATAATTCGTCATATTGTTTCCCTTTGATCGGAATATGCGTTGGTAATAGGAAAACCTACCAGCAATATTCTAGAAATTAATTTTTAAAAATTAGTCCAAGAGTACAACTCGGATTTATAGTCATCTTGGAACACTTATATTCACTAAAATCTTCCAACACTCATGATCCTTTCTATTAAAAAAAAGGTAAATTTATAATAAAACAAACTTAGGCATCTACGTAACAACAATTTAGGATTATGTTTTAAATATTTAGTTCATGTTTACTTCAATTGTCAGTTAATCACAAGCTTACTCATACATCTGTATATTGCATTGCATTGGTATTTGCTTTACACTCGATGCACTCGCTTGTAGGTATGTAAGTTGTGCATATGTATTTTCCTCACAAGTGAAACCGTGTTATTGTCTTGTTATAACTGTGGAGCAATTTTTGCATTTGCATATTTGTAGAAACCTGACCTCCACAAGATAGATGTTTGTTTTTGTCTCCAAAGCCTTATTAACACGTCATCGCTAGATTTTCTCTCGACATATGCACTATTTTGTACATACATACTAATTTATACTTTTACATACAATACAAACTGGAAATCCATATGAGCAAAAACATACATACAATTACCACATGACAATGGTTGATATCGGAAAGAAACCACGTCCCTAACTCATATAATTAGAGATTCGAGAATATTTTATTACTTCGAACCTAGTATTTTTTCAGCGCGCTTTAAGAACAACATCCCATTCCATGGACTTGGTACGATATCATCCTTGTTTCTCTGCAGCTTCAGAACAACAGCAACTACACAACTGAAATTAACTGTTTTACAAAATTACAACTGTAGTAACTAAAAGTCATTTCCATTCATGTGTTTATATGGTATTTCTATTACTAATAATGCGTGGTGATATCGGTTTTTTGAATCAACTAAAAAGTGTTATGTTTAGAGTAAGACACTCCTAAGCGTCATATCGACGGATTGCTCGTACGACTTGGTAAAGCTTTTCTTTCGAGGAGTGTTATGCGTCAGTTTCATAAACACTACGAATTATATTTTTCTTGATATTAAGGCCAGGAGACACCGCCGTATCCACTATAAGATTCTATACAAAGCGCGACATTCCTCGTCTTGTTAGAAAACAAATTTTTCGCCACACGGTACCTTCAAAATCGGTAAAATATCTTTTAAGAAGGCTAACTGCGATCCATGCCTTTAATGAACCACAGCAGCCACAGGGTTTCGAAAAAAATAGGTACTTATCGAAAATCTCGATAGAAGGGATTAACATCATCTTTTCTATCAAAATTTTATATATTTTTATCAGAAAATATGGCAAGAGCTTAATAGGATTAATTTCACTTTTTGGCATGAATTCTAGTTACTTTGTAGTATATCCAGAGAAAACTTTAATCGCTTTAACTTGTGGCTTGAAGCAATTCGAGGTGCTGGCTTATTTGTAGTAAATTTATTGTTTTCGTATCTCTGTAGAAAGCTATGAACAGTAGATAAGGATACATTAAGATCATTTTCACTTCTGTTTTACGAACTTTTTAGAGATTTTTGAGTTGATCTTACAATTTCTCTTTCCTGCGTTTCATCCAAAATTTACTCTGGTGATTCGAAAAAAACTCTATCACTTCGACCGATTTCATACCTAATTTGACAAAATGAAACTTTTAAATAAAGCAAAAATTTTTTCCTTTTTCTTATAATTATTAGAAACAATCAACTAAATAACAAACGTTGCGGTTCTAGTATCTTTTCAAAATAGTTAGTTTCAATTGTGCAGTTGTTGTTATTTTGCAGCTTGCTAGCTTGCTGTTGCTGTTTGCCCATAGTTACTTAGTGTCTGTATCGTACATTAACAATCCTGGTCTTCTCTTTTACACTTGATAGGTTTGGTGCGGTTACAATTTTGCGATGGGTTATATTTTACAACTATGTTGAGTCAGCAAACAGAAAAGTTCTCGATAGACCAGCGGAAGAGTATTTAAGGTAGTCACAGCCTCAGCATAAAATTCGAAGATTAATTTTACACACATACGTGTATGTACATATGTATGTATATACAAACATATTTTCAAACACAACATATTTTCATATACAAAGATATTTACATATGGTATATGCTGTGAATAATGGTACTATTTCTTCCACATAAGGAAACTTTTAATTCAATTAGAGTATGAAATGAATTCACAACACCGTTGAAAATTGTACTACTCACGTTCAATTGTTAGAAACAATTTGATTCACTAATTTTTTGTGTATGTATTACAGTAATTCATAAATATTGTTAATAATTAGGGAGTTCAAAAGACGTCGAATTTGTGGTATGTATATGTATGTTTGAACCCACCTTTGTATTATATAAAAATCGTTTAACACAAATTCAAAATATTAGTTGTGATTTGCCAAAACTACTCACCGGACGTTCCCAGGTTCAAAGATAATAGTTTTGTTCGTTGACCAGATGGCAGTAACAATTTTAACCAAACTTTACTGGATCGTGTTCGTTGAGCCAAATGCCCAGTAAAAATTGGTAACGAGAGAGCGCAATTTTGACGTATAGTTGGAGAGAAAGTTGCAAATTTGTGCTGGGAAAATTTGATCCAGTAAAAACTAGCAAGTATGGAAAACAGCTGATTTGTGATCAAATGATTAAATTTTTGTCAACAAAACAGAATTGATTTAAAATTAAAATAATTTTAATTCTTTAATATGAACTGTATATTATTATTTCTAGTACAACGATTGATTTTATATTCCTATAATTTACCAGAAAGCATTAGCGACCAAAGGAGCCGCATAACAAATTCGAAGCAAAGTTGCTGCTACGGTCACAATGAGGATAATGGATTCTTAATTTTCCGGAAGGGACGACTATACACAAAATGAAATATTAGTAGCATTTAGATGGAAAAATAAAGTTTTTACTTGGTTTTTATTTAAACGGAATCGAATAAACTCTACAATAATCTTGTGCCGGCTTACACGGAAAAATAATTTTAAACTCATTTTCGTATTTTAGTCATCCTTACTAAAAATCTGAGACTCAAATTGTTGCATAGCAAGTTTTTTTTTTAAATCTTCGTCTTTTTAAAGAACTATTAGAAAAAACATATTGATGTCTTTAACGATGGACGGCTATAAAGCATATACTAGAATTTCATCACTGTTGAAATACAATAAATTTTGAATACAATTATTAAAAATGTCACATAATTGCCAATTTTATTAAAACACTTAGGAAATTACTTAAAACCAGAAAAAATAAACTGTATGAAAGAACGAATTCAAAATTAACCGCCAAAATAAACAACTGTTGTACAACTTGCTGGCTAATTTTTACTGGATCCTGTTCGTTGAAAACTTAATAAATTTCATTCAATGCAATGCGAAATTAAAGACATATGACATATAGGACGCACTCCCTAAGTGTCTTCGTAATTCGACCAATCATAATTGAACTCTCTTTCGTATGTAGTTACATACATACATACAAATATTGATTTTAAATCTGTCTAAATCATGACAAACAGTTGTCTTATTGAAGTATGTAATTTCAATAACATTCTAAATTTATTATTCATTTGACCGTGGCCTTTCTCTGAAGTTAGCCCGCAGCAGTGTGTTTTCAGAGCTCTTTCAAGTGTACAAAAACATGGGTACGCAAGTACGCACGTATTTATGTATTTATATCAGTGCATTATATGTAAACTTGTACTTATGTATGTAGGAACGTTTTCTTTCATTTATTTGTTTCATTCTTCATTTATGAATCTAAGCGCTTTCAATTGATTTTTAATTGCCAAGAATTGCTGTAGTTGTTGAAAGAATATTGCACAATGTCTTCAAAGACGATAACGCTCTTGCTGTTAGCTGTTAGCTATGAAAGTCAATTTTATTTATTTACCGGTACAGTGCCATCTAATATTTATTTATTCATACGTACATACATATGTACATATCTATACAATTCATTAAACGCCACTTAGCTCTGCTCCAATTTAACTACACAGAAATTATGTGGAGAAATTTTTTATTAATAAGAGGTAGAGAAACGTAGCGTGATGCTACATGCTCATGTTCATACCACATTAAATTTATGTACGTATGTTATGTGCACATACATTATAAAAATGATAGAAGTTCAGTTTTTCTGAAAGGTGTCCCCGATAATCTTAAAAATATGCGAACATGCTAAACAAAATTTCAAATCTGAAAAATCGGTGGTATGTATATACATTTTAGTCAGACTCGTCATTCTGATCCGATCGGTATAAATTTAATTCTTCTCCTGCTACATATGTACATACTTTGAACCAAATAAATAAAAAGACGTATCCAGCTGAAAATTAAACAATCTGGAGTTGGTCGCTGCTTCTTCATAATAACAATCGTTCAGAGAACTTACCAAAAATTGTAGGTCCCACCGTTTGTTAACATTATTAGCTATAAAAAAATGGGCTATCCCATTTGGTCACTGCTAATACTTTCTTATACATAACGTATATTTGTGTTCATTTTGATAAAGGCAGCTCAGAAAAAAAGACTAAAATTTTAAGAAACAATTTTAATATAACACATACACATACATATATGGTATACATATGTAAATAAATCCTTTTGACCGTGTAAACCAAGCTTCATGGAAAAACAATTTTGTAATAACAATATATTCCACAAATGAAACTATTCATAGGTAACCAACACTTATCAGAAGTTGTTTTATATTTTTTCTCGGCCAAAGTATAAGGGTGGTTTAAGCCTGGGGCATCCAAAAACCAAATTCCTTCCACATATTCGGTAAAACGCATTTAAGGTTGCATATGATTGCGAAACATTATATCGAAGCAAAAAGAAATTATTTTGAACAAATTTATCAGACTTGTATATTGTAATGTGTATTCTGTAAAAACGGTTAAATACTTGTAACTGAGTCCCTCTATTTTTTTAATAACCAACTAGTTTAGATTATGCAAAAGGTAATCTGCATGATAATTGAATATATTTTGTAATTTAGTAGTTATGTAAGTACTGTAAAGTATTTTATTTAGAAACAATATAAATTTTTCCAATGTACGTTTAAAAAAATTTTGTATATATTTATCCAACCGAAAAATTTATTTTGCACCAATCACCAGAATAGAATCCTATGTACTACAGCGATAAGTATAGTGAATCGGCCTTAGAAGGAATAATAATTTTTGACAATAAATCGCTTTTTTGAACTGTTTTCTTATGAATATCTTTTGTTGTTTTCCCTGATGCTGTATCAAAAAAGCTCCATGCTTCGTTAATTCAAATCGATTCCTCTAAAAAACCGTTTTTAATTATATTACATTACATTATAACATTCCGTTTTTAATTTTACTCAAACCAAATAAATAGAATGAAGATTAAAAAAGTAGTATATAATTGGTCTATAATTGTAACAAGCTTAAAATTAAAATTATGAAAATTTTGAACTTGTTTTCGTTTTTATTAAAGAATCTTCCTAGAAGCTACGGTTATCATATTCGGAGCTTATATAAATCGATTCACAGGCTGCAAATTTCCTGAAAACATAAAGGTTTGAAACTTGGGCATTGAAGTATCTTTTTAATGCTTAAAATGATGCTCCTGATACCCTTCTAGAGCTGATTCACTATACTCATAGTGCGATAGCTTTTGAGTTTTGTGTACTCTTTGGTATCTAAATTTCATCGATATTTCTCATTTTTTGCACAAGATACGTGCATCACCATCATATCAAAAATAAATGCATTCATTTTTTGTTAGTCAGACGAGGAATTAAAAGTATTATTGATGGAAATGGGTTTGATAGTGTCTAAAACTTAACACTATCTAACCCATTTCTATCAATAATACAATTCGTCGTCTAACTAACAAGAACAAGAACTAATGAATAATTAATTCGAAATACAAACATATATTGTATATATACCTATAAAATTGTCGCTTTGTGACCGTTGTAGCGATTTTCGGCCGAACTCCTTCTCGAATTTGTGTTATGCGCCTTGATGTTTTGAAACAAATGGAGGGACCTACAGTTTATTCTGAACCGCCTCCGAACCGTCGATGGAGTTTAATGAGGAGATTTCATTTCACGTCACTCAGAGGTCTTGAGAACGACTTCAATTAGCAAAATTAATTTTCTAGTATATATATCTACAATGCTAACCACTCTGCTATTGCGGCCGCCAAAATACATATTTTGTTAAAAATGTATTTTTTTTTAAATAAATACGACTGTCCGGTTATGAAAATTAAGCTTATTTTCATTGTAGCTTAGAGGATGTTCCCTCCAGTGACCGTATAACCCGCTGCCTCATTATTTTATACATTATATTTACTTTTAATTTTTATTAATGGTATTTAAAGGACCCCTAACTTATCCTCAAGTTGGTTTAAAGGAATTTCAGAGTTTTCTTGTATGTAGAGTTCGCAATCATATTTAACTTGGAAAAGTAAAACACCGTTATCGAATAAATTCGTAAAAATACGACTTTTAAATATGATCAAAGAAATATCTGAGAAAACCCTATATTTTTTGTTTTTAATATATCTTAACAACTTAACAGTATCTTACACGTTATATTATAATCCGTATTGTTACAGTGGAAGATAGATTACACAACTACTCTCCATTTTAGGCATCACGACAAGGTGATGAACTGAGCTACTCCTTCTTCTACTTTTCATTAAATCGAGTATTCAGAGGCGATGAGGATTTACTCCCCATTTTAAAAGATCGTGATGAGGTACAATTTCCCGCCTTTACGGATATACTTGGTGAGGTTCCATCTCTGGAAATGTGTTTGAGAGGTTGTACTCCTCTATCTTTACAGCCCATATGAGAACGGATGTTTGTTATAAATACAAAACAAACTTCAATTACCATCTGGCGAGCAACCTCATCGATAACCCTGAGCTCATCATAAATTAATAGCTTAATTTATGTTGAAACTTAAGAACTTCTATTAATATTTAATGAAATTGACTGTTAAATGGGTGCCCGCTTAACGGTTTTTATTGTCCGTTCAGTAAAAAACCTCTGCTCACTAAAGAAGCACGAGTTATTTTACAAATGTGACTTATACCAAAAAACTACAATAAATAATATTTTTAAAAATTGCCATTCTTAGTTGATTTAGAATCAATTAAAGGTCCTCATTTAATATTAAATATTTTGACATTATTAGTAGTATGAAAAAAGTTAGTCGCCCGGTTACTAGCACATTTACCTTATGTATGGATAGCTTTTCTTTTCTTTTTATTTAAACGTTCACATACAACGAAAATAATTAAAACTTTTGGCACACCTGAATACGAAGATACCATCAACTAACTTTAGTAGCGAATGATACATATGAACATATATTTTATTAGTTAGTTCATTGCTCGAAGTAGTAGTAATGAAATTTCCATTTACTTTTATTTGTTTTTATTACATATTGTATACTTTTACTTTTACTTGTGTCATGAATTTGATATTGCTAATTTTTTACATTTTCGAAATTAGCATATGTACATATGTATGTACGTACATACACTCCTTCTTAAATATAATATGTTTAAGTGTTCCGAATGTTATGTTTTAATTTGTGCGTTTGATGGTTATTTACAATACCTATGTTTTGAGATAATCAAACAAACACAAATCATTAAAATATAAACTGGCTTCTTTGTCTTTCTAAATATTCTCCATGGAAATCAAGGTATACTGTTCGAATATTTATTGTTTTTTTGAAACCCCATTAAGGTTAGTGAAAGAAGTATTGTTTTCGTAATTAGAAAGCACCCAACTAAATACTGGTTGATGCATTACGTATCAAATGTATGTTTTATACGCTTCCTGAAAGTGCTATGTACCTTAATCCATGCTAGAGTCTTATTAGATACAGCCCAATTTCTCTAATTATTTCGCTACCTACCACGCAGAACGACAATGACGCATACTAGCTCCCTTACAAACGATTGTTAAATTTTTCTGGTCACATTCTCTGCAGTGAGGTAGCTATAAAGATTTAGATTGAAACTCCGCTTTTATAGTATGGGTAAAAATTTTGCTCGGATCATTCAGAAAATTAGTGTTTCTTACAAACCACAGCCTTAGAAGTATTCATAGTAAAACAACATTTGTTGCAAATTTTTGCACTATTAGTTATATTATCAATAACTTATGCTTATTTTACATTCGACTTCTAGAAATTAGTTTTTCGGTATCGGATCCTGATCCTGACACCTTGCCAAAAATTCATTTTTCCAACCAACACTGTAAATATTAGCGGGCAAATTATGGTAGTAGATAATGAAATTATTTGTAACAAAAAAATAAAAGTAAGCTCACCACTTATCGAAATGGTGGTGGTGTTAAGAGGCAAGTTAAACTAAATAAAATATAATAATAAACGGTTGATTGTAAATTAAAATTTTTTTACAAAAAGAAAAAAAAAACAGTTTTAAAATTTACTACGCGAAGAAAAATACATTATAATTTTTTAACTTGTAAAACATCTGAATATTCCGTTTTTTTATTTTTTTTTAGACTTAACACATATGTGTATGTACATATACTTATGTTAATTTAAACCTAAATATATGTAAATATAGGCGTATGTATGTGTATAATAATTTAGTTGAAAACTTTTTTTATAGGCGCCACTACAGACTCTCCAATTAAGTTTATTAAGTTGCCAGCCCAAGCGCCAATGATCCATTTCATACACAACACAGACGACTCCCCGATTATCAGTTATCGCAACAGTAAGGAACATTTGCCGTCCGGATATGCTGAAAATGCAAGCGAACACAGTCATACATCATCACCAATTCTAAGCCGAGCCGCTTTACTATATTCAGAATATATGAATGCAGCCATGAATACCATGAGTTTGGATGATGATGCTGTGCAGCGGCAACAACGTGGCAACGCCAATGCTTGCCCCAGATCTTGTCCGCCAAGTACGACAGTGGGCGCCACACCGGTTTGCGGCTCAGATGGCTTAATTTATGCCAATCTATGTGAAATGAAGAAAAAAACATGCTCTCGAAATGGGTCAAATACGGTAAAGGTAAGAATGTAAAAATGTAAGCATACCATAAGTGTAAATATAATAAATGTACCTATACATTTTAAAGCGTGGCGAAGAATAACTGCAATTTTTTTCCGGTATTATTGTAGAAAGCCTTTTTGGATTCCTTTTTGCTCAGCATTTTGTGTAACACAAAAAGTAGTTAACTAAATCAAATAGGGTTAAAATTTGAGAAGACTACAACAATAACTCGTAGTGAAACTACTGTTGAAAAATTAATGAAAAGTCTGCATGGAACAAAAACTACTACGACCGTTAAATGGGAATGAGGGTGAAATGCTAAAAATGAGTGAACCAAAACTAAACAAAAATGATAGGTATTCTTTTATTTTTAGTAGCAGTTATGTATTTCGCGTCACGCTATGTACTACACATACACTGTTAAGTGCGCACTTAACCTTCAACAATATGTTGAATGCGTTTTTTCTGTTTTGTAACTTAGCCTTTGCCGCGTATGTACATACAATTTACTGATTTTAAACTTTCGTGAAAAATTACAGGCCGTTAAAGATGGTTGTGAACGAGCACGGGGATCCGAATGCAAGCACCGATGTCCCACAGAGAAAGACCCAGTTTGCGGCACAGACGGTCACACTTACCTGAATCGTTGTATGCTGCGCGTGCAGGCGTGTCGTGTTGGTATAGTTGCAGTTAGCATGTCGCACGTGGGCGCCTGCAGTAACATCAGCGCCATTCGTGAATCTTGCCCAGTGGATTGTAAGAGTGCGCCGAAAGATGGTCCAATCTGCGCTTCGGATGGCAATGTATACAATTCGACATGTGAAATGAAACTACTAACTTGCAGTCAGGGCGTTGTGAAGACCAGTCGAAAGCATTGCCAATCCACGCGAATGTGTCGTGAGTCTTGTTGGCGTGTTGCTCGACCCACCTGCGGTTCTGATGGACGATTGTACGCCAGCCCATGCAAGATGCGAGCTTACAATTGCGGCAAGCATATTTTCGAAGTCCCGCTATCGTTTTGCATGTCACAGGAGCGAAATACTAATGGCAGCAAGGCAGCGGATAACTGTCCCACCGAATGTCCACCCACTTCTGACACCCCATCACAGTATGTCTGCGGAAGTGATGGCAATATTTACTCATCTCTTTGCGAATTGAAAATGCTAAATTGTGGGTAAGTAGGCGTTAATTGAAACATTGCAGCGCGCGCGTCAGACAGGCAATGAAGTTGATATGGATAATCTGATTTAGTTGTATTTTGTCTACTTTTTCTCGCTTTCCATTGTAGTACACAACGCAAGTCGATACAAAAAATGAGCATGGACAAATGTAAAACCCGTTTGAATCGCTGCAAACAGCTGCCTCCGTGCAAAGATTTTAATAATTTATTTGGGTCCATATTTTCATCCAATCGAAACGACAAACTCTGTGGCAGTGATGCAAAAACATACAACAATGAATGCGAACTGGCGCATGCAACATGCTTGTAAGTAACCATATGTACTTCCATTTACATACATATAATATGTATGTATGTACATACATAAATACAAACATATATAACAATATATAATATGTACATAAATATGTATGGTATAAGCAAACGATAATTAGATATTCATTTCGCAAAAAATATCTTACAGTCATATACCATATAATAGGTATACTCGTACATACTATTTTGCACAGTTACTTACTCATCGCAGCTTATATGTATATGTATGTACATAAGTACATATAAAAATATCACACTCGGAAAATTACAAATTGTCTTGGTTCTAACGATATTAATTTGAAGTCAAATTAAGCTCCATAAAGAAGAAGACCATCTTAAAAAGAAATGTTACTGAGGTTTAATTGATTTTATGTTTTCACTGAAGAACATAGACCCAACGGTAATATTCCTGTTGAAGCAGATACCAATCACAAAATATTATTGCAGTCAGTCTTAGACGTGTGTTCTGGAAATTGGTTTATAATCGTTTTAGAAAATATTGCGTTATGGCTCTCGTGCATTTAGCCTTTAATATGTATTAAAAGCTACTATATACTCACACAGTTACGAAAATCATTCACAGTGTAGACTCTTATGTTATCTCCAGTTCGTCTTTTAAAATAATACGAGTTGCGGAGCTAAAAAATGAAGATACACTCTTCAAAGCAAATGTCGATGATATTGATATCATTGGCCTAACACTTATCTGTAAGATCTGTTTCTCCAGACTAGATAAGGAAGCGAAGAGTATGGATCTGGTAGTGAACTATGACCAGACGAAATATCTCCTGTCATCAAACAAACCGCCGTCGCATTTGCTACTCAAACTTTGACAACTCTCAAGACAGCGTGTTCTACGCACCGGAGTTGACCCGGCTTTTATCCGGCCAAGGGCTGCCACCCTTTCGGCGATCTAACCCCGTTTAGGTCAACAGGTCTAAGAACACCAACGGAGCAACACCTCGCAGCTGGGTTGCCCCAAATCCTTCTCATCAGGGCTGGCGTCGAAACCAACCCTGGCCCGACGGATTATTTAATCTGCGTGTGTCTCAAAAGACTCCACCACTCCTCCACCTCGGTTAGGTGCAACCAGTGCAATGGTTGGAGTCATCGTAAGGTCTGCTCAGGCTTAAGACTCATAGGGAGTGGACCACAAGTTATGTGGCCCCATGCTGCCAGCGCCCAAGCGCACCCCCAGCCTTTACGGCAGTGCCTTCAGCACTCTTTCCCACTCTGGGCAACCCGCAGACCTCTACGGTCTCCCGGAGCTCCTCGCAGCATGACTCCCAACCAACATCAACGTGCGGAATCAATTTCAGCGGGTAACACAGCAGCAACACACTCCATCCACGCATCACTCACTCACCCCCTGCATCATGAACGTTCCCCCGAGACAGACACGACTTTTACAATTCAACTGCAACGGACTCCAGGGGAAGATGGACGAGATAGTCGACTACATGAGCCGGGAGCATCTGTCAATTGCTGCGATCCAGGAAACGAAGCTGACCGCCCGCTCGGATCTTCTGAGCCGGACCGGATACAACATAATCCACAGCGTTCATCTTACACAACACCGTGCAGTATCATCTCATCGACGGCGATATCGACCGCAAGGATACTACCCTAGAATGTCAGGGCATAGCTATCCGGTCAGGCGATGACAAGCTCGAAATATTTAATATATACATTCCTCCTGTTACGAGTTGCCCAGTTGGATATAGCCCTGATATAGGGGCACTACTTATAGGCGAAAACCGTTTGGTTTTGGGCGATTTTAACGCGCATCACGATCTTTGGCATTCTAGCCTGTCAAATGACCGTAGAGGAATGGAGCTGGCGGAACAAATAGACGATTCGACATTTTGCAAAATAAACGATAACACCCTCACCAGAGTTGTGGGTAATTGCCAAAGCTCGCCTAATATAACAATTGCGAGTGCTGGTCTGATAAACAGTATAGTCTGGCGACCTATACTGACACTAGCATCGGACCACTTACCCATACACATCTGTATTGACAGACCTCCTGACTTTGTTACCGCGGATCACCGGACATTCGTTAACTTTAAGAAAGCTAACTGGACTGGCTTCACCTTCACCTCTGGTGAACGTTCTTTCCGCAGGATTGTCATGACTGCTGCCGCCCGCTTCATCCCGGCAGGCCGAATTGCTTCATCCCGGCAGGACGAATCGCGAAATTCCCTTAATCAGGGATTTGAATGCGGAGATTCGTTCCGTAGTAAACAACTATAAGCGGAAAAAGTGGGAGGAGCACTTAAGATCTTGTAACCTCTCCTCTGGGCGAGGCCCGAGTGGAAATTTCATTCGGTGACCGCCCCTCATCGGACCCGAAGAGATGCGCGAGCTGTTTCAATCGACTTTTTACATTGCATCCTTCTGTTGACAAAGCAAAACGACGTGTATCCCGCCGTATGCGCAAACTGCCAAAAACCAGCGCGGCGCTTGATTTCTCCAGGGAGGAGGTTCAGGGGGCCATCGGAAAGGCGAAAGCCTCCAAATCCATCGGCCCTGACGGAATAAGTATGCTGATGCTAAAACATTTCGGACCAGCGGGAGCAGACTTCCTCAATAAGGTCCTCAACTTGTCTTTGACCACCCTAATGATACCCGACGTGTGGAAAACTATACGATAACTCTCCTCTGCCCAGTAGCGAAGACACTTGAGGCCTTCCTGCTCCCGACTTTCACCCACCATCTGCGCCCAGCAGCACATCGCCATGGCTTCCGGAAAGTGCACAGTACCACAACAGCACTAAACGTCATAAATACTCATATAGTCAATGGCCTAAACCAAAACCGACCTTGCGCGAGAACTGTCCTGGTATCACTGGATTTGTCAAAAGCTTTTGACACAGTAAACCATTCAGTGCTACTCACGGACATTGAGGAATCCTCATTACCGCCGGGGTTGCAGAGGTGGGTCATGGGCTACCTGAGTGGTCGACAATCATCGGTTATGTTTCGAGGTGAAGCATCGAAATTAAAGAAAATTAAACAGGGGGTTCCGCAGGGTAGTGTCCTCTCCCCGCTACTGTTTAATTTCTATATATCAAAGCTCCCTCCACCACCAGAAGGAGTTTCCCTAACCTCATATGCCGTTGATTGCACAATATTGGCGTCTGGGCAGGATATTGATGACCTATGTTCAAAAGTGAACTGCTACCTCGCCGATCTTTCCCACTTCTTCACTGCAAGACAGCTGCGAATACAACCGAACAAATCCTTGGCTACCCTCTTCACCAGCTGGACGAAGGAGTACAGGCTTGAATTAGACGTGAAGGTCGATGATCAAAAAATTCCAACTATAAACAACCCTAAGATTTTAGGGGTCACATTCGATAGCCTGCACTCCTTCACTCCGCACATGACCGCAATTGCCACAAAACTCCAAAGCCGCAACAAAATACTCAAAGCGCTTGCTGGCAGCACCTGAGGTAAAGCTAAAGAAACCTTACTGGCAACCTACAAAGCACTCGGCCGACAGGTCGTTAATTATGCTGCACCGGGGACGAACGAGACGCAGTTGTCAGTACACCGCCCTTAGGACTGCGGCAGGAAACCTCCTGATGTCGCCGGAGCATCACTTGCGCAGCGAAGCATCTGTGCTACGAGTTAAGGAGCACAATAATTTGCTGTGTAAGCAGTTCCTATTGGCATGTTACCACAGGGAGCACCCCAATAGGCACCTTATTGAAGCTTAACCTCCACCTAGGCACATCAGAAAGGGAGTACTTGACTTGAAGAGCACCACCCAGCAATACGTACAACAACCGCTAAACAGGACTGCGTACAGACAACACCTTCAAATACTCCCTTCCCGTGAATGGCGTGCTCGGAGTTAAGCCACCACCAATTGCAGACAACGAGCTCGTGCTGCCTCGAGAGACCCGCGTGACCCTGGCACAACTTAGATCTGGATATTGTAGCAGGTTAAACTCCTACATATCCAGACTCGACCCCAGCATACCCAACGTGTGCCCTGCATGTGGAGAGTCCCCGCACGATACTAACCACCTCTTCACATGCCCCCTTAAACCGACCCATCTAACCCCCCTCTCCCTTTGGTCCAACCCTGTCGAAACAGCACGTTTCTTGGACCTCCCGTTAGATG
The DNA here is from genome assembly GCA_037013455.1 of Ceratitis rosa. Classification (NCBI taxonomy): domain Eukaryota; kingdom Metazoa; phylum Arthropoda; class Insecta; order Diptera; family Tephritidae; genus Ceratitis; species Ceratitis rosa. The sequence continues at coordinate 2,261,189 of JAWMAG010000012.1, forward strand.
ACCTCGGCGACTTAGACTGATTATACCTGCCCTAAGCGGGGTTAGCGAACCGCTACAACAACAACACTGGGAGGGAGTCTAGGAAGGTGTTAACTGACTCCTGGTGAATGGCGTTCAGTGCCTGTCGGTAAGCCGTCCTGTCCAGCGGTTGTTGAATGTGGTGCTGTATAGTGCTGTCGTAGTCAAGTACTCCCTTCCTGATGTGCCTAGGCGGAGGCTCCGCTTCTAGGAGGTGCCTGCTGGGGTGCTCCGCGCGGTGGCATCCCAACAGGAACTGCTTGCACAGCAAAGCATTATGCTCCTTAACTCGTAGCATAGATGCTTCGCTGTGCAAGTGGTGTTCAGGTGACATCAGGAGGTTTCCTGTCGCAGTCCTAAGGGCGGTATTCTGGCAGGCCTGTAGTTTCCTTTACTGCGTCTCGTTCGTCCCCGGCGCCCAAATCGGTGCAGCGTAATTTACGACCGGCCGGCCAATTGCTTTGTAGGTTGCCAGCAAGGTTTCTTTATCTTTACCCCATGTGCTGCCGGCTAGCGCTTTAAGTATTTTGTTGCGGCCCTGGAGTTTTGCGGCAATTGCGGTCGTATGCGGAGTGAAGGAGTACAGGCTATCGAATGTGACCCCTAAAATCTTAGGGTTGTTTACAGTTGGAATTTTTACGTCATCAACTTTCACATCGAGTTCTAGCCGGTACTCCTTCGTCCAGCTGGTGAAGAGGGTAGCCGAGGATTTCGTCGGTTGAATTTTTAAATGTCGTGCAGTGAAGAAACGGGAGAGATCAGCGAGGTAACCGTTCACTTTCGAACATAGGCTATCAATATCCTGGCCGGACGCCAATATCGAACAATCATCGGCATACGAGGTTAGTGAGACTCCTTCCGGTGGAGGAGGGAGCTTCGAAATGTAAAAATTAAACAGTAGCGGGGAGAGGACACCACCCTGTGGAACCCCCTGTTTAATTTTCCTCAATTTAGATGTTTCACCTCGGAATATGACCGATGATTGACGACCACTCAGGTAGCCCATGACCCACCTCTGCAACCCCGGCGGTAATGAGGATTCCTCAATGTCACTGAGTAGCACTGAATGATTGACAGTGTCAAAAGCTTTTGACAAGTCCAGTGTTATCGGCCGATAAGACTCTCCTTTGTTGGCTGGTTTCCCCGGTTTGAGTAGCGGGACCACCCTACCGGTCTTCCACAAATCTGGTATGATTAGGGTGGTCAAAGACAAATTGAGGACCTTAGTGAGGTATTCTGCTCCCGCTGGTCCGAGATGTTTTAGCATCAGCATGCTTATTCCGTCAGGGCCGATGGATTTGGAGGCTTTCGCCTTCCCGATAACCCCCTGAACCTCTTCTCTGGAGAAATCAAGCGCCGCGCTTGTGTTTGGCAGTTTGCGCATACGACGGGTTACACGTCTTTTCGCTTTGTCTACCGAAGGATGCAGTGTAAAAAGCCGGCTAAAATAGCTCGCGCATCTCTTCGGGTCCGACGAGGCGCGATCACCGAATGAAATTTCCACCCGGTCATCGCGTCTCGTCGGGTTAGACAGCGACTTGACTGTAGCCCAGAGCTTGGTTGCCCCAGAGGAGAGACTGCAGGACCTTAGGTGCTCCTCCCACTTTTTCCGCTTGTGATTGTTTACAACAGTCCGAATCTCCACATTAAGGGATTCCCGGGATCGGAGTTACGGAGGATGTCGCGCCTTGCTGCTAAAGCCGCCGCTTCGGACGGGAAGTTAGGGCGGATTTCCGCAATTCGGCCTGCCGGGATGAAGCGGGCGGCAGCGGTCACAACTATCCTGCGGAATGATCGTTCACCAGAGGTGACGTCTGTTGGAGTGGAGAGAGCACTGAAGGCGTTCTCAGTGAATTCCGTGAAGCCGGTCCAATTAGCTTTTTTGAAGTTAACGAAGGTCCGGTGGTCCGCGGAAACAAAGTCGGGAGGTCTGTCAATCGAGATGTGTATGGGTAAGTGGTCCGATGCTAGTGTCAGTACAGGTCGCCAACCTATACTGTTTATCAGACCAGCACTCGCAATTGTTATGTCGGGCGAGCTTTGGCAATTACCCACAACTCTGGTGGGGGTGTTGTCGTTCATTGTGCTGAATGTCGAATCGTCTATCTGTTCCGCCAGCTCCATTCCTCTACGGTCATTTGACAGGCTAGAATGCCAAAGATCGTGGTGCGCGTTAAAGTCGCCCAAAACCAAACGGTTTTCGCCTCTGAGTAGCGCACCTATATCAGGGCTATATCCAACTGGGCAACTTGTAACGGGAGGAATGTATATATTAAATATTTCGAGCTCGGCATCGCCTGACCGGATAGCTATGCCCTGACATTCTAGGGTAGTATCCCTGCGGTCGATGCCGCCGTCGATGAGACGATACTGCACGGTGTTGTGCAGGATGAACGCCAAACCCCCTCCGTGGTCTCGCTCGCGATCCTTGCGGATTATGTTGTATCCGGCCCGACTCAGAAGATCCGAGCGGGCGGTCAGCTTAGTTTCCTGGATCGCAGCAATTGACAGATGCTCCCGGCTCATGTAGTCGACTATCTCGTCAATCTTCCCCTGGAGTCCGTTGCAGTTGAATTGAAGGAGTCGGGTCCGTCTCGGGGGAACGTTCGTGATACGGGGGGTGAGGGAGTGGTGCGTGGATGACGTGTGTTGCTGCTGTAATACCCGCTGAGGTTGGTTCCGCACGTTGGTGTTGATTGGCGGTATTGTCGTATTAACAGGCGGGGGCAGACTCCTACAGCAAGGGGCAACGGACGCATCACTCCACTCACGGGTGGTGCGCAGGCCCGAGCACGTCCGAAAATGACACCAGCCGGAGCAAGAATTGCATCTGACTGAGGTCACATTCCGACGTACTAAGGCCTGACACACGGAACAGACTGTGCGGGGGACTAAGAGCTGCTGGGTAGCCCTCGCACAGGAGGAGGATGAGGAGCTGGTTGTGGGGGGGGAAGGGGGGGAGGGTTGGTGGGAGTCATGTTGCGGGGAGCTCCGGGAGACCGTGGAGGTCTGCGGGTTACCCAAAATGGGTAAGTGTGCTGAAGGCACTGCCGTGGAGGCTGGGGGCGCACTTGGGCGCTGGCAACATGGGGCCACATAACGTGTGGTTTACTCCCTATGTGTCTTAAGGCCTGAGCAGACCTTAAGATGACTCCAACCATTGCACTGGTTGCACCTAACCGAGATGGAGGAGTGGTGGAGTCTTTTGGTGCACACGCAGCAGAAATAGTCCGTCGGACCAGGGTTGGTTTCTACACCAGCCCTGATTAGAAGGATTTGAAGCAACCCAGCTGCGAGGTATTGCTCCGATAGCGCACTTAAACTAATTATACCTGTTGACCTAAACGGGGTTAGGTCGTCGAAAGGGTGACAGCCCTTGGCCGGATAAAATCCGGGCAACTCCGGTACGTAGAACCGGCTGTCGTTGAGAGTTGAATTATATGTGTGATCCAACTGCCAACTTAAAACTGAACTTTGTTTACGATTTTACTCTTATTTTTTAAACATAAGATAAATTGTGACATCGGTTAGTTCGGATGGAGTTGAAACCCATTTTTCCCACTTCTGGCACTAATACAAAAAATTTGGTAAAAATCAAAATTCGGTTGAAATCGGACGGTAAACCCACCGCCAATTCTTATAAGTATTGTGCTTTGTGTCGGTATATTTCAAAAATGTTCACTATTGAAAATATTGATTTTATTTTCTGATTTCTTGAAAATTTAAATTCTCTAAGAACTAAAAAAATTTTTGTTCAAATCACAATCTTCCTTAACTTGAAAAAATACCATTATGTCTGTTTTCATGTTCCAGTGACTGGGAATCCACGAAATATCTGAAGCTTAAGACCTTATTTTCTTGCAGTTATTATAAGAATTGTATGTTAGGAAGTTATAATTAATACCAATTCACGATTTCAGAATGAGATCATAGGATCAAATAATGTACATAAATTGCTGTATTTAATTCTATTATATTTTCTTTTTCTTTTCTAGACGTGGAGTTAATCTTGCCCACATTGGGCCATGTACGGACCTAAAGGCACAAACAAAAGATTGTGGCGAGCGGTGCACCCGCAGCGATTTGGAAAGTGGCCCAGTATGTGGTTCAGATGGGAACACATTCCCCTCAATGTGTGATTTTAAAAGACGAACTTGTCACATGCGTGTAGTTCCTGTGTCCTTAAAGAATTGTTTGCTTACTGCTGATTGCGAGTCCGATTGTGATTCTCAGCCTCCGAACTTCGTATGTGGGTCTGACAACAAATTTTATAAATCTGAGTGTCACATGCGTAGAGAAAACTGTGGTAAACATGTGTTCGTAGTTCCCCTGAAACGTTGTCTCAGCAGCATACAATTCAAAGGCTGTGCGAGGATTTGTCCCCGCGAATTCGAACCTATATGTGGGACAGATGAAATGACATATCTTAACGAGTGTTTTTTGGAAATAGAAAACTGCCGAACAAATAACACTGTGAAAGTGAGTCACTACGGAGCATGTGGACGACCAGAAGCCCCGTCATCGAATTATCTTTACTAATAAGCAATCAGCGAAAATATTTGCATTCATGGAATAAAGTTTTATAATTGCTCAGAGCCATTTCGTTTGAGAATATATTTTTTGTTTATTTATTTCGATATTGTTTATGCATTTATATTTATGTATTTAAGCAGTTAAACACAGTTATACATAATATTTATTAATTTAGTAGTACCGAAATTTAGATACACTCTATTTTTGCTAGATTTTCTATACTTTTTTTATAATAATAAAGATTTTTTCAAATATAAACGCTAGTTATCCTTGACTTTAAGCAGAATCATCAAAGAGTTTGCTTAGCATTTGATTAATTTCATGTGGTCGATATTTTACATACTTCTCGGGATTTTTACTGAACTGCACCGTTGCATACCTAGAGATACATTATGAAGAAGTGAGTATGTTCAGTTGTATTAGATTATTTGCTTACATTTCATAGAATTTATTGTATTTAGGAAGTATATGTTCCACATTATCTCGTTTTATACCTTCACGCAATATTACGTCTGGAATAGAAATGCCTCGTTGCACCTTACATGCCTCCTCAAAATCTTTGTTGAAAGTCTGCAAGAACAAGAGCTCATTTTACCTTTTAAACCTTTATATAAAAATTTAAACAAATACTCACAGAAAATCTCTCCTTTAATATGCTACGATCTTTATCTTTAACTTTTCCATGAGATGGTCGAGGCAATTCATCTACGCCTATACTAATAAGCATTTTTGACCAAGTTTTCTGGTAAGAAAACTTTAGTTCACGAATCATATCTAAATAGCATTGTTCACAATCTGGCTCTGCCAATGTAACCATATCCATTAAATTTGATTGCTGCAAAGACTTTAATATGTAATGAATGTTGTTAAGACGAAAGAGATGTTTTGTGGCTTGGTCGTTGTACTGTTCGCATTTGTTCATTATGGAAAGGTTTAACTCCGCTAGAGCCTTTTCTGTTTTGACAAAAAATATTTATTTATTTCGTGTTATAGTTAGTATTGTTTCGCTTACTGATATAGATTGCCAAGAGTGCCTTATTACGCTCTTCCCCTGGCAGAGCTTTCTTCATTAATATTGTATCCAATTGTGTACTGTAAAGAATATCCTGTTGTAAAATGGATCCAATAACGTCATAATGATCATAGACATGTTCGATAAACCAAATTGTATTGGAAGTAAGTTCATGAACCGTTGCATCCTTCGGAACATTTACATAACCATAGCCTAGTGTACTGGAACTCATTCCTACAATATTTGTGCCGGATTCGCCTTTTATTACTTCAAGAAAATGCTCCAAAGCTTTTGAGCCCTGAAATTAATAAATTTCAGTTGAGAATTTAAACATTTAAAATCTCTTACCGTAACTTGCAGCTTGTTTAAAATCTTGGTAAGTTGTTCCCTTTGTTGTGGATCATATGTGCGTTCGATATCCGGTTGAAGCAATATTACTCTTTTTAGTGCGGAAAATATTCCTAATGCAGAAGTCCACTCCTTTCGTGAAATGCAGCGCATAATACGATTAGTAATTGCTTCTGCATCTTTAACTACCAGCTCAATAGAATTGTATGCCAATTTTGAGAAAACCTCTCCATATTTTGAAGAAGGCACGATTTCAGTCATTAAAGCTCGCTCCCAATTTAGAAGTCGTTGCAAACCAAGCAACATAACGAGATACTTGTCAAGTTCTTGGTCTCCGTCCACAAACTCTTCGGCAGACAAGTGCTCCGAATGGGATGATGCTTTTTTTATAGATATGCCAGTTGACTGTTCAAGCGTTTGGGTAGCTCGCAAATACAATTTATTTGCCTTTCTTTCGAATCTAAATTTAAAAAACATTATTACAAAATACCATTAAATTTAATTTGTTTACTTACATTTGCTGTAACCGAGCTGAAGTATTCTTTTTTACCTCTGGTCGTCCACTATGACGTGGTTTCTTTAAAAGATAATGTATTTGTTAATATAAATTTTTACCAACACATAATACAAATCATTGTACAGACCAGAGCTTCATGACCCCAACTACTACTTTTTTGATGATCTTTTAGATTTTGGAGTGAACGCAAAACCACATCTCCTCTTTCCACAGCATAAATAATTGTATATTCACGACGCAAATTTTGTTCTAACCAATGAGCTATAGTTCCCAATTCCTCTCTTGTACTCTGAGATAACTGCCGGAATGATGTGTACTCATCACTTGAATCATCTTCAATATATATAAGATCTAACAAATCCACGGGTTTTAAAGGTAAACTATGTTTCTTTAGTAGTAATCGAAAATGCTGGTTTAAGCCTTCGCAGCCCGTATTGAAGAGACTGGTAACATTTTCCAATTCCACACTCTGTGAATTATGGTGCAGAAAATAGTCCATTGCAGCACGTAGTTTCCCCAAAGCTTCTAGAAAAATATTCACATTTCCTTCTAGTGGACCTTGGTGAACAAGATTGCACACTTCCTGCGAAACATCATAGTGAGCGAGCACACTCTCAAGGCATCCTAAAGTGGCTTCTAAATCTACACGAAGATATAAAAGAAATTAGTATTTCGTTACATGCAAATAAAATATACATATGTGAATTTGTTACTTTGCTGACGCTTTTGAAGCTGTTCTGTCTCCTCATAAACAGGCAAAATAGTTTGCTCTAATTTCCCAAGTCGCTGCTCGAAAACAGTCAATATACTTGACATTTGATTTGATAAATCATGATATTTTTCCACACGGTCCTTTAGCAAGGCTAAATTTGATGTTTCCTTTTCCAATTTATAGAAAGCTTGGCCACAGCTATCCAAGTTATTCATATTTAAGCGTTTTATTTAGTTTAATACAGTCTCCTCCAAAACGTAAACATAGGAAGTAAATAAACAAGATTAAATTGCGGACCACCGTGCAAAACTGTCAAATAAGCCACAACCACAGAAGAGAATTTTCACCTGAGAATGTAAAATAACTTCCCTGTTTTCACCACAGGCCGCTAGAAGTTAACAGAACTTAGTCCCCTTTCACACGCGTCAAGTCTTGCTTTCAAGTCTGCTAGTTCGTTGACAAGGGAGGTGAGAAAATAGGGGAAGGGTACAGATAACTCGGTACAGGCAAGTCTTTCAATGTTTCTTACCTTGATTTAGACATTTTCGTTGCGTTTGGCATTTTTCCCCATTCGTTTTCATTTTGCGAGCGGGTAGAAAAATGGAATTTGATTTTGGTGGTAAGTTTAATTATGAAAAATTAATATAAATACATTTATAAAGATATAAGACCTAAATTTCAATAAAGTAATCAAATAGTCCTGTTTCATCAAAATAATCCATGAATTTACATAAATTATAAAATTGGACTTAATTACCAAATTAAATTCCAAATGTCAAAAGGAAGCAAGGAAAGAAAAACTTGAATTCAATAAAACTTAACGCATGTGAAAGCAAATTGAAAACACAAAAGAGAATCCAAAAAATTGCTTTCAAGACTTGAGCATGTGAAAAGGGGACATATGCTGCCACTACCCATTTTACATAGCTACCCTGCAAGACGGGTAGCTGTTGCCTAACATGTTATCCGCCTGTTACTTAACATACGTGCATTTGTTATTTGAATTGTTACTTTTCTTCTAGCCGTGGGAAAAAAATAACAAATTTCCCCGCTTTTTTCACGTACGTGTGATTCTCTTTTTCATTCACTAGCATTGTATTTATCGGTATTCGACATATATTCGCCTTTTTTAAATTTCGTATATTTTTGTTACCGTATTTGTGATACATCTGTTATTCAAAACAAGCACGTATGTTACTCGATCTGGCAGCAACTGGCTATTGAAAACAAATGTACACCATATCGTATCTGCTACCCATGTGTTGTAAAATCAACATATTTACAAGTTTGATTTAAAAATTTAGTTTGTTTTTATCAAATAATTAAATTAAAATTGTTAATTTAACTTCTTTTTACATATATGGTACATATGCTTAACAAAATTAATTGTACATTCATTTCTAATACTTAATAGACAATGGTACTAGAATTTTGACTAACTAAAAATAAGTTTTAGAGTAATTAAAATATTAAGACAGCCGCTTCAGAGGAAGACCTCCACTCCGTTAGAAATATCATGCTTAGTAAGACCTGGCTGAACAGGCGACATTGTTCACTTGGTTTTAATCGTGACAGCAATCTACGCCAGTAAAGAAGAAGCATACCAATGGAATCTGAAATATACAAAAAATAATTATTATGATGTATTTTATTGATTTTTTCTTTATTGCTAGCATATACGACCGGTTAATATAATACAATTAATCGCAATAAAAGCTTTACAAAAATGTAAAATTTTTACGAAAAAATAAATTTTTTTTAATAATATATATCATGAAATAAAAGATAATTAAATAAACTATCTTCCAAAACTCATTTAAACAAATTTGAGTTAAATATTCAAACAAAAAAAGAACTTTTGTTACAACATTGCTTTTCTGCACCCGGATATATGTAGGACTGGCACATGCAATACAAAAGTGCAAAATTTTTACAAAAGAAATCAAATTTTTTAAAATGAATTTCTTCAAACTAATAGACAATTAAATAAACTTTAATTTAAAATTCATTTTAATTAATTTAAGTTAATTTATTTAAACAAAAACCGAACTTCTGTTACAACATTGCCAATCTGTACATACATACGAATATATGAATGACTGGCACATGCAATACAAAAATGCCAAATTTTCACAAAAAAACCAATTTTTTTAAAATAAGTTTGATTAAACTTAAAGGCAATTGAACAAACATACGAATATATGAATGACTGGCACATGCAATACAAAAATGCCAAATTTTCACAAAAAAACCATTTTTTTAAAATAAGTTTGATTAAACTTAAAGGCAATTGAACAAACTTTCTTTTAAATTTAATTTTAACACTTTCGCACTAAGTTATATAGGATTTTTGCCGTAGCTTCAAACATTAATAAATGAAAAACTTACGTTTTGATTATTTATGAAGGACGTTTTCCGATGATAATCCTTGATATTCGTATTAAACACTTGAAGCTTGCGTTTTTTTCCAAATAAAATGCTGTGTTGTGGTGGCTGATTCAATGAACAACGCTGAAATAAACAATATTGTTATTCTCATAAAACCAAAAATAAAACGTAAATATCATATGTACATACATATGTACATATGCGCACATTCGCCTTTATGCACATACGTATATATACACATATGCATATGTTGTTATCTTACCTTATTTCTTGATCTAAAGTTGCTCCCTCTCTGCTACAGCTAATAAAGAAATTATTAAGAAACAAATTATTAATTATTATTTACAAATTTATTTATATTTTATAAAGTAACACATCTCACCTCTTAGCGTCTTCGGTTCAAAAAGTAAAGGGCGGAAATTTTCAAAGGCCATATTTGAAAATGTGTATACACACATCTCTTTCTAATATACTAGACAATCGTTATCGATATATGGTACTCGTCTTACTACAGAAACTGCCTATAGGAAGGAAAAAATAGTTTTGCGGATGTAGTGGTAAAGCAGCAAAACTTTACGATATTAGTTGCGAAATGGTTACCCCCGTCTTGCAGGGTAGGTAGCATAACATGTTACATACGTGCATTTGTTATTTGAATTGTTACTTTTGTTCTAGCAATGGGAGGAAAATAGCAAATTTCCCCGCTCTGTTTGACCTACGTGTAATTCTCTTTTTCACTCACTCGCATTGTATTTATCGGTATGCGACATATATTTGCCTTTTTTAATTTTCGGATATATTTGTTACCGTATTTGTAATACATCTGTTCAAAACAAGCACGAATGTTACTCGATCTACCAGCAACTGGTTGTCGAAAACAAATGTATTTGATATCGTATCTGTTATAAACAAATGCATTTGTTACCAGACGTGTTGCCGGTGAGTTACAAAAAACATATGTTTTTGTTATCGGACGAGCTACTGATTAGTTATTCAAATATCTTTGTTACCCGACGTATTACTCATTAGTTATTAAAAACAGATGTCTTTGTTACCCGATTTGTTACCCATAGGCTATTGACCTTTTGCTTATATTTCCTTTAAAATGAAAAATATCATTTTTTAAGTTTACTTTCGTTTCTTAATAAAAATTTACATATTTACATTTTGGATTTTAAAAGTTAGTTTTTTTTTATCAAATACTTAAATAAAAATTGTTAATTTAACTTCTTTTTACATATACATTTGCTGAATAAAATTAATTGTACATTTATTTCTAATACTTCATTGACAATGGTACTAGAATTTTGACTTACTTAAAATAAGTTTCAGAGCAATTAAAATATTAAGACATCCGCTTCAGAGGAAGACCTCCACTCCGTTGGAAATATCATGTGGAGTAGGACCTGGCTAAACGGACGGTGTTGTTAACTCGGTTTTAATCATGGCAGCAATCTACGGCAGTAAAGAAGTATACACATGGAATCTGAATTATAAAAAAAAAAATTAATTATTATGATGTATTTTATTGAATTTGTATCCTTATTGCTAGCATATACGTGTAGGACCAGTTAATATAATACAATTAGTCGCAATAAAAGCTTTATAAAGAACATAGCTATTTGCACACATTATTTGTGTACATACGTAACAAAAATGTAAAATTTTTACGAAAAAAATCAAATTTTTTAATAATATATGTCATGAAATAAAAGATAATTAAATAAACTATGTTCCAAAACTCATTTAAACAAATCTGAGTTAAATATTCAAACAAAAAAAGAACTTTTGTTACATTGCGATTTTGTATTGCGATTAATTGTATTATATTAACCGGTCGTATATGCTAGCAATAAAGATAAAAAATCAATAAAATACATCATAATAATTATTTTTTGTATATTTCAGATTCCATTGGTATACTTCTTCTTTACTGGCGTAGATAGCTGTCACGAATAAAACCGAGTCAACAACACCGTTGGTTCAACCAGGTCCTACTCCACATGATATTTCCAACGGAGTGGAGATTTTCCGCCGGAGCAGCTGTCTTAATATTTTAATTACTCCAAAACTTATTTTTAGTTAGACAAAATTTTAGTACCATTGTCTATTAAGTATTACAAATGAATGAGCCATTAAGTTTGTTGAGCATATATGTAAAAATATTGTAATTTAAATTAACAATTTTCATTTAATTATTTCATAAAAAACTAACTTTTTAAATCAAAAATGTAAATATGTAAATTTTTATTATTTATATTTTTAATAAACAAAAATAAACTTAAAAATGCTATTTTTCATTTTGAAGGAAATATGGGTAAAAGGTCAATAGCCTATGGGTGACACGTCGGGTAACCAAGACATATGATTTCAATAACTAATGAGTAACAAGTCGGGTAACAAAGCCATTTGTTCATTTGTTTTCAATAGCCAGTTGCTGCCAAATCGAGTAACATCCCTGCAAGACGGGTAGCTGTTGCCTAACATGTTATCCGCCTGTTACTTTACATACGTGCATTTGTTATTTGAATTGTTACTTTTCTTCTAACCGTGGGAAAAAAATAACAAATTTCCCCGCTTTGTTTCACGTACGTGTGATTCTCTTTTTCATTCACTCGCATTGTATTTATCGGTATGCGACATATATTCGCCTTTTTTAATTTTCGTATATTTTTGTTACCGTATTTATAATACATCTGTTATTCAAAACAAGCACGTATGTTACTCGATCTGGCAGCAACTGGCTATTGAAAACAAACGTACATGATATCGTATCTGCTACCCATGTGTTGTTGGAAACATAATCATTTGTTAGCATATCTATGGGCGGTGACTTATTCAAAACAAATGCATTTGTTAGCGGACCTGTCACCGGTGACTTATTCAAAACAAATGCATTTGTTAGCGCACCTGTCACCGGTGACTTATTTAAAACAAATGTCTTAGTTATCGGACGGGTTACCCATATTGACTATTGACCTTTTACCTGTATTTCCTTTAAAATGAAAAATATAATTTTTTAAGTTTATTTTTGTTTATTGAAAATATAAATAATAAAATATACATATTTACAAGTTTGATTTAAAAATTTAGTTTGTTTTTATCAAATAATTAAATTAAAATTGTTAATTTAACTTTTTTTTGCATATACATATGCTTAACAAAATTAATTGTACATTCATTTCTATTACTTAATAGACAATGGTACTAGAATTTTGACTGACTAAAAATAAGTTTTAGAGTAATTAAAATATTAAGACAGCCGCTTCAGAGGAAGACCTCCACTCCGTTAGAAATATCATGCTTAGTAAGACCTGGCTGAACAGGCGGCATTGTTCACTTGGTTTTAATCGTGACAGCAATCTACGCCAGTAAAGAAGAAGTATACCAATGGAATCTGAAATATACAAAAAATAATTATTATGATGTATTTTATTGAATTTTTGTCTTTATTGCTAGCATATAATATAATATAATTAATCGCAATAAAAGCTTTACAAAGAACATAGCCTTTTGCATACATTATTTGTGTATGCTTGGTACATACGTAACAAATTGTAAAATTTTTACGAAAAAATAATTTTTTTTTTAATAATATATAACATGAAATAAAAGATAATTAAATAAACTATCTTCCAAAACTCATTTAAACAAATTTAAGTTAAATATTCAAACAAAAAAAGAACTTTTGTTACACCATTGCTTTTCTACACCCGGACATATGTAGGACTGGCACATGCAAGACAAAAGTGCAAAATTTTTACAATAAAATCAAATTTTTTTAAAATGAATTTCCTCAAACTAATAGACAATTAAATAAACTTTAATTTAAAATTCATTTTAATTAATTTAAAATAATTTTTTTTAACAAAAACAGAACTTTTGTTACAACATTGCCAATTTGTACATACGAATATATGAATGACTCGCACATGCACAACAAAAATGCAAAATTTTCACAATAAAATAAAATTTTTTTAAAATAAATTACATCAAACTAAAAGATATTTAAATAAACTTTATTTTAAATTTGATTTTAACTTATTTAAGTATAATGTTTAAACAAAAAAATTTACTTTTGTTGCACAGCTATATTTGTACACCCGCATATGTGTATGACTTGCACATGCAATACAAAAATGCCAAATTTTCGCAAAAAACCAATTTTTTTTTAAATAAGTTTGATTAAACTTAAAGACAATTGAACAAACTTTCTTTTAAATTTAATTTTAACACTTTCGCACTAAGTTATATACATATACATTAATAAATGAAAAACTTACGTTTTGATTATTTATGAAGGACGTTTTCCGATGATAATCTTTGATATTCGTATTAATACACTTGAAGCTTGCGTTTTTTCCAAATCAAATGCTGTGTTGTGGTGGCTGATTCGATGAACAACGCTAAAATAAACAATATTGTTATTCTCATAAAACCAAAAATAAAATGTAAATATCATATGTACATACATATGTACATATGCGCACATTCGTCTTTATGCACGTACGTATATATACACATATGCATATGTTGTTATCTTACCTTATTTCTTGATCTAAAGTTGCTCCCACTCTGCTACAGCTAATAAAGAAATTATTTAGAAAATAAAAATTGATTATTATTTACAAATTTATTTATATTTTATAAAAAAACACATCTCACCTCTCAGCGTCTTCGGTTAAAAAAGTAAATGGCGGAAATTTTCAAAGGCCATATTTGAAAATGTGTATACATACATTTCTTTCTAATGTACTAGACAATCGTTATCGATATATGGTACTCGTCTTACTACAGAAACTGCCTATGGGAAGGAAAAAATAGTTTTGTGGATGTAGTGGTAAAGCAGCAAAATTTTACGATATTAGTTCCGAAATGGTTACCTCCCCTGCAAGACGGGTAGCTGTTGCCTAACATGTTATCCGCCTGTTACTTTACATACGTGCATTTGTTATTTGAATTGTTACTTTTCTTCTAGCCGTGGGAAAAAAATAACAAATTTCCCCGCTTTGTTTCACGTACGTGTGATTCTCTTTTTCATTCACTCGCATTGTATTTATCGGTATGCGACATATATTCGCCTTTTTTAATTTTCGTATATTTTTGTTACCGTATTTATAATACATCTGTTATTCAAAACAAGCACGTATGTTACTCGATCTGGCAGCAACTGGCTATTGAAAACAAACGTACATGATATCGTATCTGCTACCCATGTGTTGTTGGAAACATAATCATTTGTTAGCATATCTATGGGCGGTGACTTATTCAAAACAAATGCATTTGTTAGCGGACCTGTCAGCGGTGACTTATTCAAAACAAATGCATTTGTTAGCGCACCTGTCACCGGTGACTTATTTAAAACAAATGTCTTAGTTATCGGACGGGTTACCCATATTGACTATTGACCTTTTACCTGTATTTCCTTTAAAATGAAAAATATAATTTTTTAAGTTTATTTTTGTTTATTGAAAATATAAATAATAAAATATACATATTTACAAGTTTGATTTAAAAATTTAGTTTGTTTTTATCAAATAATTAAATTAAAATTGTTAATTTAACTTTTTTTTGCATATACATATGCTTAACAAAATTAATTGTACATTCATTTCTATTACTTAATAGACAATGGTACTAGAATTTTGACTGACTAAAAATAAGTTTTAGAGTAATTAAAATATTAAGACAGCCGCTTCAGAGGAAGACCTCCACTCCGTTAGAAATATCATGCTTAGTAAGACCTGGCTGAACAGGCGGCATTGTTCACTTGGTTTTAATCGTGACAGCAATCTACGCCAGTAAAGAAGAAGTATACCAATGGAATCTGAAATATACAAAAAATAATTATTATGATGTATTTTATTGAATTTTTGTCTTTATTGCTAGCATATAATATAATATAATTAATCGCAATAAAAGCTTTACAAAGAACATAGCCTTTTGCATACATTATTTGTGTATGCTTGGTACATACGTAACAAATTGTAAAATTTTTACGAAAAAATAATTTTTTTTTTAATAATATATAACATGAAATAAAAGATAATTAAATAAACTATCTTCCAAAACTCATTTAAACAAATTTAAGTTAAATATTCAAACAAAAAAAGAACTTTTGTTACACCATTGCTTTTCTACACCCGGACATATGTAGGACTGGCACATGCAAGACAAAAGTGCAAAATTTTTACAATAAAATCAAATTTTTTTAAAATGAATTTCCTCAAACTAATAGACAATTAAATAAACTTTAATTTAAAATTCATTTTAATTAATTTAAAATAATTTTTTTTAACAAAAACAGAACTTTTGTTACAACATTGCCAATTTGTGCATACGAATATATGATTGACTCGCACATGCACAACAAAAATGCAAAATTTTCACAATAAAATAAAATTTTTTTAAAATAAATTACATCAAACTAAAAGATATTTAAATAAACTTTATTTTAAATTTGATTTTAACTTATTTAAGTATAATGTTTAAACAAAAAAATTTACTTTTGTTGCACAGCTATATTTGTACACCCGCATATGTGTATGACTTGCACATGCAATACAAAAATGCCAAATTTTCGCAAAAAACCAATTTTTTTTTAAATAAGTTTGATTAAACTTAAAGACAATTGAACAAACTTTCTTTTAAATTTAATTTTAACACTTTCGCACTAAGTTATATACATATACATTAATAAATGAAAAACTTACGTTTTGATTATTTATGAAGGACGTTTTCCGATGATAATCTTGATTCGATGAACAACGCTAAAATAAACGATATTGTTATTCTCATAAAACCAAAAATAAAATGTAAATATCATATGTACATACATATGTACATATGCGCACATTCGTCTTTATGCACGTACGTATATATACACATATGCATATGTTGTTATCTTACCTTATTTCTTGATCTAAAGTTGCTCCCACTCTGCTACAGCTAATAAAGAAATTATTTAGAAAATAAAAATTGATTATTATTTACAAATTTATTTATATTTTATAAAAAAACACATCTCACCTCTCAGCGTCTTCGGTTAAAAAAGTAAATGGCGGAAATTTTCAAAGGCCATATTTGAAAATGTGTATACATACATTTCTTTCTAATGTACTAGACAATTGTTATCGATATATGGTACTCGTCTTACTACAGAAACTGCCTATGGGAAGGAAAAAATAGTTTTGTGGATGTAGTGGTAAAGCAGCAAAATTTTATGATATTAGTTCCGAAATGGTTACCTCCCCTGCAAGACGGGTAGCTGTTGCCTAACATGTTATCCGCCTGTTACTTTACATACGTGCATTTGTTATTTGAATTGTTACTTTTCTTCTAGCCGTGGGAAAAAAATAACAAATTTCCCCGCTTTGTTTCACGTACGTGTGATTCTCTTTTTCATTCACTCGCATTGTATTTATCGGTATGCGACATATATTCGCCTTTTTTAATTTTCGTATATTTTTGTTACCGTATTTATAATACATCTGTTATTCAAAACAAGCACGTATGTTACTCGATCTGGCAGCAACTGGCTATTGAAAACAAACGTGCATGATATCGTATCTGCTACCCATGTGTTGTTGGAAACATAATCATTTGTTAGCATATCTATGGGCGGTGACTTATTCAAAACAAATGCATTTGTTAGCGCACCTGTCACCGGTGACTTATTTAAAACAAATGTCTTAGTTATCGGACGGGTTACCCATATTGACTATTGACCTTTTACCTATATTTCCTTTAAAATGAAAAATAGCATTTTTTAAGTTTATTTTTGTTTATTAAAAATATAAATAATAAAAATTTACATATTTACAAGTTTAATTTAAAAATTTAGTTTGTTTTTATCAAATAATTAAATTAAAAATGTTAATTTAACTTCTTTTTACATATACATATGCTTAACAAAATTAATTGTACATTCATTTCTAATACTTAATAGACAATGGTACTAGAATTTTGACTAACTAAAAATAAGATTTAGAGTAATTAAAATATTCAGACAGCCTCTTCAGAGGAAGACCTCCACTCCGTTATAAATATCATGCTTAGTAAGACCTGGCTGAACAGGCGGCATTGTTCACTTGGTTTTAATCGTGACAGCAATCTACGCCAGTAAAGAAGAAGTATACCAATGGAATCTGAAATATACAAAAAATAATTATTATGATGTATTTTATTGATTTTTTCTTTATTGCTAGCATATACGACCGGTTAATATAATACAATTAATCGCAATAAAAGCTTTACAAAGAACATTGCTATTTGCATACATTATTTGTGTATGCTTGGTACATACGTAACAAAAATGTAAAATTTTTACGAAAAAATAAATTTTTTTTAATAATATATATCAGGAAATAAAAGATAATTAAATAAACTATCTTCCGAAACCCATTTAAACAAATTTGAGTTAAATATTTAAACAAAAAAAGAACTTTTGTTACACCATTGCTTTTCTACACCCGGATATATGTAGGACTGGCACATGCAATACAAAAAAGCAAAATTTTCACAAAAAAATTAAATTTTTTTAAAATAAATTTCCTCAAACTAATAGACAATTAAATAAACTTTAATTTAAAATTCATTTTAATTAATTTAAGTTATTTTTTTTTAACAAAAACAGAACTTTTGTTACAACATTGCCAATTTGTACATACATACGAATACATTAATGACTGGCACATGCACAACAAAAATGCAAAATTTTCACAATAAAATAAAATTTTTTTAAAATAAATTACATCAAACTAAAAGATATTTAAATAAACTTTATTTTAAATTTGAGTTTAACTAATTTAAGTATAATGTTTAAACAAAAAATTTACTTTTGTTGCACTGCTAAATTTGTACACCCGCATATGTGTATGACTGGCACATGCAATACAAAAATGCCAAATTTTCACAAAAAAACCATTTTTTTTAAAATAAGTTTGATTAAACTTAAAGAGAATTGAGCAAACTTTCTTTCAAATTTAATTTTAACACTTTCGCACTAAGTTATATACATATACATTAATAAATGAAAAACTTACCTTTTGATTATTTATGAAGGACGTTTTCCGATGATAATCTTTGATATTCGTATTAATACACTTGAAGCTTGCGTTTTTTCCAAATCAAATGCTGTGTTGTGGTGGCTGATTCGATGAACAACGCTGAAATAAACAATATTGTTATTCTCATAAAACCAAAAATAAAATGTAAATATCATATGTACATACATATGTACATATGCGCACATTCGTCTTTATGCACGTACGTATATATACACATATGCATATGTTGTTATCTTACCTTATTTCTTGATCTAAAGTTGCTCCCACTCTGCTACAGCTAATAAAGAAATTATTAAGAAACAAATAATTAATTATTATTTACAAATTTATTTATATTTTATAAAATAACACATCTCACCTCTTAGCGTCTTCGGTTCAAAAAGTAAATGGCGGAAATTTTCAAAGGCCATATTTGAAAATGTGTATACATACATTTCTTTCTAATGTACTAGACAATCGTTATCGATATATGGTACTCGTCTTACTACAGAAACTGCCTATAGGAAGGAAAAAATAGTTTTGTGGATGTAGTAGTAAAGCAGCATTATTTTACGATATTAGTTGCGAAATGGTTACCCCCGTCTTGCAGGGTCCGTCTTGCAGGGATACGTGCTTGTTTTGAATAACAGATGTATTACAAATACGGTATCAAAAATATACGAAAATTAAAAAAGGCGAATATATGTCGCATACCGATAAATACAATACAATTCACGTACGTGAAACAAAGCGGGAAAATTTGTTATTTTTTTCCCACGGCTAGAAGAAAAGTAACAATTCAAATAACAAATGCACGTATGTGAAGTAACAGGCGGATAACATGTTAGGCAACAGCTACCCGTCTTGCAGGGATATATGCCTATGCAAATATATGTACAGCTGCGGTCATAATCTTAGTAGCGCGGACAAGCACCAAATTCAGTTGAAAAAAAAAAATTATGTAGTTGCTTACCAAAACCAGTTTAATTTTTATTTTTTAGTAGTTAAAAGACTATTAAAGCTACTTAAAAAAAAAAAGTGGAGCCACTTGGTTATAAAAAACAAAAATAATAATACTTTTTACGAAAATCTAGGCTTTTAAGCGGTCAAAATCATAGTAGTGTTACACGTTATAGGGTATATTTTAAAGAATTTTTTATTTAGATTGAATTAAACATTGTTTTTTTTTACATTGGCTATCAATTAACTACTTATTATACATTAATTTAATATTTAGTTGTATAACTGTTATTATTAATTATGGCGGCATAGCGACGTTGCATTGAGTTCACCAGATATTGGCACCTTTCGACTGGAATTGGGTTCCAAACAGTCTTTACGGATTCCCATAACTGCAAAATATTTGTAGGATAACAGTCAGACACCGATTTCTTTACATCAGCCCACAAATTTTCTATCGGGTTAACATCAGGAGACTGTGGAGGCCATTCCATAACATTTACTCGGTTTTCTCCATACCACTTCTTTGCAAGCTTACTAGTATGCTTCGGATCGTTGTCCTGTTGAAAGGTCCAAATCAGTGGCATTTCTTCGCTAACATATGGGAGCATGACCTCCTCCCATATGTTAGCGTTTCTTTGGCGAAACGTAATCGTTTGACCACATGTTGTTTAGTCAGGAAAGGCACTTTTCTGGGGATCCGAGCTGACAGATCGTTTTCCGGTAAGCGTCGGCGGAGAGCTTCACCGCTGGCTTTCACATTTACAGATTTTTTTATTTCGGTGGCAGTCACAAACGGATATTGCTTTGAATATTTTACAGCAGACTTAACCAATTGAGTGGGCATTACACGTTTCCGCCAGCGTTTTTCGACACCCGGTTTGTATTTTATAGCATTTCACACCATCGTGGGAAGCAACAAATGATGTTTTGCACTTCTCTATATGTTTTTCCTTCGCCAATCAGCTTTTTAATAAGAGCCCGTATCTCCGGTATACAATTATTTTTTCTTGATATCACTGCATGCAGCATGACCAAAATTTCCACATTATAAAACAGAATACTGATAACAGAAATAGTTCTTACCGATTCTTTAATTTTTTAGTCCCAAAAACAAAAATAATTTAATTTTTTTGAACTATTCTTCATTGCGCTACTAAGAATTTGACTGGTCAAAAACACATTTGTACTCAAAACTTAGCCGATTTCAATAACAACAGTAGTTCTAGCTTAAGAAACCAATGCATATCGTCATGTCGACGCCTTAACGTAACGGTATTTACCGTTAAAGCGAAAAAAAAGGCTGAAATACAAATTTATGATGACTTATATTTAATTAGCAAAATCACTACTAAGATTTTGACCGCAACTGTATATCTAATTATTAATATTGCAGATTATAGGTTTTGCAAGTGAAGTTGAATTAGTTCAAGAAATATTAGAATGTATTGAAGATACCGTTGGGATTGACTCTGATGATAGTAAAATGGATGAGATATGTAAATAGATTACACTTTCGAAAGGATAGAGTTGGTTTTTAATCAAATGTAAAGTAGAGAAATAAAAGTTGTGTCTTCCTATACACACACATAGGGTTCGCCATCTCCGGTTAAGCACTTATTCAGAACTTAATCGGAAGGTAGCAAAAAATTCGTTTTCACAATGTCCGCTTAATTAAGTTGCGGTTAACTTAACGCCAACATCGAGTGGCGATTAGCTCTTAACCAAAAGATTATTTGACAGCTGCAAATTGACCCCCACTTCCGAATGTCAGTACGCAATGCTAACCACTCGACAACCGCGGAAAAATCTCCAATGAAACAGCTAAGATGTTTTCTGACTTGAAAGGGTAATTTTTTCTCGCAAAATTCTTAACGTGTGCCTTCTTGCACTTTATTATTCATCTTCAATGTATTCTAGACGTAAAATATGCCTACGCATTTTGGTTTTTATTTTTTCTTAAATTAACAACACAAAATCAACAGCAGATTGTTTGTTACCCCCTAATTAGCAGGTGACGGTATACTCAGAATACGAAATAGTAACAAAATTTACTGAATGGTAAATTTTGATACGAAAGTAAATTTTATTACCTCGATAAAATCTTCTGGAAGCGGAGTGTGTTTGTAGAAAAATAGTTGAGTGTTAGGCCCGTTTTCACAATGTTCGATTAACTTAACCTTTAACTGGAGAATAACTAAATGCCAGATGGGCTGATGTGACACTTTCGTTTTCGCCAAGTTCTGATTACTTAACTTCTGGTTACTTTGATCATTGTGAATATTTTAAGGTAAATTCTCAAAAATTTGCGTTGTGGATCCATCAAAAGTGCATGACAGCTGGTATTTGTTCACATTTTTCCATGCGATATGGTTGAGTAATTTTTAAGATAATACTTTTTCAGTATTATTTTATTTTAAATTCTATATTTTGGTTATGAAAAAAAATTAATTGTACTTTAATGAAATTCATTACATATATTTTTATTTGGAAAGAAGGACTTTGATGGCTTTAAATTACATTTATAAGATTTATGTAATATATATGGTTTTCTTGCACCTCAGCTATATTTTCGTCGGCATCAACGGATGTTTCTGCTGGTTCATGCGCTTGAACTTCTACTCCATCCAAATTGGAGTCATTCTGGATAGCAAAATTGCTCAACACTCTATAGACAGGCAACACTGTTGTTCATAGTTGTGCTGAGCAACACTCACAATCCAATCGATAGAATTAGAAAACGGCGATTTCATACTCTATTTCTTAACTCTATGCAATTTCGAGTAGAGATTTAACACATCACATCGGAGAAGTTGACACATCATGTAGTTGCTGGCTTCCGAATTTTTTATAATATTTCTGAACAGTGCCACTGTGATAGAAAAATTACTTCTTTGGACTTTTAGGTATAATTTGGGTATTTTATTACAAACAAATACGTCTTTAAATACAGTTTCACTAAAATATTTTATTGAGAAAGAGTCAAACATTTAATTTACTAAGTCTTAAGAACAAAATTACATTAATTTCTTTAATATTTACTGCTGAAGCAAATTTCTTTTGAAACAAAAAAAAAGGATTTTTTTAATGACATAGTCGTACTGGTGCATTTTGTTGAATGTTTCCCGATCTGACACTGCTGCCAACATTACAATGAGAGTTGGGGGAACGCTCTCAGCTGCAATTTGAGTGTTTTTGAGTAAGTTTCGTATCCAGTCATCTTTGCTATTATTAAAAATAATGCTGTCATGTCCAGAACCAGGTCACCTGCATATACCCCCGCAAACGTTTAAACAATCATGATTTGAGGGCATGCATCTGGAATGTCCGGTCCCTTTATTGGGAAGGCGGCGCTGCCCGACGATTGGAATTTAAGTGTGCTCTGGCCAATCCACTAAAAAAGGGGACGCCGGATTATCGTGGGATAAGCCTTCTTAATATCGCATATAAGGTCTTATCAAGTGTATTGTGTGAAAGACTAAAGCCCACCGTCAACAAACTGATTGGACCTTATCAGTGTGGCTTTAGACCTGGTAAGTCAACCATTGACCAGATATTCACCATACGCCAAATCTTGGAAAAGACCCGTAAAAAGAGGATCGACACACCCCACCTCTTCGTCGATTTTGGTGTGATTCCTTATCGTGTGGCTTCTTTAATTTATTGCTGGAAAAAATAACAAAAACGACAGAGCTGAACAGAGAAGGTACAATCTTCTATAAGAGTGTACAGCTGCTGGCGTACGTCGATGATATTGACATTATTGGCCTCAACAACCGCGGTGTCAGTTCTGCTTTCTCCAGACTGGATAAGGAAGCGAAGGATATGAGTCTGGTAGTGAACGAGGGCAAGACGAAATATGTCCTGCCATCACACAAACAGTCAACGCATTCGCGATTTGGCTCCCACGTCACTGTTGACAATCATAACTTTGAAGTCGTAGATAAGAGTTTTCGAGAGAAAAGTTTTGCGTAAGATTTATGGTCTACAAGTTGGGAACGGCGAATACCGCAGCCTATGGAATGATGAGTTGTCTGAGATATATGCGGACATTGACATAGTTCAGGGAATCAAGAAACAGCGGCTACGCTGGTCATGTGGTCCGGATGGATAAGAATACTCCAGCTTTGAAAGTATTCGATGCAGTACCCACCGGAGGAAGCAGAGGAAGAGGAAGTCCTCTACACCGTTGGAAAGACCTGGCTCTACTTGATATCTCCAATTGGCGCCAAACAGCGAAAAAAAGAGACGAATGGCGCAGTGTTATAAATACGGATATAATCGCGTAAACGGTGTCTACGCCAGTTAAGTAAGTAAGATGGAAGATTGGTCAAGTGCCGCCAAGTGCAGCAATGGATACTATTTACCACCCGACTGGCACTCGTCACTTTTATTCCGGAAGACATATTAAAAAACGTTCCGATCCGTAAAAGCGTAATGTTAAAAGTAAAATTTCCAATTCTTTATTCCAGCAAAATCAAATAAATTATCAATTTATTATTTGCTCAAAGCACATTATTTTCACAAACCTTTCAGTGCGGCTTCTAATTTTACTTTCTAATTTTTCCAAAACTTATTTTGCTCTAATTTTGGAAAGACGAAATCTACGAATAAAAACTTCTTCGTCATATTTCTCAAAAAAATGTATTTGTGTTCGTTCCCTATAAATAAGCTTCTGCGCTGCAAACCAAACCTGGGTAAAAAACTACATAATTTAACATTTATTCAAAACTAGTTAAAAAAACTGGGTAACAGCGTAGGCAACTTCTTACAGGCCATGCAGATTTTACCCACTTTCCCCTTGTATGTGTGATCATATTATATATCCTTATTACACTTATTCAATCACGTCATTAAGAAAATATATAAAAAAAAATTTAGAATTTTTGGATTTTATTTATTTTATTTATTTATTTATGTTTTCCCCTATTACGAATAAGAATATAAAATAATTAATATTTATTATTATTCAAAGCCATCATTTACTCACATTTCTACTTAATTTCTAACTGAAAGTGGAAAAAAAACGTTTACACAAATCAAATCCAATAGCGGTAAGTTGCTTGGATTGTTTCCAATAACAAAACCGATAATTTTGGTTTCTGTGACACCTAAAACCGACACTAATTCCGATTCGAACATAAAACCGATAACATCGGATTTCATGACACCAAAGCAATTTTTTTGTCGGTTTCAATTCCAATTCCGACAGCAATTGGATTCCATGACAGCCCTGATTAATTTCTTTCACTTTAGCTCAGCTGGCAATGTAGTTTCGTAGCGACCTTAAAAATTTCAAATTTTATTGAAACCGCAATCCAAACCGTTTAATCAGGGCTGTCATGGAATCCAATTGCTGTCGGAATTGGAATTGAAACCGACAAAAAAATTGTTTTGGTGTCATGAAATCCGATGTTATCGGTTTTATGTTCGAATCGGAATTAGTGTCGGTTTTAGGTGTCACAGAAATCAAAATTATCGGTTTTGTTATTGGAAACAATCCAAGCAACCTACCGCTATTGGATTTGATTTGTGTAAACGTTTTTTTTTCACTTTCAGTTACAAATTAAGTAGAAATGTGAGTAAATGATGGTTTTGAATAATAATAAATATTACTTATATTATATTCTTATTCGTAATAGGGGAAAACAAAAAACTTTGAATAAAAATAGTCCCTCGATCTGCATTTTTCGTTGAAGTCTATTTCAAGTTTCACCCAATGCGGACAAATTAACTTATCTATAACTGTAAGCACATCACCCAAAATCGTTGACACCGTGCTTCTACCTACACTTATGCTAGAATCATTCCCAACTGATCTTTGATAAGATCCTTCAGCCAAAAATCGCAATGAAGCTGCTAACTGCAGTACTGGTGGAACCTTCGACCGTGGCAAGTCCCGTCAATGGTATCAAGTACCACTCGGGAAGCCTCTTTATTTAGTCGATAATACTCTATGAAACTGCAATTGCGCTTTAAGTATTAAAAAGCCTTAAAATTAAAATAAATGTACTAACGCTATATTGGGCAGCTCAAGTGGTTTGCTGCAATCTCGCAAAATTTTTCTTTTAACTTTCTCACTACTGCTTTCTTCCAGCAACATAAAAGCCACAACTGCAGATGCCATATTTCACTTTCTTTATTAAAAACCAATTAAATCAATAAATTTTATAAAATTTTGTCAAACAAATTTGCATTGAAATTGTCAATACACATACAAGCACGCAAAACAGCTGATTCGAACATCGGTTTTGTTTCATTTCGAAAAGAGCAAAACCGACAGGGTTTTATGACACCAAATGAAATCAATATCGGTTTGCAATTCCGATAAAAAGCAAAACCGACTTGGATTCCATGACAGCCCTGAATATGAATCCGTAAATCAACAAAACAAATAACAAAAATGTGTGGGTGAAGTACTCAAAAAGTTATGAATGTGTTTGTAAATGTTTTAATTTAAGGGGAAAGTGGGTAGTCTTGACTTAAAGAGTGAATCAATGCTGCCATGTAGTCAGTGCTTTCCTAGTTTCCATTAATTAAATTTATTTTAAAGCTAACACCGGAAAACAATTGTATTTATTATTTTACTATTTGCAGTTGTCAAATTATCTTCCGGTTAAGAGCTAATCGCCACTCAATGTTGGCGTAAAGTTAACTTCCCTTTAAACACTTTTTAGATTTTTCAACTGCCTGTTTTCGAATGTGGCTGTTAAATTTAACAGGCGGTCAAAGCGCTGGTTAACAATTAATTTTTTCGACAGCGGCATACATACGTTCTGTTAACAAACAGAAAACATCTGATTTACAAATTTACTTATTTTCTTTTGCCATAATATATAAATAAATTGGAAAATAGACGGGTATTTTATATTCATGATCTTGAGGAAAGGTTTGAGATAGCCTCTGTGGGTCATATTGTTGAGAGAAACCTAAGAAAATTTACTTTATTTACATTCAGAACAGCTGATTTACGTTGTTCCTTTCTTCCTCAGCAACATTGCCACCTTTTATGTAATATTAAATAAACATCACATTAACAGGCACTCGAAAAAATGGCCTTTAAAGTTGTAAAATAAATATAGTAAGTCTGAGTTTACACGGGAATACTTTTTGACTCTTTTTATTGTAATTCCCCTTTTGGTGTCGCCCAAAAATTTCAATTTCCAAATTTACGGCATTTATTTGTTTGAAATTTAAGACAATTGCTATCAGTCCAAAGATAAAAACAAATTAATAGGGAAAGTCAAAATCTACAGAGACGAATAGAAACACAAAACCTGTCGAACAAGTACATCGACGCGGTGTGCTACCCTCTTCGTCGTATGCTTTTCGCCTACAAACGAGTGTATCGTCAGCAAAAAGTATCCCCGTGTAAACTCAGACTAAAATTTATTGATTAATAAGTACAAGATATTAAAAACAATCCAATGATCGAATTCATATTCAGTGCAACATACTAAATTTCATGTGCAATTTCTTAATTGTAGAGAATTCAAACAACGGTTGATTATTACTGAATAAATCACAATTTACTTTATTTTACTTAAATACGAAAACTTATTTTGTATTACCCTTACGCCGTACTATTTTCACTTTGCACCGATGTTGTCACTAAGATGCTTACTCTGTTACTGTGTTGACCGCTCTTTAATATACCTCAACAAAACTTCCATACTCTTTCGATACTCGCGCTTGAGAATATTCTTTAGTTATCTGCCTCTCCTTCTCACTCCACATTCGTAATTTGAATTTTAGCCACATTGCTTTAAAATTTGATTACATATACCTGATTGGCTGTGTTTTCCTTTAAAGTACCAATGCTTGTTTCAGCCAAACTAATTGACCAATCCTAATGAAATTTGCAGGAGTTGTTGCTGTTTATCTGATTTATGTTTATTTCTTTATATTTAAAATATTTAAACTTTCATTACAAATTTCTACTAAGCACGTGCACTTATTCCACATACATGCTGCAAAATAATAACTTTAATCTGTTTACTTGTGATTACAAAGATTGTTTTATTATTATTTTTTTTGGTTATACATCTAAACAAAATCAATTATCGTATATTATTTCCAAGAGAATTGCAAGACAAATTCTCAATAATGGCAATAAGTGGGTGTTGCCATACAAACAAAAATGCACTACTATACAGGGTTGCATGTACACAACAATATTTTAATGAACCAATTTTTATACTTCATAAAAGGAATGACATAAAATATTGTGCCAGGCGAAGCCGGAGTTGGTCCGGCCCAGGGTTATTATTTAAAGCGCGGCCAAAGGCCGCCAAACTACAAAGGTGCTTCGCTTAAAAATACTGTGCAAGGAGAAGCCGGTGTTGGTCCGGCCTAGGGTTGCAATCTAACGAGCGGCCATAGGCCGCCAACTTATAAAGGAGTTTCGCTTAAAAATACTGTGATATTAATAATGGCGGCAATCGTTAAAAAACAGGGGTGGCCACTTCTTAAACTGTTAGAGGCAATTAAATATATTTATTGTAAAAACTGTATTTTATTTGTTTTATTTTGTAATTTGTTTTTTATATTCGAAGTGATTGCTTTATGTACAAAATAATAGGGTAAACATCCAAACTTTTGCAATTTCAACTGTGAATATCTCAAAAACCATGTCTCCGATTGGTTTAGTCAAAGAACGTATATTAATAAGAAGGGAAAAGAACTGTGAATTGTTGATTGAAGTGGCTCACGTTTCACAGATGGAATGCGTGTCCTCTTTGGACCTTCTTTCGCACAATAATTCACCTCGTAGGGGTAATGTTGTTATGTTTCCTCGGCATTTTTACGGCGACGATGACAACAAAAACGAAAAGGAGGCAAATGATTTGAATTTGCTTTGGATTTATTTCATATTATTTTAAATACTTTTGCTTCCATATTTATCTGATGAAATAAATGAATTTGTTGAAGAAAACCAATTATTAAATTTTAATTATGGGGTTTTCTTTAAAAACTATAATATATATATAACATATGATCATACTATACATGTGTATGTATGTTCACATAATGCCATATAATGCAAAGTGACCTATATATTTATTGTTCCAACGAAATTGCATATGCAAAATAGTTGACCTACTGCTACCTTCATACATCTTCTTCTTCTTCTTTATTGGCGTTGGCACCGCTTACGCGATTATAGCCGAAGCAATTACAGCGCGCCATTCATCTTTTCTTTTCGCTGTTTGGCGCCAGTTGGAAATGCCAAGTGCACCCAGGTCACTCTCTACTTGATCTTTCCAACGGAGTGGAGGTCTTCCTCTTCCTCTGCTTCCACCAGCGGGTATTGCATCAAATATTTTCAAAGCTGGAGTGTTTTCATCCATTCGGACGACATGGCCTAGCCAGCGTAGCCGCTGTCTCTTCATTCGCTGAACTATGTCAATATCGTCGTATAGCTCGTACAGCTCATCGTTCCATCGTCTGCGGTATTCGCCGTTGCTAATGCGCAAAGGACCATAAATCGTTCGCAAAACTTTCCTCTCGAAGACTCCTAGAGCCGACTCATCAGATGTTGACATCGTCCACGCTTCTGCGCCATATATTAGGACCGGTATAATGAGCGACTTGTAGAGCTTGATTTTCGTTCGTCGAGAGAGGGCTTTACTTTTCAATTGCCTACTCAGCCCAAAGTAGCACCTGTTGGCAAGAGTGATTCTGCGTTGGATTTCAAGGCTGACATTGTTGTTGGTATTAATGCTGGTTCCTAGATAGACGAAATTATCTACGACCTCGAAGTTATGACTGTCAACAGTGACGTGGGAGCCTAGTCGCGAATGCGATGACTGTTTGTTTGATGACAGGAGATATTTCGTCTTGCCCTCATTCACTACCAGACCCATTCGTTTCGCTTCTTTATCAAGTCTGGAGAAAGCAGAACTCACGGCGCGGTTGTTGAGGCCAATAATGTCGATATCATCGGCGTACGCCAGCAGCTGTACACTCTTATAGAAGATTGTACCTTCTCTATTTAGTTCTGCAGCTCGTATTATTTTCTCCAGCATTAAATTAAAAAAGTCACACGATAAGGAATCACCCTGTCTGAAACCTCGTTTGGTATCGAACGGCTCGGAGAGGTCCTTCCCGATCCTGACGGAGCTTTTAGTGTTGCTTAACGTCAGTTTACTTAGCCGTATAAGTTTTGCGGGGATTCCAAATTCAGACATAGCGGCATAAAGGCAGCTCCTATTCGTGCTGTCGAAGGCGGCTTTAAAATCGACGAAAAGGTGGTGGGTGTCGATTCTCTTTTCACGGGTCTTTTCCAAGATTTGGCGTATGGTGAATATCTGGTCAATGGTTGACTTACCAGGTCTAAAGCCACACTGATAAGGTCCAATCAGTTTGTTGACGGTGGGCTTTAGTCTTTCACACAATACACTTGATAAGACCTTATATGCGATATTAAGAAGGCTTATTCCACGATAATTGGCGCAGACTGTGGGATCGCCTTTCTTGTGGATCGGGCAGAGCACACTTAAATTCCAATCGTCGGGCATGCTTTCATCCGACCATATTTTACAAAGGAGCTGATGCATGCACCTGATCAGCTCTTCGCCGCCGTGTTTGAATAGCTCGGCCGGTAATCCATCGGCCCCTGCCGCTTTGTTGTTTTTTAAGCGGACGATTGCTATTCGCACTTCTTCATAGTCGGGTAACGGAACAACTTTCCCATCGTCATCAATTGGAGTTTCGGGTTCACCATCTCCGCGTGTTTCCTGTTCACTGCCATTCAGCAGGCTGGAGAAGTGCTCCCTCCATAAATCGAGTATACTCTGGGCATCTGTCACTAGCTCACCTCCCTGGGTCCTACAAGAGTTCGCTCCGGTCTTGAAACCTTCTGTAAGTCGCCGTATCTTTTCATAGAATTTTCGAGCGTTACCCTTGTCGGCCAGCTTCTCAAGCTCCTCGTACTCGCGCATCTCGGCCTCTTTCTTTTTTTCTCTGCAGACGCGCCTTGCTTTCCTCTTCAGTTCTCGGTATCTATCCCACCCCGCACGTGTTGTGGTTGATCGCAAGGTTGCGAGGTAGGCAGTCTGTTTTCTCTCCACTGCGGCACGGCAATCCTCATCGTACCAGCTGTTTTTGCGACCTTTCCGAAATCCGATGGTTTCGTTTGCAGATGTACGCAGGGAGTTTGCAATGCCGTCCCACAGTTCCCTTATACCGGGTTGCTGATGAGTGCTCTCAGAGAGCAGGTGTGTAAGTCGAGTAGAAAATCGCTCGGCAGTCTGTTGTGATTGCAGCTTTTCAACGTCGAACCTTCCTTGTGTTTGTTGATGGACGTTCTTCGATACACAGAGGCGCGTGCGTATCTTCGCTGCGACAAGATAGTGATCCGAGTCAATGTTGGGACCTCGGAACGTACGCACATCTAAAACACTGAATACATGTCTTCCGTCTATCACAACATGATCGATCTGGTTGGAAGTTTTCCGATCTGGAGACAGCCAAGTAGCTTGGTGATTTTTTTTGTGCTGGAATCTAGTGCTACAGACAACCATATTTCGGGCCCCGGCGAAGTCGATCAGCCTCAGACCATTTGGAGATGTTTCGTCTTCATACATACATATATTATATACCTGCATATGCGTCTAAATAATCCTAAATATCCATATATATGTACAAGCATACGAGCATATGTACAAATACATACATATACATACATATGTGTGTAAAGTCATGTGCAATGATCAAAAGCCAACCATTATTGTCATTGACGCTCAACAAAAATGAGAACAAAAACAAATCTCACTGCTGAAGGCATGCAACAACAACCATGTATGTATGTACAATTGCTTGCCTTTTCCCTTCAACTCGCAAAATATGTACATGATGCGCCATCGACTAGCATTGCTTCAAAATCCTGTGACTAAAAAAATTCAGTCGTTGTACACCAAAATCAGCATGGTGCTGTTAAATTTGCTGCTTGCCTAATAGCTCATATTGCCCAGCAAGCAGTTTCCTTGCCTTCCCGCATGCACCTTGTCGACAAGATGAATTGTGGTGGCGAGGATGACAAATGCTACAATTCTAAAATAGTCTTAAAGTTCCAGAAAATTCTAGAATATTCTAGAATATTTCATTTCAATGAGAAAAACCCTCTTCCCTTCAACTCTTCAACCCCAAGCAGTTTCCTCAAGTTAAAGTCAAATTTTGCCAAAATCCAGAAATTGAACTTGAGCAAAAATCACAAACCCATACATTGAAAGCTTCATATAAGTGAAAACCCATACAATCAAGCAATATAATATGAATACGTTAAACGCACACAATCTCAGTAACTTGCATGCCCTTCCTTCTTTCACCCCGCCATCCATAAACCTCTTCTTCGAGACGATGACAAAATTTACAAAAATCAGAAATTCAAGTTGGTCTGAAGTTGAAGACACATACATTCAAAGAAGCTAATGTGTACACGAAAAACAGACACATGCATAAAAACTTGCAAATTCTCTTCCCTTGTACCCCGTCATCCACGAACGAGTTCTTCGGGACGATGGCAAAATTTGCAAAATTTGCAAAAATCAGAAATTCAAGTTGAGTTGATGTCAAAACAAACACATTCAAAGTTGCCTGTATGTATACGAGAGACCCACACATGCATGAAACTAGGAAAAAATTTAACATTTTCATTCATAAACGCCTAACATTTGCTTCATCGTGACGGTCGCAAACTCTAACATGCAAGAAAGGCTAAATTCGATTGGAACCGAACAATAGGTACTCGGCTGATATTTATATGACACACTGCTCAACATCTCAGTTCTTACTCGAGCTATCGTGTATGGAGACGGAGGGACAGATATTCGTAAATCGATTTATCTCACCATTCCATGAAGTTTCCTACATAGAGTTTATTCTTACTTCGATTATTCTAAAACCGTTAGCAGAACAAACCTAATGTACTCGTTCACATAGTATAGCCGGGTATAAAAAATCCCATAACAATCATGCTTCGAGAATAACGACAACAACATACATTGGAGCAGAGACAAAAATTGCTTCAAATTTTTGCGACTTTGACAAAAATCCAGACCGATCGTCCTGCTAAATTTGCTGTTCGCCTATTAGCTCATATTGAGAGCTAAGCAAGCCAATGTCGGTCGTACACGAGTAGACAAAATGCAAAATTTCTTTTTTTAGAAATGAATGAAGCTGAGAGACATGCGAGGTGACACAAACAAACGCTTTAGCATTTTACATATATGTACATATATTTATGAATGAATGTCTCTTGTCGTATTGCATGCATGTGCGAATGATTTCTTCTATTTTATCTCATTAAAATGAAAATACACAAGTTTTGATTGATAACTTAACTATTCATAATATTAAATAAATGGCAATTTGAAAAACTCTTGATGGATACAAAATTCTTGTACATTCATATATATATGCATAGATTTTTAACACAACTACTGCAATTTATATATAATGTGCACACTTATTTTGTAAATATTAACGCACTTCACTTTATTAAACACATTTTTCACAAAGATTCTGGAAGTAGAAGTATTTATTTACATATTAAGCAATAATTCACAAATCGTTTATGTGCACAAAACTTTTAATTACTTTATTCTAAATGCCGACGGCAAACGAAACGACCACAAATTTTCACAAAACCACATTTTAATCAACATATAAATGTTTAAAACTCACTATCACTTCTTTATTTCCACATTAATATCTTCCTTTTACTAATTTTTGAACAATAAACTGCACTAATTTCAAATTATTCTTATTTTTGTCCAAAAATGCACTATTTGCTTACACATTTTTCACATTTTTGCCAATTCAATCGGCTCTTATTTGTTTTGGCACGATATTTCGTTTCGCCGTCATTTTTGCCCCGCTGTGGTACGAAAATCGCGAGAAATTTGAAGGAACGCGAATTCCAGCAATGGGCACGCCACTATTCACCTCATCAAAAATTTTCAAATTGGTTCACAGTTCTTTTCCCTTCTTATTAATATATGTTCTTTGGTTTAGTTTTCGGTGTCTAAAAGAGGGTGCAACTCCCTACCACCCCTATAAATCATTTTCCCCAAGCTTGGGTCATTAAAGGAAAATCATTCTTTTTACGTCTATAATAAGTTGAAGATTAAGAAAAATGTCCTTATTGCACATTATTGCATGTTAAGAAGTTCGCGACAAAAAATTACCAGTTTAATTTGGAAGATAGCGTTTTCATTCAGTTTCGTTTTTATTTTTTTGTCCAGGCATATTTCAAATAATTATTTTTAACAAACAAATAAAATTGACTTATTTTGTCGCCCTCCGTCTTCCATGTGAACATGCTTCTTTTTACTGTACCGACTGGAAAATGTAATTTTAAATGGTCGAAGAAGCAGTGCTGCCAAATTTTTTTTTAACAATGTTATCTGTGCGCTAGAGTATCAAATTCAATTTCGGGTGTTAAAAAGTAACAAAATTTACTATACTCTGAGTTTACACGGGGATACTTTTTGTCGACGAAACACTCGTTTGTGGGGAGAGGGAGCAGCGCACCGTGTCGCTGTGCACGTTGTGTTTTTATTCGTCTCTGTAGATTTTGACATTCCCTTTTACTTTGTTTCTCATTTTGATTTTAGCTGTATTTAATTTCAAACGAATAAATTACGTAAGTTTGGAAATTGACATTTGGATTTTTATTACAATATTTATATGTTTGTGAATGCAAACATATATGCCTATGCAAAATATATACCTAATTATTAATAATTCAGATAATAGGTTTTGCAAATAAAGTTGAATTAATGCAAGAAATGTTAGAGAGTATTGAAGAAGCCGCTGAGATTGATTCTGATGATAGTGAAAAGGATGAGATATCTAATTAGATTACGCTTTGGTAAGGGTGGAGTTGATGTTTAATCGAATGTAAAAATATATAAAAGAAATAGATAAATAAAAGCTGTGTCTTCCTTCACACAAACATAGTGTTTTTGTTTTAAAAATATTAAAAAGTGCCAGACGAACAAAAAATTGCCAGTGTAAAATAAAGAGGAATAGAGAAAACAAAAATGAAGAAGAAGCAAAAGTCAAAAAATTGATTGAAGAAAGTATCTCTGTGCAAACGTGAAGGGCGACACAAAAAAATAAAATTACAATAATAAGCGATAAAAGGTTTGTTTATTGAGCTGCTCTAGGTAACGCCAGGTTACTCTATTTCAAAATAATGTGTTTCATGAAAATTTTTTTGCTCTTAGTTGCTCTATTTGTTGTTTCATTAATCTGCTCTAAGCTGAAACGATTTTCTGCTCTGACTTCTTTGGTAGAGTAACTTGGAGCAAGCAATAAGATTTTTTTTGACGGACGCGTTTAGGAAACGAAAACGGACAAAATATAAAAAAATCATGTTCACAGGGCACACCAAACAACTTAAATACAAATGACTATAAAAATTATAGATTTTATTAAGAAATATATGAAAAAAAATAAAATTTTTTTATTTTGTTTACAACAGGACAGACAAATATTTGCATTTGAAAATTGTTGCCCGAAAAATGTTTCATGATCTTTTTGTTCCGAGTTGCTCTAAGTTGTTCTGCTCTAACTTGAGCGCTGCTCTATTCTATTTTCAGTCTCAATAACCAAACCTAAAAGTATTCTCATTTAAACTCAGACTTACCGGTAACAGTCGGAATAGGCATGTGATATGGTTTCTCTTAATTTGCGTTACATTTCTTTTATATATGTAGTCGCGGTAACTGTCTTTGTCGTCTTCTAGGGTCGTATTTTAAGTGGCGCAAGCGTACATCTATAGATTGAAATGTAAGCGAACCCTAACCATTTTGAGCGATATTAAGAAATTGTATCAGCTTAACGAACACATCTCTAATTCCGACTAAGTTTATTCGGCAATTTAATTCTCTGTGTAAAGAAGTGAAACGATTTTCATTAGAGAATTTACAAGTATTTTCCAGTTTAATTGCTGATTATAAAACCAAAACTTTGATATGTGAGTACAGGTTTAATTAGAAATATGAAAGTACTGATTTAATTATGGTGTAGTAAAATTAGTTCATCTTTTAATTATTAAAAAAAAAAATCAATAAGTTACGTATACAGCAGTTTGAACATGTCGAACATGTACACGTATGTATTCATTAATGCGCAAAAAAATTTTACTCTGTCGATTTCATTCCACGAATTTTTCGCATATTATAACAATATTGATGGGCACGATAGTGAAGCCTTGGTAGAAATACCAAATTGTGCCCAGTGTATGAGGTTATGTTCGTATTTTGCTGATTTGCCACGTAAAATTCGTTTTGTTGTAATTCAAGTCAACCTCCTTTATTAAACAAATAATTTATCCTTATTTATCCTGTTTAAAGCTGATTAGATACATGTTACCAAAACTCAATTGTGCCATGATTGATGACTCATCGATTTATATTATACATGTCTCCAGATAATAAAAAAATATGTAAAGCTCTGATGTGAGCGCATTTAACGTTATACTATTTATAAAAAGACTTTAATAAATATGTCCAAAATAAATTTGACAGCTTTGATTTGCCAAAATTACGAGTTAAGGATTAAAGTAAATCATGATTCATCGTATTGAAAACTTCTTGAGAGTTTCAGCACATGTAAAATATATTTATTTTTGATTTTATTTTGACAGGTAAGAGATTCCAATTAGTATATTTTGCCAGTTTTTTTTATACTACCACCTGCACTGATTTCGCTTGCACGAAACTAATTATAGGTTATATGTACATATACAGCGAGTAATATGATAATGATTTTTATTGACGATTTATTATTTTTATATAATTTCAACAATTTTTAAGAATTGTATATTTCCAGAAAAGGTAATATAAAAGTTAGAAAAATAGTGCCAAATGTGTGGCGTTATACTTAACCGAATATATGAACAAGCCACTCAAAGGTGACTTCATCATTAGGTGATATCCGAACAACAACAAATTCTCATATGTTTTGATTTTACTTCAAATCAGCGACTTTTCTAATCGGTACTGTCGTAGTTTTATCGATGGCTATTGACAATTTTGGTACGACATTTAATTTACTGACGACTATAAGAAAATTTGTTCTTGGGCTGTGTGCTAATCGTTTGAAACTTGTAATTTATCTCTGTTGCTATTGCTGTTGTTTTCATTACCCCACAGTCAATAGCTGTGTTTGTTGAGAAAAGTCAGTAAAAACCAGTAAATTTTGAAATTGAGAGAGTAGGATGTTTTATTCGCTCTGTTTATTTTGGCGGTTAATTTTGAATTCGTTCATTTATACAGTCCATTATTTCTTGTTTTAAGTATGAAATTTCGTCAGATTGTTTCTATGATTTCAGAGATGTTTTTTTTTCCAAAAAGAATTCGGAAAAATCTTATTTTGGGTTCGATTTACTTGAAATTCGGTACATAGGTAGCATTTTGCTTAGATTAACAGGAAGACTCTTCTTCTCTCCAGGAACTGGACCAGGAACTGACCTATTCGAAAAAATCTAAATTATGGCCCGATTTACTTGAAATTCGGTAGACCACTTCTTTCCGGAAAGTGGACCATGGATTCACCTATTCAAAACAAAATTATTTATGGATCGAATTACTTGAACTTCGGTACATAGGTTTTTTTTTTGCTAAGGAAGACTCTTCTATTTTCCGGGAAGTGGACCGGGAACTGGGCTATTCAAAAAAAAACTTATTAATGGATCGAATTACTTGAAATTCGGTACATAGGTGTCTTTTTGCTAAGATTAACAGGAAGACTTCTACTTTGCGGGAAGTGGACCAGGCACTGACCCATTCGAAAAGCGGACTATTCCGCTCTCGGGGAAGTGGACCAATGTCAATGGTAAAACCGAAAATTGTATTCTTCATATAAATAAAGTCATGATAAAAGGATACTCCATTATTGATTTTTCATACATTCAATGAGTAAGAGCGACAGCGAAGGGTTGCAGGGTACAGCTAGTTATCCCGGGAATCCTCTTATCAGGGATTTAAACGCGGAGATTCGGACCGCAGTAAACAAACACAAGCGGAAAAAGTGGGAGGGGCACTTAAGGTCCTGCAACCTCTCCTCTGGGGCAACCAAGCTCAGGGCTACAGTCAAGTCGCTGTCTAACCAGACAAGACGCGATGATCGAGTGGAAATTTCATTCGGTGACCGCGCATTGTCGGGCCCGAAGAGATGCGTGAGCTATTTTAGCCTGCTTTTTACACTGCATCCTTCGGTAGACAAAGCGAAACAACGTGTAACCCGCCGTATGCGCAAATTGCCAAACACAAGCGCGGTGCTTGATTTCTCCAGAGAGGAGGTTCAGGGGGTTATCGGGAAGGCGAAAGCCTCCAAATCCATCGGCCCAGACGGAATAAGCATGCTGATGCTGAAACATCTTGGACCAGCGGGAGCAGATTATCTCACCAAGGTCCTCAACTTGTCTTTGACCACCCTAATTATACCGGATGTGTGGAAAAATGGTAGGGTGGTCCCGTTACTTAAACCGGGGAAACCAGCGAACAAAGGAGAGTCTTATCGGCCGATAACTCTCCTCTCCCCAGTAGCGAAGACACTTGAGACCTTGCTGCTCCCGACTTTCACTCACCATCTGCATCCAGCAGCACATCAGCATGGCTTTCGAAAAGTGCACAGTACCACAACAGCACTTAACGCCATAAACACCCAGGTGGTCAATGGCCTGAACAGAAACCGACCCTGCGCGAGAACTGTCCTGGTAGCACTGGATTTGTCAAAAGCTTTTGACACTGTCAATCTTTCAGTGCTACTCAGTAATATTGAGGAATCCTCATTACCGCCGCGTTGCAGAGGTGGGTCATGGGCTACCTGAGTGGTCGACAATCATCGGTCATATTCCGAGGAGAAACATCGAAGTTGAGAAAAATTAAACAGGGTGTTCCGCAGGGTGGTGTTCTCTCCCCGCTACTATTTTTTATATCTCGAAGCTCCCTTCTCCACCGGAAGTAGTTTCCTTAACCTCGTATGCCGATGATTGCTCGTTATTGGCGTCTGGCCAGGATTTTGATAGCCTATGTTCAAAAGTGAACTGCTACCTCGCCGATCTCTCCCGTTTCTTCACTGCACGACATCTGAACATACAACCGACGAAATCCTTGGCTACCCTTTTCACCAGCTGGACGAAGGAGTACCGGATCGATGTGAACAAATAAAATCCAACTATAAACAACCCTAAGATTTTAGGGGTCACATTCGATAGCCGCAAGGCCGCAACAAAATACTCATAGCGCTATCCGGCAGCACCTGAGGTAAAGCTAAAGAAACCTTACTGGCAACCTACAAAGCACTCGGCCGGCCGGTCGTAAATTACGCTGCACCGATTTGGGCGCCGGGGACGAACGAGACGCAGTGGAGAAAATTACAGGCATGTCAAAACACCGCCCTTAGGACTGCGACAGGAAACCTCCTGATGTCATCGGAGCATCACTTGCACAGCGAAGCATCTATGCTACGAGTTAAGGAGCATAATGCTTTGCTGTGCAAGCAGTTCCTGTTGGGATGCCACCGCAGGGAGCACCCCAGCAGGCACCTTGTAGAAGCCGAACCTAAACCTAGGCACATCGGGAAGGGAGTACTAGATTTAAACAGCACCATCCAGTATCACGTGCAACAACCGCTGGACAGAACATCGTACCGAGAAGCACTGAACGCCATTCACCAGGAGTCGGTTAACACCTTCTTAGATTCCCTTCCCGTGAATGGCGTACTCGGAGTAAAATCACCACCAATCGCAGACAACGAGGTCGAGCTGCCTCGAGAGACCCGCGTGACCCTTGCACAGGTTAGATCTGGATACTGTAATAGATTAAACTCCTACTTATCCAGACTCGACCCCAGCATACCCAACATATGCCCTGCATGTGGAAAGTACCCGCACGACACTAACCAACTCTTCACATGCCCCCTTAAACCAACTCATCTAACCCCCCTCTCCCTTTGGTCCAACCCCGTCGAAACAGCACGTTTCCTGGCCCTCCTCTTAGATGACCTCGGCGACTTAGATTAACAGTACCTGTCCTAAGCGGGGTTGGCTAGCCGCTACAACAACAACAGGGTACAGCTAGTTCATATTCATTATTTTAATTATTTATTTAATTATTTAATTATTTATTATTTTAATTTTAAATCAATTTTGTTTTGTTGACAAAAATTCAATCATATGATCACGAATCAGCTGTTTTCATACTTGCTATTTTTTACTGGATCAAATTTTCCCAGTACGAATTTGCAACTTTCTCTCTAACTAAACGTCAAAATTGCGCTCTCTCGTTACCAATTTTTACTGGGTTTTTTGGCTAAACGGATACGATCCAATAAAGATTGGTTGTTGTTTTTACTGCTCATCTAGTGAACGAACTAAACTAATTAAAAAAATTCGTTTTTCGCAGCAAGCTAATTTATTATTTGTTTTAATACAAATATATATTAAATAGCACATATAGAATAATGGAATGGAGAAATATTTTTCCGTACATTTTCAATTACGGGACACCCTTGCCCTTGCCGAAATAGTTAATTACATATTAATTATCGTTAAAAATAGCACTGTCAAATAAATTTCTATATGTACATATATCTATGTATATGTACAGCCATGATCATGGTCAAAAGTAAAATTTTGTATTCAAATGCTTGAAAAAACTCGAATTACTCGTGCTCAAGCTCAAAAATTTTCGAGCAATGAGCAACAATGAGCGAGTGTGCGAGTAACCGTTGCTCAAATGCTTGAAAAAACTCGAATTACTCGTGCTCAAGCTCAAAAATTTTCGAGCAATGAGCAACAATGAGCGAGTGTGCGAGTAACCGTTGCTCAAATGCTCGAACATCTCGAAAATGTTCGAACAAAATCTTGAACTCTAGTATAGATTACCAGAGTAGCGGTCGCGGTAGCCGAGTGGTTAGCATTGCGTACTGACTTTTGGAAGGCTCGGGTTTAAATTCCGGTGACACCAACATTTGATAAATTTGATTAAAAATAAAGTTAAATTTTCTAAGTGCGGTCGCCCCTAGACAGGGAATGTCTACCCCTTCGATTGCATTTTGTATTTCAGACATGAAATAAAGGATCCTCGTAAAAAAACCATCAGCCGTTCGGAGTCGGCTTAGCATAAATCTTTTGTGACATTCGCGGTATGGCTTAGATCATTATTCTGCATAAAAGTCCAATTTAGTGGCATCTATTTCTGGTTCTATTTAATTATTTAAAATGTCCAGATATTTATATTTGTCTATTTTTTCCATTTATTCGCACAATTGAAATCATGTTATTACCGCCTGAATGTTTTATGGTTTTTTTGGTGTACCTTTGATTCAAAGTAATACATTTTTCCAAAAACTTAGCTCCCGGTTCTCATGCGTCTTAGCAAACTCCAACAGTTTTTTTTATATGCCGTTTTGATAGGATTGGTTTTTTGCTGGTAATGCTTCCAAAGAACTGGGCCTCAATTAAACGCCTTCCAACAGTGCTTCCTGATATATTCAAATCGATTACTTTGTTTATTTCCTGCATTATTTCTCTAGACTATTTAAAATGATCTAGCTTGCTCTTTCCTATTATGGCTCTGTCTTGAAAAATCGTGCTGGTGTCTTGGACCCATTTTACCTAGTTCAATCTGCGTAAATTTTGATAGAATTTAACTTTAAATGTATTTAACCTCCACTAAAAAAGAATAAAAAATGCAAGAAGCAACCGATGAA
This sequence comes from Ceratitis rosa, assembly GCA_037013455.1. NCBI lineage: Eukaryota > Metazoa > Arthropoda > Insecta > Diptera > Tephritidae > Ceratitis > Ceratitis rosa. Next base: position 2,302,453 of record JAWMAG010000012.1, read on the forward strand.
TGTGCTATTTGCGTGATCATCACAAATCGCAGATAAATTGTCGCAAAGAATACAGTTGCAAATATAAGGGGAGTATTCGAATCTCAATGTACACTAGATAACAAACAATTATTATACGTTTTTTTTTATTCAGGAAAATATCTTTTCTCGTCAGAAGAGTTGAATTTTGTCGTGGGATACACTTTTCACATTTCATTTAAACAAAACTGAAAACTGTTAATAGTGATAATGGCTGGGACTAAACATTAAGTACAATTAAAGAAATTAATTATTAGCGATTACGAGAATGGTTTGGCTCAAAAAGACATTTGTAAAAAGTTTAGCATAAATAAGTCGACAGTAAGTAATTCAAAACGGAATTTATTCCTAAAAAAAACGGTTAAAACGTCTACCGTTGCCTCAGCATTGCGAGAGCATTTCTACTGGTCCGTGAAACGATTGAAAACTATTCTTTTTTCCGACGAATCAATATTTAATTTAAAATATTCGGACGGAATGAGAAGAGTTCGCCGACCAAAAAATAAGCGGTTAGATCCTCGATATTGTCAAGGTACGGTTAAGCATGGCGGAGGTAGTATTATGGTGTATTAGTAGCAAATTGGGTCGCAGCTGAAAAGATAAAAGTCCTATAGTGGCCGGCGTAATCACCGGATCTTAAGTGAAAATCTTTGAGAGATATTAAAAAGGAGAATAGACAGAGAAGGTGTAAACGGAGGCAAAAACAAATTATATGAAGCCGCAAAACAAACCTCGTTAGACATTCCCTTGGAAGTCACTGAAAATCTTATCTTACGTCATTAAAAATAATAAGAATGTTTTGTCGCAACATATATTGCTGTTTAATGTTTAATTTATGTGTTTATGTTATTATATGATTAATTTTTTTCGTATATAATGCCATGATGTCAATCATTTTCTAAAATTGTTTATATTTTCATTAAATAAATAGTTTATGTTTTATGCAATTTGTTTATATTTAAAATAATAAATGTGAGAATATGCGACGATAATACCAATGTTGCTTTTAGTCCAATATGTTTTGTCTGACACTATACAGTTTGTCAAGAATGGGTTCTCACACTGCAAAAATACACACTTTTTCAACTTAAATTGCACATATATTCCCTTCAATTTACTTTTTCAAATATTTGGTTATCAAATACTGTTGTTTACATTATTTACAACGGATTCATAAAGAAAAAAAATCAATTGAGTGCAAAAGATGCGAAAAACATACCAAAAACAAAAACTACTCCAATTTGTGAGTGGCAAAAAACTCTTCACAAATAATGAAATGTATTTGTGTCGTAATTTTATTAATCTATAACCTGAGCATTTGGAATATTTAGTACTTAGTATGGCTGCATCTAGCATTTACTACGCATCGCAGCCGTATCTTCATGGAATATATCAAATTTTTCCATGTCGTAAACGTTGGGTATATTTTGCCATTCTTCTAATATATCCTTTTGAGTTGTGTGAGGTTTTTTGGTTGCCTTTTAACCCCTTTTTTTTCAAGAAAGCCCACAAATTCTCAATAGGATTCAAGTCGTGGCTTTGGGCCGGAGTATCCATAACTTTCCCGCAGTTATACGGAAGCCACATCGCAACATATTCGCCTTATGCTTGGGGTCGTTATCTTGATAAAATTTCAAATGTGGTTTCATATTCCTAATAAATCCATATTTATCAGCACTGCTTAGCAAGTGACTTCTTAAAATACTGAGATATTATTCTGCATCCATTATATTCTTTATGAAAGCCAATTCGACTACTCCTCTGGCTGAAATACACCCCCACACCATAACAGACACTTCTTCAAATTTGACCGTTAGAAATGTTCCGGTTTTCTAGTGATGTAAGTGTCTTTCGCAATAATTTAGTGGGTCCGTCATTGTAATATAGCATAATTTTCGTCTCATCACAGAATATAACGTCATTCCAATAGTCAATAGGTTCAGCAACTAGCTTAGTCGCGAAGGATAAACGCTTTTCAATATTTTGTTGAGAAAGCAGCAGTTTTTTACGCGCAGATCTTCATGCGTATTTGTTTTTCAGTATAGCTGACGTACTGTTTCGTGGGAAACAACAACAGCATTCTCTTCCCTAAGTTCCTATGCAAGCTGTCTCGTCGAAATTCGCGGATTTTGGTTCAATTTTCTCACTATAACACGCCCTTAACGCTGTTATTTTAGGTTTGGGACCACCAACTTACCTTGGTTCTAATCTGCCTTCACACTGCACTCGTTTTAGAATATTATAAATGGTTCTCTTCGTGACTGATAACATTTCCGCGAGTTCTTTAATACTTTTACCTAATTCGTGATTGTAATAAGTCAATTGAACCACCTGAAACGATAACCTTTTTGCAGGCATTTTTTCAAACAAAATATTTTTATTTTTGATGTGTACATACGAAAAATTTATTCAAAAATTGACAGACACATTCATAGACAACAAAATTGTAGACGTCTACAACGCATTGATAACGGAAAAAATACCGTTAACCATTACATTCGTACGTCTTGAGTTTACACGGGGATACTTTTTGTCGACGAAACACTCTTTTGTAGGGGAGGGGGGCGACGACGAAGGCGACAATGCAAAGTGTCGGTGTGCTCTTTCAACACGTTTTGTGTTTCTATTCGTCTCTGTAGATCTTGGCATTCCCTTTTATTTTGTTTCTCAATTTGAACTGATTGTAGCCGTCTAAAATTTCAAATGAATAAATGCCGTAAATTTGGAAATTGAAATTGGGGGTTTTTACTACAATATTTACATATATGTAATATATGCATGTAAACATATATGCCTTTGTGTATATGTATCCGATTATTAATAAATATTTCAGATAATGGAGTTTGCAGATAAAGTTGAATTAAGGGGGGACATCTGAGTAAAATTTTGAAAAAATCAAAAAATTTTTTTTTCGTTTAAAAGATGCTTTAGGATCTTAAAAATAATATACCACAAGATAGAATCCGGCAAAAGTGTCTAAATGTCCAAATTTTCCATTCTGCGGCAATGCCTCATAGGCATATTCTATATATATATAATAACTTTAAACGCGTTTTTCTCGAAACCACTTTTTTTTAGACGGCCGGAAACATAACTCGAGCAAATCTTAACCGATCGATCTGACAGTATTTTCAAAATTCCTTCCTCTATCGACACACGTATAATTTTTTTTTTATATTGCTTACTTTTTTTTTTATAAACAATTTTTGGACTTTTTTTCCTCGTGAAAATTTGAACTTTTTTTTTCGATCACGCACCATTTTGCGAAAAATCAATATATCGAAAAAATCCTACGTGTGTCGATAGCTGTTGATGTATAGAAACTAACAAAACTTTATTTTTTGTTCCAGATCAAAAATTAAGGACGTTAGCTTTCCGGCCATGGACCCCCTTCCCAAAAATAGGGCCTACGAAGAAATGCTGCACAGCCGCCATTTTGTTTTCGATTTCTTTCAAAAAATCATATTTTGTACATCGGATCGCATATTATAAAACCTACTTTACAAAATTTCGATTGGCTCTTTCGTTTGGTCAAAAAAAATTCCAGAAAATCCGCTTATTTTTTTGAGTTACTCAGATGTCCCCCCTTAATGCAAGAAATATTAGAGACTATTGAAGAAGCCGCTGAGATTGATTTTGATGATAGCGAAAAGCATGAGATATGTATGTAAATAGATTACACTTTGGAAAGGGTAGGGTTGATGTTTAATCAAATGTAAAAATGTATAAAATAAATAGATAAATAAAAGCTGTGTCTTCCTTTACACAAACATAGTGTTTTTATTTTAGACATATTAGAAAGTGCGATGCGAACGAAAAATTGCGTGTGTAAAATAAAGCGGAGTAGAGAAAAAAAAAATGAACACCAAACAAATGCCAAAAAAATTGATTGACGAAAGTGTCTCTATGTGAACGTGAAGGGCGACACAAAAGAGAAAATTTCGATAAAAAGCGACAAAAAGTATCCCTGTATACTTCTTGATATTTTCCAACAAATGGACCTGTAACTTATTTCCAGTCGCCTCCGGTTTTTATGAGAAGCTTTTATTTCATGGCAGAAATACACTCTGCCAGGATTTGAATCCTGGTCTTCAGAACAGCAGTACGCAATGCTAACCAATCGGATACATATATATTATAAAAAATCATTTAAAAATTTCTCTTCCATTAACAAAAAAAAACTTCTCACATTATCCCGTAGGTGCAACAAGTAAATCCTTTTAGACAAAGGCGATGACGAAATAGAATAAAAAATATTTTTTATGTACATAAATTTACTAACTGTTTTCTTTATTTTTTTTTTGTGAAAAACCTCAGTACTGTCCGGTTACTAGGTGGTGTCCTTTCATTAGCATACTCACCATACATACATGCACACATAAGTGTGTATGTACTTTTATGTATGAAACTCTCGGCACAATTATTTTTAAAGTTTCATAAGTTGTGAAAAATCCCCTTGCCTTGTAATAAAGTTTTAAATAAAAAAACTTCAGAGTTTTTAGGGTTATATTTTTGTGCCTTTTCACTAGAAAAGAAAAAAGTCACACGGTGCCATGTCGGGTGAATACGGTGCTTGCGGAACAATATTTACGTTGTTTTTGGTCAAATAATCGCGTACAAGACGAGACGTATGAGCTGGCGCATTATCATGATGTAGAAACCATGACTTGTTGTCCCACAAATCCATACTTTTGAGACGAATATTCTCACGCAAACGCTTCAAAACGGATAAATAATATTCAGCATTAACGGATTGACCTTCTGGAAGGAATTCCGAGTGCACAACACCTGGGCTATCAAAGAAAACAGTGAGCATAACTTTCATTTCGATCGACTTTGACGTGGTTTTGTGGGTTTCGGCTCATTTGGAAGGCGCCATTCAGATGATTGCCGGGCTGTTTCAACGTCGTATTCATAGACTCAAGTCTCGTCACCAGTTATGATGTGCTGGATGTCCGTATCACTCATTGTGAGCATTTCCTTGGCGACAGTTTTGCGTTCCTCTTTTTGAAGAAAATTCAACAATTTTGGAACAAGTCGAGCAGACACACGTCTCATGCCCAAAACATCGTGAATAATGCTATGAGCGGATCCATTTGATATGTTGAGCTCACTAGCTTTCGACGTTTTCTTCGTTTATTGACGTTGCTGGACGACGATCATGGGGCAAGTTCTCCAGCGATGTACGGCCGTCCTTGAACGACTTATACCAATCAAAACGTGATAGGCAAGACTCCCCATATGCCTTCTGCAACATTTTCATTACGTCCGTCGCACTTATTCCATTGGAATAACAAAATTTCAAACAAACTCTTTGCTCAACGTTAATTTCCATAGTAAAATTCGAAAAACACACTCGATGTTGACTTGTTTATAGTGCGCTCAAATTTGACATGTAAACATATAAAAGTCCTGCCAACCTAAGCAAAAAAAAGTATGGCTTGTCCTTGTCGAGTTATGGATAAAGTCTCCGTTTATATTTGAGCAGAAGTTATATGTATGTTTCATGAAGAATGTTTTATTTTTAAGATTTTAAGATTCAATTCCAAGAGCTGTTAACATTTAAATTAATTTAGTTCAATTTGAATTTTTTTTATAGTCACCCACAGTGTATGTTCCGAAATAACAAAAAACGAGTCAACTGATATTCATAAAATCTTAATATATAAAAAATCCGTGTCCGTGTGTATGTTCCGAAATAACAAAAAAACCCCAACATCCAAAAGTTGTGGAAAATTAAGTTAAATTTTCTAATTGTGGTCGTCCCTCGGCAGGGAATGCCTACCCCTCCGAGTGTATTTCGGACATCAGCCGTTCGGAGGCGGCTTAGTATAAACTGTAAACCCTCCATTTGTTGGAAAAACATAAAGACGAAAAACCACAAATTTGGTGATCAAAAGACTCACTGGAAAGGTTCTTGAAGCAACTACATATTTTAACAGGAAAGTTTGAAGGAGAAACCGTTTCGTTACCACGTATTGCGATGATACCATCCAATTCTCCCATACCATTTAAAAGGCTACAGTTTTCCAATCGTTTAGCTTTCGCGATGTCAATAAACAAATCTCAAGGACAAACAATGTGGGCAATTATACGTGGCGTGTTCACAAGTTTATTTGTATTAACAAAGGACCGATTGACCAAAAATATTGTACATTATTAAATAAATGTTATAAAAATATAATGTTAATTTGTGTTAAATTTTGTCTTTTAAATTTTTGTACAGAGAAAAGACCTTTATTGTAATGATATGATACAAAGTAACTTTTTCAAAGTATTGTCCGTTGTTATCTGTACATTTTTCCCAATTTGTGGATTCCACGCCAGAAGAACTTTTGCTTTTTTGAGGCAAACCAGTCATCGAATCATTTTCGTACATCTTCGTAAGAAGTAAAGCGCAGCTCAGCAAGTGCGTGTCCCATCGATGCTAACAAGCAATCGATTGGGGCAAGGTCCGGTGAGTAAGCCGCGTGCTGAAGAATCTCCCTACGGAACGACTCTATCCTGTTTTGCTTTGTGTGCTGGTGCATTGTCATGCAACAAAATCACCTTGTGTTGTCTTTGTTAGTATTCTGGTCGTTTTTCACTCAAAACCCGATTTAAGTCGGTCATTTGTTGTCGGTAGCGTTGACAGTTTCCCCAGGTTTCAACAGCTCGTAGTAGGTTACGCCCTTCTGATCCCACCAAACACACAGCATTGTCTTTCGTCCGTAGCGGTTCGGTCTTGCCGTCGATGTTGATGGTTCACCCGGAGTAACCCATGACTTTTTGCGCTTAGGATTCCCGAGATATATCCACTTTTCATCGCCAGTCACAATTCGATGCGATTCGGCTGCGGTTTTCTTCAGATGAAAACAGAAAAGTAGTGCTGTAGGCAAATCGTAATTTGTTGGCACAAAACTCGACATGTTTATCTCTAACAAACTAATGCTACTGAATGAAGCTCGTTCTATTGTGAGTTCGCAATCTTTGTCGGATATCAATACAATAACAAGACACCGCTAACGGTTTCCTACTTACACACCTGATACGTTCTAACGCCACCGCAATCATAGATTTGGCGATTTTTTTTTACTGCTGCGGTGGTGTTAATATCTAAGTACTTACCAACTTTTTTAATCAATACTTCATTCTTGCAGATATATTATATGTATAGTTAACTATTTGATGAATTCGAGTTTTCTTAATGTCGAATCTTCAAGTTCTCAGCCAAAAAATTTTTGTCATGATTATGCTAAAATATCGCTTGTTTGTTTAAATTTTGCAGAAAATTTTAATATAAATCACACAAAATTTTCCAAATTTTTATCCATAATAAACCACTGCTGCACCGCTCCGAGTTTTTACACATTTTCAACAAAATAGGGATTATCCATTTCCTAAAAGCTTTTTGTCATGCAAAGAAAATATGCGAAAATTGGTTTCTTTTTAACATTTTCAAAATACACGTTTTTAACATTATTTACTCATACGATTCGTAGGTTTGTTTATTGAGACTAAAAATATAGTAGAGCAGAACAGAGCAGCTGCCAAAAATATACCATAATAGAGCAACTCGGAGTAAAAGGCTCATGAAAGATTTTTTTGGGCAACAATTTTCAAATGCGAATGTTTGAATTTTCTGTTGTAAACAATGTAGAAATTTTTTAGGATTTTTTTTTATATATTTCTTAATAAAATTTATTACTTTTATTGTCACATTTATTTAAGTTGTTTGCTAAGCCCCGTAAACATCCCTTTCTTATATTTTGCCCTCTTTCGTTTTCTAATCGCGTCTGTCAAAAAAATCAAAGTTACTCCAAAAAAAAAAAAACCGGGCAGAATCATGATGAAATAATAAACAGGTGAAGTAGAGTAGAAAGAGACTTTGACACTGCCTTAGCTCAACGTTGTATTTTCGAATTTGAAGAGAAAGGGGGATTTAAATAAATATTGAAAATAATAAATTAGACTTAATTCTGAGCTACCTCGAAAACATCTGACAAATTTGTGTGAGAAGCTTTTATTTCATGTCAGAAAAACGATTGAAGGGCGTGACTTTCCCAGCTGAATGACGACCGTAATTAGAAAAGATTAAATAAATTTTTTTTTTTGGATTTTCTATAATTTTGGATGTTGGTCGGGCCAGAACTAAAACCCAGTGATAGTCTGGGCTGCCCTGAATCCGAGATCGATCATGGAAGGTCGCAATTAAACATGCCTCTTACACTAAACAGCTAAAGATTTACTCTCTGGCCGCTATAGATTACATAGAAAAAGGAGAAGGAAATTACTTCTTTATTTAAAAGAAAAAAAGGAAAGCAGAAAGAAGACTTGGAGGAATAAAATCTGGTAGAATGAGTATTAAAATCTTTGCTCAAACATTGGTTTTGCACGAACACAATAAAAGGGGTCTAGGTGATCTTAAAGGGGTGATAAGAACTCTAATCAATTCAGTTTAACCCTTATTATAGTAACCGGGTACAAGGTACCCACCGCGGTGTATCTGTGTGAATAGTTTAAAGAAAGTTCAATATTTCATTTTAAGCTCTCAAATCGTCGTTTTTTAACATAAAAGAAAGCTAGTTGTGAGTTCATTTAATTGATTTATTTTTTATTTTTTTTTAAATAAGCTTAAACTCCAGCCATCACCATTAGCAACCGGGTACCCACAGTGGAAAGCATAGGAAATAAATTGAATACAAGTTCTATAAATGCATGCAACTAAATTTTATTAAAACATATTACATTTTTTTTTTATAATTAATGACATTGAACACATTCTACACGATTAACTGAGTGCTCGTCACATACAGGTTGGTGACAATTGGCGCAAGCCTTACGTGTCTTTCGCCGTCTTCTTATTGGCAAAGCATTGCAGACATGGCAAGATCCTATAACTATTTTCCTTCCGGTTTTATCTTTTGGAGCCTGTGAACCAGGATTAACCATTACTAACATAAGGGTTAAAAAGTTTTTTATTACCTTACTACTCGCTACAATTTTCCTATATAAACAAATCTTTGTAAATAAACATATCGTCCACATATGTAAATCAAAATACTTTTGTTAATAAATATAGCTTGGAAAATATGTTCCACTTTTGCATTTCGATAGATGTTAAAATTGTTTGTAATTTTGCATCACTCGAAGATATTCTAGTCCCACTCTATTTCACTGCTCGCAACTGTATGTGTTTTTATTGTTATACCAGAAACATTGCAAGCAAAGAAGGAGAATTCTGTTGTCTAAAGCCTTCTTAACACTACCATTATCAAATCCCTTCAAGGACACCCCGTAGATTATTGTGTAATTGCCCCTGCGGTTTTTTGGGGAATATAGTAGTAATAAAGAATACTATTACCTTTCGATTGATAGTGGATGAAATGCGAATTAGAGCACTTAAGTCTCATCAAATGTCAATTTTTTGAAAGGAGTGGCAAGTTTTAGGATCTCTTTCGTTCGAAACAGTTTCATTTACCATTTTTATTAATCGAGAAATCGATATTATCTTGATGTCGTAATTTCTTTTCTTCTTCAAACCTTCTTTGAAATTCTAACATTTTCACCTTTGAAAAAAAAAAACAAAATAAGGTTTTAGTGAGCTAAAGGCCTAGTTTGTTTGTATGAATTCAATATTTGTTATACAACAAAGAAAAAATGGTAGAAGTGACAGCTGTTTCGGAGATCACCATATTTCCTTATCAGACTTCTTATGGCAGGGATCGAAACGCATCCTGACTACCACTGCGCCAACATCAGCCATGTAATCCATTGTTTTATTATTCAATTCATTATTAACCATGGTTAGAATGAATTGTTTTTGAATCCTATATACTTTCTGCCGTTAATTGACGGAAAAATGTATAAGCAGAATTAAGTGTCGGACTCAACTTAAATATTCATAATTGTTTTTTGCGGCCATACTATTAATTTTTTGTTAGAGGTCAGTTGTCTCTTATGACAGGCATTCTCTAGCGAAAGTAAATTATTGAACCCATAATCCGTTATTACCTCTGCGGATTCAACTCTCAACGACAGCCGGTTCTACGTACCGGAGTTGACCCGGATTTTATCCGGCCAAGGGCTGTCACCCTTTCGGCGACCTAACCCCGTTTAGGTCAACAGGTAAAATTAGTTTAAGTGCGCCATCGGAGCAATACCTCGCAGCTGGGTTGCTTCAAATCCTTCTAATCAGGGCTGGCGTAGAAACCAACCCTGGTCCGACGGACTATTTCTGCTGCGTGTGCACCAAAAGACTCCACCACTCCTCCTCGGTTAGGTGCAACCAGTGCAATGGTTGGAGTCATCTTAAGGTCTGTTCAGGCCTTAAGATACATAGGGAGTGGACCACACGTTATGTGGCCCCATGTTGCCAGCGCCCAAGTGCGCCCCCAGCCTCCACGGCAGTGCCTTCAGCACACTTACCCACTTTGGGTAACCCGCAGACCTCCACGGTCTCCCGGAGATCCCCGCAACATTTGGCATTCTAGCCTGTCAAATGACCGTAGAGGAATGGAGCTGGCGGAACAGATAGACGATTCGACATTCTGCACAATGAACGACAACACCCCCACCAGAGTTGTGGGTAATTGCCAAAGCTCGCCCGACATAACAATTGCGAGTGCTGGTCTGATAAACAGTATAGGTTGGCGACCTGTACTGACACTAGCATCGGACCACTTACCCATACACATCTCGATTGACAGACCTTCCGACTTTGTTTCCGCGGACCACCGGACCTTCGTTAACTTCAAAAAAGCTAATTGGACCGGCTTCACGGAATTCACTGAGAACGCCTTCAGTGCTCTCTCCACTCCAACAGACGTCACCTCTGGTGAACGATCGTTCCGCAGGATAGTTGTGACCGCTGCCGCCCGCTTCATCCCGGCAGGCCGAATTGCGGAAATCCGCCCTAACTTCCCGTCCGAAGCGGCGGCTTTAGCAGCAAGACGCGACATCCTCCGTAACTCCGATCCCGGGAATCCCTTAATCAGAGATTTAAATGCGGAGATTCGGACTGTTGTAAACAAGCACAAGCGGAAAAAGTGGGAGGAGCACCTAAGGTCCTGCAATCTCTCCTCTGGGGCAACCAAGCTCTGGGCTACAGTCATGTCGCTGTCTAACCCGACGAGACGCGATGACCGGGTGGAAATTTCATTCGGTGATCGCGCCTCGTCGGACCCGAAGAGATGCGCGAGCTATTTTAGCCTCCAAATCCATCGGCCCTGACGGAATAAGCATGCTGATGCTAAAACATCTCGGACCAGCGGGAGCAGAATACCTCACTAAGGTCCTCAATTTGTCTTTGACCACCCTAATCATACCAGATTTGTGGAAGACCGGTAGGGTGGTCCCGCTACTCAAACCGGGGAAACCAGCCAACAAAGGAGAGTCTTATCGGCCGATAACTCTCCTCTCCCCAGTAGCGAAGACGCTTGAGGCCTTACTGCTCCCGAGTTTTACTCACCATCTGCGTCCAGCAGCACATCAGCATGGCTTCCGAAAAGTGCACAGTACCACAACAGCACTTAACGCCATAAACACCCAGGTGATCAATGGCCTGAACCAAAACCGACCCTGTGCGAGAACTGTCCTGGTAGCGCTGGACTTGTCAAAAGCTTTTGACACTGTCAATCATTCAGTGCTACTCAGTGACATTGAGGAATCCTCATTACCGCCGGGGTTGCAGAGGTGGGTCATGGGCTACCTGAGTGGTCGTCAATCATCGGTCAAATTCGAAGGTGAAACATCTAAATTGAGGAAAATTAAACAGGGAGTTCCGCAGGGTGGTGTCCTCTCCCCGCTACTGTTTAATTTTTACATTTCGAAGCTCCCTCCTCCACCGGAAGGAGTCTCACTTACCTCGTATGCCGATGATTGTTCGATATTGGCGTCCGGCCAGGATATTGATAGCCTATGTTCGAAAGTGAACGGTTACCTCGCTGATCTCTCCCGTTTCTTCACTGCACGACATTTAAAAATTCAACCGACGAAATCCTCGGCTACCCTCTTCACCAGCTGGACGAAGGAGTATCAGCTAGAACTCGATGTGAAAGTTGATGACGTAAAAATTCCAACTGTAAACAACCCTAAGATTTTAGGGGTCACATTCGATAGCCTGTACTCCTTCACTCCGCATACGACCGCAATTGCCGCAAAACTCCAGGGCCGCAACAAAATACTCAAAGCGCTAGCCGGCAGCACATGGGGTAAAGATAAAGAAACCTTGCTGGCAACCTACAAAGCAATTGGCCGGCCGGTCGTAAATTACGCTGCACCGATTTGGGCGCCGGGGACGAACGAGACGCAGTGGAGGAAATTACAGGCCTGCCAGAACATCGCCCTTAGGACTGCGACAGGAACCTCCTGATGTCACCTGAACACCACTTGCACAGCGAAGCATCTATGCTACGAGTTAAGGAGCATTATGCTTTGCTGTGCAAGCAGTTCCTGTTGGGATGCCACCGCGCGGAGCACCCCAGCAGGCACCTCCTAGAAGCGGAGCCTCCGCCTAGGCACATCAGGAAGGGAGTACTTGACTAAGACAGCACTATACAGCACCATATTCAACAACCGCTGGACAGGACGGCTTACCGACAGGCACTGAACGCCATTCACCAGGAGTCAGTTAACACCTTCCTAGACTCCCTCCCAGTGAATGGCGTACTCGGATCCAAACCACCACCCATCGCAGACAGTGAGCTCGAGCTGCCTCGAGGGACCCGCGTGACTCTGGCACAACTCAGATCTGGATACTGTAGCAGGTTAAACTCCTACATATCCAGACTCGACCCCAGCATACCCAACGTATGCCCTGCATGTGGAGAGTCCCCGTACGATACTAACCACCTCTTCACATGCCCCCTTAAACCGACCCATCTAACGCCCCTCTCCCTTTGGTCCAACCCTGTCGAAACAGCACGTTTCCTGGACCTCCCGTTAGATGACCTCGGCGACTTAGACTGATTATACCTGCCCTAAGCGGGGTTAGCGAACAGCTACAACAACAACAATAACAACCTCTGCGGATTTGTCAAAGTCGTTTCTTCTACTTCTTAGTCTTAAATAGTTTGTAAATATTATGTAATTTACGTTATTTCAATTGAAATTTAATGTAAAATACTTCTTTTCATCCTTATACAGGTTTGATAGACGTAACGGTGATCGCGGTGTTTCTGGAATGGGTGGAATGGGCGGTATGGGCGGCGGTGGTGGCGGCTATCGTGACCAGCAACGTGGGGGTCCGATGCGTGGTAATGCTCTTGCACGTCCTCGTCCTGCACCTTATACACGCGGTGGTGCTGGCGGAAGCAGTGCTCCCTTTCGCGGTGGACCCCCGCGTTCCGGTATCAATGATCGTCGAATGGACGGCGGGAATAACACTGGCACTCCTGGAGATCGGCTGCCTACCATAATTTGGTCTGAAATAAAGCTGACACCATTCCAAAAAAACTTCTATCAACCAAGTACGACCGTCGCTCAACGTTCGAAAATAGATGTTGATGGATATCTGACGTCAAATGAAGTTACTTTAAAAGGAGATGGCATTCCTTCGCCGAATATTGAGTTTAGTGAGCCAGGTTTTCCGGAGCATGTATTATCAGAAATTAAGAAAATGGGTTTTGCTAAGCCAACTGCTATACAAGCTCAGGGTTGGCCGATTGCTCTAAGTGGACGGGATATGGTCGGTGTTGCACAAACTGGCTCAGGTAAGACGCTTGCTTATGTGTTACCAGCTGTGGTGCACATTAGTCATCAAGCCCGTTTGGAACGTGGAGATGGACCAATCGCTCTGATTTTGGCACCGACACGTGAATTGGCTCAACAGATACAGCAGGTTGCTAATGATTTTGGTTCACAAACCCATGTACGAAATACATGTATTTTCGGTGGCGCACCGAAGCAACCACAAGCTCGTGATTTGGAGCGTGGTGTTGAAATCGTTATTGCTACGCCTGGACGTCTGTTAGACTTCTTAGAACGTGGTGTTACCAACTTGCGTCGTTGCACCTATCTTGTATTAGACGAAGCTGATCGAATGCTTGATATGGGTTTTGAACCACAAATACGCCGCATAATTAAGCAAATTCGTCCAGATCGACAAGTACTAATGTGGTCAGCCACCTGGCCCAAAGAAGTTCGTAATTTGGCCGAAGAGTTCCTCGACAACTACATTCAGATTAATATCGGCTCATTGACGTTGTCAGCTAATCACAATATACTTCAAATAGTAGATGTATGTGAAGAGAGTGAGAAAGATAATAAGCTTATTAAACTTTTGTCTGAGATTTCCGCCGAGTCGGAAACCAAGACTATCATCTTCGTTGAGACAAAAAAACGTGTTGATGAAATCACCCGAATTATTGGACGTAGTGGATGGCGCGTATGTGCTATTCATGGCGACAAATCTCAACAAGAGCGAGATTTTGTTTTGTCGTCATTCCGTAATGGCCGCCACTCAATTTTGGTGGCGACAGATGTAGCTGCACGCGGCTTAGGTAAGATTAATTTTCCGCATATCTTCTGTCGCTGTCGCTTAACATTTGCGGCTATGGCGATAACTTGACTTTTTTGATCGTAGCTGCGAGTGATGCTGTGGACGAAATGCTGAATATTCTATCATTATTTTCTGTTGGTTCGTTGGCGAATTGATTTTTTGTCATAATGCGAATCAGCGAAACCCAACGCCTTAATATTTGTTTTGAATGCGTCCAATTAAATATAAGATGGGGTGTAATTATAAGTACTTTTAATACGGTTTATGTTCTGAGTTAAAATTTAAGAAAAAAATCGTGAAAACTATGTTACAACTTTGTGGACGATTCACTGAAAAAGGTGTGGGTAAATAATGAGGAATTTGTATTTCCATACATTACTGCCGGGTTACGGTTCACATTTATTATATTATGATGTATTCTGTATATATACGTTTATATGTAAAAAAGACTAGTGTCAGTCAAGGAAACTGTGGCCGCAAAATCTGAATATTTAAACAAAGGGAGACGAATAGAAGGATAATTTCTGAAACACATACAAATATACCATTTATTAAACATTTTGGTGTTGTATAATACAGTGGAGAACGAACTTGTTATCATGCAATTAGGTAACCATTATTATTTTTTTTTTTATGATCGTCGCTTCACTGGCCTTTTACTTAGTTACATTGCTGAAAATCATATGTCGGCTATGTTGCTGTGAATTAACTCCACTAGGGGTTATGTGTCGAAATGATAATATATGGCGCTGACATTTCACTTAATTAGTTGTCTATTAAATATCTCTATTAGCGGGCTATAGAATCTACATTTTTATTTTGGAAACATCGGCATTGTTCAGAGTTTGGGCCAAATATTTTTTGACTGGCAGTTGCATTTTTTCACTTGTTATTTAAATTTTATGTGTGAACAAAAATATCAACATCCTCGTTTTCTCAAATGGACTTCGATTTTTTTTTCTATTTTACAATACCGAATATGTCTAAACTAAAAACTTAATAAAAGTTTTGCTTAATGCGCATAAATATATATACATATATATATATATAGTATCAAATAATATCCGAAATCTGTATATTCAGGTTTGTTTTTGAAGTGAAGAACTACTATCATACTTGATAAAGAAAAGCTAAATTCAGTTTTAGTATCCATTAGTAATAAGCTAGGATATATGTAGTATATAGGTAAATCATACCAATAAGAGCAGTGAGTTAGTAGAAAAAAAGGATAAAAGCAAACGCGCAGGTGCACACTGGAGTCAAGCTGGATATTTGATGGTGGAGCTTTTTGGTATAAGCGCTTTAAATTAAGACAAAACTCGTATATTTAATTCTTGCGTTATGCGCTTGCTTGTTTGCTTGATCAACTATTCCGAGACTTTTTATTTAATCTTAAATTTGCAACACCCACATCCATTTGTTGTCAATTCAGGTCTGTACAGGATTTCGGTAAGTACATTGTTTTTACTCATTAAAATCATGCGAAAATGAAAATATTTTTTATTTTTGTTAGACTTTTAAGTATACTATATGAATTAAGCTTCCAACTTCGTGTATGACTTACTGCCTACACATTTTATCAAATTTTCATTTTTAAATATCTAGAATTTAAAAACTACAAAAAAAATCATTAAAAGTCACTAAAGGTCGAGGTCCACTTAAACGTAATGCAAAACTCCAAATGTAAATTTTACACTTAAAATGTAAAATATTAAAAGGTATTAATTAAAATTTGCAATGTTGGAGAAATTTTTGTTCAATATTTTATGATACATTGTACACATGTATATCTTTTGCATCTGTGCCACCACTTAATGAATATTTTTAATTCTCGACGTTTGCATCGTACTAACGCAAATGAACACCTTACAAACTACGTTCATCGTTCAATACTTTAAAAACTCACAATCAAACAGATGTCGACGATGTTAAATTTGTAATTAATTACGATTATCCTTCGAATTCGGAGGACTATGTGCATCGCATCGGGCGTACAGGGCGTTCAAACAATACGGGAACGGCATACACCTTGTTCACCACTTCAAACGCTAATAAAGCTAATGACTTGATCCAAGTGCTCCGGGAAGCAAATCAGGTAAGATTCTTTTATTTATTTATTATTATTATTGATCAAATGAAAAGAAAATTTTTTTGAATTGAGAAAATACTGGCCGATTAATGTGAATATGACTTTAAAATATATATGTATTATCTAACCCTCGGGAGGGTGTGTATTTCTGACATGAATTATTAGGTCAAGTAAGCAGTTCGTTCGGTTTTTATGTAAGAGATGGCGTTATTGTCCATAGTACTAGTGTTACGTGTCGCATCATGTCATACTATACGGCGCTGAAAACGTGTGTATTCGCGCTAAAAGTTTGTCTTTGACAGTTTTTCGATTGATTGACTCAGTACGTTGTGAGCGCTCGTCAAAGATGGACACCAGCAAAGAGAAAATTCGCTATATTTTACAATTTTTCTTCGATCAAGGCGAAAAAGCAGCCAAAGCGGCTGAAAAAAATAATTTAGTTTATGGGCCCGAATTTCCATCTGTGAATCGCTGCTGAATCGCAACAAAATCGACCCATTTCTGAAGTGTTTGGTGACTGGCGATGAAAAGTGGATAACTTACGAACGACAACGTCAAGCGAAATCGGTCGTGGTCGAAACGCGGTTTTGCTGTGTGTTTGATGGTATTGGCAAGGAATCATCTACTACGAGCTGCTCCCCTATGGCCAAACGCTCAATTTGCCCCTCTACTGCCAACAACTGGACCGCTTGAAGGCAGCACACATCCAGAAGAGTTCATCTTTGATCAACAGATCCATCAGGACAACGCCAGGACACACACGTTTTTGGTGACGCGCCAGAAGCTCCAAGAGCTCGGATGGGAGGTCCTATTGCACCCACCTTATAGTCCGGACCTGGCACCAAGTGATTACCATCTGTCCATGGCAAACGCGCTTAATGGTGAGAAGTTGGCCTCAAGAGAGGCCTCTGAAAATTGGCTCACCTAGTTTTTTGCCAATAGGGACGCAGCCTTCTACGAGAGGGGTATAATGAAGTTGGCATCTCGTTGGCATCAAGTTTACGAACAAAACTGCGCGTATTTGACTTAAATCGGGCAAATGTACACAAAGTTATCATATTTTGAAAAATCAATAAAAAAAACCTAACGAACTTTTTACTTGACCTAATATAAAGCTCCTCTTACAATTATCAGCAGCTCGTATGTGGCTTAGAAAGAGATGTAGGTGCCTCTGTACGTCGGAAAAAAACATTATTTTTTTTTGCAGCTATAAAACATTTCACTTTCAGATTAATATATACGAAGAAGGAGGTACGATGCTAGATTTGAAACTTTAATAATTTTATTTTTAGATGCTTTTTCAAGTTATTGTTCTGTTGAATTATTTTAGGGTTTGTAGTTTTATGGAACTGTCTCAGACCATATAATTTTGGAAATAGTGAAGAAATTACAACAACAGTTTTTGAACGGTAGAAGTTATAGCTGCTATTTCGGAAACCACCACGTTTCCTCATCAGACTTCTTTTTCCAGACATCTTTGTTCGAATTGGATTTGAACTTGGAATGCCCACAGCACGAGCCAATGGTTATCACATTAAGCAACATGGGTGCCGCTTTCCCTTATTGTTGTTTTTCACTTTTTCCCTTTTACCTACAAATCTACGATCAAGCGCTCAGATATTCTATAGCTGTAAAACTTGGCGCGATGTAGTTGTTTTTGCGAAGAACTTACCAACAAATATTTTAAGGCAACGCCTTTTTAATTTTTAGAAATTTTCATTCTCACGGCAAGCCTTTTCTGTAATTCCTAGATGCTTTATCAGGTCATTGTTCTGTTGTAATTTAATTATTTTTAACTAAAAATTTTTTTTTTCAATTGGTTATCTTTTTTTCCCTTTTATTTCATATTTTTATTCCCAGCTAAATTCAAAAATGCATTCTTTTTACCAAATATTAATTTAGTATCCCTTAATTTTTTAATTCATTAATTCCAAAAATTGTTTTGTTTTTTCGTTATTAATCGTCACAGGTTATCAATCCACGTCTGGTTGAAATGGCTTCGTCGTCAGGCTATAATAACAAGCGAAACTCACGTGGTGGCTATCAAAATCGTGGAGGTAGTCACATGGGAGGTGGTTATGCCAACCGAGGTAATCGTGCTTATGGTAACAACAATGTTGGTGGTGTCGGTGGAGCACAGGCATATCAACACCGCCCACAACAATCGGCAAATAGTGGAGGTCAAATGTATCAACGTCCAAGCGGACCGCCTTCACGCTTCTCAGCGGCCCCTTCCCAAGGTGGCTATGACCGAAGTCAGCACGCCGCTGGAAATAAGCCTTATGCCGGTGTCGGAACTGAAGGCGCTGATAAGCGTCCGCGCTTTAATCCACATCAGCAGCCTCCACCGCAACAATCGTCGTCTTATCAACAGCCACCCCGCGTTCCCTATGGAGCGAATGCTAACAGTCACCAAGGCCACAATGCACACCATCAACCGCCACCAAATCATCGAGGAGGTCCACATGCTGGTGGTAGTGCTGCTCCAGGTGCTGCATCTGCTATGTACACACATGCACCTCCTTCCCATCACCACTCCGCTGGTGGCGCTCATTATGCCGTTCCCTCAGGCAATATGTTTGCTTATCCTCCGCCTCCCTTGCCCGTGCAGAATTAAGAAAACACCTAATTTAATTAATGATATTAACGTCATAATTAGTTTAACTTTGCATATGACATTTGACTAGGTTAAATTATATTTCTTTGAGTGTGTGTAGTAATGTCGAAGAATATTGCTACAAGTATTACATTACATAGCCTGGTGATTATTAAAAGTGGATGGTCCTTGCAACACTGTACTTTACATTACTTTTAAACACGCTAAACAAGATTCACAATTTTTGTATATCAAGTTTAATATTTTGATTATTTTAATTGCTTCTGTAATTTTTATGTTTGTTAGGCCGTTACATCTCGTTGCTTTTTGGTGTCATTTCAATCAATAGCTCTAAACGCCAAACATTTTCAAAATTAGATACCAGGAATTATCTATTGTATTCTAATAAACTATAATTTGTAGTTTACCATACACAAGGGAATTTGGGTTCAGATTCTGCTGTGATCATTCTATTTGATTGCACATACATTTACATTAATCATTTAATCATTCATCCATTTTAGATATTATACTTATTAAATCCTAAACATAAATATTGTCGTAAATACATAACATAAAATAATTGAAGTAAATTGTATAACTTGGATTTTAAATGGATATACAATACATACATGTTTCCTCAAAAAAAATTTAAATAAAGGCAAATAAATTCAAAATTATATCTTAACGCCCCAAACACATTGATTTTTATACATTGCTGGGTAGAAATATAAACAATTTAAAGGCTAATTTTATGCGTGAATAATGATTTATGGTAAGTATTCCCACCAAATGTAAGCAATAATATATGTAGTTATAACCAATCCCGCTTAGGTCCTGGGCGACAAGTCCATCTAAAGCATTAGTTGTCCACGGGGGGATCTCTATCACAGCATCTTAAGAGGAAAGTAGAACTTGAGTTCAGTAAAACGTATTTGGTCTCAGCTATCGCACGGTTTTCGGATTTCTCGTTTCTGGAAAAGAAAACGAAGTAAATGGGTGAAGTAGCGTATGAAGACAAGAAGAAATATCCTGTGCCACCTAACCAACAGTCATTACCCCGGAGCTGTGATATTTATAGGTGACTATATTTAAAAGTATTTATGTTCATAGCTATATGTAAATTATTTACACGGCCCTATTGTGAATTTTCATTTCGTGTGGAATGGTTCACATATACTCTGCCGCTCATTCATGACATTTTGAATATTCGCCATGTGAAATTGTTCACTTCGATTTTTTGACGTGGAAACGTCAATGGTGAAATAATTTTCTAATTTTTGGCAAAGTTGTTCGTTACAATTTTGTGCGCGATATTTTTTTTAAATAATGCAAGTATCAATAAAAATGAGGTAAATTGTACCAATTTTAATTTAAAAAACAGTTATTTTAAGATCAAAATTGGTAAATAAAACTCAATCAGGAGTTTTGATTGCCAAATGCAGCTGGCTTCTCCAAACAAAGGAAAGAAAGACAAGAAGCGTTGTGTGGAAAAGGGTAATTTTAAAATTAGCAATGGTTAGTAGAATTAAAAAAAAATATTGTTACAAAAAATCTGTTAAGGGTATGGAAACACCCTTAACATTACGTACGAAAAAAACTAGTATTTAATGCAGGACAAATTAGAGGCCCTGGTGGGGGACCAAACCGTAGTCATTCATATCGTCGCAATTACTGGAATGACAAACAGTATTGAAGGATTAGAGGGAATATTGCCACATGAATTGCAACCGCTATGTGCTACTGCGAGCGAATTGGCCAAGGAAACAATTGTGAACGAAAGTCCACAGGAAACTGCAAAAAGGAATACCAGAACCTGAAGAAAGGAAATGCCGTCATCCTCTGAATGGAAGGACACATCGGTGATATTAGCTGAAGAAGTGCAAAAAGGAGTTTTAGAATGGATAAGGAGAATTTAAGGCAACACAAGAGCGTTCGTAAAAATTTCAAAATTTTCAACAATTTGAAAGAGCAAGAATTAAAAGAACCAAAAAAAACCAACGATAATATGGAAATGGAAAATTTTTGGAAAAGGGAAATTGTAATTTCACAATTGCAAAATGCGTATAATGTTACTTGGTTTTTGAAATTTTATTTGACGTTTTGACAGCTATCATCTCAAATTCGAAATTTCGATGTGAAGTGCTGTTCACCAGAAATCTTACTGCGATCATGATAAGGTGAACGATTTCGAGTGATCGGAATATTTCGCTGGTGAACTATTCCACCCGAATATTCATGATAAGGCCGATAGTGAATAATTCAATTGTTAAATAAAAAGAAGCGAATGTTTTCTCATGTATTGGAAGTAAATTTATAACGGTTATATATTTCAAGATTTGGTGCATCCCCATGCCTTTTAATGGTGGAGATTTGAGGCCCATAACCCGCAGAGGCTACTGTGATGAGCCACAATCAGTTGTTGTTGTTGTAGCGGCTAGCTAACCCCGCTTAGGGCAGGTATCGTTAATCTAAGTCGCCGAGGTCATCTAATGGGAGGTCCAGGAAACGTGCTGTTTCGACGGGGTTGGACCAAAGGGAAAGGGGGGTTAGATGAGTAGGTTTAAGGGGGCATGTGAAGAGGTGGTTAGTGTCGTGCGGGGACTCTCCACATGCAGGGCATACGTTGGGTATGCTGGAGTCGAGTCTGGATATGTAGGAGTTTAACCTACTACAGTATCCTTAACTCGTAGCATAGATGCTGCGCTGCGCAAGTGGTGCTCCGGTGACATCAGGAGGTTTCCTGTCGCAGTCCTAAGGGCGGTGTTCTTACAAGCCTGTAGTTTTCTCCACTGCGTCTCGTTCGTCCCCGGCGTCCAAATCGGTGCAGCGTAGTTTACGACCGGCCGGCCAACAACTCTCAAGACAGCCGGTTCTACGTACCGGAGTTGACCCGGATTTTATCCGGCCAAGGGCTGTCACCCCTTCGGCGACCTAACCCCGTTTAGGTCAACAGGTAAAACCGGCCGGCCAATTGCTTTGTAGATTGCCAGCAAGGTTTCTTTGTCTTTACCCCATGTGCTGCCGGCTAGCGCTTTGAGTATTTTGTTGCGGCCCTGGAGTTTTGCGGCAATTGCGGTCGTATGCGGAGTGAAGGAGTGCAGGTTATCGAATGTGATCCCTAAAATCTTAGGGTCGTTTATAGTTGGAATTTTTTGATCATCAACTTTCACATCGAGTTCTAGCCGGTACTCCTTCGTTCAGCTGGTGAAAAGGGTAGCCGAGGATTTCGTCGGCTGTATTTTTAAATGTCGTGCAGTGAAGAAACGGGAAAGATAGCCGAGGTAACCGTTCACTTTCGAACATAGGCTATCAATATCCTGGCCAGACGCCAATATCGAGCAATCATCGGCATTCGAGGTTAACACGTTCACGCCGGCGCTGCAATTCATGTTTCGCGCCCACAGGCGGTTGCGCTGAAAGCTTTTTGTTCTATCAGGCGGCGCCGAACTAAATGTTTCAACGAAAGATTATCGCACGGGAAAACGGTCTAATAAAACTTAAATAATAATGTTTATGTTATATCATTGAAATATTTACTTATGTTTTTGTTATTAGTACCATTGAATTAGTTATGTTTGGTGATGCACACTGATTGGTAGTAAAATCATATGCGAGCCACCGGTGGTACGCGCCGCCCGATGAGACAATTCTGTGCGAGCCACCGGTGGTACGCGCCGCCCGATCAGGCAGACATGTGCGAGCCACCGGTGGTACACGCCGGCGTGAACGTGTTAATGAAACACCTTCCGGTGGAGGAGGGAGCTTCGAGATATAAAAATTAAACAGTAGTGGGGAGAGGACACCACCCTGCGGAACTCCCTGTTTAATTTTTCTCAATTTAAATGTTTCTCCTCGGAATATGACCGATGATTGTCGACCACTCAGGTAGCCCATGACCCACCTCTGCAACCCCGGCGGTAATGAGGATTCCTCAATGTCACTGAGTAGCACTGAATGATTGACAGTGTCAAAAGCTTTTGACAAATCCAGTGCTACCAGGACAGTTCTCGCGCAGGGTCGGTTTTGGTTCAGGCCATTGACCACCTGTGTGTTTATGGCGTTAAGTGCTGTTGTGGTACTGTGCACTTTTCGGAAGCCATGCTGATGTGCTGCTGGACGCAGATGGTGAGTGAATGTCGGGAGCAGCAAGGCCTCAAGCGTCTTCGCTACTGGGGAGAGGAGAGTTATCGGCCGATAGGACTCTCCTTTGTTGGCTGATTTCCCCGGTTTAAGTAGCGGGGCCACCCTACCGTTGTTCCACACATCTGTTATGATTAGGGTGGTCAAAGACAAATTGAGGACCTTGGTGAGGTATTCTGCTCTCGCTGGTCCAAGATGTTTTAGCATCTGGATTTGGAGGCTTTCGCCTTCCCGATAACCCCCTGAACCTACTCTCTGGAGAAATCAAGCACCGCGCTTGTGTTTGGCAGTTTGCGCATACGGCGGGTTACACGTCGAATGAAATTTCCACCCGGTCATCGCGTCTCGCCGGGTTAGACAGCGACTTGACTGTAGCCCAGAGCTTGGTTGCCCCAGAGGAGAGATTGCAGGACCTTAAGTGCTCCTCCCACTTTTTCCGCTTGTGTCTGTTTACAATGGTCCGAATCTCCGCATTTAAATCCCTGATTAAGGGATTCCCGGGATCGGAGTTACGAAGGATGTCGCGTCTTGCTGCTAAAGCCGCCGCTTCGGACGGGAAATTACGGCGGATTTCCGCAATTCGGCCTGCCGGGATGAAGCGGGCGGCAGCGGTCACAACAATCCTGCGGAATGATCGCTCACCAGAGGTGACGTCTGTTGGAGTGGAGAGAGCACTGAAGGCGTTCTCGGAGAATTCCGTGAAGCCGGTCCAGTTAGCTTTTTTAAAGTTAACGAAGGTCCGGTGGTCCGTGGAAACAAAGTCGGGAGGTCTGTCAATCGAGATGTGTATGGGTAAGTGGTCCGATGGTAGTATCAGTATAGGTCGCCAGACTATACTGTTTATCAGACCAGCACTCGCAATTGTTATGTCGGGCGAGCTTTGGCAATTACCCACAACTCTGGTGGGGGTGTTGTCGTTCATTATGCAGAATGTCGAATCGTCTATCTGTTCCACCAGCTCCATTCCTCTACGGTCATTTGACAGGCTAGAATGCAAAAGATCGTGGTGCGCGTTAAAGTCGCCCAGAACCAAACGGTTTTGGCCTCTGAGTAGCGCACCTATATCAGGGCTATATCCAACTGGGCAACTTGTAACGGGAGGAATGTATATATTAAATATTTCGAGCTCGGCATCGCCTGACCGGATAGCTATGCCCTGACATTCTAGGGTAGTATCCCTGCGGTCGATGTCGCCGTCGATGGGACGATACTGCACGGTGTTGTGTAGGATGAACGCCAAACCCCCTCCATGGTCTCGCTCGCGATCCTTGCGAATTATGTTGTATCCGGCCCGACTCAGAAGATCCTTAGTTAGTTTCCTGGATTGCAGCAATTGACAGATGCTCTCGGCTCATATAGTCGACTATCTCGTCGATCTTCCCCTGGAGTCCGTTGCAGTTGATTTGAAGGAGTCGTGTCCGTCTCGGGGGAACTTTCGTGATACGGGGGGTGAGGGAGTGGTGCGTGGATGACGTGTGTTGCTGCTGTAATACCCGCTGAGGTTGGTTCCGCACGTTGGTGTTGATTGGCGGTGTTGTCGTGTTAACAGGCGGGGGCAGACTCCTACAGCAAGGGGCAACGTACGCATCACTCCACTCACGGGTGGTGCGCAGGCCCGAGCAGGGGGACTAGGAGCTGCTGGGTAGCCCTCGCACGGGAGGAGGATGAGGAGCTGGTCAGTTCATTGACAGTGGTTTTTACTTCGAATTCATTACAACATCATTCTAAATTTTCAAGGTTTCATTATGAATACTGAGTTGAACGGTTATGCGGAATAAACTTCTGTCCTGGCTCTAAAATTACAAAACCCACCTTCGAGATAGTGTTTCGATGAGTAGGTAGAGGCCACCATTGCTGCACTATCCTTTTCTTCTGTCGAAGCGCGGTTCCAGACCCTTAGTAAGTTAGCTGTGTCGACAAAATTAGTAATTTCAAGGCTTTTTGGTAATTTTCCATTAGACGATTACATTTTTTTTAGGAGTGGAAAGCCTAATCCGGGGCAGCTGGTCATAAACACTAGTCGTGTAAGGTCGAAGACAATATTTTCAACTTTTTGGATTCTGTCATGGCCACCTCCATGCTTGTTATGAGTGGGAAGTGTCGGTCGGTAGAGGTTCTAGTGATTACCAGGCATGGTGGTGTTAGCCCGCGTTAGCTCGCCGGATGGGGGGTTCCTTTCACTAGCCTCACCTACCCCACTATGAACAAAAATTTCAAGCCTGGGTTCAGACATACAAAAGAGGAGTTTGGATAGGAGGGGATAAAGGAAGTATGAAATTAAGATAGGGAGGAAAGAAGGGCCTGTCCGGTCAAGTGGAGTCATCCCACCCCTCCTGCGTGTTTGACGAACGCAGCCATGGGTGCCGCGCTGACTCCTGATATTATTGCGGCACCCCCTAGTCCTGACCAATTGTGTCTGTATGTCTATATGTCCATTGGTCTCGTCCGTCTAGTAAGGGTACCCGCTCTCATGTCTCCTCTTGCACCACAATGTAACGCCTCTCACCAAAATAGGGAGTAATTAACCCTCCATATTGAAGTCCCTCAAAATTACTCAAATATAGAATTTCATATCATATTTCAGTTTATTACCTACCAGCGAAAATACAAGCTTAGTTGAATTTACATTAATAAATAAAAAAAATAAAGAAAAATAATAATAATAATAAATAAAAAAAAATATTAATTAAAAGCTTTCATTTATCCTAATCTTTGTTTCACCTCTTCTACCCTAATGCCCGTTCTCGCGTATGAATATATATATTTATGTCTGTGCGTACACAATTACGCATATATGTATGTATTAATTATATTTCGACTGTATATATATATATAAACGTGTATTTGTAGTACTGAGTATTTTTACTCACCTTGTTGTCCCGCGTTGATGGTACCAACAATTCGCGATGACACTGGAAGGCTGAAAACAAGAGTATGCATACATATGTTCCCTACATACGCGTATTTACATATATATATATATATATATCTGCATATATTAATCCTAACTAGAATTGTTTATGTTAAGGATTAAGCATTATTTCGAACCGAATTACACAAAAATGTTACGAAATATTGATATTAAGTAAGGCAAAAAAAAATTTAAAACGATGAAGATGAAAAATATATATATATCTTATGTTCGCGAATGCCGGGTAAGAAGAATAGAAAAAAAATGAAACTTACGAGATGTGGTTTGTGAATTTATCAAAATTAAATCTAAGTTTCACCAAAGCAAAAAAATGTTTAACTTAATCTATTCTTACAAGAAAACTGACATCCCTGGTAACAGGTAAGTTTCCCTAACCTGGATTATAGATAAATTTGCTTAGCGAAGGAAAAAAAGAAGAAAAAAATGCAAAGTACTAAAGTAAAATAAATAAAGTAAATAAAATGAATATGCATAAAGTAGATATGTAGAAGGATCAAACAAAACTAATGTTATCCACAATTGCTGGTACTCCGGGTAATTCTGTGCTTATTGTTGTTGCACTTTTACAGCAGAGATGGTAGTTTCCAAAGTTGAGCGCTTAGTTATATTCGGGCATTGGCCTATTTCCAATGGCCTACTTTCCTGTGCTGATCGTTGTTGCACTTTTACAGCAGAGATGGTAGTTTCCAAAGTTGAGCGCTTAGTTATATTCGGGCATTGGCCTATTTCCAATGGCCTACTTTCCTGTGCTGATCGTTGTTGCACTTTTACAGCAGAGATGGTAGTTTCCAAAGTTGAGCGCTTAGTTATATTCGGGCATTGGCCTATTTCCAATGGCCTACTTTCCTGTGCTGATCGTTGTTGCGCTTTTACAGCAGCGATATATTTTATTACCAAAGAGGTCCTTTTGCATTACTTTGCTGGCGACCTAAACAAAAGAATGATGCTGTTATTTATCTTATTATTTAATATTTATTTTAATATTATTTACTATGCTATAGTTATTTATTGTTGAAACTTACCTCGATATCCTCAATTTTGTTTTATTCTTATTATTTTATTATGTATTGATTTTTTTTGTTTTTTTTTTTTGTTTAGTGATTTATATATATATATATATATATATATATATATATATATATATATATATATTATATCGTGACACTTTTTTTTTTTTTTTTTTTTTTTTTTTTACACACGGCTGGCACTCTGAACTTTTCTCGAACTTCTTAGTTTGAGTAACGTTTTCTTCAAGCCGTTCATCTAGCCGACCAGAGAAATGTTATTTTATAAATATCCCCTCGAAGTAATATCTGCTCTCACTAACTTCCACAAAATTTGCAGTTTTATAAACCTTGCACTGCTTTATCGAGCCACGGGGCCCTTAAAGGTAGGCAACATTACATCGCCGTCCCAGTGTGGTAGACACACGCATACACATAGATACAGTCATATAAGTGCTAAGAGAAAGGCTGTCGTTACATGCTCCTTAACTCGTAGCATAGATGCTTCACTGTGCATCAACACCCTGGCCAGACGCCAATATCGAGCAATCATCGGCATATGAAGTCAAGGAAACCTCTTCTGGTGGAGGAGGGAGCTTCGAAATATAGAAGTTGAACACCACCCTGCGGAACCCCTTGTTTAATCGTCCTTAGTTTTGAGTTTTGACCTCGAAATTCTACCGATGATTGACGACCGCTCAGGTAGTGGTAGTGTTGATCCACCTCTTCAACCCCGGCGGTAATGAGGATTCCTCAATGTCACTGAGTAGCACCGAATGGTTGACGGTGTCAAAAGTTTTTGACAAATCTAGTGCTACCAGGAAAGTTCGCCCACAGAGCCGGTTTTGGTTAAGACCATTGACTATCTGAGTGTTTACGACGTTAAGTGCTGTTGTGGTACTGTGCACTTTGCAGAATGCATTAGGAAGTGCTGCTGGACTCAGATGGTGAATAAACGTCGGGAGGATGGATATCAGCCGATGTGACTCTCCTTTGTTGGCTGTTTTCTCCGGTTTAAGTAGCAGGACCACCCTGCCCACTTTCCATACATCTGATATTTTTGAGGTGATCAACGACAGATTGAGGACCTCGATGAGAAAGTCTGCTCCCGATGGTCCCAGATGCTTTGCTACCAGCATGCTTATTCCGTGTAAAAAGTCGCAATAACCGAATGAAATTTCCACTCGGTCATGGCGTCTCGTCGGCTTTGACAATGACTTGACTGTAGCCCAGAGCTTGGTTGCCCCATAGGAGAGATTGCAGGATCTTAAGTGCTCCTCCCACTTTTTCCACTTCTGGTGGTCTACTATTCGCCGAGTCATGTGGTTGAGATCCCTGATTAGGGGAATACCGGGATCAGCGTTGCGTATGTAATCGCTTCTTGATGCGGATTCCGCCGCTTCCGTCGAGAAATTAGGGAGGATTTCCGCATTTCGGCCTGCTGGGATGAAACGGGCGGCAGCAGTCACGACTAACCTGTGGAATAAAGATTCACCATGAAGGCGTTGTAGTTAAATTGTGGCAGTGTGGTCTGTCTCGATGGAACGTTTGTAATACGGGTGAGGGATTGTTGCCTGGGACTGGTGTGTTGTAGCTGTAAAACCCGTTGTATTGAGTGCCGCACGCTAGCGGTGGTGTGACTGATGCGACGTTCCGATGTTCTATGGCCTGTCAATGGAAGTCATGTTGCGGGGAGCTCCGTGAGACCGTGGAGGTTTGGGGTAGTTACCCATATTGGGTAAGGTCTGAGCTCTGAGATGACTCCGACCATTGCACTGGTAGCATCTAACCGAAATGAAAGAATGGTGGAGTCTTTTATGGGACAGAAGTAATCTTTTGTTAACAAATTTTTACTGAACTGCGGGTGTAATTTTGACATTTAGTTTGGAGTGGAAGCTGCAAAATTATGCCAGCATTAGCAAGGAAGAAAAATATAAATATACGCATGTGGAATCATCACCCGCATACCACAGAGTGCATTGAGGAATTGGAAGTTAGAAATATTGAAAGCATATAATTGAGTAGATATTTCAGGTAATCGCCTCAGGGATAGGTTTTTGGCGGTTGTTGCTGTTGACCTCATACATTTGTTGGGTCAAACTCGATTTCGGGCACTTTTGCGATATTTTCCCACTGCTATATCTGTAGTGAATGAGAGAAAAAATGCAAAACCAACTTACCCGGGAAAAGTGCGACTAGTACCTCCAAATCAGAGAAATACCAATTTTTACCATTTTTGGTTAAAAACTCGGCTACACGCACCAATATGTTGGGTGTAACGAAACTGAGTGAGTAAAATGTCTTCAAAGAGTTAAGAGAAAATAAACCAGCTAGATGTATAACAGCTTTTCATTTTGGTAATTATATACATATGTATAAATCTGCTAACTTTTACCAAATTTATGACATTTTTAATTTTATAATTTTATTCAAAAACTAAATTCTACATTATTCATAGCTACGTATTTCCTAATAGACGAAGATTTAGAAAATTGAGCTAATGTACCTTTCGGGACACTAATTTTTTGATTTTTCTTAAATTTTGGCAAGGAGTAAAACTCATAGTGTAATTATTTTGTGTGTTGTTTGTATGTTTCTTTTGCTCTAAACATAATCACTTTTATTATAAGAAAAACTATGTTACACCAAATTAAAGTATAATAAAATAACGCTAAGTACAATACAATACATAAAATAAATATTTAAAAATTACATTATTTAATAAGTTGCCTTCCAGCATGTACATATTTATTATTTTTTTATTTCATGTTTATCAATTTGCTCGAATTGTACACGATTTTTTTCTTATTTATTTGTTATAGTTTTCATACATATTTTTTCAGCTTTTTTCTTACATATTCTATGTACTATGTATGTATATATTTTTCAATCATAATCATGTGATTTTTATTATTAATAAATAATGCTTTTGGTTATGAATAGGATTAATAACGTCATGAGAATGTGAGAGTCATCTTCTGTTTGCGTCACAGTTTACCCCATTATTATTTCCCCGGACTTCTTGGACGTCTGTCATTGATGTAGTTTAGGACACTGAATAATGGGCTTCTCTGCTGAAGCGAACGTCTACAGTAACTTTGGCGCTGGGTTTCTTTTAATTATATAGATATCACGAGCTTTCCTGTGAGAATTGGGTCTCCAGGGTGGGTCTTCGGTTTGCGTTCTTGGCTTGGTTTCGTATCGGTGGTCCGGGACTGCCGCCATAACCTGCTGCGAATAATTGTGGGCATGAGTCCTTTATCAGTTCTTGAGTTTCGCGTAGTTGTCGCTGAACTTGAGGCGCTAAGCGTTGAACGCTAATTGCCGGCGGGAATTTGTATTCCGTTGGCGGCTGAAAATAAATAAGTGATACATTCACATTTCGTTTTTAATATTATAAAAGATGTACGATAACTGTCAAGGTAGATTTAATTTGGGAGACAAACAACTACAATTTCTCCCTCTGTCGCACTTAACAAAAGCTCTGTTCGGTCAGAAATGCCAGTAAGAATTAGACAGTAACGAAATGTCAAAATTACGCTCTCTCGGTGCAAATTTTACTGGCTTTTTGTTTCGCCGAACGCGGTGAACATTTCAGCCAGTGAAGACAAGTATGAAAAACAACTGATTTGTAACCATTTAATTGAGTTTTTGTCGACAAAACAAAAATTATTTAAAATTAAAATAATATTAATACTATAATAGGAATGATATACATAGTTACAAAATAAGTGATTAAATGCAATTTTGCTAAAATTAACTTCATGATAGCAACGGTTTGGTCACACGAAATCATCTACCGCGCACCAAACAGCCTGCATTGAGGAATTAGAAGTTGGTAAGGTTGAAGGCATAGAACTAGAATATATTTTTTTTGCAATCTTAGCGAAAGTTACTACGGTGCACAAAATGAATGGACAAGTAAAGCTGCTTCAAATATGCTTGGATTTTTTTCAAAAAGAATCGAAAATCTGTATTTGTCGGCTTACTGGGTAAACTCATTTTCGTATTAATCACCTTCCTGAAAATCAGCGACAAATTGTAGCAAGCTTTACACAAATCTTCGTCCTTTCCGAGAACTATCAAAATCATATTAGTATTTTTATGGTTTGGTGGATATGAAGGATGTAAAATTTCGTCATTGTTGAAATACAGTGAATTTTTAAAGCAATTAATAAATGAAAAATGCCATTTTATTGAAGTATTTCTGAAAATACTTAAAAGCAGAAAACAACAAACTTTATTAATGACGGAGTTAAATGTAACCGCCAAAATAAACAGCTGGTATACAACTTGCTGGATAATTTAATTAATGCTGTTCGGTGAAAACTCAGTAAATTTTTCTCTTTGTAAGAGTAAAGCAGTTTACTCTGTCAATTTCGTTACTTGTTAATTTTTAATGAACAGAGATAAAGACAGTTGAGAAGATCATAACGAAACATGTATCTTAAATTTTG
This sequence comes from Ceratitis rosa, assembly GCA_037013455.1. Lineage (NCBI taxonomy): Eukaryota > Metazoa > Arthropoda > Insecta > Diptera > Tephritidae > Ceratitis > Ceratitis rosa. The sequence continues at coordinate 2,334,171 of JAWMAG010000012.1, forward strand.
AACTAAAAATAACAATGCATGAATACTTCCTGAAAATATGGAGTATTATATTATGTAAAGTAAAAGGGCGGCCGCGGTAGCCGAGTGGTTAGCATTGCATACTGACATTCGGAAGGCGTCCAAAAGTTACAGAAAATTAATTTAAATAAAAAATTAAGTTTAATTTTCTAAATGCGGTCGCCTCTCGGCAGGGAATGTCCACGCCTCCGAGTGTATTTCGGACATGAAAAGGCTTCTCGTAAAAAATCCATCAGCCGTTTGGAGGCGGCTTAGTATAAACTGTAGGTCCCTTCAATTGTTGGAAAAACATCAAGACACAAATTGGAGGAGGAGCTCGGCCGAAAATCGCTTCAGCGGTTACAAAGCGCCAATTACCTTCTACTCAAATATAAACGAACCCTTATCCATAACTCGACAAGGACAAGACATATGGCCATACTTTTTTTTGTTTAGGTTGCCAGGACTGTTATATATTTACATGTCAAATTTGAGCGATCTGTCACATAGTTTTTTTTTACGACACTATAAACAAGTCAACCTCGAGTGTGTTTTTCGAATTTTGCTATGGAAATTAACGTTGAGCAAAGATGTTTGTTTGAAATTTTGTTATTCCAATGGAATAAGTGCGACGGACGCAATGAAAATGTTGCAGAAGGCGTATGGGGAGTCTTGCCTATCACGTGCACGTATTGTATTTTTGATTGGTATAAGTCGTTCAAGGACGGCCGTACATCGCTGGAGACTTGCCCCATGATCGTCGTCCAGCAACGTCAATAAACGAAGAAAACGTCGAAAAAGTAAAGAAAATTGTGTTGGAAAATCGTCGTGTGACTGAAAGAGAGATAGCTAGTGAGCTCAACATATCAAATGGATCCGCTCATAGCATTATTCTCGATGTTTTGGGCATGAGACGTGTGTCTGCTCGACTTGTTCCAAAATTGTTGCTCATACGCCTCGTCTTGTACGCGATTATTTGACCAAAAACAACGTAAATATTGTTCCGCAAGCACCGTATTCACCCGACATGACACCGTGTGACTTTTTTCTTTTCCCTAAACTCAAATTGCCGCTTCGTGGAAAGCACTTTCAGTCGATTGAAGTCATAAAAGAGCATTCGAAGAAGGAACTGAAAGCCATACCTAAAGTGGCCTACCAGAAGTGTTATGAAGATTGGAAAAAAAGGTGGCATATGTGTATCGCCTCTAATGGTGACTATTTTGAAGGGGATAAAATAAATATTGAAGAATAATTAAACGTTTTTGTTTTATTGAACAGTCTCGTTTATATTTGAGCAGAAGATACATATATATTTAGGTATAAGTAAAAAGCTCGTTCGGTTTTTTTTATGCAAATGGTTCCAAACGGTTTTCTGGCTTATCTTTAGTTCCTCAGCAATTAAATAAGTGCTCACGTGGCGGTCTGTTTCCACTATTTCCACTATTTCCATGATTTTATCGCAATTTTCGACGACAGGCCTCCCGACTCGAGGTGCATCTTTGACATCGAAATTACCGGAACGGAACCTAGCAAACCATTTTTGTGCTACACGTTCGTTTACAGTATCGGGCCCATAAACTAAATTAATTTTTTCAGCCGCTTTGGCTGCTTTTTCGCCTTGATCGAAGAAAAATTGTAAAATATAGCGAATTTTCTCTTTGCTGGTGTCCATCTTTGACGAGCGCTCACAACGTACTGAGTCAATCAATCGGAAAACTGTCAAAGACAAACTTTTAGCGCGAATAAACACGTTTTCAGCGCCGTATAGTATGACATGATGCGACACGTAACACTAGTACTATGGACAATAACGCCATCTCTTAGATAAAAACCGAACGAAATTTTTACTTTACCTAATATTTCCTCTTCGGCTGCAGTAGTGGTTTCACAGCACACGGATACACACCGTGGCCAGACCAACATTTAAAATTATAGGAAATTAATTTTTCAAATTCTGGAACGTCAATCCCTCCGTGTTTATTTCTAACATGAAACTAAAATGACCTTCTATTATATGTACGAACCAAAGGTTTAAAATTCGGAAATATTAATCACCTTCAAAACCATCACCGTCTTGTTTTAGCTTGCAACCTCGTCTTGGAAGGAATATGTTTCGAATTCAGAATGTTTATACATAAAATATATAACTAAGACATTTCGTTGGAACTAAAATTAAATGAGTGGATAAAGTGAAATGTGAAAATTTTGCGTTCGTTGGCTAAAGTGGGCTTAGGTTTTAGTTATAGGTTATAATGGGAGAAAGTACCTGCATCGTGTGCATTTGCATTTGGTCGCCGTAGTACAGCTGATTTTGGCCTTGCGGAGTTTGTGGCTCATTTGGTGTTGCAGTCATTGTCATAGTTGCCATCGCCATTGCCGCAGTAGTCGTTTGATGCTGCTGTTGAAATTGCTGTTGTGATTGTTGCTGTGGAGAAGGTTGTCCAAAATATGCCAATTGAATAGGTATAGTAGGTTGTGACATACAACCGCTACTGGCGTTTCCATTTGCATAAGAATTCGCTGCTGACACCACAGCCATTGGCGTTGACTGCGCTGGCCCGCTCATATATGCATTAGACAGGGATGTTGATGCGGTATGCATTTGCTGTGCAAGAGGACTGGAGTTCATAAGCAATCTGCCATCTAAGTAGCGTTTAGGGCTAACGTTTGTCTTGATATTGCCGAGGAGTTGTGAAGAGCCGGCCGCAAGTAAATGTTGTGTATATTGGGCTTGTTGTGCTTGGTTGGGCGCTTGCATTAGTGCGAGAGCGTTGGACGTATTAGCGGAAGATGTGGAAGTTTCTGCCTGCATATTGATAGGCATTTGGGGTATAACGGACATTTGATGCAACATTTTACTATTCATATGCGAAATAACGATTTGTTGAGGACCTTGTTGATGCTTTAGCGCACCACCGGCCGCCATCGCTGCCGCCGACAACTGACCCGCCGTCGGTGATGAGCCATGCGTATGAAAGTCTGTTGACAGCACGGTCTGTTGTACTGGCATCGCCAATGGTACCGGTACAGCGACCGAGGGCTGGAGAACGGCTCTGGGCGCTGCCGTTTGCTTCATAGGAGCCTGGCGAATCGGTGTCGTTTGTAGCGAGCGGCTGGCGGAGGAGCAAATAGAGGCTGTCAGGCTAGCTGACTCCCAGTGCTGTACCAAAGCATTCAGTCGTGCCTCCTCAAGTGCGATCTCCGTTTCGCTGGATGAATCGTAATCAGGGCCCTACAAATATTACCATTAACCTAAATTCAATTTCTGACGTATGAAAATGGTACCTCTTCAATTTTTTTATCGAGCATCCGGAAGAAGTTCTGTTGGCTGGTGGAAATTTCCCTGATTAAAGAAAAATACCAATTATTAAAAACTGATAAATATAAATATTGTTTCTTCTAGGAAAACTCACTGGCTTTGAAGTAATGATAAATTTTTGGCTCGCAGTAGTGACACAGAGACATCCTCATCGTTGTCTTGCACATCCTTATTGCTTTGTTCATCATTCTCATCGTTTTTATCGCGTTCCCGGTTTTGACACTTCTCGGCATCCTCAATATGGCCTTCATCCTCGTCCGTTTCTGCATCTGAATCAGCTATGTGAAGTGCAAGGAAATATGCGATATAGTCATAATAGATATTTAGCAATGTGAATGTGCATTCAAATGGTTATAAATCCGAAATAGAAGTAAGGAAGACGAAAAAGTACATATTTATTATGTATGTATTTATCGAATTTTAAAATGTGGCGTGTGTTGTTGTAATTAATAAAATTCCGGCTAAGTCATCGCGGTTGGAGGGGTGTTAATGAGGTGTTTTGGACATGTAAAGAGATGGCTAGTGTGTACTGAAACTAATTGGCCTGTACGTCAGGACCATCGGTTCTGAGTCGAGTTCGTGAAGGCTTGTACTTTCTCCCAGATGTACCAGGGAAGAAGCAAATCCCAACTTTTTCTCGCTATTTCATTTATGTATATTCATTAACGCGTCCACTGCCCTTGCTAACCCACCACGGTTGAGATCCATTCTTTGTTACGCTCTATAGAAGTGTACAAAATAACTTTTATCGCTAAATCATCGCCATTGCTGAGGTTATCACTTCGAATCTCGCCACTGGTCAATTTATTTTTATTTCAACTTTATTTGGTGATGTAGAAATTTAACATGCCTAAATGAAGTAGTATAAAGCTGATACATTCGATTTGTTAAAAATACCAGTTTCTTACGTGGGAATCAGTTAGTTCGAAAATGCAAACCAGTTAGATACTAATTAACAAATTGTATTTTTCTGCATTGCAATTATTATCAGCTTTTTTGAAGGTTGGTGCTAATTGAAAAACCGGTGAATTTAATAAAACTTTTCAGATCTTGCGTTATTTTCTGATTCCACTTGTTAGTGAGAGATATTATGCGTTCGAGTTTTAGTAGTTGTAACGACAGTCTTCTCTTAGTAAGACAGTATTTATTTGTATGTATGTGTGCTTGTGTGTTTGTGCTTATCGGATGGGAACGCCGCTGTAATGTTGCCTACATTTAAGGGCAAGGATGTGAAGCTTCGCTCACCCTGTGGTGCGATAAAGCAGTCAGAGAAACTATAATAATATTATTATTAATATAATATAATATTATTGTTATAGTTTCTCTACTGTGGTGCGATAAAGCAGTTCTAGATTTGTTTGTGTGAATGTTATTTTTGTGGGATTTGGCGAGTTGATGTTACTATGGAGGACGTAGCATATTTTTCTGCTGGATGAACGGCTTCGAGATAGCAGTAATCAAAGCCGCCGAAGAATTAGTTCGAGAAAGTTCATAGTTCTATCAAGGTGTTTGCAAGTAAGTAATAATAATAATAATGGTAAAATGAAAAAAAAACTGTAGAAGACACAGTTTTTTTAACTGTCTGCATCAAAGAAAGGTAGCAAATTGAGGTAAGTCACAATTAAAAAATTGAAACATACTTCAATAAGATGTAAGGTATTTATAATTAAATAATATGATAATTAATAGAATTTTGCAATCTAATTTTAAATTGAGCAAAGTCGACGAAGAAGTCCGGAAGTTCCGGAGGTTTGGAAACAACAATCCCTATCCGCGAGCTAGCGCGGGCTGACACCACCGTGTCTGGTAATTACAACAGCTTTCATCTACCGATACTCCCCACTTGTAACATGGTAATCGTAAGTCCCGTTCATGGGAGGAGGAGGGTCTTCCCGTGCGGGAGGGCTTTAATGTTTTTGCCATTACCGAAAGCACATAGTTAATCATCGCAAAAACATACATTGTGGTACAAATACCAGATTCTCTTGTTCCTGTGGCAATGAATTATTACGTGGCAACTAGAGGTATATGGGGTTGTAAAAAGTGGGTGATGTAGTATGGGTACGTTCTCTAACCAATCTGTCGCACTAAAACGCATCTACTTAATATATCTTTATTAGGGACTTTTAAGAACATTGTGAAAACAGGTATTGATATTCCTTTGGTTTTACAGATACTTAATGGGTTAAATGGTGTTAATGTACCAAGGAGTGAAAGGTTAATGGAGGCAAATAATTAAATATGTATGTATGTACATATACATGAAGAGAAATACCTACGAATTTATAATTTCTCTGTTAAGACGTTAACAGCATAATGGTATTGTCAAATATATAAAAAAGTATCAGTGCAGTCGGAAGAATTGATTCAGATACACTCATTCATCTGAATAAGTAACTTTAATTTGTTGTCGGATATTCGCCATTTTCATATTAGTCTTGTTGTTATAGTTATGTAACCTGTATGTATGTATATATGTATAGGTGCCAAATAGGACAAGCCGAGAGACAGTCGGACAGACGTATTTTAAGGCAATTCATATCGATATTCTGCGTATTGATATATCTTTTTCGATTATGTATGCTGTAATAACATGAGTTTCTAGTCATACTCATTTCTCTAGTACTTACCGTGACCTCCTTTCTTTCCATTTGCTTTACTCTTTGATTTTCTGGGATACAAATGGATTTTGCTTTGCCCACAGCCCATAATCTGTGTGGCAGCGTTGCTGCTGTCGTTGGCGCTGTTTTTCCTGCTGCCTCTGTTTTCTTATCGCTTCAAGAAGAGATTATAGCGCTGCACTTCTACTTTATTATCTGCAATTTTCAAATAATTAATGTGTACTAGCATTTATATGTATTTATGTATATATGTATATAGAAGAAATAAAGTTTGTTAATTATACAAATTTCAGACGTACATATTTATGTACTAGGAGCCCAGAGGAAAAAGAAGTGGACAAACAGAACAATCCTCGGTTTTCTTGGCTATAACTCAATTCTTTTTAGGCCGATTAGTCCACCGCTTTATTTGTACATCCCACTTTTTATTTTGTTACTTGTCTACCTATTGGAAGTTCTTGTACCCAACCAACTTATAAGAAAGGCGAAACTTAGAGCCGAATTGACTGACTGGATTTAAGAGTACATAGGTTATAGTAATAATATAATTCCTTATCATTAAGAGCTTGTGACTGGAGCTAAATAATAATAATACAATACAATATTATAATCACATGATTGCATGCAAAATAAACAAAGTCTGGCGATTGCTTCACATATGCTTTCTCGGAGCCCTCAAACACCAGCTTGCTTCACACGAATAGCACAACAAAAGGTCAAGCCCTATATATAATCAATGAAATTACTATCAATCAATCAATGATTTCTCTTAATATGTAGAAGAAAGGAGTTTTCTTTCACACCGCCATCGATACTGCATACTATATTAAACGCAAATTCTTATTACTTAGCAACAATCAAGCAATAAAACACACGACTCACTTTATATATATATATATACATATATCAGTTTGTAACCACTGAAGCGATTTTCGGAGGGACCTACAGTTTACACTAAGCCGTTGGAAAATTTAGCATAATTTTTAATTTAAATTAATTTTCTATAACTTTTGGATGTGGGACGTACCGGGATTTGAACCCGGGCCTTCCGAATGGCAGTACGCAATGCTAACCATACATTTTACTTTGGTTCTGATCAAATTTATCAAGGAATCAAAGTAAATGGTCCTCACATCGGTAGCCACATTACCAAGCTATTTTATGTGTTTTATAACAATCCGTGTGGAACCTTGGGTCACGGCAAAAAGAGGGGAAGCTGTAGTTTACCCACCCCCACATATTTGGTTTAAAAGTTCGCTCAGGCTAATTGTAACATTTGTTCCCCTGATCCGCATCAAAGCGAAGTTCCTCATGAGAAGGACGATGTGATCAAGTATCGCCTCCATGGCGAGATATCCCCTCGGCCCAAAATATGGTCGTCTATTACTTGGTTTTATACTGATGGAAAAACTCACAGACATATAGACGGACGAAATAACTCTATTATTCTGAACATGCCTACAAGGATCCAATATCGATAACCACTATCTCGCTCCAGAAGGAAGATTCGACGTAAAAGGTTGAAATCAACGATTTTCTACTCGATTTCAGCAACTCGGTATAAGGAGAACTGTACAGCTGCAAACGAAACTATTAATTTTCGGAAAGGTTAAAAGAACAGCTAGTATGATTGAAACCTAAGTGTGCATGACCTATCCAGAAGAAAGGAGACCCCACAATCTGCTTATCGAACAGATTATATGAAAGTCTAAAGCCCACCGTAAACAAACTGATTGGACCTTATCAGTGTGGCTTCAGACCTGGTAAGTCAACTATTGACTAGATATTCACCATGCGCTAAATCTTGAAAAAAAAATCGTGGAAAGAGGATCGATACACACCTTTTCGTTGATTTTAAAGCAGCCTTCGACAGCACGAAAAGGAGCTGCCTCTACGCCGTTATGTCCGAATATGGTATCCCCGACAAACTTATACGGCTGCGTAAACTGACCTTAAGCAGCACTAAAAGCTCCGTCAGGATCGGGAAGGACTCTCTGAGCCGTTCAATACTAAACATGGTTTCAGACAAGGCGACTCTTTATCGTGTGACTTTTTTACCTTATTGTTTGAGAAAATAATACTAACTGCAGAGCTGAATAGAGAAGGCGCAATCTTCTGTACGAGTGTACAGCTGCCGGCGTACACCGATGATATCGACATTGTTGGCCTCAACAACGGCGCCGTGAGTTCTACTTTCTCCAGACTTGATAAAGAAGTGAAGCGAGTGAGTAAACACTTGAAAAGTGAAATACTCTCTCGTCGAATGAAAACCAAACTCTACAAGTCGTGAATACCGCAGACGATGGAACGATGACCTGTACGAGCTGTAAGATGATATTGACATAGTTCAGCGAATGAAGAGACAGAGGCTACGCTGGCTAGGTTATGTGGCCCGAGAAAGTATTATACGCAGTATCCGCTGGTAGAAGCAGAGGAAGAGGTGCGGAGCTAACGCCAATAAAGAAGAAGAAGAAGTTTGTTGCAAATTTCTGCTCCACAGCTATTGGTTTGATCAGAGGCCTTATATCTTAATATTTTCAAATGCTTTTTTATTTATTTAGTTGAATGATATGTCGTACGTTAACTTTGGGCTTTATGCTGCCTCTGGAATATCTAAAGGATTGGAGTAATCTCCAAAAATGGTCGCATGCTTCAACTAATTCGCTATATTAAACAAGCAGAAATAGTTAAAACGCGTCCAACAAAATTGAGTGACCTACAGTTTAAGCTAAACCGCATTCGTACGACTGGGAGCTTTTATTTCATGTCAGAAATACACTCGTAGTTATCGACATTCCCTGCCGATGGGCGACCGTTATTAGAATAATTAACTAATATTTTCAATTAATCAATATACACGTATAATATATATACATACATATATTTAATAATGAATGATATCGAAGAGTGATTGAAGAGCAATTTACTCGGCCAAATGCACTGTTGTAACAATAGTACAACAATCATGAATAAAATAAAAACCTCTAATTTTAGGTATTTACGCACATACTTCACTGCTTATTAGGATTTTACCAACAATTTAACTTCTCGCAATCAAAAAAAAAAATAAGAAAAAGTGCCTTTTACAAGTGTGTTTTTAAAGGAAAGTAAACATATTTGACAATAAAGAAATATATTTAAAATATGCCATTTCGGTTTCGGTTTCGGTAGATTACAAATACGTACTTACGAGACCGGAAGACGAATATTAGAAAATCCACTGTTATTCCCATTCGACATTATGTGCAAAGCGTTCATTAGGGACTCAAAACTAATGGGAATATTTATAATCCCGCCTCCGACTAGCGCAATATTATGTACATATGTTTGTTTATTAGTTCAACAAGGGGTCCATTACTTGAGATGTATATGGGCTCTTTTGGTAGGTGTTGAGCCTTAACTAAAATTAATCAATTTACAAAATATGGCAGTCTTCTCAGACGATTCTTTACTATTATATTTATCCGATGTCAAAGATCAATGATGTCTTAAATATTTACATATGTGAAATCAACCTGGTGATCAGGGAGAAGACGAAATATTTACATATCTTCTATTATCAAAAAAAAAAAAAACAATAATCGCATTCCCGACTCGGCTTTCGCGTCGCGTTTTGACAGTCATAACTTTGAAGTCGTAGAAAATTTCATCTATCTTGGAACCAGTTAACACCAACAACAATGTTATCCTTGAAATCCTTTTTGAAGGTTTTTGAAAGAGAATATACCCCTTACACGGAAGTACATATATACGGACGAATGAATAGAGAGAGAAAACAGGAGTGGCTAAACTCCTTTCGTCATTTTGGATATTTGAACATAAATGGATATATTATATAATAAGAATATTATATATATGTATATATATTTACATATATATATATATATATATATACCAGGGGTGTCGAGTTTCGTTCCAAGTAAATCGCATTTGCGGCATTCGTTGCTTTTATTTTTTCATCAAAAGAAAAAAGCAGCTGAAGCTCAACGGTTGCTGGTAGAAATTTATGTTGAACATGCTCCAGTGGTTAGAACATGTGAGACATAGTTTCGTCAATTTAAAAGTGCAGATTTCGATTTGATAAACAATGAACATCCTGGTGCAGCGAAAAAGTTCGAAGACGAGGAATTGCAGGCGTTATTGGATGTTGATCCCACCCAATCGCAACAAAAATTGGCAGAAACACTACATGTGACTCGAGGAGCAATTTGCCAACGTTTAAAAGTCATGGGAAAGATCCAGAAGTATGGAAAATGGGTGCCACACCAGTTGAACGATAGACAAATGGAAAATAGAAAAACCGTTTGTGAAATGCTGCTTCAACGATTCGAAAGGAAATCTTTTCTGCATCGAATTGTCACGGAGGACGAAAAATGGATTTATTTTTAGAACCCGAAGCGAAAAAAATCATAGCTTTTCCCTGGTCAAGCCGGCCCATCGACTGCAAGGCCAAATCGCTTTGGCCGTAAGACAATGCTCTGTGTTTGGTGGGACTACGAGTTGTTAAAACCTGGTGAAACGATGAACACGGATCGCTACCGACAACAAATGATCAATTTGAATCATGCGTTGATCGAAAAACGGTCGGAATGGGCCCGAAGACATGGCAAAGTTATCTTGCAACATGACAATGCGCCGTCTCATACCGCTAAACTGGTGAAAGACACATTAAAAACACTTAATTGGGAAATATTATCGCACCCGCCGTACTCTCCAGACCTCGCCTCGTCCGACTATCACCTTTTCGCATCGATGGGACACTTCCTTGCAGAGCAGTGCTTCGCTAATTTTGAAGAAGTCGAAAAATGGCTCGTCGAATGGTTTGCCCCGAAAGAGAAAAAGTTTTTTTGGAATGGTATCCATAATTTGCCGGAGAGATGGGCAAAATGTGTAGAAACCAATGGTCAATACTTTGAATAAAAAAATTTTGAGACTTCTCTGAAAATTAAGTGTTTTCTTTATCGAACAAACAAAAAAGTTTCAACTAACACCACTGGTATATATATACCATATATGTATCTTCAAAACTTCCTTATTTTAGGAACAAGCGTTATTTAGTAGCTCAAATTCAATATACTCTGTGTATACAGCCAAAAATGTTAAAAAAAATTGATATATGTACATATGTATATGCTACATTCTCACATACTCGTACATGCTTATATTCAACATATCAAAACAAATTGGAACTGGGGAGAGGAGGCATCACGGCATAAACAACACACACCTATTTATATGTATTGGTATTCACAAAAGATACGTAAACGTTCTAACAAAATTTTGCATATACACGTACACATGTGTTAACATAAATAGAGATGTGCTACATACACACCTATGCATGTATGTATCTACTTGTGGATATATAGAATAAAGTGTAATGTGCTTACGAACGTGACACATACTTGAGCGACAGCTGATATCGTGCTCTCGGCGCGGCCTCTTTTCTTCCAGTGCGACTGGATGGTATTTGTAGTGGTGGTTGTCTTTGTTTTTATTTTCCTCCACGGAAAGGGAGGTATTACGGGCTCGTCCAGCTTTCTATTAAGATTTAAGAGTTATGCGCACATTTGTATGTACGCTTGTGTAGATAGTTGCCGATGTCGATCTATTAGCGCTCGATATCGTTTTAATATCAATGTTCTAATTGTCATGCTTCTTAACCGATTTCAAAATTACTGCTCAACGTAAATATAGAAAATCACTTCACTCTTGCCGTTTTTCAGCTTTGCGCCGATATTTCACACATAAACCGTTGGTTTTACTCATACGTTGCTGCTTTGGTTGCCTTTATAGCTTTTTTTATTCTGCTTTGGTTGTTATAGTTGTTGTTGCTGTTGTTATTTATTTTCATATCTCACAATTAATTATTTCAGTGCTGGCGTATGGAAAATTCAACACCTGGGTGCTAACAATTATATACATATTTGACGTTTATTGCACGTTGCTTCATAGTGCTCTGTGCAGGTTAGCCCAATTCCTACAGGATATCACTCAGTTGCTTTAGAGAGAACGAACCTTTTCGTTAGGCGTTAAGGAATGTCCTCGTCGACACCCAATCAGCAACAACAATATCAAGAAGTGTTTTGTAAATGCTATGTAGTGGAATGGAGTGTTGGTAGTAGCAAGAAGATTGAAGTGATGGAATTAATTGTACATATTTGCAATAAAAGCAGGGCGCGACGATTTCTGAAGCAAAAGTTTATGATGCTAACGGTGGGCCAGTCAACAATCAGTCAGTCATGTTATGAATAGAAGGCTGCTAGTTGGTCGAATAAACTCTTTGTCTAGATTTAATGGTAGTCGTCGCAGGCAATTTAATTTTCATCAATTTTCTCCTCTCGCTTTGTACAAAATGTTTAGCTTCCTTTTAAGAAATACCTGATTCCAGAGATATTCGACTCTTCTGTGCGCTTGTCCACCATTACTTCCGTCGTCCTCTTTGATAGATGCCAGTTCTTCTTTCCTGCAGCTCCCGTGTTCGTTTAGTTAGGAAGCGTATTGGCTTTTGCTTGTTCCTTTCGGCTTTAATATTGCTACTTAAAAGCACCCTTAGAGCTTCTTCTTTATTTGCTTTTACTCTGGATATATGTATATACCTACATCCATATATGTACAAACACAAACACGTACATATACACGAGAACACATATGTATACACACTCTCACATTCAATATCTACCAGCGCTGGATAATTTTATCATAATTTGCCATCTTTTTGATATTTTTTAAACAATATTTTCAACTTTATTTTTCACAAGTTGTATTCACTATTGTGATTATCTTTCCTTTTAGTATTTCTTGCCATTTATTTAACATTTTCTTTAGGTTTTCACTGAATTTATCATTTTTTCACACGCGTCTTTTGGGAAGAAATATACTCTGCGCTGTATTTCTCTGTATTTTTCTGCGCGCATCTAACCGAAACTGAAAAATTCGTAGTTGCATGGAATGGTTCGTCTCTTGTTAGGCAAATTCGGAAGCTTCCTAACAAAAAAAGCTTTTTTACATCGTGGAAACTCACCACCCTCTTGTTCAAGAGCGCAAGTATTCGGCTTTACGAGTGCCATTCACCGATTCAGTCATCATACAAATACCTACAAGTGCTTACGAGCGAGGGGAGCGTGCAATATACATGCGATGTCCACAAGTGTGTTGCTGAGTTTACACACATGTTTCGGCATTTTGATTTCGTTGCTCCGGAAACAGCCCTAAAAGCTTTACTTACCGTTTTCGAAACTTCTGCCCATTCAAGAATCTTCACTGCTCTCTGTATTGTATTGTATGTTATCATCATACTCTATGTGCTATGTTGGCAACTAGCTCCTGTCTGCAGTCGGCTGCTTTTGCTGTCGCCAACACAATGCATTACATACATATGTGTGTTGTCCGCTGTTCATGTCAGCGTCGACGTCGTCACACAATTTTCTGTTCATGCGCTGCTGCTGCTACATAAAATTGATTTTTTCTATTTTTACAAAGGTTTTCCGTACGTCGGTATAAATGTTTCGGTCGCCATGTTTTCAAGTGCTAACAGTTGCCCGAGTTGGCCCATCCATAAAAATATCTATACATTGTGCAAATTTACAGCTCATTGACCTTAAAGTAAGTACTTATGTACATATGTTTTAAGATTTCATTCACAGTAGAAATTAACTTTAACTTATTTTTAGGAAAAACACGAATCGGGGGAGAAGCTGGACCAAAACTCCTAAGCGTAGAAATAGAAAAACCGCTTTTAGGTTTCTAAGAGTTTTTAAAAATGTGTTAATCCAAAGGAAAATATCCAAATAGCTCAATAGGAAAGTGACAAGATGACAGTTCGGTAATATAATATCGGTTATCAATATGCCAATTTTCTTTTGAGTAACTTAAAATCTGAGGAAGAAACTTAAAATTATTAATAAAAAAAAAAACGGACGTGCATGATTAGATCAACTAAACTTGTAATATTGGCCACTTCAGTATTTCAACTTTTATTTATGTGCAGAAGTCCGCGCATGTTGTAGAAATCCCTTCTCAGAATACTTATAACAGGTGCTTTTGCCTCAGACAGGTGTTCTATTTACCCCAAGAAGCCAACAAACATCAAGTAGAGGCGAGTGGGAAACGAATAATAGGAGCAAAGAGTCTGGGGCCCATTGAGAAACCTATACAATAAGCTTGTGAGGAGAGAAGAAGAAGAAAAAGTCTGTATATTGATCTGAGAGACGTTAAATTCTTATTTTTTGAAGTTCTGACACATTTTCACAGCCAACCTTAGATAGTTAGCTCAACTGGAAGCGTAAATGAGTAGAAAGGATGCTGTAATCTACTTGTGTAAGTAAGCTTAGAGGCCCGGATATACAAGGTACTGATGTACCTCGTCCGCAATAAACCTGTCTTTCGATAATAGCCAATTGAGATGTCCAATTTAATACAAGGTTAATTTTCTCATTGAGCTTTTTACTCATCGGTAAAAACTAATGAAAAGGTTTAATGCCATTATAGCCAACGGTTGTTCTCATAACAATAATACACTCTATAAACCGGTTAGGTTTACTTATAGTACATAGATACTTATGGTACATACATAGATACTTAACAAAAACCGTGTATCGAGAACAAGACAAAAACTAGAACTAGAAGAGAAAACAAGAAATAATAAAGTCATGGTGCCGTTGTCTGGAGCTGCCTCCCTTACAGTTCAGCCTTTCCTGAAACTGAGTTTCGGCCCCGTTCCGCTGTAGGCAATTGTTTATCTTCATCGGACTCGAAGGTATCATTGTCATAATATGTTTATGACAAAGCGCACCACGGCTTAATTTTATCGCTGGCATACACTGAAGTATACTGTTGTTGTGTTCGTTGTGAACCAGGAATGTCTTGAACGACATAACGGTCATTGTTCAGTACTTGGACAATTTGAAATGGTCCCTTGTACCGTAGTTTTAGCTTCGTACTCAACGACAACTAAATCGTCGTTGTTGTACTTGCTGGGGAATGAATGCTTTTGATCAAACCGATGTTTAACTTTGAGGGGTTCATTTCGTATTCGTGTTGCTGCTGCTGTACGCAGGTCGTTCAAATTATCGTGGATTGCTTCATCGTGTTGTAATGCAGGAATTATTGAAACCCGAAGAGCAACTCTTGGGGTGTACGCGATCTTGGTTTTTTCGCTTACAGTTAATTGTCCATTGGAGGTTTATAAACGATTCATTGTGATCCATGTTTTTTGTTGTTTCCAGTTGCCAAAAGTATTTAAGAATGGTTCGGCTACAACGCTCAACCATTCCGTTAGCTCGTGGTGTTCTTATAGCATTCAAGATATGTTTAATGGAATTATCTTTACAAAATCGTTCAAATTGTTTAGAAGTATGTATATGCATTTCGTCGGTCGGAGCATCCCCATGAAACTGCTGATGTCGTTGAAAGTGTCATTACATGTTTTGTAGCAGTACTTTTCACCGCTCGTATGATAACAAATCGAGTAAATGCGTCGATGATAACTAGTACATGTTCATTACGTTTCGCACTTTTTTGGAATGAACTAAGATGATCAACGTGTACAGTCCTAAATGGAATAGGCTCGTTTTTACCAAAGTGGAGCTCGCATTCCTTCTTACCACCCGGAACTTTGTTGTACGTGCATTCAATACACGACTTGATATAAGATTTTACGAAATTACGTGCGCGAGCAAGCCATAAATACTCACCGATACGATGTAGTGTATTCTCCAGACCAAGATGTCCAGATTTATCATGTGCATTGTGAACAACTTGCCATCATAAAACTGTGGGCAATTCCCAAACGATTTTATCATTCACGATCTTGAACAGTCTACCGTTGTTTAGTTTAAATTCTTTCATAATAGCTTTGTCTTCTTGACGTATTTTGTTGACGATTTCCCTGATGTTTCGTCTTGCAACTGCATTCTAAATAGCCAATCTTTGTCCGTAATGTGTACTTTATCAATTCGCAATGATGCAGTTTCGATTTCACGAGATTCTTCAGCAGGCGCATGGCTTAACGCATCTACATGCGCCATCCGCTGCCCACTACGATGTTCCATTTCGAGGTCATAGTCTTGGATACGCAGCCACCATCTCGCGAATCGCTAATTCATGTTTTTTCATTGTTATCTTTATGGCGTTACAAGCAGTAACTACTTAGCACTTTACAATTGATCTTCGATATTGGGCCTCAGAAAAACTTCTTTACGCATGTGCAGATTCAACCGTCGGAAATCAACCCACAGACGCCCACTACCATTTTTTTTTACTAAGAGCGTTGCACTCGCATATTCAGAGTTCGATTTAGCAATAACGTCACACTCCAAAAAGTTCTTTAATCATTTCCGCCTAAAAAGGTTCCGAAATGTTTTTGACATAAAACTTTCGCGGCACCTTTGAGTCGACTATGTACAGTCAACAAGAAACACGTTTCGTCCCATTGGAAAGCACTAATAGCACTATTAACTCTGTCTACAAATTGCTCGACGGTTATTGACAATTCATTCGTTGGATCGAAATCAGGTATTGTCTCTGTTATTTCTTTCACCGAATAATTTTTACTTACGTTCGTTATTGGTGTTTATACAGTTCCTCGCTCTCCCGGGGAAAACACATTATTTACATTAGGTGACGTATGCATTTGTATTACACTGCATTAACTGCATCACCGAAGTGAACTTAGCGCGTAACTTATTAATTTGATCTTGTACGCTCGTCAACTAAATGACGTCAGCGCCAACCGTCTCACTTTGTCGCATAATAAGTTAATTTTTTTTACCTTCTGTATCAAGTCCTTTTTCGCTAAGTAAATCTTTTCATTCAGATACTTTCAAATTATTAATTTTCACAATCGGCATTTGGTTTGTTTACATTTTCTTTTTTTTTTAGCGATGTTGTAGACTTTTCTTCGTTTTTGTTTGGATTATAGTTTCTTAACGCACACGCTACTTTTTCTTTCACACTTGGATGCAATTTAAGGATAATATACCTGTATTGTTTTCTTACAAACACAAATTAACGTATGTGACTATTTTCCGCTACCGTTCAAATATTTTGAGTCATTATCTCTTTCATACATATGAGAAATCTCTTATTTCAAATTTAACGTTCACCGAATTACTCAGAATGTCAGCGGAGCCCCGACGCTTCTCAGTGGAGTCTCACTAAACCGTTAATCGCAATTTTACAATTTCATACGCAAGTTCATCTTACTTCTAACCTGAAAGACTCCTGATATATTGAACAAAGTTCAAACATCACTTCTTCATTAATTTTAAGGTTTGCATAGATATTTTGATACTAATTATTCCAATTGTAGAAACTTAACAAAAACCGTGTATCGAGAACAAAACAAAAACTAGAACTAGAAGAGAAAACAAGAAATAATAAAGTGCCATTGTCTGGAGTTGCCCCCTTACATATTTTTAAATAGATGAAGTGCATACATATGTATGTACGTTCTTCCTAATGCTACTATTGTTTCTATTCAATAAATTCATTTTGGAAAAATCAGCGTAGTATTTTGAGCAGTCTACATAGAAGCTCTCTTTTTTATTGTATTTTTGTCAGCCGGTACTGACTCAAACCTTCGGCTCTAAAATCGTCTCCCTCTTATAATATTGGCGGCTCCATTGAAACATTCACATTTGTTTGATTGTTTATGCCGAAACTTCCTACAAAGTACGAAGAAAACTTATAAAATGGCGTTCTACTCGATAATAAGATATAAAATAAAACGAATAATCCGCTAAGCTGCATTCTCTTTCATTGTGTATGTACTCAGAATAGTAATCCTGCAACTACCCATCTTACATACCTTCAGTCCATAACATACACGTAACACCATAATAGAATATACAAACACGAGCTCTCATAAGATAGGTTCCTATGGACGGAAGGTATGTAAGATGGGTAGTTGCAGCATAAGGCAAACAAAACAATTTGCTTATGTGTCAGTGTTATCCGAAATCGTGAGCAAATTGGTGACCCATCAGGTTTGAATCATCGCTAAATGTGTTTTGCTGTCACTGTAGTAATACCATTGTTATTTCTAGATATACGGCATCAGAATAATGAAAGTTAAAAAATGAGAAGGTGAAAGTCTTTACTGAGCTTGTCGCGTTTGTTCGTTATCACAGCTAGAGGGCACCATAGAATTGGACAATGAAATCAATACAGATGGGGAGAACTGGTCGATTTACAGCTGGCATAAAGATATATGTATGTGTGTTTCGCCCAGAAAAGAAAGCTGCAAAAAAGTTGTAATTATGTAACGATTTTCGCTAAATACGTCTCCATTATTCCCCACATACTTCGAGTGCCATCACTGGATTTTCGCCACAATAATAATGTTAAACGTTCAACCACAGAACTTATTACCTATTTTTCAGAAATTGTTTTGGTGCTGGCATGATTTTGCACCATCTCTTCATTATAAGTTCTTTGGTCAGCTTACCAAAATTGAAACAGTTAATAATACCGGAACTATCACACAATTTTAGGCCAAAAATTGGACCGTTTTTAGACAAAAAACTTGCTAAAATTTTTCTTAACTTAAGTGCCACAATTGTAATGTATTAAAAATAACATAATCTGCAGATTGAATTCAAAATAAAGAAGTTATATTATATTTAAAGTATTATCTTACTCGAATCAAATTAAAAAATTTGCAACTTGAAATGTTCTGCTTCTTTATTGGCGTTGGCACCGCTTACGCGATTATAGTCGAATAATATTAGGGCGCCTTTCCTCTCTTCTTTTCACTGTCTGGCGCCAGTTGGAAATACCAAGTAAAGTCAAGTCACCCTCCACCTGATCCAACGGAGTGGAGGTCTTCCTCTTCCTCTGCTTCCACCAGCGGGTACTGCATCAAATGCTTTCAAAGCTGGAGTGCTTTCATCCATTCGGACGACATGACTTAGGCAGCCTAGCCGCAGTCTCTTCATTCGCTGGACTATGCCGTTGCTAATGCGCGAAGGACCATAAATAGTTCGCAAAATTTTTCCCTCGAAGGCTCCTAGAGCCGACTCATCAGATGTTGACATCGTCTACGCTTCTGCGCCATATAGTAGGACCGGTATGATGAGCGACTTGTAGAGTTTGGTTTTCGTTCGCCGAGAGTACTTTACTTTTCAATTGCCTACTTAGTACAAAGTAGCACCTGTTTGGCAAGAGTGATTCTGCCTTGGATTTCAAGGCTGACGTTATTATTGGTGTTAATGCGGTTCCCTAGATAGACGAAATTGTCTACGACCTCGAAGTTATGACTGTCAACAGTGACGTGGGAGCCGAGTCGCGAGTGCGATGACTGTTTGTTTGAAGACAGGAGATATTTCGTCTTGCCCTCATTCACTACCAGACCCATTAGTTTCGCATCTTTATCAAGTCGTGGAGAAAGCAGAACTCACGGCGCGGTCGTTGAGGCCAACAATGTCGACATCATCAGCGTACGCCAGCAGCTGTACACTCTTCTCTATTCAGCTCCGCAGATCGTATTATTTTCTCCAGCAATAAGTTGAAAAAGTCACACGATATAGAGTCATCTTGTCTGAAAACTCGTTTGGTATCGAACGGCTCTTAGAGTTCCTTCCTGATCCTGACGGAGTTTTTAGTGCTGCTTAAGGCCAGTTTACACAGCCGTATAAGTTTTGCGGGGATACCAAATTCAGACACAGCGGCGTAGAGGCAGCTCATTTTCGTGCTGCTTTAAAATCGACGAAAAGGTGGTGGGTGTCGATTCTCTTTCCACGGGTATTTTCCAAGATTTAGCGCATGGTGAATATTCGGTGAGTGGTTAACTTACCAGATCTAAAGCCACACTGATAAGGTCCAATCAGTTTGTTGACGGTTCACATAATACGCTTGATAGATCCTTATATGCGCTGTTAAGAAGGCTTATTGCACAGTAGTTGGCGCAGATTGTGGGATCGCCTTTTCTGTGGATTGGGCAGAGCACACTTAGGTTCCAATCGTCGGACATGCTTTCATCCAACCATATTTTGCAAAGAAGCTGATGCATGCACTTGATCAGTAGTGCAATTCTGTAACTTTTATCGACACGATTTGTGGGATCGCAAACTTGCGAATTTTGTCGCTTGCGCCAACGATTATGCGATTCTCTCTAACTCAGTTTTTACGAAAATCGACAACGGATATTTCCATTTTATTAAAATGAAGGAAAGGTGGCATTACAGCTTAAAAATTTACTGTCACCATTTGCACGTTGATAGAATGGTATCCATGAATGTTGATATAGGTTTCTTCATGATTTCTGGGACTCGTGATAGACACATTAGTGCAATCGATAGCCCAATTTCCTTTGTAGCTATCCGCTCTATTTGCGTAATGGGAATTATAATCTTCGCAGGAAACATTGATCGGTTGACTGATTCGTTCACACGATGAATACAACAGCTTTCTGACGACTGACTCATAGGTATATGCATATTCCTATTGCTCTCCGACGGAACGTTGGCAGCATCCAGTTGCAAAGAATCGCGTTGCGGTTAGAACCATTAAACATTTTAATAGTGTTAAAACTAAAAGAAATATTTAAAAGTTATATTTTACCTGCTTGTCCGTAGATACTGCTGTTATTCTTCTGCCTTTTAGTTGGCTACCAAGAAACTCAGTTGCATTCAATTAGAAAGGATCTTGAACTTCCCGAAGCAAACTTCTATTCAATGATGAAGAGTACAAGACCTCCTCATCCACGTATGCCAAATACTCAAAAGCCATTTTTGCTTATTATTTAATTTTGATTTTATATAACTTAGACAATTTCCCGATTTACTTTACTTTATTTTAATTTTATTGAAATAACAATATTTTGTCGATAGAGATAGCGAATATTGTTAAAATAAGTACGCCGAATATAAAATCGTTAAAATTATCGCTAAGTCTCATTTGCGACCCGATAATCGGTATATTGCGCTTAGAGAATAGCGAATATCGTTAAAATAATCGCAAAGTCCTATTTGCGATCCGAAAATCGTTATAATACGATAGAGAATTCCCGTACAGTTCTTCACCGCCGTATTTGAATAGCTCGGCCGGTAATCCATCGGTCCCCGCCGCTTAGTTGTTTTTAAAGCTGGCGATCGCAACTAGAAATTATGACCAATTTAATAAAAGATGATATGACATCTACATGCAAGTACATATATTATATGTATTTATTTTTGGAATAGAAAATATACTAAGTGTTAACTAGAATGCTACTAACTTGTATTTTTAATCGGAATCTTTATATTCCATAATTCTTGTCATACAGCATACCGATGGCTTGGTTTAATTTTTAAACAAATATCGAGATGGTATGATTCTTTTTTTAAATAGCGGTGTGGTACTAGATATTTTATATACTCATACTTACTCATTACTTTGGATGGAAAGTTAATTATTTAAACTTTTTATGGATTTTCTGTTTGTCACATAAAAAAATATGAAAGAAATATTCAAAGTTTATGATTACAACTTAGGAATTGTTATTCCGGGAATCCACCTATCTTCAAGTATCTTAACGTGGTATTTCCTTTGACCCTTCCCTACCGTGCCCAGTGGAACGTGATTTTTTTACACTCCTCTTCTCGTTTTCTACTACATACGTGTATATATTTATTAAAAAATATAACACGAATAATAACTATATAAATGATATATTTGTATAATAAGTGCTTTTCTATTGTAATATACATATAAATAACAATTGTTAAAAATAATCTATTAACTTATATACATAATAACAATCTTGCTGAATTTAAAATGTCCTTGGCCCCATCCTATAGAAAAAGCCACCTAATCCCAGAACTAAAACTGGCAGCTTTGTTTTAGGTTTCTGGATACTGTTAGCATTCAAATCAGTTGGTTGTAAAAATATTTCGAGGAGCGGACGGTCAAGCATACTAAAAGGTATTACGGAATAGTTGATAACAGTTTGATTGCAGCTACCTTTAGGTGTCAGGTACAATTCGGTGACTTCTTAAAAATGATAAAAACCAAGAAAGAAGTTGTATATCATTTTGGTATTAAATATTAATGCTCATACCAGAACATTATATGTATGTCATATGTCAATATACGTACACATATTTTGAATATACACGTACATTCTTACGTGTGAGAATACAAAATTTCACGCTTTCAAAGGTTTTTTCGACGGAGTTTCGGTCCATAACTAAATATCTGACAAAATTGGTTGTACGAGTATGGGGCGATATGTTATAGTCGTACGATCTGCCCGTTTCCAAAAAATAATCCTATACATATACATAAAAATACATCTGCGTAGCGAGCTTGGTTGAAATATCTCAAAAACTGAGGGACTACTTACCAAGATAAATTTGGCTAAATCAAGTTACCTTGACGTTGTTATCTGAGGTGCAATTCTGTAACTTTTATCGACAGGATTTGTGGAGGCGAGACAAGAAAACGCAAGATAGCTGAGGAAAGGTCAGACCTCAAATTCTACCACCAATGCAAACAGAAATTCGCCATGTGATCTCTTCGGGCTTCGGCATATGGAACGATTGCACCGTCTTTAAAGACTATTTCTAAGTGGCTCCGAAGATTTCAGGCTGAACATTTTTCCGTAGAGGACGAGCCCCGAGAAGGTCAACTAAAATTTTCCACTGATGACATCACTGTAGCTCTGGTGAAGTCCAAAATTGACGAAGACCCACGATTGATACAAGAAATGATTGCTAATACACGTAAATTGGGCTTGAATGCCATGGATTTATCGCGAATATTAAGTAATTATATGGGATACAAGAAGAAATCTGCTTGATTGTAAAAGAGGCTCGAGTGCATTTTGCTCAATTTATCCTAAACAAAATCGAAAATAGTCAGTCTAGCAACTTTAGTAAAGTCATTACTGGTGACGAATCTTGATTCTAAAAGTACGATCCAGAAACCAAACAGCAGTTTATGGTATGGAGCCCAACACGAGCAAACCCACCCGTAAAATCTAAGCAACAAAACTAAGCAGCAAAGTAATGATGTCAGTTTACTTCACCCCATCTAAAATCGTAGCTGCTATTTCACTGGTAAAGGGTCAGAAGGCAACAGCAAAATGGTACACCGAAGAGTATTTACCAAAAGTTTTCAAAAATTTGTTGGAAAACACGAAGAAAGAGGATTTGCGGCGCTACTTTTTACATAATGACAACGCGCCATCCCACACTCCTGAAATATCGAGTAATTTTATTACGATCTCTGGGCACGAAGAAATACGTTCAGCACCATTTTCCCCGGACATAGCACCTTGGGATTTCTAGTTATATCCAAAAATTAAAAAGAAAGGTCTTTAACAGCAACCAGGAAATATTCATGCGGTTAATGCTGAACTTGATAAGCTTAAAAAGCAAGATTTTGAAGACTGTTTTCAGAAGTGGATCTATAGGCTTAAGAAATGCATTGAAATCAATAGCGATTATGTAGAGAAGATAAAAAAGGATAAAGATTACGAATAAATACAAAAATAATTTTTTTTGTTTTTTTTTTTCCTGGTCAACTTACTTTTGTTAATCCCCTCGTAGAATAGCGAAATTGTTAAAATTATCGCTAACTACTATTGATCTGCATAAATTTGAGTGGGTCTCTCTTCTTCTGATACTTACACAATTCATATACCGTTTGATGTTAATGGAAGGTAAGATAATTGTAATTGGTAATTTTACTTCATCAAATTTGAACACAGTTGCTCCTAGTATCTTTTTAACATTCATATCACCAAAAGTTTCTATTAAGGAAAAAAGGATTATACCATACATAAAATTTTTCATAAATCAGATTAAAATTCGAAAACAGTTTATGAATATATACGCTATGAGCAGTATAATCCAAAGTTTTTTCAGTTTGCCTAGCAGATCTATGATTCCTGTTCCAAGGATCGTCGTTGAAGAAAATAGTGCTAATAAAGAAATTTGTTGGCGAAACATCCTTATATATTTTTGGCTAACACTTACATATGTACATATAAATACTTAAAGACATACATACATATGTATATATATTATTGTAGAATTAGAAGTGGGAGTCTTCCTACAACTCCAAGAGTATAATACCAACTATTAACCGTGGCGACATCCGTTGCGGTTGACAAATGCACACAGATCCCACATTTGCATCAAAAAAAAAAAAACTAAGCCCAGTCTGTATGACTGTGTAGATGTTATATATGGCTCTGCCAATAAATGTTCGGCCATAAGGGCAGAGTTTGACTCTTCAATATTCGCAGTCAGTTTAATGCCACCGAACAATCATCACGGAAATTTATGAGATGGACAAACTGCGTTCGCTAAAAAAATCATTACAAAAATTGTCGTGCCTTCATTGATCGACAGTGGCCTAGTAAACATAAGTGGGTATTCTCAGGAGGGTGGTGGGCTGACACTTACTAGGCAGAAGGACGCCAACAGCGCTTGTAGTAGCCAAAGTAGCAACGGCGCGTGTCGAGTGTTTTGATTTGTAACGTTTGTCACTTCATTATTATGCGATTTATAAATATATCATAAATAAAGCACGAACAAATGCCATGAGACAGGCAAAAAATAAATTGTCAATGGATATGAAAGCGATATTTACCAATACTTACAGATATCTAGTTACATACATGTGTACTTGTGTATTAACATATGGGATGAACGACGCTGGTCAGTACTAGTATATATGTACATTGTTATGTAGTTAGTATTGGGGTGTACATTCAGAACAACGGAACCGTGGACAGCAACGCCACATAGTGCTTTGATGCGGATAAAAATAAAAATTGTATTAAAACTTTGATCGAAATACAAAAAAATAAATGGTTATGTTCTAAATTTTCTTAAATGTAATTTTTAATCATTTCTTGAATTGCTCATTCACTTTTTCATATAATCATTTTTTTGTACAGAAATAGTTTTTTTTTAATTCATAGTGAAAAGAAGAAAAAAACATTAGAAACACTCATTCCGATAATATTATATAATAATTACATTATTTTGTAATTAAAATTTTAATAAATAAGTAATACATAATTCTTTGCAAACATTTTATTTACATTGAGTTTGGAAAGATGCACTGTACTCAATACGAATAAAATCATTATTACTTTTTGCCTCCATATTTCTAAGTAGATATCATCTGCTCGGATATTACAATATGAGCGCATCGCTTTCCGGTCAAGAAGTGTCTGTCATCGTTGAAATATTGTTTCTTTTGTGCGTGAATGCATTTATTGTCTATAATATTTCACTGAACAGTTTTCATTTGTATTTTTTTATTAAATATGGTGATGAAGACTTTACAATGCCAAATTCAACAATATCAAAAGCGTGGAAGAATAAGCTTGAGCGCATTGTTAGAAGATTTTAGGGCATTGGGATCAATATCGAGAAATACAAATTAGTTCTTACCATATAAGATATTTCCCAAGAAAAGTAACTGTAACTGTAACTGTAAAATATAATATAATATTGATTTCTTCAATTTGATGCTGGAGAAAATAATACGAGCTGCGAGCAAAATATCCAAAGTGCAATATTCTACAAGAGTGTTCAACTACTGGCGCGCGTCGTTAGCTCTGCTTTCTCCAGACTTAATAAAGAAGCGAAGTGAATGGGTCTAGTAGTGAACGAGGACAAAACGAAAAATCTCAGTCATCGTATTCGCGATTTGGTTCCCACGTGGAAACGTGGACGATGGCAACATCTGATGAGTCTACGAGAGCAAAGATTTGCGAACGATTTATGGTCCTTTGGTAACTGTGAATACAGCAGACGATGGAACGATGAGCTGTACGAGATATATGATGATATTGACTATGTTATCTCGTCCGAATTGATAAAAGCACTCCAGCTTTGAAAGTATTCGAAGCAGTACTCACTGCTGAAAGCAGAGGAAGAGGAATACCTAAAATAACATTAGAAATTTTTACCAGATAGGCCGGCATCATAGGATCAATGAAAAAATTACTAGCGGACTGATTTTGGTCGAAAGTAAATGAGCGGCGTTTGGGTTTGGGTTTGCAGAAATGATGATAATTTGGACGAAAACCGTATTTCTAATAAATAGAAAGAGGAAGAAAAATTTATAAATATTTACACAGTAATTTTTTCATTTCGATAGACAGCTCTCTGCACTGTTCGTAAAACTTTTATAAGAGAAAAAAGTTCTTTAAGATACTGACACTGTTATCGTCAATTTTTCTAACAGCTCATGCATCCCTAAATGATGGTTTCCATTTAAAACATTGTTTCGAAATATCATTAGATATACATAAATTTTAACAAAACTAAGGCAGATTTCATAGCTCATTGTTGATTGTAAAGTCTTTTAAACATAGCTATTATCTTATTTCGTCTTAGCCTTTTCGTGAAACATTAGCAACAAGCCGAAGGTGGTAGCTAACAAAGGTTCGTGCCAACCTCCCTTTAAACAGACCGACTATTTACGAAGATGAGGCTGGAATCGCTTTGAATATTTAATAGGCGACTAAATTCTGAAGAACTTTAAAGGGCAATGAGTGCCTGCTATAACTTCTAGACAATAGCCTCCTTTTTGAATAACTAAGGCAGTCTGGCATTGCTCCACTTCATATGAACTTAGTCATTCTCTACTTGCTAAGAATCAGAGACCATAATCCTTAGGACTTTGACAGGTTGTACTGCACACATCGATTACGCTAAGCCGAAACGTCCGTATTTGTTTTTGCCATTGCTTTTAAAGTATCATAAGTGTCGGCGATTAATATTACACATCACGCTGCTAAGCAGTCAAAACAACGGTGACAAATATTTATTGACAATTTTATATTATGAAGAGATTTTAAAGCAGAAGTTGTGTTTGAACAAAATCACGAAGTTGAAAAGCAGCGAAGCGGAAGTGATTGAGTAGAAATCATTGGCGACACGCGCCAACGCGAGATTTGTAAACATACTCGTACATACATTTATACAGAGTAATGTACAGTACGTACGTATTTATCTATGTGTGTATACACAGAATAGGACTGTTTGTGCAGAAGTATAATTCTTGCATTTCTTGTATGACTTTTCGTGTGAAGGACTGCCTGACGCCCTTTTGAGAGTGTTTGAAATTAAAAGAATGCGAGAAAATTGACGCAAATGATTAAGGCTACCGATTCTACGGCTATGGCGATGACACGAATATGTTGGTTGAAATGGTGGTCGTTGATATTCGTACGTTTATTGTTGTTGCAGTGCTGCATGGTGTTGGCGGCGCGTGGCACGTGGCCGTTTTCAACGCGCGTCCGATTTTAGCTTATGACACGCCCACTTATTAGTAGGCGATGACAAACAAAAGAAACTGATTCCATTTGATTTAACTGGGGAGGGAGCGGTAGGGTGGGCTTGGGAGCAGCAAAGAGTAACTCATAAATTTTTTCGGAAATCTTTCTAGCGATTGAAATCGGTTGTTATTTTTTGTTTTCAAAGAAAAGATGTATGCATATATGTACATACATATTCTTCTTTGTTAACCTTCGCCAATATACCTACGTATGCCCGAGTAAATGAGAAATAATCATTTCGGTTATGAATAACCAGTTTAAAATTTAAATTATTTTTAAATCAATAACATTTTTTTGGATTATCAACTAATTTCTTCTCTAATCTCTTTGTCTAACAAAACTTTATTGAGTCCTATCCTATGAATTCTATAACTGAATCCTATAGAGTTTTCTGGTGGAATTCCAGTTTGGCCTTGAACTATGTGCTTAGTTCTGGTTTTGGAAATAGTTAGATTCAAGAGTGCACAAAGGGCGTTCTGGTAGTTTTTGTGTGGTGACTGAATTAATATTGCATTACGGAGTTGTTCGTACTAAATAGAAATATGGCATCAAAAATTTTCTATCAATGAAATTTATAAATAAAATATTTTTTGACATTATATTTTACTCATATATTTATTTATTATCATAATTTTGGATGCATTTTCCTTTGTGGGTTTCTTTCCTTTATATTTTCAAGTGGAATTCCACGCCGAACGAACTAGCAAAATTCCGCAAGCGTTCTTTCTGATCATTTTCCGTTGTAGCGGCTCTCTCTGTACATAATATTGTGTGGAAACCTCTCACCATATTCATCCGAAACTGCTCCCAGGTTAGATGGGAAGGAATCGAAGCGAAAATCCAAAAATGAATTTTTAAAGACATGTTCACCCAGAAATAAGTTCTGTCACATCCTGGCAGTTTTCACTTTCCTTGCTTGCTATGAAATTATGACACGCTTCGACGAAAGTAGTCCATGCCAAAGTTTTATTGTAAAATTTTTGTCCTTCATTATAAGATCTTTAGATATTGAAAGCCTTCACCATCCTTATTCATGGCTTTAACAAAATTCTTCGTAAGCCCCATCTGTATATAGGGTGGAACAAGACAGATTTTTCACTTGGAACTAAAGGTTCTTTATTAACTTTCTTGAAACCAGGCAGCATATTCGTTCTTCGTGACAAGCTGTTTACTACCTGTTGTTTATATCTCGCCCGATTATATCACTCACACATAAAACAACAACATTTTGTATATCCTACTTGTAGGCCAGTTAATATGGCTACAACTTTAAGATCAGCGCAAGTGTTCCCCATATACTGTGAATATTTAATTTTTACCTATAACAACTTCATATTTACATAATTTTCTTTCATATTTGTTGTATGTGCGAGAGGAACTGAAAGATATTTATCGGCATTGTGAAGTAGGAGAGCTTTTAAACTAATTTTAGACGAGTCAATGAAAAGTCACCATTATTTGGGTTCATCAGGAAAACCTAGTTCTTGTAACGGATAGTAGACTATCACTCTGCTCGAGTGTAAATGGTGCAGCGCACACACAAGAGGCTGTGCTTGTTATTGTGATAGCGCCATGCTCTGTGTAATAACGATTCTCATTATCGAGTTAAAGGTCAAGCCGCTCATTGCAACCAAGAAATTGCTGATGGAGTTCCACTTGTTTTCTTAACTTGCATAACCACTATCTCAACTAAATGAAGTTGCGCTAACTCACGAATAACAGTAATTTTAAGAACAGATCTGGATTCAGAATATTGAATACTTCATACTGATCACATTTTTGTTTAAAGAGTTTTTCGTTGCAGATCAGAGTCATCATTCTTTCATATTCTTCAAAGTATTAACAGTTATTACTAAGCAATGAGAATATGTTGGATCAACCTCTGCCACCGTCCGGTATTTAGAAAAGCTCAGTGTTCGAAAAAAGTCTTTATTTTTAGAAATGGAAGGCTGGTCTAACTCATTTTTAACAGTTAGATCGAATTAAAGGGTGAACACGTAGAAAAAATTTTCAAAGAGATGTTGAGTCTGGAGTATTCATGAGGGCTTCGCGCCTTTGGGATTGAAGTAAATCTTATTATTCGTTCGATACCCAAGCTGATGATATAGATTGGTTTCTTTAACGCAGTTCTAAGTATACTATATCCTTAAAATCCAACACCTTAGAAAGTAGAAATCTTCTTTTGGTCAATATTTGGTTTGGCTACCGATTGTGGGGCTTAGGCGCAGAGCTTGAAGAACTAATTGTATCCAAATACACACGATCCTTACATCGTAATCCAATTGTGAAGTCTTTTGAAACACATTATTTGACTGCTTTCAAATAATGTGATATAAAATTAATTTCTATGGTTCGTTTCTGAGCATGCCCATGATATTTTTTTTAATTTATAGTCACCCGGCCTGCTAGAAATGGAATTAAGATAGACTTAAGCAACAATTTATGATTTTGTCATTTTAGTCATTTTAGCTAACCGAAGAAACTAAGCCTGGCTCTGTTTTGCCGTTTTGATGTACCATCGTAAAACTTTTGAATATCTGCTATGAGCTTTCACTGTTGCGCTCAAACCATTTAGTATTTTTAGTGAAACTACTTTTATCTTAAATTCCAAGTATTTTGTGTCGAATTTGATATAGAGTTGGAAAATCACAGAAAAGGTGAATTATTAAGGAGATTTTGATATCTTCGGAGTCCGTGGGTGGATATTTAGTGGTGATGTGAGCTAGTTTAACATACATATCTCTATGTTAAAATCGTTTTTTTACTTCAACAATCCCACACCATAAAACTGATGGCGAAACTGCTGCGACTTTGCTCTCTATACTGTAAACATATATGTAAATATATTTTTTAAACATTCTACTGTATAGATATCTTCTATGTTTAATCATATCAGCCATATTTGGAGGAATGTGACCCGTTATTATTGATATTGTAAATTTTTGTACTCATATATGTAAGTAGGCGGCCGTGGTAGCCGGTAGGTTAGCATTGCGTACTGACATTCGAATGGCTCGGGTTCAAATCCCGGGCCACCAACATCCAAAAGTTATGGAAAATTAATTTAAATAAAAAATTAAGTTAAATTTTCTAATTGCGGTCGCCCCTCGGCAGGGAATGTCCACCACTCCGAGTGTATTTCGAACATAAAATAAAGGCTCCTCGTAAAAAAACCATCAGCTGTTCGGAGGCAGCTTAGTATTGTATAAACTGTAGGTCTCTCCATTTGTTGGAAAAACATCAAGACGCAAAACCACAAATTGAAGAAGAAGCTCGGCCGAAAATCGCTTCAGCGGTTACAAAGCGCCAATTATATATAAACATATATCTTTATCGTTTGACGGCTAATAATAAATAAAAAATGACAAATAATGGGCAATTTTATTATAATAATTAGGAAATTACTTAAAAGCAGAAAAAATTAACTGCGTAAAGGAAAGGATTCGCAGATAAGTATATGCAGATATGTATTCGTATATGTATGTAATATTATATAATATTTATATAATATATAATAAAAGTATTTAGTCGTGAAAAAATGGTCAAAGATTTCAGAATAGTATTTGGTTCGAGGTTTCCTATCGGCGTTAGCCGAGTGGTTAGCATTGCGTACTCCCATTCGGAAAGCCAGGGTTCGAGTCCTAGTTCCATAAACATCAAAAATTACAGAAAATTAATTTGAATAAAAAATGAACTTAATTTTTCTAATTGCGGTCGCCCCTCGGTAGAGAATGTTGGCTTAAATTCCGTGATCATTTCATCAGGAAGTCATTGTAATTCACATCTTTGGCGATGCGTAAAAATCTAAAAAACAAACATAGCTGATTTGAGTACAGCTTACAGTTGTAAATCGTGTTGTGACTAGCAGAGGTTGCGGTTTATTTGTATCAGCCTCATTGACGAATGACAATGCAGCATGTGCATCTAATATTTCCGTTGAAGCTATACATACATACTAATACAATTTTTCAAAAAAGTTACAAAAGTGGGTTACATGCTTTTCGATATGCATACGCGACTACGCACATACATTTCAGTATATATTTCGGAAGCAACCCTTCAACCCCTTTCTTATTTCACTATCTCTTCGGGGATACTTCGCTTGTTCAGAGCGTAAATTGACATATTAATTTGAATATTTGCTGCGTATACCAACTTTTCCATTATTTTCAATGTATTTTTAGTACCCTGTATATCCTTTATGCCGACGTATGGTCTTGCTATTTGAGCTGACAATTGCTGCTTGCCGTTTAACGATTGTTGTTATTATTCTGTCGTGCTCTTTGCAACAAAACATGCAGTCAAGTGAAAAATTGCTTTCGGGTTTGTAATCGTTGCCAACAATAAAAGCAAGAAACCAAAATTTTTTTAAGCTAATATCCTTTTCAGAAAACGCTTGTGTTGATGAACACCATTGTTGTTGTTCGGCGGAATTTGTTAAATAATATGAAAAGTGTTATGGGATATTTTGGAGTATGTCAGCGATTTTGGTTGTGACTATGAGTGATGTGACAGAATGGCTGTGAACAATATGAAATCAATAAGTAAGAGAGTGGGGCTCACATGATTCCTCTCAAAAAACGTGAGTGACATATGCTTCTGTCAATTATGAATGTTACGCTGTGTTTTATATTGATTTAGAGTGGGTGAGGTAAAAAACATGTGCTAGCATTAAATACTACAATAAGAGTATGGTGTTTACCAAATGAATATGCCCGTTGAGTATTCACAAGTAATTTTTAAATCATTTACTTCACTTAGAATAATTTAATAATTTGATTAATTAATTTTTTTAGACTTTCTAGTTTTTGCTTTGAGGGAAATTTCAATTGGATGTTTAATAAATTAGAAAATAAAAAAGGCGTTGCCTGAAAATATTTGTTGGTAAGTTCTTCGCAAAAACAACTACATCGCACCAAGTTTTACAGCTACAGAATGTCTGAGCACTTGATCGTGGATATGTAGGTAAAAGAGAAAAAGGAAAAAACAACAATACTGGGATAACCATTGGCTCGTGCTGTGGGCATCCCAAGTTCGAATCGAATTCGGAATATCTGGAAAAAGAAGTCTGATGAGGAACCGTGAAGGTTTCCGAAAATGGAGCTATAACTTCACCCGCCAAAACTTTTGTTGTAATTTTTTCACTATTTCCAAAATATATGGTCTGAAACAGTTCCATAAAACTAAAAACCCGATTTCAGAAATGTTTTGGATCTGACAGCTGTTTTACTTTTTATCACATCTCTTTACCATTCAACTTATAACTCTGGCAGCGCCAGTAGAAAACAGCTAGTTCTTCGTAAAAAATTTGGTGAAAGAGTATGCGGGCTTTTAATATCTCAAAAGCAAGAAACAAATTTTTAAATAATTGTGTCATAATTTTCTTTCGAAGCTGAGAACTGTGTAAACGCATTTACTAAAATATTTTCTAAAAATCTTAGTACAGGATCGTTACTTCACCAAAAGAAGATTTCGCTGTCAGTTTGGTGGGGTTGGAAGGGTGTGGTATATTTTGAGCTGCTTCCAAGGAACTAAACAATTAATTCGGATGTCTACTGTGAAAAACTGGACAAATTGAATGCATTCATCAACGCGAAGCGTCCAGAATTGGTCAATCGTAAAGGTGCCATATTCCACCTGGACAATGCTAGACCGCACACATCTATGGTCACTCGCCAAAAACTGAGAGAGCTTGGCTGGGAACTGTTGATACATCCACCATATAGCCCTAACCTTGCACCGTCAAACTACCATTTGTTTCGATCTTTGCAGAACTGATTAAATAGTAAAACTATCGAAAATGACGAGGATATAAAATCGCACTTGGTTCAGTTTTTTGCAGATAAAAATCAGAAGTTCTATGAGCGTGGAATAATGATGTTGCCGGAAAGATGGCGGAAGGTAATCCAACAAAATGGAAATTACATAATTGATTAAAGTTCATTATAAAATTAAAAAAAAATGTATTTACTTTCTTTTATAAAATCGGTGGTTTCTTTTGGTGCAATCCAATATATTAAACACTTGGCCATGCCTATCAGTCCGTCGTGTGGACGATAAATTAAGTAAAAAAAGAAACTGAAAGTATTCATAAACTTCTAAAGCATTAATATTAGTATGAGTTTGAATAAATGTCCAGAAAAATTGTGACGCGAATCAAAAGAGGTGTCCGCTTATGGAGCGGGTAGCTATTTTAGAATTAAAAAATATTAAATTAATTTATTACTCACCAATTTATCATTTAAATTGTCACATTATATTACTGTACAAGAATATTTACGTATAATTGCAAAGGCCCATTTAAATACATACAGTGGCGGACTAAAATCTACATAGGCTCTTTTTTTGGAAATTAGCTTTTAGGGGAAAAAGTAAATAAAGTACAATAGATTTAACCCTTTGTAGCGCATCCGCTCAGATTTTAAGGAAAGTTTTTTTTAATAGCGAAAGAAAAAATTTGAGATACGTATTTTTTTATTAAAACAAAAATTTCATAAAATATTATGTTGAACATCTGCAACAAATGGTATAGTGACAAAAAAAAATTTATGTAGTTCATATAAACTATAACTATAAAAAATTATTTCAAATGCAATTTTTTGAAGGAATTGTTATTTTTGTTTCCACATTTTTCGCAACGTGTTTGTATGAATCCAGTGCACTTTGGAAGCTTGCAATGCCTTCGATTGTTAGTCCAGATCGGCCAATGCCCGGGGCGAACTATGTTTTCATTATCTGTATCAGGCTAAAATTGATAACAGAAGCCTGATACTCCACTAAGCACTATTATCTCGTAGCCCCACTTATGTATGTGGTTTCTTAAGGGTATAACGTTTCCTGTGATTACGCGCATATCTTATCTTGAATAAACGGCCATGGTTCGGATCAGCTAATGGCAAATTATTTGTGTTATCATTAAAATTAATGGAATTTCTGATTAATTCTTTATTTTTGGAGAAATGGTAGTTTTAATGACGGTAAAAACGATGCCATCTGACCTGTATTTTCTCACGTTTGGTATTCGTATAATGGATATCTAAAAAATAATTCCAGAAAATTGCCTTAATTCCAATGCTGAAGCGTAATCAGTTGAGTTTGCATTTTTTTCTCTCATCCCTTATTTTTTCAAAAATGTCTCGGGGGAATAACTGGAAGAAAAATTGTATGGGATTTGAAAGTTCCATTATTTCAGGAGCAATGCGATGCTTCTTAAAAAGACGAGTTGGTTTTTATTACATCTTTATTTTTTTTCAGGTCAGTCTTTCTTTCTATTCTTGGTAGTATCTTCAATGTTCTCATTTGCTTCGTCATTTTCATCATTATCTAAATCTCCACTCGCGCTTTGTATATGTCACAGCCTCATAGTCCAAAACATAGCATAGGTGTTCCATCAGTATTTAATCTTCTCGTCGACACACGACACGCTATGCATGCTATGCACCACGCTATTTTTTTGTCTGTCCCTAGCACTTTTGGTACTTCTGCAACATTTATGAAAACTAATCAAAGTTAATACTTAGGATGATTTTCTGATAAAAACACTTCTTCATGTAAATAATAAAGTACTTACGTTCAAAATAATTAACTGTTTTTGATTGAATTTCACTTGTTCGTAAAATAATTACCACAATATTCATAGAAATTACCACCAACTCTCAGACCACACAGCTTAAAATGAATTAAAATTTGTTTTATTTGTTTGTTTATTTATTTTTATGCATTGTTTTTCGTAGAATATCTGTCGTAACAAGAGCAATTGCATTACTAAATTTATAATCACATCGCGATATCTCTTTTTAGAAGCGGTGTTAACTAGTTCGTGCGTGAAAAATTCAAAGTATTTTTAAAAGTTTATTCCTTTTTTTAATAATGTCAGGTAATCATTTCTTTAACACCAAATTTGATTTTAATCAAAGTGTTGTTTTTGAGAGAAAAAAAAACATTGAAGTAAAGTATATTAGCTCTGTAGTGCATTTATTGTGTATTTTAAAGTTTATGTAAACTTTTAAATTAGTATCTAACGACAACCAAAAAAAAATTGTTATATTCCTTTCATCTATGTAATGTTATTTTTGCAATAACTGAAGAATTAGCTGCTACCTTTTGCTACTTTAGTGTTTGTTCATAATTGTAGGTTACCCGTCACTAACACTTAGAGATATTTCCGCTGTATGGCTGAAGAATAAAAATAGAAGTAATGTGTAATAGAGGGTAGGGAAACAGATGAATATTGTTTAAAAACAAACAATCTTTGAAACGTTTCACTTCCATATTAAGGGCAAAGTGTGGCTTGATGAATATTTTAATATTCCCTCTAAAAACTTATCATAAAAGCGAAAAAGTAAATTTGCAACAAGTATCTTGTCTAGTCCATGAATTTTCGACTAAAAATTTAACATTAATACTATCCATTTTAAGCCGGCAAAAGAAATGTAGCCTCAATCGTGAATAGTGTGTGAACAGCTCTCCTACTAGGGAAGCTAAAATAAAAACACATTTTACGAGCACCTATTAATGTACTCAAGTGATGAAGCATTAAGCCTGTTTATCGATGACAAATTTACAAATTGCACTTACAATGCAATTAGAAATGGTGCTAAAATTCGAAATGCCAATATATGTATATCTCCCTTAAAATTTTGGAAGCTTAGAGAGGCTGCTACCCGAGCCATGGAATAAACATGTCAGATATATATGCAGAAGTTAATTTTCAATACTTAATTGATCACATTGCGGATTATACAACTGCAAAGCGAAAATTTAGCAGAGATAAACTGTATTGAGCTGACACTGATCCATAAATGGGGATGTGACAGTAGCAGTGGACATTCTATGTTTAAGCAGCACTGGAAACACAGCACGACGCTTTTTTGCATAGCCGCGCTTGGCTTCTATGGTATTCGGTATTAATGAAAATCTTTTAAAAAAAATTAGGAGTTATTTTGCGAACCATGTCATCTGGGTATGCAATTAATCTGGAAGCTTTCGCAGCATTTACGCTTGACACATCAAAGTTATTTGTTGAGCGATTGTATATCTGTGGTATTATATGCTACCTAGTGTCCACAAAATATTGGTTTATAGTGCAGACATTATTGTCCGAGGAAGCTCTTGGGCCCCTAAATAAAAATTTCAGGTATGCCCGTGAACACCACACTAGAAAAATGTCTCGGGAGAAAACAATGGAATACCTTTTTCATTATTTACTGCTGTTATCAGATTCTTTAATTACGTTTTTCTCAACAAACCCATCTCTTCATTATGATATTACTGAGCAATTTACCGATGAAGAAATGTCATTACTTCTGGAACTATTTACACCACGAAACGAAGACATCATGACGGATTCAGAATAACAATTAGATGCATAAATACTTTTAATTTTTACTATATTGTGATGAGTTTTAAAGGAATTTTGTTATTTTTAACATACTACGTATACTTCAATATATTTAAAATAAAATAGAGGCGGAAAGATCAATTGTACAAATTCTTAAATTCAGCTTGTATGAGTAGTGCCACGCCCACTTACCGCACATCGCCCATTTTTCCTGTGAAATACTCCCGCTACAATAGATCTATTCCCTACAAATTTTAAGCTTCTATCTCCTCTCAAAGTGAAGATGTTAATTTATTCCAGCTAAATTGGCATTTTAAGCCACTGTGCGTTGGTAAAGCGGAAAAATTAACCGTTAGTGGTATGAGGTAAAGAACGTTACAGCACAGCAACAAACCGAAATTACATATATCAAGTGGAGTTGAATATTGAGTTGAAATTCTAAAGTGGAGTGTAGTTTTCTTCTAAGGTTTGTCCATGCCATCGAACGTGATAACGCAGTCCCGTTCTTTAATTCGTAAATATATTTATATTCACGCTACTACTATGACGTTTTTAAAATTTCAGTATATACTCGGATCTAACGGACATTTCATTGTTATTTTTTCATTTTGTCTGTAAATATTGCACTTAAAACTCGATGCATTATAAAGATACGCTAAAGAGAGGTGTCTGTATATTCGAAGCTGCTAGGAGACTTTTAGATATATGTATGTATGGTATAATAATCGATTATTTCTCCCCATAAACAGCACTAACAGTGTCTAAATTTTACGGTTGTTGCCTTAATAACTTATATATACGTTGCTTCGTACAACTTCGGGTGGATTAGATGGAAAAAATTAAACTTTTCCTAAATCTAAACCAAGCTAACTGCATCTTAATTTTTTCTAAAACAAAGCCAATCTAGGTGGAAACAAACGCAAAGTCCTGTCTTTGTTTACGCCAAAGCCTTTATACCTTTCATAAACTTACCAATCTGATCTGTAGCCTCATCACCGAAAAATCGATTATATCGTGGCTCTATGATATTGTCTTCCGATTATGCCTCCGAACGTCTGATGAATTTTTATGAGGAGCCTTTATTACATGTCAGACATTTTATGCTGAGGGGCGACCACATTTACAAAAATTAATTTAACTTTTATTTATTTAAATTATTAATTTTCTATAATTTTTGCACTAGCTCTCGAACATCTTGGCCTTCCGAAAGGCAAAATATGCACTGCTAATCACGCGGCTATTTCGTCTAATTGTTTCGGCATAAATTTTGATGGGTCTACTTCTTCTTCTTTAGCTACTTACGCACTTCGTTAATAAATATACTATTTCAGGTATATGAAAGGCATACAAAGCTACAAGGGCCACACTATATGGTATCTATGCTTCTTATAACAGGGACTATAGTCCTTCGGAAACTGGCTGACGAGTTATGAAGATCGATTTACTTCCCATATAATAGAGCTCATATGCTGAATATTTAAGGGATTTGCCGAGAAAACTTGATCTTACTTAATGATATGATAGTTACAGTTTTTCAAATGATGTCTAGATTTGTACCAAATACTCAAATTGGTCTGAGCCATGCTGGTTTTCAGGACATCAAATTTCATTGGCTTTACAATCATTTTCTATTGATTGAACTGTAATAGTGTTTTTTTTTTATTTTGAAATAGTCCCATATTTTCTTTTATATGTTTGCTCGTGGAGCTTAGTTGTTTCCTAAAAAATCGAACTTTTCATATAAAGCAACTCTTGGTTCTGTTATAATTGTATGTCGGATGATATTTCCGGTTTCCTCTTACAAATTGGATGATTAAATATTACTACAAAGCAAAGTCAAAATTTTTTCTTTGACTTATAGCCCTTCTTGTAAAATCTTATCTCAATAGATTTAATTTGTAAAAAGTTATTTGCATTTGTTTGTTTCTCTTTTTTATTTTCAAACAACCACATTGATATCTAATTTTCTCTACGGCGTGAGATTTACTTTACTTGTTGTGGTTTCTCTGTTGTTTGCGTATGAAATCAATAACTTAATTTATTTTAGCCTCCATCCATTCATTCATTTATCTATTTCTCTGATAATTTGACGCCGAATTGGACAAACCACGAAACTACATATATAGATACATTTGTACACAGTTATACATATACGTGTACGAGTATATGTATTTTTATCAGCCAATTTGTTTGACTTTGAAAATAAATATTTAAAAAGAATTAGCTTAAAGTCGGCCTATGCAAATTTAGTTCATTTGCGTCGTTGTTCCGAGACCTCATTCCATAAAAAGCATTCTGTTAAGTATTTAAGGGAGTCTGTCTGTGAACTTCTGTCGTTACATAAACATTCCGAACAATGGTGCCATCTTTTTTAAACACTAGTTCACAGAGTTATATTAAATGTTAGCTCAGAGTCGCATTATTTTAATGTTGAAGCTTTTAAGTGATAAGAATTTTATGAAGGAAAAATATAGGCATCCATGGTAGTATGCATTAAATTTTCAGGTTGGTTATTCTATTGTATGTTAAGTAATACACTGATTGTTAAATTTATATTCATTTATTGATCTAGAAATGTAGAATAAATGTTTTATGAAGACGGTTTACCAGGCGCCGCATATTTAGTATTGAATCTGGTCGATTTCCATAAATGAGCAATACAAAGTATAAATACATCCCTGTACAAAGTTTGGTTGAGGAACTTGTTTGGGACTAGTATTCGTATAGCTAAATAAACTCAGCTCGTTGTATTGTTCCGATATAAAAAATTCGGTGGGTCTCTTTCTATTTTTTTGGCTATATTAATATACCATTTTATGTTCATGAAAGGTATAAAGATTTTTTCAAAATCAGAAAATTAATATTAAAAAAAACAAAAAAGCTGAGTTCCAAATATTATAGGATTCTTTAAGAAATTTATGTTATACATATTTTCTTAATAAAAAAATATTAAGAGATTTAATGTAGAATGGTGATCTTGGTCTCTTTGTTAGGATCTTCCGCAATGACTGAGTGCACCTGTTTTTTTATCAGTAATGAATGTGATAAGGAAAAAAATTTAACACAATATTTTTTTAGAATACTCCCATGCTTAAAGAAAATCATTTTTAATTTTTTCAGCTTTTGTCATCTTCTATCCCAAACGTGGCGACAAATGTGTTCTGAAACATCATAAGCCAAGTAACAAGTTATTTATTCTTTTTAAAATAGATGAATTTAGAGATCTGTAATTTGCGTTATATTGTATAAGTGCGATTGCATAACGTTAGATAGCTTTAGAAAGATGATGTTTTATACCAAAAAAGGTAACGGATATTCCATTCACTAACTTATAATAAAAAGGTAACGATAAAAGTGTTGATCCCTTAACTCTGTAGTGTTTAAGCCAATCTCAGGGATGGACACCAGCAAATTTTACAAGTTTCCTTCGATGAAGGCGAAAATCGCGAGTCAGACAGCTGAAACTTTTGTTGAGATACTCCACGGTGTGGCAGGCCAATTGCCGAAAATGTTGATAAAATAATGGAAATCATCGAATCTGACCGTCATTGCATAAAAAAGACTTTGTAACCACAAGTAGAAACCTCATGGACCGAATTTCCATCTGCTGAATCGTAACAAAATCTACCCGAAATCGAAATGGTCGTGGTTGGAGGGCAGTGCCAGAAAGGTTTTGTTTTGTGTTTGTGAAGCATTGGCCTCCGCCGAAAAGGACAAGGGCATATTTGACATAAGTCGGATAAATCTAACTATGGTAAATAATATCTTCAAGTTAATGCATAAACAATGGATGACTTTTCACTTGTTTTAATATTTTGGTATATATTTATTAACTAATAATTTTAAGTATTGTTGTTTCTGTATTACCGTATATTCATGAGCGCAATTTCAAAATAAATGATGTAAATAAATATGTACATGGTTAATACAAACTGGTAAGTAGCCTCATCGTCTAAACGTAAGTGAAAAGCTCCAAAACAGCTGCCATTTTATCATCTTTTTATTGTTTATTTCTATTTAAAGAATATTGGCCTTCAGCTGACAAATTCAACTTGATATTAAATTTTAATTCATGCCGTAAAAACAACTGATATTTATTATTCTTTCATATATTTTGGTTGACCATTAGGGATTCGCTAATTAAAGCAAAACCAGTTTGCTACCATATTCAGTTACAGTGGCATTTGGCGAAAGTTAAATTATTACTAAGGCAAGAAAGCTCGTAATGATGGGAATAAAAAGAATGCTGCAAAGGACTTTCCGAAATTGTGGCTGTAGAAAGATAAAAAATGTTTCGCATACTGGCCAAAAAATATGCAAATAAATGAGGACGAAACAAATCCTTTTAAACCAAAATAAAACAGAAAAGGCAGAATAATAAAATATGCAGCAAAACAGAGTAAAATAGAAAACTTTTAAAATCTTATTAAAATCATTAAAGCGTAGACGAAGGTAGAAATTAAAAGCGTCCTGCTGTGGCGGAAGTCTTTGGGAGGATTTTATTCAAAAAAATAAAATACTTGTGGAAATTATTCGTACAGAAAAGTATGGAATGAGTGATGTGGGTTGAGATGAGTATTGACAAAAATTAGAAATAGAAAGAAAATTAATATATTTATTTTAGAGGTAAGAGAGAGAAAGATATGTAAATTGATTTAATTGCATACGTGTATACATATTAATATATTATTTAATCAATTAAACCATATATAGATATATATGTACATACATATATATAAAAGGTTTGTCCTGAATAACTGACGGATCAACTCACAGCTTTAACTACTGATAGTAAGGCCTCCGATAAGAAAGGATTTGGCGGGGAGAGGATCTATTCAAAAAAATTGAGTTTATTTTTACATCGTCCGATTTACATGATATTTGGTACATAGATACATAGGTTTTCCTAAATTTTCATAGGGAATACTTTTTCTGGAAAAATTCGAAAAATTTGTATTTCCAGTTTGATTTACTTAAAATTTGCATCTGGTACTCAGCCGAGGACCGAGGACTGATCTACTCGAAAACATCGTGCTTAGGGTTCGATTTGCAATTCCGTAAAGTTGGTCTGGCACCCATTTATTCTATATATATATTTTGTATGTTACAATAAAATAAATAACGTGAACAACCAATTAAAATAAAGTAAAATAAAAAACATGTTATAAAAATCAAAAGGGAAGTGTATAAGTTTTCTTCAAAGCAGAATGGTGTTAATTTTTGATTGAAGGGAGACTTAATTACGTTTGGGTTGTTGGGTGAGGCGGAACAGGGTGTGAATGATTTTGTAAAGAAGTGAAATAAATTATAATTGCTTAAAAATATTATTATACAACATGGCCGAAAAAGAGGAGCGTTTGCTGGTTTGCTTGCTGTCAGCTTAATAGAAGTAAGCGAACGGACTGATGCCAAGCCGCCTGGCAAAGCGTCTCTGGCGTATGGCCAGACGCTTATTTTGCATAATCATATTCATGAAAAACTTGTTTGCTTTCAAGTTTAAAAAATGTTTGCGATAAATATGTATGTACATACTTTTTTAATCTTTCATTTTAATGTATGAAACTTTCAATGTAAAGTAAGTTTAAATACAAAAAATGGGAAGCAGTCAAGTGCACAGATTGTCATGTTTCAGAAAAAGATGAGTGAGATGAAGAGTATTAAAAAATTAAATAAACATATTTCTGTTTTTTTTTTTTAATTTCATGCCTAATAATAATGCCTTTTTTGTGCTGCATTCATATTTTTTCGCCTCGTTTCGTTTCTTACAAATAAAGAGTTTATAGAGCGAGATTAATAAATATGAGTTTTCTTATTTTATGTAAAGATTTAAGTATTAAGAAGTAAAAATTCTGAAGTTTAAACTATTAATTTTACTATTATTACTTACTTACACGATAAGCATTATTTTACGTCTTTTTGAAGTAGTTGGAATAAACCGCTATGTTGGAAGAAAGCAAGGAAAGGAAGTAAGGAAAACAGCTTTATTCAATAACTTAAACATAAACTCCTTCAATAATTATAAATATTTTTACTACTTAAAGCATCTTACTTTTTCTTTAATTTCTGCAGCTTTTATTATTATGATTAACAACTATTAAATGCCAATGTTTTACTTACAATCTATACAAATCTGAATAAATTCTCCATTACATGCTAAATTCTATTAATTTTTTTTTGCAAATAGAGAATCAAAAACCATTATAATCGAATCTTGGTCATTACGAAAATTTTGCTCTTAATTTCGCGACTTTTGCGATAAGCAAGAGGAACATTTGTTTCAGTTTTTATTTAATGTCAGAAATACACTCGGAGGGCTTGTCGAGTGGCGAACGGAATTGGAAAAACTAATTAACGTCTTTTTCTATTCGAATTCGAAGATCCATATGTTTAAAGATGAATAAGCAAACTTGTTAGAGAAGTATTTTTACTTTACATCAACTCCTTTTTAGTTAGTGAATTCAAAAGACCTTAATTTAATACAAAAATCTAAACGAAATAGGAAAATTCGGGAGGAGTACACAAACTTCGTATAATAAATTCAAGCAAACTGTTTGCTAGTGAGGGTCAGTCTTTCCCCAAATTAGCCTATCCTTTGTAGGAGCCGGTAAGGTTAATAGCAGACATACGTGTGCCCGTACCTTATGCGTTTAGCCTTAAGTCATAGTCTAAGCATTTCATTATTTGTACGAATAGTAATAAGATGACAACCCTAGTTTTAAGATATAGCAGCGAGTGTACTCGTTGAATTAGAATAAGGCTCTCTGTGATCACCATTTTTGAAAATAAAGAACGGTGATATGCACTGGGAGGATTAATTTCTGGTGCATTCCGCTTTCGACCATCTGCTCTCTAATCTTCGAGCATTCTCGGCCTCGGTTATTGCAGACAAACCGTCTCATTCCTATATTTTCAGACAAATATGAATCCGACCGGATATTCGTGGAAAACAAAGCAAAATTTTCCCACCGGTCATGAATCATTTCACAATAACAACTTTAAACATTCAATTGTAATTCATACACCTCCGTTTGTTTTACTATAATTACATGGCAAAAAAACAATACACGTAACATCTTGCTATCCTTTGAATTGAGAACGTAAGTTATTCGTAATGTCGGTAGGTGTTCCAAATATGCTACAGTGAAAATGTTTCAAATTATTTTTATTTCATTGAGTTCATGCCAGTCAATCCAGGCGAGCCTCTTAGGCATGTGAGTATTGAATTAAAAATTTTCATTCTAACTTGCCACTTGTGAGTCGTGTGTACTGACGTATGCACATACATAGATACACAAGTACACCTATTGAGAAAAACATAAGTACCAATTTCTTTATGGGTTTGCTAATACTCAGTACTAAGTTCTCTACCGATGTATGGCGGATTGTTTACAAATGTACATACATACGTTATATAGATTTATAGAAACATGCGAAAGTATATATTTTTATAAGCTTAACATATATTGCACAAGTGAGAACAAATGTAACATTTATACATACATACACATGTACATACATACCTACAATATATTCTGTACATAGTACTGCAGTAAGACGCGGTCCATTGTAGTTTTCAGAACCTTTGCCAACGATAAGAATCACTCGGAAAAAGTAATATTTATGCAATGTGGTGGAGCTGATGTGGGGTACAAGAAGTAGAAGTGGTACATGAAGAAGACTGCGAAGAGGTTGGAAGTGCGCAGGTAAAAAAATGTAACATGATTTAATGACATGAATTATTTATGAGTTTCCTGTCAATCAAAAACCACGTCAAACGTTTTTGATGGCGATGTCAACGCGCAAGCAGAGTTTTACTTCGGTCTTGCCGTTGCAACTTCACTAAGCGGACAGACGGTTATGTAAGTAAGGATGTATATATGAATATATGTATGTATTTATGGCAATTCAGTTCTTACTGCTTTTATGCCTTCTCTTCTGAGAAAGTACACCTCCTTGGATAGATCCTCCAAGTCCGCTTGATACGAACCCATCATATTCGTGAAGGTAACGCATCTATACATACGTGTACATACTCGTATATACAAATATAATTATTTATTCTAAAACAATATCATTTTTGATTGTTAAAAACTTTCGAAAACTTTCCTAAAAATGCCAACAACTACTATGTATAATTTTTTTTTTGAACCTTGAACTTCTGAAAGAACTAAAAACAAAACATTATAAACCTTTTTTATTTAATCTTAAAAATATTTAAACATTTTCTAGTCTGCAATAATGAGTTTTAGCTTGAAGCCTAATTCTTTTTAACTAATTTTGTTATATTTTATATTTATCTCATTTAGTATAAAGCTTTACTGTTTGATTTGAAACATATTATTATTAGTAAATAGCCTTC
Organism: Ceratitis rosa; assembly: GCA_037013455.1. Taxonomy (NCBI): domain Eukaryota; kingdom Metazoa; phylum Arthropoda; class Insecta; order Diptera; family Tephritidae; genus Ceratitis; species Ceratitis rosa. The sequence continues at coordinate 2,379,093 of JAWMAG010000012.1, forward strand.
TACATAAATCACTACTCATAGTGTTAAATACTTAATTTTTAACTGATGATACTTATATACGTGACTATAGTATGTGCATTTGAAATGCATATATCCACTTGCGTGCAAGTTTATTGCTGTCTTTCTTTTCACCTTCTTTTTTTTAATTCATTGGTTCAAATTTATTTTCTTTATTCAGATAGAATCCAAGCGCCATTTGTCCACACCATTTTTGTCATAACTTTTTTCACTCCATTAATTCAATGCCCGTCTGTACCCATTACTTAATTAATATTTTTCTAATGTGCTTCGCGTTTCTTTCATTGATGTCCTTAAGTAGTAAGAATCGCATTTTTTTGCCATTTTTGGTGGCGTGTTGTGGCGTCACTATGCTTTCTGCAGAGGCTTGATTCGCCAAATCCAGTCTTGATATCCATTGACAATGTATTTTTCGATGTCTGCTGTACAATGGTGCTGTTTAACAGAATTAATTTGTAGCCTATCAACGATTTAAGTGAATGAAAAATGAGTATAGAAAGGAGAAAACAAGTAAGAAACTTAGGTGATGTATCTGAGATCAGAACATTAACCCTTAGAGTGATATTGAGTAAATAAATAAATCTCCTTAGAGTTGGGGACTGATACGATATTTGTCAAGCGCCACGTCCAATTTTATCATTGCAATTACAAATAATTAATTCTTCTGTTGTATTACGTCGATATTTTCCCAATTACTTATTTTGTAAAATATCAGCACCAGCCTTCGATCACATATCTACGTGTACATTAAAAGGCATCGCGCCATATTGTCGACAGATATATGCGTATGATGGTCTCCAAAGTTTCTTGGATTAACTAGTTTGTTACTTCCTTTGATAGGTTTCAGCTGTCGTTAGACGTAGCAATTTTCAAATAATTTTTTATTTTTTCACGGGTTTTGGTGGCTTAACTGTTAGACGGTTTTGAGTTTAAAAATCAAATTAGCTGACACGTTACTTTAAGCTTTGACGACAAGAAAAATATAAATAAGAACATTTAACAAGGCTTTAACAATAAAAAATTAATTTCAAATAAAAAATTAAGTTATTTTTTTCGAAAATCGGTTTTACGGTTTCAAAATGACAATTATATAGTATATATATGCAAATATGTATAGAATACAAGGTTATGACAACCGTTCACGTCACCGAACCAATTTCGTCATATTTACCTACAGTGGGCGTGACTTGATATTTATATTATATAAAAAAGTATATTTTGTTTAAGATGTGGTGAAAATATTCTTATACAAAAGACAACACAAGTTATTTATATAATATACGTAATTGTTTAATAATATAATGCTACATTTTTAAAATCTCGTCATAATCATAAAATAGGCCGGTTATCGAAGATGTTACAATATCGCATCTATGTTTTAATATGTCAGACAATGTTAATAAAAATCACTGCACACTTTTTCACCAATGAGCGTTCGCTTGATAGAGTTGCTAGTTACAGAAATATTTGTTCAAAAATAATATTAATTTTAATAATTAAAAAAGAAATTTTATTTTAAAATCTCCGGTAGCCCACAAAAGGGAACCAAATTGCCATTAAACATATGCTTTTGAATATTTTCAATATATTTTTAAGTAAAAAAAATTCTGAATATACATAAATATGCATTTTTATAGATGTGGTATTAATAATAGACTTGGTGTGAAGGCATTCATGCTTGGCATCTTTCTCGATATATAAGGGACTTTTAACAACATTTTTCCTGAATTACTATTAAAACTCTCGAGAAAGTGAGTTTGGAAGCTTGTTGAGTCTCTCCCGAGAAACAGGATCATCATTAGATGTGCAGTACCAGTATTACCAGACACCCCACAAAAAGCTTGGAGGCTTTGATAGTATACTCTACCATGGCATTACCTTAACAGCGACAGGAAAACTCCTCCAAATATTATGTGATTTACTTCGAAGTGTTCTATACATTGTAGGAAAGTCGTTCTTTTAACCAAACCATGCTTACTTAAAGGTATGGAAATCACTCACTCCGAAGTTAAATACCTCGATGTAATTTTAGATAGCAAACTTAACTGGAAACGATACACGGAAAAAAGATTGTTGAAAGCTATAACTGCAATCTGCGCTTGTAAAGCTGCTTTCTCTCACAAAGTTTCCGGCCACAAGATCAAATACTATGCAGAAGTATTCTGATTAAGCTTTCGAATAAATATTACGCAGCCGTGATGTGGGTGCCGGGACTTAAGTACAATACAGACAACTGCGCGTCGCATGAACTAGTGAGAGGAGGAACCCTTCTAACCACAATCAACCATGCAAATGATGCGGGGGTACCTCTTTTACGGCTTTGGATGGAAAAATATCAAAGCATTCAATCCTTCTAGATCGGTTTTCCATCATCTTGACGAATTCTCATATTTTTTTCAGGGAATCAAAGGGTTAATTCCACGCTGTTTATTTCATGTGAATTTCGATCTATCCATCCATTGATGATTTCTATTCGAGTATTCTAGTTGCTTGTATTTCTTTCGGTAGTAAAAGTCGAACTGATATCGCTACAGAAATACGTACATGCTCGTACATATTTATAGTATGTATTTGTAAAATCAGAAGATTTGATGATGTTGATGATGGCTACAGCTGTTGCAAAAACAACGGCCATTGATGCCTCATAAGCGATTGCAGGAATCTTCCGAGTATAATATTGTTGTGAAAACTTGCTATTACTATCATCTTGTTGAACTGGCATTCCTTTGTACAATACATATGTACATATTGAAAAACAATTGCAGGTATGTCGACGAACGTCACTACGAAAGCAATGAGTTTGCTGTGAATGCTGAATTTTATTTTTTTTTTGTCACAGACGAACCAAAGATGGACTGCGGTCTGGCTATCTTGCAAACGGAAAACGGCGAACATACACAAATTAGCATTTATTTCCAGGCGATCACAATCGATGCATACTAATTGCCGGACATAGTATTCGCAAAACGATCGCTCATCGGCGTTTGTGGCGAACAGTTGGTCAGTGGCCAGGCAGCCAACTGGGAATCACAAAGAAATGATATTGATAAAAGTGCGGAAAAGAAGAACTATGCGTATTTTAGACACATTGTTCGTATGTAGGTATGTACCTATAACCATGTATGTATGTATGCATATACATATGTACTCGTATATAACATAGCTCTCTATGGTAAGTGGAAATGGGGAGAACTGAATATATTATTGTCGTCGTCATTGGGATTTTCGAGTGCCAGGAATATTATTAAGGAGATATTTTTTCTCAACTTTAAAGACTACTTTTATTCTCTTTCCCTTAAAAATTTTAGTTGCTTCGCGTGTGCTTCTGTGTAAAGTTCAACAGTACAACAGTATAGCACAACAGTATGCTGTGTATGGGGAAGGCGATCGCACGGAAAAGTGTAGATCAAGTGCGCTCCTTCTAGCAAATACATGGTTTTTCCTCCCAGTGGTTTATTTATTATTTTGTAGCGATTTTGCTTGGGAGGAAGTATATATCTACTCCGCGACTCCGAAGCACCAAGACGGTAGACGTGCAGTCATCCAGACAAGCGACTTATATGGCGTAAATAGCCGTGATCACGGCGCTATGGGCTGCTACCGAGCTGCACGTTGTCATAACTAACGATGATCGTGGAAATTAACAATAAAAGCAAGCACAAGAAACTGCCACGAGGAAGCGATGGAGCATTGTTTACTACGTTGAAGCAAGTATACTATGTATAGTATATACCACAATACGTAAGAAATCCATTAAGAACGTAGAAGGCAAACATTAGCGCCGCCAGTTGTACGTTGGTTCCATGCTGCGACTCAGTGTCTTGCGAGAATTTTGGTTTCTCTCCTAATATGGAGCATACCAACCAGTGTCGGACGCCAAAGAGATTACCATTGTATTGGTGGCAGCGGTGGCAGCGGCGACGACGATCTACTGCACAAATATGGCCGCGTACCACGGGGAATCGGCGCTAAGCACTCCCGTCTCAGTGATCTTTGCAGCATTCCGAGCTGACGTTTTTGTTAGCAGCTTCGATTGTGAATTTTTTTACCATTGCACTGTTATCAAATCTACTCATATTGCCTATTGGTGGCTTATCGCAACGAGGTGTTTGTCGTGATCATTGATCAATGAATGCGTCTGGCATTTTTGATATGAAGACTTGAAAGTGACCAATCGAAAGCTGAGTAATAGATCAACTAATGCGGAAATTAATGGCGACGAAGATATATGAAACGCCGGGTAACATACAACGTTCAACGAGCCATCAATTGGTCAAACCGTCGCGCTTAACTCTTTCATATCTTCAAAGGGATGTGCGAAATTGATAGGAGTGTCAATGGAAATGTTTATCGCGTTTTATGATTGACTATAGCGCTGGGATGCCTGTCACACCATCAAATGTCAATGTGTCTTTAATCAGCAAGTGATGATTGGCTGTTTGCCAATGCCATTACTTGGCGCTGAATGGATTCGTGTTACTTAGTTGTTGATTTTTCTGAAAGAAAAGCTCGAGTAATGTATTTGTTTGAAGTATATTTCTACGCATGTACATATGTATGGTATATGAATTTAATGCATTATGAAGTAGAAGGGTCTTGGATGGGCTCTAGCTCAGAGTAAAGTTAAGGAATTATTACTTCTTCTCCTAGAAATAATTCAATCGTCTCGGGTGCGGCTTAAAATATATGTTATAAATTGACGGTAGTCTTAGTGAAACCGGTATGGAGATTATTATGGAATTTAGTGTAATTGACTTGAATCATTATTCAATTATAGCGATTTTTGTATTGTGGGTGTGGTCATGGTCCGATGTGAACCATTTGTAAACGTTATTTGACAAGTGTTTTCTAATTAGTTTCTGTTTAAACCAGCTTTGCTGCATACTTTGGTTTGATTGTATGATTTCAAAATGTTTAATTAAAAACAAAAAAAAAATAAAATAAAGAAAATGTAAGTTACAAATTGTAGTAAAGAAACTGCTGTTTCGCTGTTTCGCATTTGTGTGTTGGTACTATTCGTGGTGATTTCTCTATTCAAGTCGGTCGCAATACCATCCGTCATTCGGACGCTGTAGAATCAGCTAGCGAGGAAATATCACTTTGGTTCAACGGGAAAAAGCTGGTTTCTTGGTATATGAATGCATTACTGTTTATGTGTATACCTACACGAGCGCTCAGAAATAAAATGTTGTTAAGTAAAAAGTACTCTTTTATTTCTGCCAATGAATTCCAATAAAATGATATTATTTGGTGATAATATAAAACGAAATTTTATTCAAAAATTTAAAGGAACGCACACTTTCATATCCCTTTACAAAGCTATACCTATTTGTCATATCTGTTGGTCTGCCCGTGTGCAAGACAACTTGTAAAAGTTTGATATTCCCCTTTGTTGAAAGATTCATCCCGTAAAAATGTGTAAATATTTTTTTTAAGTATTTTACTGAATATTTCTTATCTGAAACTAAAAACAATTTCGAAAAAACTTAAAACTAACTATTTTACATAATACATGTTATCTATTGCTACTAAGCATATCACTGCGGATACTGCGGATCGCTCTTAAGGTTTTAGACTGTATCCGCCTTTGAATTCTATCTATGCTAGACTTATATGCTGAGCCCCAAAGTTGGATTCCGTACGTCAAAGATGGCTTAGAAAGCATATTGAAAAGTAATTGTTTTCTTAGCTTATTTTGGCCTTAGGACCTATAATCCAATGCAAACTAGTAATTTTAAATTTAGTTTGAGCTATCTTTTTATTTATTTGTTCCAGGTGAGTCTTTATCCAATGTAACTGCTCTGAAAGTAACAAATTCTTTCTGTACTATTGTATTACCATTTACAGAGATTGAATGACATGTGTTTTTTTTAGGGTAAATGTTACTTGTATATACTTAGATTCATTCAATTTAAGTCTCCAAGTAGTTAGCTATTCTTCTATTATTTTTAAATGTTGTTGTAATCTACAATTGGCCGCAGCGGGGTTCGAATGTACATTAAGTATTGTCGAATCACCTGTAAAAGTCGATGTGGCGAGATTTCGGTTAATGAGTAGATCGCTTGCATAAATTAAATATAAAACGGACTCTAACACACTTCCTTGTGAAACACCAGCAAATGTTTCATAGGATTCAGCAGTGTTCTTATCAAGTCTGAAGATTTCTGCTCTATTGCGCTGTGCTTTTCTCTAAACTCGAGTTGGTAGCATAATATGGTCGGTTTTTATTCTAAAACCGGTAGTATTGTTTTCAATGAAAGTTTTTCGAAGATAAAAACATATATGCATGTGGATAATACCATAATGAAGCTAATAGGATTATAGGAGCCTACCAAAGTTGGAACTTTACTTGGTTTAGGAATCATAATAATTTCCGCGAGCCTCCAGGATTTAGGAAAATAGCGCAATTTTAATTTGCTATTAAAGATATAAAGCATGTGTTCGACAGCCACGTGGGGAAGCTCTTTTATCATATAGCCCGTTATCCTGTCGTATCCAGGATACTTCTTATTAAGAAAAAGGTAACATTTCTCTAAGAGATTTAATATTAAATTGAATAAAATTTTCATCTAAATCTTCATGGAATCTTGGAAGAAAATCTGATCAAGGATTGATTGTAAATATATTGGAGAAATGCGTGGCAAAGGAGATACCCTCTTCCTGGTAGACTCGAGGGCCGCGTATCGGAACCGCTGCCAATCTCTTCTGAGCTATCTTTTCTAGGTTATCAAACTAGTAATGTCTACCCTGGAGACTGTTGAAAATTTTTTTACTATGGGTGCTAAGCGAGCTGTGCGTTGAGATTTTCGCTCCCAATTGCAGTAATGTTGTAAAGTTATCAACTGCATTGTTGTCATCTGGTATTTATTTAATTTTATTCAATTGCACACTTATGAATTGTTTGTATTTAAGCTAATTTGAAGATTTATTTGTTAAATCTAGGCGCAATTAATTGAAAAATGGGTTTTTGGGTGAGTCGAAAAGTGATTTTACGCTTACCTGTGTTCTTTCGGTATGAACAGCTTTTTCAAAATCAATCAGATCTGGGATTTTATTGAGATCGGTTGGCTAGTATATTGGCTGTGAAATACGTGATTTCGAATGTATAAATTTCTTTCCTTTGGAGACATTAGCCTAGACGGAATGATAATCACCTGCTGTTAGGAACCTTTTACTCAGTTTAGAAAAATAATCAGTGAACTGAATTTAAGATATGTTGTAATATGGAGGACAACATACGGCAGAAAGGTTTATTCCACCAGAGCTCTCTTATATGTGTATTTGTGCGAATATTCGAAAAATAAATTTTAGAAAGATCAATTAAAAAAAAAGATCAATAAAAAAAACAAAATTTAAATTTCTATCTGTCTCTAATTTCAGATTTCCACACTACATCTACCATGGATGGAATTTCTTTATTCAATCAAACCAACAGTAATAAAGTTATAATATGAAATAAATATCCAATCCGGAACGAGTAATTCATCATTTATGCACTTAGTTTTAATGCGAGTGTTTTTTATAAATGGAATTTTAATTGCGGAATTTGATGCGTGACTCGTACTTTTTTAAATCATTGACGATTTGTAACACATATTATTCTTCATTATTTTTTAAGGTTATGTCATATTGAATAAGTTTCACGTAACGTTTTGCAATTTCGTTTACTACTTTTGTATTCGTAACATGGTTCTTTCCTTCTTGATAAGTTCTCGTATCATCCCAGTATGGGTATATATACCCAGAAATTCAGAAGAAAAACTTTTTCATATAATTGTTCTGGCAACTCTTGCGGGTGCAAAGTGAAAGTGACTGTGCTCTATATTTATTTTAAATTTTTAAATAAAATATATTGTGCAAACTACAAAAACTAATTCAGGCAAGTGGCTCCTCTGAAACTGAACAAAATGAAGAGAAAGTGAAACCTTGTAAACAACAAATTGTGTTATTTACATGGATTGGCGCTCCATCAAAACTAAATAATAAAAAAAAAACTATAAACAAATAGTTCACACTAGTTGAACAGAGACAAATATATTAATTATAATAATAAAACAAATATAAAAAGCTCTGGTATTAAAGAAAGGCGCCTAAAAGTATGCAGGAAAATTTGCATTTGCTCGCGCCGTTTCCAAATTAGAGTTGCCAAAAAACTGTGTTGCAAAATCCACTGGTTTTTTTTGGGACTAAATTGGCCATTTTGCAAAAATGGGACTAAATCGGTCGCCACAACGTGGAAACGTTAACCAAAGACAACGGCAACAACAAACGCCAAAACAACATCACAACGATTGGAAAATGAGCCCTCAACTTTTGTAGTCCCTTCTAGGACTACTTTACCAGCCCCTTCATGGGCTCAATCGCTGATTAAGGCAACTCCTCCAGCTCCTTCTAGAGTCGGAACTCAAGACTACACCGAAAATAGCGCTGCAAAGAAAGCAGTAATTCAAACGGGAATCGATCGCTACATTCTTGTAAAAAGGAAACGGTCACCCCAAAAAAAAAAAATAGTGAACAAAATCAAAACAAAATTTTCAAAACAGAAAGAGAAGAAGACAGCATGAGCAATAATCGATTTCATATGCTTTCTGACAGTGGCGGGGCTACAACTAAATTTGATGTGGGCAAGACAGATTTCACGAGGCCCTGTTCTATGGCGACCTGAAGACGGATTTTATAAAATAATAAAAACAAGTTTTTATTCATAAAAATACAAATTAGAATAATAAATATTAAATAAAAAATTACAAATCGTTAATATAAAAGTGGAGATATATATTTCTTAAAGTGTATCTTAAAAAACATTATATTTCTTTATTAAAGGAACAGAAATTTCCTGCTTTTAAGGTTACTAAATTCCTTAATTATGGTATCGTAATTCAGCCTAGTTGCCAAATCTGATTCAATTGATAAAACAGCCAAAGCTGAAAGTCTTTCTTGGCTCATTGTGTTTCTCAAATAATTTTTTATTAATTTTATTTTGAAAAACTTCTTTCAGCAGAGGCTGTACTTACCGGAATTGTTAATAAAATTCGGATGACAATGTAAATATTTGGGTAAATTTCTTTCAAGCTATTTTCTATTATGTATAACAGCAGCTGTTTCACGTCTTTAATGAAGTTGGGTAAATTCGGGATCATTGAATTTAATTCTTCATATAATTCAAATGGTTAGAATTCACTGCTCTCACCCACACGAAGGACGTTATGTAAATCGTTACAGTATATATTTGCTCCTGTGGCATATTTTTTAGCGCGCTTAAATCATAGAGAAAACCAAACTCTTCAAAATGTTATTTAAAGACGTAAATCTTAATTCCATATTGGTTATTATAGAATCAATCATGGCGTAAAAAAAATCTGTTTGATACCGGATTTTGGGAGACTGTATAGGTTCATCGCTGCTTTCGAACATCGAACATCCTTTTCTTTTTGGCTACTCTTTTATTCTTAAACTCTTTTGGCAGGTCATAATCGCTTTTCTCAGTAAATTTCCGAACATCAGACAGGGATTTCTCAAATCCAGTTTCCCGATACTCTTTTATCCATTCACAAATATTGCCATAATGTACTTATTATATTAACACGCAATAATATCTGAACATTTCATTTAGTATTGAATCGCAAGCACTGAGAGTGTCTGATTGCTCCGTTTCATTTTTTATGTTTTCTATGCATTCAATCACTTCATCAAATTGCAATAATACGGCCTTTACTGCTTCGACTCTACTTTCTCATCTTGTGTCTGATAACGGTTTTATAGTGAGTTTTAATTTTCCTTTTATAAAATCCCAGCGCTTGCTTGAACTTGAAAATAGCAAATAAATTTTTTGTATGAAACCAAAAAAAGTTTTTGCTACTATAGATAAGTTCGCTGCATCTACCAACAGTAGATTCCAACTATGACAGCCACAAGGTGTGAAAAATGCCCTAGGGTTAATATTCAATATTCGAGTTTTAACTCCATTATTTACACCTACCATATTTGCACCATTGTCGTATCCCTGGCCACGGCAGTCTTGAATATTTAAGTCACATTCTTCAAGGTGTTCCAGTATAGCATTGGCTAAATATTCTCCAGTTGTCTGAGTAACAGCTAGAAATCGCATAAAATGTTCGACTATTGTACCAGTTGACGTATCACAAAATCTTAAGATAACCGACATTTGTTCAACTCTACTACAATCTCTAGTGCAATCGAGCAAAAAAGAATAATACTTTGCTTCTTTAACCTTACGAATAATTTCATTGACAACTGTTTTTGACATCAATATGATCAATTCATTTTGAATATCGTGACTTAAATAATGGTGTGAAAGTTGTTTGTCACTAATGCGTTTCATGTGTTCACGTAAAGTAGGATCAAATTTTGATATCAGTTTAAATAAATCTATGAAATTACCGGAATTCTTAATAACGTCACCTGTCTTGAGAGATTCTCTGTGACCTCTAAATACAAGATTATGAGATGCCAAAAAGTTTATTATGTCAATTATTCTCTCTAACAAGTTGTGCCAATGTTTTTGTGATTCACGTATTAGCCTTTCGTTTTCTTGGTCTATTGTTTTGCCTTGATTTATTCCTTTCTCTAAAGTTAACCATTGGAACATATGCGCCATATGTTCTTTGGTATTCTCATTTCTATGTAAAATGCTACTTAAATGTTTCCAGTCACAACACACTCCTTGCACCACCTGAGTTTGTGAATTGCTAAATAGTCTGCATGGAAAACAGTAAACTTTATTTTGGGAATTGGAATAAACTAACCAGCGACGATGTTGAGTTTCACCATTATTTAGTTTTCTCGAGAAATAGAAATTGGAAAAGTGTCTGTTATCATCACCTTTGGGATAATATTCATCACCGCTATTTAATTGCTGTGTGGGGCCGCTTTGAACTATGTCACGACGCTGTGTATTCGTTATGGGAAACGTCCACAATCCCGGATCCGAATTTACAAGTACTTACTGAACTATGGCGCTGGCGTCGTCGCTGCGAATTGGAGAATCTATGTCAATCTGTTCTTCTTGACTGCTTGATGACAGCACAAGAGTTTCAGTGTCAATTTTTGATTGGCTAGAAGATGATTCAAGCTCTACGTCTAACTGACGTTCGCTCTCGGTATTCAGTGCATCTAGAGCATTTTCCAAGGGTATCTCGGAAGTTTGTTGTGTAGAAGTCGAAGCTATCAATTCAGGAGGTTCTGTACTACCAGATGCAGTTTGGTTGAGGAACTTCATCAAATTTAAACTCAAAACTTGGTTGGTTGCAGTTCTTTTAGCTTTTCTTTTTCTTTTTGCTGATCCAGACTCCCATTTTCTTCCAATATCTCTATCTCGGCCGGACATGTCGATAACGTCGTATCTATAAACTGTAAACGAAAGCAATAGTTAACATTTTTTTGCAGTTTTATCTACATAATATTGTAAAACCTAAATTTAAATTAGTTTTCAAATAAAAATCTTTAAGATAGCTTTTGCTACCTGTTAGTTTTAAAAACTTAAAAAGTCGATACGTTTTTTACCCTAAAGCTTATTTGGTTTCCTTCAAAAGATATTATAAAGCGTATTTTATATACAAGTAATTACTGCTTTATATACTTATTACCAATTAAATATTTCTTACTTTATGTAAAATAGACGAGTACAGGTACCGGTGTGTTACAAATCACAAAGAAAACAAAAAAAAAAAACAATTAAAAAAGTCACTGTTTTTAAATTTTGGGTCAGTTTCCAGGAGCAATCAATATACCTAAACACTATTTATTTATTCACTAAATATTATTAAAACATTGAACACACTATTCTTATCAAAATAGGTACGTACAGTCATAAAAATAAACAATATTGAATAACACAATTATACGTTTCTATTGTTATGCGCCTAGCGACTGCATTGCGTACTTTGATTTAATTGGTTGACTTCCTAGTAAAGAAAGTAAACAAATAAACCGGGGATTCCCCGCACTCTGGTCGGCGGCAAATGTTGCCAGACTAAGAAAACATGTTTCACAACAAAATTGATTTATATTTTTAACTTCCCGCTGAGAAAATTGAAAATTTTCGAAAGTCGGGAAGATATTGGTTTTACCCCGTTTTTCGAAAATTGAGTTTTCATCAGATCTCGACGTTTTGAGGTCCTAGAAAACTTGTCTGATGGTTTTCACTTCACGGTGGTGTCCGTCAGGCTGTATGTATGTATATATATATATATATATATATATGTGTGTGTGTGTATATATGTATGCATGTAAACTTCTTATAACTTCTAAACGGCTTGACCTATCGAAATTGACCAAGAGAGCTGATTTGAAGAGTATCACTGCCCTTAAACTCTGAAAATTTCAACCGATTTCGTTTGTTGGTTTTCGAGAAATCTCAATAACAAAATTTTCAAAAAGTCGTTTTTTTGGAATAACTTTCAAACGACTTTACCGATCGATCCCAAAAACTAATCAGTTCTTAAACTCAGAAAACTACGTCGATCGCGGTTAGACCGATCAAAATCGGCCAAATGCTTCGAAAACGAAAACGAAAAATTTCAAAAAAAAAACGTTTTTTCAAAAAATCTCTTAAATCGCTTTACCGATCGATTCCAAAAACTAATCAGCCTTTAACCTTTGGAACCTTTGTCGATCGCCGTTGAACCGGTCAAAATCGGCCGATTTCTTCGTAAGATATTAAAAACAAAAAATTAAAAAAAAAACGTTTTTTCAAAAAATCTCTCGGATCATTTTACCGATCGATTTTAAAAACTAATCAGCTTTTAACCTTCAAAAACTACTGCGACCGCTGTTGGACTGGTCAGAAGCGGTCGATTTCTTCGTGAGATATCAAAAACGAGAGATTTTAAAAAATACGTTCATAGAACGTGAAAAAATGTTTTATAAATGGAATTGGCGGGAAGTTACAGGGATGGCCATTAGGGTCAACCGTTTTCCAATTTTTTTTGTTTTATTCTCGCTTTAAACATTTTTGAGTCGCGAGGCCCCTTGTACCGCGAGGCCGTAGGCGGGGGCCCACGTCGCCCACGCTTAACGCCGCCTCTGCTTTCTGATGCTGATGATCAAGTGCGTGTGCAGAAAACGTCCAAGCCGCCGACAATTTATCTTAGAGAAGCGAACTCTAGCAACCTTGTCAACAAATTGATAGATCTATTTGGGAAAAATAACTTCCATGTAGTCCCAATTAAAAAGGTAAATATTCAGGAAGTGAAAGTGCAAACCTACGGAGAAGATAGCTATCGCATATTTTCGAAAAGGAAAAGAAGTCCTTCTATACCTTTCAGCTCAGTATGAAATCTATAACAACCCCTGAGTCTAAAAAATGTAGCAAATGCGGTGAAAATCACACCGCCAATTACAGGGGTTGTCCAATATATATTTCCCTAAAAGGCAAGGGCAGTAAAAAGCTTCTAGAAACTTTCCTGTCTCTCAGCCCCACCCTCAGCCTCAATCAAAAGCTGCCGAAACAAAGCCTGCTAATACCAACTTTATATCCTACGCCCAAGCTTTAAAAGGTGTACCTCAGCTCACAACACATGAAAAGTCCATCCCGTCTGTTCCGTCTGTTAACTCACTTGAAAATACGCTAAACAACTTTATACGCATGATTTAAGAACATATGACACCAATGCAAAATATGATGCAAGATTTAATTCGAAATCAAAATCAAGCAATAGATATAATGCTAATCTCCGAAACTCTTTTGACCAAATTTAACAACTTCAATATTGATACATTTCTATTTTATGACACCAAACACCCTGAAGGGAAAGCGCGCGGTGGAACTGGAATACTTATCAGGCAAAAAATTAAACATTATATAATGGAAGAGTACTGTAAAGACTACCTTCACGCTACCTTAGTTCATATATATGATAATTCTGGTGGAATAAACATTTCCGGCATATATTGTCCGCCCCGATACAACATATCAGAAACTCAATTTACTGATTTCTTTTCTAAACTTGGTAAACGGTTTCAGTAGCAGGTGATTACAATGCAAAACATTCCTTCTGGGGATCTAGGTTAATATCTCCAAAGGGTAGAATTTTATATAAAGCCATTCAAAATAACGATTTCGACGTTATATCTACCGGTCAGCCAACCTACTGGCCAACTGATCTCAGCAAAACCCCAGATTTGATTGACTTTGGAGTAACTTGTGTTATCCGTAGAGCACAAGTAAGCGTAAAACCCCTTTTCGACTTATCATCTGATCACTCGCCTTGTCTATGTTCCATTACATAATTCCAGTTTTCAATGACTTACAGCTAGGCTTAACCAATAAATTTACAAATTGGCTTAAATACAGAAAATTCATTAGCGCGCATCTAAAATCGCTCATTCCTCTAAAATCAATAGCAGATGTCGACAATGCAGTTGATGGCTTTACAACATTACTTCATTTGGCAGCGAAAATTTCAACGCCCGGCCCATCTAACACTCATAGAAGACAAATTTTCAACGGTCTTAAGGGTAAAGACATTACAAGTCTGGTAACCAAAAAAAGAAAACTAATGAGAGATTGGCAGAGGTTTCGTTCCCCGGCAAGGAAAACGAATTTCAAAAGTCCGTACAATCTCTGTCAGCTACATTTGATACCAACTTCTCTTTGTGGCGAAAAGTTAAGAGTTTCAAAAGTCCCGTCACTTGCGACCCTCCTTTGGGAACTCGCAATGGTGAGTGGGCTCGAAGCGACCAGGAAAAGGGTATCTCATTTGCCATGCATCTTTCCACTGTATTTACACCAAATATTGGATTCAAATCTCTTTAATTTAATTTTAAATCACATAAAGATGTTATTACTAACGACTTAAAGAAAAAGAAGGCTCCTGGATACGACGGGTGATATGATAAAAGAGCTTCCAAATGTGTCAATTAAACACATGCTTTGTATATTTAATAGTATATTGAGACTACACTATTTTCCTAAATCCTGGAAGCTCTCGGAGATTATTATGATCCCTAAGCCAGGTAAAGATCCATCTTTAGTGGGCTCCTATAGGCCTATTAGCTTAATTACGGTATTCTCAAAAATCTTCGAAAAACTTTTATTAAATAAAATATTACCGATTTTGGAATCGAAACAGATCATACCATGCCACCAATTCGGATTTAGAGAAAAACACAGTACAATAGAGCAGGTGTATAGAATCGTAGCACACATAAGATCAGCGTTTGAAAACAAGCAATATCGTACTGCAGTGTTCCTCGATGTTGCTCAGGCATTTGATAAAGTTTGGTTAGATGGTCTATTATACAAGCTGAAAGTTACGCTTCCCGTAAAAATTTATGATGTCTTAGAAAGCATTCTTATTGGCAGAAAATTTCGTGTTAGGCAAAAAAGTTACACCACCGAATCCTATGAAATATTTGCCGGTGTTCCACAAGGAAGTGTTTTAGGGCCCGCCTTATATTTAATTTATACGAACGATCTTCCCACAAACCGAAACCTCATCACAACAACTTTTGCGGATGATACAGCAATACTTAGTGTCCATTCAAACCCCATGACAGATTACAAGAACATTTAATAGTAATAGAAGAGTGGCTAACAACGTGGAGAATTAAAGTCAATGAGTCTAAGTGTATACAAGTAACATTTACCCTAAAAAAAGACACATGTCCTTCAATCTCTATAAATAAAGGGTGGTTAAATTTCAAGGGCCGATGTTGAATGTGAACCACACCTAAACGCCAAGTCTTTTTCCGAATTTAATTTGACATTTCTCTATTTCAGACTTACTCAATTTGAACCATGGAGAGATACACAATCCAACAACGTGTTAAAGTTATCCAGACTTACCATATTATGAAAATTTTCGAAGAAAATCATCTTCAGTGATGAGGCACATTTTCACCTCAGTGGATTCGTCAATAAACAGAATTGCCGCATTTGGGCGAATGAGAATCCAAGAGTGATTGTCGAAAAACCAATGCACCCACAAAGAGTGACTGTTTGGTGCGGTTTATGGGCTGGCGGCATCATCGGGCCGTATTTTTTCCAAAATGAGGCCGGTCAGGCAGTTACTGTGAATGGTGTTCGCTATCGTGAGATGATAACGAATTTTTTATGGCCACAATTGGAAGATATGGATGTGGACGATATGTGGTTTCAGCAGGACGGTGCCACTTGCCACACAGCTAACGAAACAATGGCTCTTTTGCGCAACAAATTCAATGGCCGTGTTATCTCACGTAATGGCGATGTCAATTGGCCCCCAAGATCATGTGATTTGACACCGTTGGACTTTTTTCTCTGGGGTTATTTGAAAGAAAAGGTGTACGTCGATAAGCCAGCAACAATTCAAGAGCTAAAGGATGAGATAATTCGGCACATTAACGGCATAGAAACTCCATTATGCCTCAGCGTCATCGAAAATTTGGACCATCGTATGGAGGTGTGCCGCCGAGGTCGCGGGGCTCATTTGGCCGATATTTTGTTACATACTTAATTGAGTAATACCAATATATCATAATAAAATAAAATTTCAATAATTTCCTAAATAGTTTGTGTTTTATTCAAAATCAACATCGGCCCTTGAAAATTTAACCACCCTTTAGGAATACAATACCTCAGAAAGAATTCATTACCTCCCTGGGAGTTACATTGGATAAAAGACTCACCTGGAAGAACCACATAGACAAAAAGATTACTCAAACCAAATTGAAAATTGTGAACTTGCATTGGATTGTAGGCTCTAAGTCCAAACTAAGTCTAGAAAACAACGTTTTACTTTTTAATATGCTAATAAAGCCATCTTGGACGTACGGGATCCAAATTTGGGGCTCAGCTTCTAAATCTATCCTGGATAAAATTGAAAGACTGCAGTCTAAAACCGTAAGATCAATATGCAAAGCCCCTTGGTATGTAAAAAACTCCGCAATTCACAAAGATCTCGGGATTAAAACCGTCACCGAGGAAATAGAGAAACTGCTTAAAAATTACTCATTAAGGCTATCTAACCACCCAAACTTTCTAGCTAAGAAATTATTACAGCAGAACTACCCTAAGCGATTAAAGAGAAAGGATTTACGTTTGAACTGTGACTAAGGGCTCTGCCGCATCCAATTATTCTACAATACATCGGAGTTGCGCTCCGCATATATCCTTCATGATATTATAATTTACTTCAAATTATCCTTTATGATATATCTTTTGTTATGAGTGTTTGGTTATACCTAATGATATCTATTGTATATAAACACATTCTTTGATAAATCTAAGTTACATTCGTAATTTATTGTACTTTGCTTACTTTGTTAATCTATACAGTGGTAATGATTAGCTTGTTCCAGCAATAAGAATTAGCTTTAAGATTTTCGAAATTATTGTTAGTTTCCAAAAAGGAAAGGTTCAATAAAACATTATACAAAAAAAAAAAAAAAAATATAATTGATTCATTGGGTTTTACGAGTAACCATTTCGTGTTTTCAACTTTTTTATTACAAAATCAGCAATATTTTTATTTATGATTCTCTATTTTCTAGCTTCCTTAATAAAAGTTAATAATAAATGCAATATAATAAAGGATCATATATCGGTTAAAACATTATTTTAGAATTCTGTTAGTTTGAATTCTAGCAGTACTTTTTTATTCATTGGTACCTCTGCACCAAATATTCGAGAACATTCCATCTAAAAACATTCCACGAAATAAAGTTTTGACTGAAAATTTTATCCACTTATTTTGTTATAAAAATTGTCCATGAGTATAGAAATTTCAATAAAAGTAGTTCCGTTACAACTGTGAATGGTAAGCATGATTGTGGCACCCATTTACATCGATTTACATAATTTATTTACATATTCGCTGTGATAGCTAATTGGCTCTTTGTATATGCTATCAACTGGCCTATTTCTAGGAAATAAGTCATTTTAGAAAGGTAAGACTTTAGACTTAAGAATGGTACTAATTTAGCCAAAGTATACAAATTTGAGGTTCTAAAGGTCAGAAAAGTGATGTAGATAATATTTTTTAAAATTTCAAACGCGGTGAACCATTTCTTATTTTAATCAAATGCTATTCGATATACATACATCTATATATATAAGTATATAAATTTTAAGCCGATGGGAATATTCCTAATGCGAGAATCCGAACTCATTTTAAGCCAAGAGACGCCAGAATGAAGGCATATACATACACATGTATGTACATGTGTGATGGAATAGTTTAACCGGCTAAATGTGTAAAAGTCGCGATATTTCCGTAACAAATAATGTAATTCTACTAAGCAACAGCATGAAGAGAAAAAGATAATATAAACGTTAATTTATGGACCAAAACTCATAATCCATAGGTAGATACTCCTAAATTCTTCAAAACACATATAGTTATTTTCCTGCCTACTGTAAAAATGGCTTCAATACAATCAATATATTTTACATATAATTGGCACTTTGTACCCGCTGGATCGGCCGAGCTCTACCTCAAATTTATGGTATGAGTCTTGATGTTTTTCCAACAAATGGGGGGGACC
This sequence comes from Ceratitis rosa, assembly GCA_037013455.1. NCBI lineage: Eukaryota > Metazoa > Arthropoda > Insecta > Diptera > Tephritidae > Ceratitis > Ceratitis rosa. Next base: position 2,397,597 of record JAWMAG010000012.1, read on the forward strand.
TGCAGTTTATACTAAGCCTCCGAGCGGCTGATGCATTTTTGTGAGAAGCTTTTCTCCACACGGAGGGCTTGACACTCTCCGAGGGGGGGCTACAATTAGAAAATTTAACTTAATTCTTTATTTAAATTAATATTCTATAATTTTTGGATTTTTTACATACGACCCCTCAATTAGCTTAACATCGAATATTATAAATATTAGTTGAAGTAAAAAGTCATCCATTACTTTTGCAATTATTCGCCTTATTGATCCGTGATCTGTAAGTGCGTTTCGATTACGCTAGATGCCGTTAAAAAGCTGATATTTTGCACTGAAAGGGTGAGTGTTGATCACTAAACGCAGCAACCTTTGAGCCGATGTCAACGATGAGCACCAGCAAACAGAAAATACTCTATATTCTACACAGGGATTGTCGCAGACGATAGAACGAGGTATACGGCGACGGTGACAGTTCAGCGAATCAAGAAGCAGCGGCTACGCTGGCTAGGTTATGTGGTCCGGATGGATACGAATACTCCAGCTTTGAAAGTTTCCGATGCAGTACTCGCCGGTGGAAGCAGAGGAAGAGAAAGAGCTCCACTCCGTTGGAAAGATCAGATAGAGAATGACTTGGCTGTACTCGGTAATTCCAATTGGCGCCCAACAGCAAAAAGAAGAAACGAGTGGCGCAATGTTGTTTACTCGGCTATAATCGCGTAAGCGGTGTCTACGCTAGTAATGTAAGTAAGTAAATAACTTCGATAAAGGCGAAAACACAAGCCAGGTAGCCTACAGTGTTGGAAAAAATAATAGAAAAAGCTTGTTTTCGTCCATTATCTTGAAATATTTCATAGGAAATGAAACTAACATTTATTTAATTATTTTTTTTAAACATATATATAGGTAACTTATATAATAAGGAACAAAAATATTTTCTTTTGATTTTCCATTAACGTAAAAAATTAATTTCATTTTTTGAGCTTGGAAAAAATAATAGAAAAAAACGCAAAAATACCAGTGAGAGATGATTTTTCTAAATTTTTAAACTGAAATAGTGGTTTTGCTAATATTTAGTGGTACAGCCATTACTTTTTATAACTGAGGAACACCTACGAGTCATTGATTTCACTAAATTGGCGCAAATTGAGGCATCAATCCCGTACCATTCGGATTGCACTTTTTCCCACAAATCTTTTTTGTTTTTGCATTTAAAGGCACCAACTCTCTTTTTTAGCACCCCCCACAAGTGCTCAATCGGGTTTAAATCCGGTGATTGAGCAGGCCACTCCATTACATTTATTTCGTTATCCTGTAACCACTTCTTTACGAGTTTTGACGCATGTTTGGGGTCATTATCGTGCTGGAACTCCCACTTAAGAGGCATTTCTTCTTCAGCATATGGCAACATTACATTTTGGAGAATATTTAAATAGTCTGGAGCACACATTTTTTCCTTTATCCAGAATATCGGACCAACTCCTGAAGCATAAAAACATCCCCACAGCATAATATTACCTCCACCATGTTTAACGGTCTTTTTGGTATGTTTTGGATCGAAGGCAGTATTTTTTGGGCGCCTTACATGAGTTTTCCCATCTGATCCGAACAAATTAATTTTAGTTTCATCAGACCAAAGGACATTATTCCAATTTTGGCGGCATAGGTGATGCTTTGCAAAAGTTAGTCTTTTTCCAATATTTTTTTGGCTCAGATATGGTACTTTTCTTGCTGAATATGCTTTGAAGTCTTTCTCAATCAGCCTGTTCCTTATTGTGCGACTAGATACTGATGCCTTTAATTGTTTTTTGAGCTCATTCGACGAAAGAAAAGGATCTTTTCTTGATTCGCGAATCAACAAGTCGTCAAACCTTTTTGATGTGGCACGCTTTCTTCCTCGACTTTCCTTTGTCGCTACAAAGTGAACTGCGGAAAACACTTTTTTTAGGGAGCACTGCATTAGTTCAGAAATTTCTTTTAATGTGCTTCCATCTTCTTTCATTTTTTTCATAATTTCTCGTTCTTCAGCAGTGCAATGTACTGCTCGACCCATTCTGAAAATAATATCCAAATGTAGAACGGTATTTTGACAAATTGGTTAATTTTGAGCTTAACTCACCTTAAGGTATTTAAACTATACGTTTTTTTGTTTAAAAAAGCCAATTTAAGTCAAAAAAAGGACAACAAAGGAGAACAAAATAAAGCACCGTTATCAGTGCACATGTGCAATTGGTTTCATGCATATATTTTTCGTACATAATTAGCAATTGGGATTGAAGCGCAAAGAAGAATATTTTTTCTATTATTTTTTCCAACACTGTAAATGTGAATAGTTTTTTAGTCGTTTTACTGGAACAGGAAATCATGAACAATTTCGATTTCGTCGATTTCGTTCAGTTAATTTTGATGTAAAAGATGCTCCACTGCATGGAAAGCCAATTTTCGAAATTGCCGAAAAAATAATAGAAATCGTCAACTTTGACCATGTGAATATCATGTGAGTACTGATTCCATTGCTCAGAAGCTAAACACAGCACGAAAAACAGATTGAAACCAATTGAAGAGGCTGGATCCACAAAGAAACTCGATGTAATGAGCAAAAGAGCTCATGGTTCGAATTTCCATCTGCGAATCGCTTCTGAATCGTAGCAAAATCGGCCCATTTCTGACTGGTGTGGAATAGTGGATTATTCACTGCAACGTCAGACGAAAACTATCGTGGTTGAAGGGCAGGATTCCTGTACAAACAGTCTCCAAGTCAGAAAGTTTTTTTTTGTGCGTTTTGTGGAATCGGCAAGGAATCATCCACTATGAGATGCTCTCCTACGGCCAAACTCTTACTTCGGACTTGTACTAACAGCAATTGGACCGTCTTAAGGAAGCAATCGCCTAGAAACCCCCACAAATTAATAATCGGAATGTATTAGTAGTATATAGCGGACTTCCAACTCGATTCCCTCAGATTAGATAACAACGAATATATGTAAAACTAACCAATTATTTTCAATCAATTTTCGCAATATATTTCTAAAGAAAAAATTGCGCTTCATTTGTTTGATGTTTTTTGCTAATAGGAGACGTACAAACTTACCATAGGTATATGATTTTATTTTCATATAAGAAATACTCTGTGGTAGGCGTACATTTGCAAACAGTTTTTCAGTTTTCGCTTAAAAAGTGCTTTTCACAGTTTCAGATGTTGGTTTGATCATTAATTGAACCCACCGAATTGTGCTATTGCACTGCTACCCTTTTGTAGGTTTCTCACATTTGTTTTCTTGCTTGCCCATACGTCGAAAGAAACTAATTTCTGCTTTCATGCAAACTGCGGCATGATTTTAATTTTTATGGACAGCGGAGCACCAATAAAAGCATTTATCTCCTTTACGCTAAACTGTAAAATTAAGTTCAGAAAAATGGAATAACAGAGCAAATTGTCGCAAATATGTGCCAACCTGGTCAAAGTGGGATCGGAAGATATTAAGGGTGCGCGTATGCCATTAAAACATGGGGACATTTCTAATGTTCTATAAATGCTCACAGGCCAAAGTCTAGGGATTACTGTATGTAGGTAGGTAGAAGTACTTCCTAATCGTTTTCATCCCGGGATAAATTAGTGCTAGATGCGCCATTTGATTTACTATGGTAGGTCATAAATATCCTAACATCATATTTCATAGTAGCGCTCACAGTACTGGTGTTCTCAATGAAATTCTTTATACTTGTTTATGACTTGTTTTGGATAGTCATTTAAGGTCAGTTTTTAACTCTTATAATGTTTTGATATCTTATTAGTCTCATATTTAAATAGAAAAAAATAATTTACAACAAACAAATATTTTAAAAATGGAAATAAACTTATGACAATAGTATATAAAAAACACTTGTATAATTGAGAGAAAAGTTTGGGGTGCTTTGTGCCCTAATTTTCATATATCGAGCGCCCCACGCTTTTCTCTGTTTTTGATAACTGCCAAGGAGTGGAGTTTTTGAAAACAGTGGTTGAGGCCTTTTCAAAGTCTACGCCTAATTTTCCAAAATGATATATTTTACCACGCTTTTCGTTTATTGGTAAGTTTTTTGTTGCTATCCTTGTAGATCTATTCCATGATGTTCTTCTTGGGTTTCGATATTGGTGTAGAGTACTGGATTTGTCGTGAATGATGAAGGGTTTCCAGAAGTGATATAACATGGTTGTCTCCTCGGACACTCTTCAATCATCGACGCTTATTCTGCTGCTCTGTGTTGCGTAGTAAATTGAAAACTATAAGAGTAGTAAAAAGTCCGATTTACGCCATGGTAAACTATCTAATGAAATTTATTAAGGAACCGAAGTAGATGAATATTAAACTTCAATGATTAGACCGATAGGAGTATCTTGGTTCCCATATCATCAGTCATTCCCATTTACCCATCTGGACACATATTCAGCTATTGCAATGCTAATAAATCTGCAGCTCCATCTCAGTGGAGTACGCAATCAGCGTTTGCAAATTTTCTTATTAGACAAATTTTTAATTTGGATGTGATATTTTTATGAATTCATTTGAAATTTCGTCACCTATACTGACAAACAAGTTCATTCGTATGCAAATAAATCATATTTGTGCGTTCATATGCATAGATGATGCTCGAATGACTATAAAGAACATGAAAATTCCATTTAAAATTTCATATGTAAGCACTACGGATACAGACACTTTGCATACGTGCTTTACAAAGTGTGTGGCCGATGCGGCTGTATCTTCGTTTCGAAATGGATGTGCGGTAGAGAGAGTGAGGCGTGTATAGAATGCAATGTCTCATTTATTAAACCGCTTACTTTATTTATTTTTTTTTGAGCCTGTCTTACATGATCCTCACTGCGCTATACATACATACATACAAAAGTACACAAGCTTGTGCTGGTGGCACGCCTAAGACAGCTTTTGGTTTATTCACATAAATCAAGCGATGTGCGCTGCAGTGGAAATTGTTATTTGACAAATTTTATTTTTTGCTTGCTCCTTTGCATTTCACTTACTTAAATGAAAACGCAAAAAATAATGCATACTTTAGATGATATATGTACGTGTATGTATATGCACGCATGTGCTTGTGTTTGTTGTATGGCAACTCAAAGGGAAAAACTCATCGCAACTCGGAAAAGGCAGGTGTCATAAAGGTGCAACATACAGTTTGTGGCACGACTAAAATTCAATTTATATGCAGAGATAGCATGGATGCAGGGCGAGCGATGGCGGCAGTCAACAGCACATTGACTGTGTTGGTGATTGAGTGCATGTAGTGGCAAGAAAAATTGTCACCAGGACAATTTCATTAAACAAATTGAAAAAAGAAAACTATGTTGTGGTAAAGCTGAGGGGGTTTCGGATGAGCTGGAGTATATATAGTTGTAGTTGAAGTAATTCATACTAACATATGATTTGTCGGATGCTATGTGTTTACGGGTACGCATACACCCATACATATAGTATGTACTCAACTAAGTGTATATACTTTTTCCAAATCTGGTCGGGATGTGTATGCTTTTTTACATTCTTTACATCATTGCACCCCTACTAAAGTGTCAACCGAAGCTTTGGCATCTGATCCATTCACATGTTTTCATACAAGTACGATTGCATTCACACATACCGCATGCACTGCATATTGAATGTGTATGTATAGGTATATGACCACACATCCCCTAAAGTGAATGCGCATACGAGTGCTGATGTTCGCCACGAACCAGGCTGCTGTGATTCGTCTTTGCAACTGTGTATCCTAGGGCCAGATACAACCGTTATATGTGTGTATACAGTGGCGAACAGTAGGAGCTGGGTGTGGGAGGCCAGATGCTGGTACAGGCGAGTGAGTGTGACTTGCGCGCGCGTTGAAAATAGGCGGAGCCTCTAAAAGTAAACCTGCAAGCCCAAATGTATTTGGAATTTGTGTGTTAACAATTTCTTCATTTTATTTTTTCTCCATTATATAGAAAAACGCAAAATGATATTTATCGAAACAAATAGAAAACACATGACGCTTTGATAGGTTGCTTATACTATATACTGTCCATATATACTCGTATGTACACGTATACATTTCCCCTCTATACATGTTGTTTCTATTCTATGCTATAGATGCACATATCTATCGGTGTAATTGGAAATATTGTCCTTCGACTAAAAGAAAAATTTTTCTCTTATTTTAATATTTTTATTTTAAGCTTTCTATGGGCGGAGCGATAGCATATATGTACATAACTTATGTATATTTGAAAAATTATACATAAGAAGGGAAGGTAACACAAGCATCCTTTTACTATCTTTGTTTTATTTTTTTTTAAATAGAAATAGATGATTAAAATTAAATGTTTTATTGTAGAACTAATTTCAAGCACTAAATATTATAGAAAAATAATAGAATTTGTAGCGGAAATCACTTTTCACTAATTTTGCTATTAATATTATCATTATTTAAGAGTTAAATGAATTAAATAAGATTGAAAAATGTATCCTCATGTTAATAAATATGTGGTAAAATTTTTTGTTAATGTTTTGTTGCTCGTTTCATCTGAAAAGATGTTTTATTCCAAGTTGAGGTACTTTTTTCAATAGCCTTTTTTAACAGATCACGGGTGAGTCGTGTCAAGCGGCCATGTTATTTTTGTATTATTCGGCATTTAATCATGGAAACTTTTACAAACCGCTCAACTTTATTACGAAAATTCACGTTCTGTAAAGAATGGGGTCAACATAAACGGCCTACTGAGCGTACTCAATGGGTATGTAAACAATTAAAATTACCGTATTTGGGACGAAGAACAACTTGAAAAGATTTATCCAAAAATAAACAACGTTTTCGTGTGGTTTGTGGGCCGGTGGAATCATCGGCCCATATTTCTTCAAAAATGATGCCGGTTAGATCGTAACCATGATAGCCGACTATTTGATGGCTAAAATTGGAGCTCGTGATCATGACACTTGGTTTCCCCAAGACGGCGCCACTTCCCATACATCGCATCAATCAAGGATTTATTGAGAGAACACTTGGGTGAGCAGAAAATTTCACGTTTTGGGCCGGCCGATTGTTACACTTTTTCCTGTGGAGATAAGTAAACTCTTGGCCATCCGAATGTTAGAATGCAATGCTAACTACTCGGCTATGGCGACCACGCAATCTCTTAATCTCTTACTATTCCTTAAAATAATCAATGAACTGTGATATAGGGTTCTTCCTTATAAAACACTTACAAATCGGATTATTTCAAGCTCTTTAACTCAGCTCGTTCTTCAGAAGATAGAAAACTTTAGGCTATTAATCTAAATTATTTAGTAACATGAGTAGCCATTATTTCATGTCAGAAATACATTCGGGGGCGTTGGCATTCCCTGCTGAGGGTTGACCGCAACTAGAAACTTTAACTTAATTTTTTATTTAAATTAATTTTCTAAAACTTTTGGATGTTGGTCGCAACAGGACTTGAATCCGGGCCTACCGAATGGCAGTATGCAATGCTAACCACTCGGCTACCGCGCCCTAGAGCTTAAATAAATTTTTTTTTTTAATTTTTCAGCTCTTCTTAATTTCAGTGTTGCTTCTGGAAGCTGATGATCATATCTGGAGGTGTACACAGGACGGATTTTTGACTTAGATTCTCATATCTGAAGGAATTGGTTGGATTGGGGCTATATGGTCCGAACGGATTCGACAAATGATGAATATAAGAACTCATATGCTTACTAAGCTTCAAACAGACGGGCAAACACACAGTATGAACGGCCTTACGTTCTAAGTAACTTTTCTAATTTAGCAGATTAGGGTTATAGGCATTAACAGAGGACGAACTTTAAACTTTTCTACGCTGAAGTTTTATGGGTAGAGTTATGAACCTTATTGTGGTATATTTATACTCGTATAGATATGAAAGCACTCATGAAGAAAATAGATTTCAATAGAATTAAGGAACGGTGGAATCGGAAGTATTTTATATTTTGAAATACTTATTATAATGAATTAACTTGCCGAAACTAATCATTATATATGTTTAAATAATTATTTTACTCAATAAAAATCAACTAGTCAATATTTTTATAACTGCAATTATGTCGCATTTTGTAAATAAATTTGCGAAAAATCGGAATGGAGTAGATGATTTGATAAATCCTCATGTAAAGTTTCCTTATAAGTACCTATGCGACGGAATGTATATATGCATACATATAATTATATATATTTATATGTGCAATACATATCTTCTTAAAACCTTTGGAAATTTATAGCTCAACAATGGGTAGCCGGTACTTTTTATTAAATGGACACTTTATCAACTTCTTATATTTTTATTTTCTCTTTCAACGCAGGAAATAATAAAAAATAATATTATGCAATGAGACGTAAGTAAAGCAACAACTCCTGCTGGGCAAAATGACATACTCTCTATACTTAGAGAATTTGGCAACAGGGTCAAATATAATAATAAAAGTAAATATATATTATATAAGTGTACCTAACGGCACTTACATATGTACATATGTATATATACACAGCGTTAGAGTTGGCCGTTTGAACGGAAGTGAGTATATTCCTTTAAGTCTATGGTAGCGCGCTTTCCGTTTGTGTAAATATCGGACTTTCAGTGGCTTTTATTGCCTTCATATATAAAGCTTATTTGGTGGTAGTACTGACGATGTGTAGCAAAAATGTAACGTTCTTAGATGTTTTTATGAGATAAAAAGTTAAGCTCAATAAGTACTATTTGCTGCAAGTGTCAGAGAAACAGGGCTTTTCTAAAGGACACTTAAGCTCAGCACAAAAAATATTATTTCAAACTCACTTTTGCAATTATTTGATATAAAAGTGTTTTTTATACCGCCTGCCATCTCTTCATTTCAAATCTTATAGATTTCTAAATACGAGTATTCAAACTTGTGTATTTGAATATTATACACATGTACGCCCATGAAACAAGAATTGTTAAAGCTTCTATTTGCCTGAAATTTGGTACGTTCGCAGCCTTTTGCCTTGAATAAGACATATATGTATATGTACATATGTATGTAAAATAACAGAAAATTAGTTTTTCTGATTTCGTGTGTATTTCTGACGTGAAATAAAAAGCTCCTCAAAAAATTCTATCGGTCGTTCGGAAAATCGCTCCGGCGCACAGTGTGTTATTCGTCGATTCCAGCGGTACTTAATTATTTTTCTTGAGCCAAAAATATATTTCGTTGCTAAAATAACAATTCTTAGATAAAACTTGGATGCTGAACTCGAAATTCATATAAATTCCCATATATCCGGACGACATGTCTAGCCACAGTAGCCGCTACTTCTTGATTCTTTGAACTATGCCAATGTCGCCGTATATTTCGTACAGCTCATAGTTCTATCAGCTACGGTATTCGCCGTTCCCAATTCAGGTTTCACAAAACCTGACGCCGACTCATCTGATGTTGTCGGAACGGGAACGTTGAGTGACTTGCTGAGTTTGGTCTTCGTTCGTTGAGAGGGGACTTTACCTTTCAATTGTCTGTTCAACCCAAAGTAGGAACTGTTGGCAAGAATGATCCTGTGGTGTCCGTGGTTGTTGAGGTCAATAATGTTAATATCATCGGCGTACACCAGCTGCTGCACACTCTTATAAAATATTGAACCTTCTCTATTCAGCTCTGCAGCTCGTATTATTTTCTCCAGCAATAAATTAAAGAAGTCACACAATAAGGAATCACATTATCTGAAACCTCGTTTGGAATCGAACAACTCGGAGAGGTCCTTCCCAATACTGATACCGAATTCAGACATAGCGGCGTAGAGGCAGCTTCTTTCCGTGCTGCCGAAGGCGGCATTAAAATCGTCGAAGAGGTGGTGTGTGTCGATCCTCTTTTTAGGGGTCTTTTGTAAGATTTGGCGTATGGTGAATATCTGGTCAATGTTTGACTTACCAGGTCTAACGCCACCAATCAGATTGTTGAGGGTATTCTTTAGTCTTTCATACAATATGCTCCATAATACCTTATATGCACCCGTTTTGTGGTTTGGGCAGAGCACACTTAGGTATACCTCGGTCGATAATCAAACCGTCTTCAGCCGAATTGTTATTTTTAAAACGGGTGATTGCTATTCGAACTTTTTCATAGTCGGGCAATCAAACATTTTTCCATTGCCATCGATTGGGGAATCGGGCTTACCATCTTCTGGTGTTGCACTTTCACTGCCATTCAGCGGGCTGTGCTGTGTTTTTCGATCAGGTATATTTTTTTGTGCTGGAATTTAGTACTGCAGACAACCACATTTCAGTCTGACTTATTTGGGTATGCTTCGTTGTGGAGGCTTAATTTTCCAAGATGTGCCGAAAGAGCACCTCTTTGCCCAATCAGGCGTTAAAATCGCCAAGCACGCTTTTCAAATCGTGGAGGAGGCGCTCCTTTCTATGGCCGCGGTAGTCAATGTCACAAGCAGCTTGTGCCGTTCATCGCACTTCTTGGACGGCGGTGATGTCTGCCTTTAGTTTAGCAGGGATATCAACCAGCTGTGCAGCGGCATCTTCCCTATAAAGGGGCCGGACATTCAAGGTGCGTGTCCTCAAATCGTGATCCTTAAAACATTTGCGGGGGTCGTCATCAGAAGGAGGGCATCTCATTGGAGGCATAATTAATTTTTTCATTGGAGCTGGTTTCTACGTGAAGGGGTCCAATCCCCTCGCACAACCCCGCTAGATGAGTAAGCTTAAATGTTTTACACATTTATATAGAGAGCCGCTTGCTTCTGGTGAACAAACGCTGGAATTAGACTTCACAAGGTTGCTCGGGTTTCCTGGATGGGCGAAGCACATTGGGGTAAAATGTGCCGATTTTGGAGATTCATTCAAGAATCATACAATATTTTAAGGTACAAGTAAATTTTTGGTACCAAACTAAAGTAGATAAAATCCTCTATTACTAGTGTCATACCTAATAAATACATTCATGTACTTTTAAAGCGACCCTAACATAACACACTACTTTTTTTAAAAAAGACGTACGCTAACGAGACGAGTAGTATTGTAACGAAGACGAACAGTTAACGCTAACGCGACAAACCCGATTCTTTAAAAACGTTTGTAATACGATAATATATTTAATTCTATTTTATTCAATATACATATTTTTCATTTAAAACTTAAAACTAATTGTGCTTATTGATTTTTGAATGCGCCTCCTGATAAGTATTTATTATAAAACGTCTATAAGCAAACGCGAAGAGTCTTAAAAGCGTCACTATAGCTATACAAATATTTAGCAAAAATTGTACAGTTTTCTTGCAATATTCTCTGAAAATTGTAAGTTTATTTCTTTTTGTAAAGTTCTTTGAATGTCTGCTCCACTTATCGAATAAATTGTGCATAAAAAAGTGGCAAGCTCGAACAATAAGCGAGAAACTATTAGTGTCGGAAAATAAAGTACGTATTCTAAAAAAAATTAAAGATAAAATTGGTCTGATTGTTAATCGAACGAAATCTAACTTTGGGAATTCTAATGATGGGAACACTTTCAGGCGTTTCTTTCAATATTTCATTGAATGTTATCCTTGGTATCCTTGGTAGCCCTGTTACCAATCGGACAATTATCATAAGAAGCTCAGGGAGCTCGAAACAAGGACTTTAAGACTTTTAGAAAACATTTCTCGCAAATGCAGAATTTTAATCAGTTCTAACCCTGTTATAGCTACCAGAAGAAAATTTAATCGGGGAAAATTACAGATTTTACCGGAAGAAGCTTTAAGATGATGGAGAGTGGCAATAATAATGAAGTTGATGATGACAATTCAAGCGAATATGGTTATGATCATGAATACGATTATGGTGGTGAAGAAGCTGTTTATATATTTTAAATAAAATTTAAACCTTAAATAAATAAAAATAATTGAAAACCGATGTTTACCATATTTTTGTTTTTTATGATATAAAAAAACAAATCATTCCAAAAACTCTAATTGCATTATTTTTTTTTTTTACTTCTTCATGATTAATTAACTAGAAAAAATAACTTTTCTGTAACTAGAAGGCTTGTGAGAATTAATATCCATTTTGAACACCATTTACCCCACTGCGCGACGTGGACAAAAGTGTTAGAATAGAGTGTAGCCCCGCGACTGTAACTGTATACCGAGAAGCTGGTCTACACTCCATTACATCCCCAGAGATCGAATTATGATATTAAAAAGTTACCCCTAAAAGATCCCTAAAAAGTGGACTGGTGGAGAAACCTGTGAAGAGAAGGTGTGGAGGTTCATACTTATCATAGAATTCATACTAAGGAAGTATTTCCCTTTGAATTCGTTTTCGTTAGAATTCGTCCACAGAATAGTGGGTATCATCTTATTTCAACGCACTTAAATAATTAAAAGAAGTACGAGAAAGCAGCAGTGACGTGTCGGGATTTCTGCTGGAAATCTACTATATTCAAACAGTTCATGAATTCATTATTGTAAAATATTGTATCAGCTTACAAGGAATCGTAGTTTTTTTCAATTTCAATATACATATAACAGTCAAAAAAATATATATTCCTATTTCCTAGTTCATTACTCTTTATTCATATACAAGAAAGATTTTTCTCTTATCTGGATATGCACAAAAGGTTTTGTCACTTTAATTTCTCATACACCATATTTGAATGTATGTAACTTTGTTGCTCGCTTTGTAGTGTGCGCAAAACATGTCGATTGCCTTCTTATTTATCTTATTTTTTACACTTTGGGCGGAGGGCGGAGACATTTTTTTTTAATACGCGAGCACCTTCAGGAGGAGTAAAAATAAATAAGAAGAAATGCGTGATCTAAGCCGTTGAAATATATCCGAGTTTGTAAATATGTTTGTATGTATAGAATAATCTTTTCAACTACCTGGATGTGTAATTAGAAGGAGCAAGGCCGCTTCGGCGCTGATAACAAATTATTGTCCACAAATTTATTATGTCGGAGAACCTTTGCACTCAACTCTTCTCTCTCCTATCGCCCAGGGGAATAGCTTAAGACTTCATAGGCTGAAGATTACACCCACATACATAAGAGAATGCGACTGTGGTTATGCAAAACTTGTGGCAATTAGCATCGTAATCAAATAATCCCAGCTAATTGCCGCCACTCCATAGCGGCACTAGAAAACTTCCAAGGCTGTTACTGATGAACATTCTGGTCTATTAACTTTGGACACACAAAATTGCTTTGAGTGAGTTGAATAAAAGATAAGAAGAATTTCTGTGTTTATAAGTTATAACCACTTAAGTCAGATTTTAAAATTGTGCAGGAAAACTTTTTAAGGTTTGAGAACTTTTTACAATTCATTTTAGCTTCCTAGTATATTTACCTATTATTTAATAAAAAATATATGGTGAATTTGCAATAATACTTTTCGATACACTCAATGCGGCGGTGTAAATGCCTCGAATAGTTCATGACTCTATTTTAGCTGTTATGACTTGCGTTAATTCATCTTGTGTATAGTGTGTAATGTTAGGCCGCCGTTGCAAGTGTGCTAGTTATTTCAAGGACATTTGGTAATTGAAGTTTATAAGCAAGTAATTAAAATATCTAAAATTTATAAATTATTTATATTTACTGCCAAATACTCGTACATACATACATGTATACATATATGAACGTTAGCGTGTAAAGTAATATTTTTGTATATGTTTAATAAATCCATATAAAACTTTTGCTTGTCTTTGACTTTCAGTTTAATTTTTTTATTTTTATTGTTCTTGCTAAAAACAAAAAAACAAGTGGACTTGTGCTGGAAATTATTTTGGAGAAATTTTGAAACAGTACCACAAACAATAGGCGGCATTGTAAGAAATTTTAATTATAAATATAATAGCACCTACAATATATATAAAATAGTCTCAAGGAGCATAGACTTTTTCTCTATGCACAAAAAATTAATTATTATTATTTATTCGACTATGCAAAGTGATGCTGAATAGAAGCGTAGTCAGAATTGGGAAGGACTACAAAACAAAGTTTCAGACAATGTGATTCCTTACTGTACAAAATATCTCCTGTCATCAAACAAATATCATCGCATCCCGTTCGCGACTCGGCTCTCATAGTACTTTTGCCAGTAATAACTTTGAAGTCGTAGATAATTTCGTCTATCTATGGACCATCAACAACAATGTCAGTCTTGAAATCCAACGCAGTATCACTCTAGCCAACAGGTGCTAATTTGAACTGAGACTGTCCCAGTGTCTTATCACTCCTGTCCTGTGCGAAAGTATGGACGATGATAACTCTAATGAACCGAAAGAAAGGATTAAGGTAAGATTTATGGTCCTTTACGAGTTTGGAACGAAGGATACTGCAGTCGATGGAACAATGAGCTGTACGAGATATATGGCGACAATGACAAAGTTCAGCGAACCAAAAGACAGCGGCTACAATGGCTATTTCATGTCGTCTGGATATATGAGAACACTCCAGTTTTAAAAGAATTCGATGCAGTACCCGCCGATGAAAGCAACGACTTTGGTATTTTCAACTGGCGTTAAGCCGCGAAAATAAGGAATGAATGGCGTTCAAAAAAAAAAGACGTGTCGATTTTAATCTAATTTGCTTTTTGAATTACGGCTTATTTGAGCTTTGACATTCCCGATGTGTCAAAAATTTCAGTACGGTTTACGAAATGGCTAAGATTGCGCAACGAGCACGGTTACAATTTCACTCTGCTAGACTATTTTATGCGGCAAGCCATCCAGAGACGATTCATGGCTTGAAACATGTAACTGAAGTCACCATTGCAGCCATTGAAGAATGAATAATAGGTCCACAGATGGAACAGGAAGAGCTACTGCGACGGCTGACGCGGAAACTATACGAGTATGTTATGAAAGTTGTGGCATTATAATGAAGCAAAACCGTTGAAACCGGGCTTGATATTCCCTGCGGAGAGGCGACTTCAATTAAATATTAATTTTGGATGTTGGTGGGACCAAGAATTGAACCCTGAACTTCACAATAGCAGTATACAATTCTAACTACTTCGCTATTGCAGCCACCAATACAATCGCGAGTCTCGTCTCCAAATTGCAGTAAAATTTTTAAAGAATTTAAATGTCGATGTGCCAGGAGAGATTCAAGAATTAATAATCTTACCATTTGTTTAAGCGTGTGCTTAACCATTAGCACATCCATACTTTTTGTGCGCACCCTAATGCGGTCTTGGCCTATATAAGCCGTGCTTGTCAAACCAACAAGTGAGATTTCTAACAAACAAATCGGCGAGCGCACACGGGGCGACAAAGTTAAAATTAAATAAAATAAAATATATACATATATGTAACATATTAATGTAAAGAAATATTTATACCAACCAAACCAATTAAACTAAAATTAAACTAATTTAATTCTACAATATTTGTGATATATACGTGTAAATACTAATATATATTTCTTTATAATTAATAAATCACCTAAAACATTGTACACTTTAAAACGAATACGCGAGTGGTTTAATTTCGAGCAAGCTCGAAGAAGGTACCTCGCGTAAACATGGTCCTTCGAGGCTAAAATTGAGCCTATCTATGGTGTACACACACTATCAAAAAATAAAAAATTGTCATTTGAACACAAAAAAATAAACAAAGTGCAAATAACAACTTAACTCGAAAGAAACTATTGTTAAAACTTTAAAAATAACAAAACCTGCATTCAAAAGCAGCACTTAAGAGCCTGTGAAACCAAGTGAACTAAGATAAACATATTTGGATGTGAAAAAAGTTCAAACTCTAAATTCGAAAAGAAAAAAAAAAAACTGAAGCTAACAATCCAAAGTGAAAATAAATTCACAAATATAAAAAATCAAACAAAAAAACCACCACGAAATCAGGAGCAACGTTCCCATTTCTTCAAGTGCTTCAGCATAATCAGTGCCATCAACGCATACAAATATGAGCAGCACGTTAACAGAAAAGTGACCAACCATAAACAAAAGGATACTAGTGGCTGATATCTACAGGAATTCCAACTGAATATCACTAATCCAAGTAGAAAGGAACGTAATATTATTTTTCTAAATAAAACTAAATAAAAAATAAAAAAAATTATTCGCATGCAAAAAACAAAAAAAAGATACAGTGCTAGTACTAATCTTGTATTGCATGCAATTTACTTTTGTACAATAAACAAAAGTTAAAATCCAAAAAGCATAAATATTCATGCTATGTTCAATTTTTTTTAAATTTGGCTTAACACTAGGTCGTTGAACCCAAAAAAACAAAATATACAGCCCGAATATCCATATGTAGCAAATCACTTTTGTTTGAACAACAAAAATAAAAAACTTGCAAACTTACAAAATAAACTTGCTTTTTCCAACAGCAAGAAATTTATTAACGCGATCTTGAAGGTTGTTGACCTCAATTTCGAATTTAGGGTTTGCAAATTAAGCATATGTACATACATACATTTTTACATATCCAAGAGAATTATTTAGTGTTCCCAATTAATAAATTCAGCTTGTATCCAAAGCATAACAAAAATCATATCACTCTCCAGTGACAATTTCTCTTACATTGTTTCTATTGCATTTAAAAACAGCATAAACTCCCTCTTTGGCTTGCTTTTCTATTTTCTTTTGTGCTTTCTCAAGCACAGCTTCAGCATAACAGCGAACACACAAGCGCACATATACTGCAGCCGCATTGAAAGATATTGATCTATCTTGCTCTCATTTCAACTGAAGCATAACATTGCATGTATACTTACAAACATACATACATACGTACAAACTGCATTCCAACCCAGCAGTAAACACTTCTGGGACTCTTTTTATACAAGTAGTTCTCGACTACACCCAATTTTTTAATTTTAAGTAAAAGTATTCAAATAAATTTAAATTACATAATATTTCAAAATGCCGAGAGATCAAAGTCCACGGCTAAGTATCTCATCCAAGGTACCTACAAAGAAATCTCCAATGCAACTTAAGGCACACCCCGCCACTAATGCTGCTTCTCCTCATGTAGCAGCTAAAAGCAAACCACACTACCCGTGTGCGCAAATATTTGACGCAACAAATGATGGCTTAATAAGATATTGTGCCAGATTCACCTCTTCCCCCATAGAGGAATTTTCAGAAAATACCCTGAAAATTAAAAGTAATTCTCTTGACGATTGGTATAAACAAGTTCAAGACGCATACGATGTCTTATTCCAAAAAGACAAAGAAGATCTCCCCGCGAATTTTCTTGCGCTGGCGGAAGGAAAGTATCAATTTAGCATTGATACTTATGAAATAACAAAAGCAAAAATTGCTGAACAACTAAAATTAATTAGTGCAGTGAATCAACCAATGTCTAGTTCTCACATAGAACCCAGACCCAAAATAGTTGAACAACCGGAAGTATATCTCCAATTTCCGCCCTGTGACACTGAAATATTTTATGGTGGATACGATGAGTGGCCGTCTTTCCGAGACATGTTCACTGCCGTATATATAAACCACCCCCTGCTATCTCCAGCTCAAAAGTTATACCATCTCCGGTATAAAACAAGAGGCCAAGCAGGAGATATAGTTAAACGATTCGCTTTAACTAACGACAATTTCCAATTGGCTTGGGACGCTCTCAACTCCCGATATGAAAACAAGCGCCAATTAGTCGACAATCAGGTCACAAAATTATTGAACTTACCCAAAGTGCGAAAAGAAACCAGTGAAGAGTTAATTGATTTGTATTCCACAATCACAAATTCTTTATCAGTGCTCGAAACTCTCGGCACACCAACTGATAGCTGGGACCCAATTCTGGTGAATATATGCTCATCCGCATTACCAGAAACTTCTCTAATGCTATGGGAGCAATCTCTCGCATCCCGAAAGCAATGCCCAACATGACAACAAATGAAAGAATTCCTATACAGGCAATTCGAAATTAAAGAATGCGTTGAACACAA
This sequence comes from Ceratitis rosa, assembly GCA_037013455.1. Classification (NCBI taxonomy): domain Eukaryota; kingdom Metazoa; phylum Arthropoda; class Insecta; order Diptera; family Tephritidae; genus Ceratitis; species Ceratitis rosa. Next base: position 2,415,486 of record JAWMAG010000012.1, read on the forward strand.
GCTCGCGAAATCCCCTACTTCGCATAACATAGCTAAGCCTATTCTTTCTCCACAGAATAGCCACCAATCGTGCAAATTGTGCAAAAAGAATCATACGTTAAAGCATTGCAAGCAATTTAAGAAATTGCCGATACCCCAACGGTATAAATTCATAAAAATTAACAACATATGTACAAATTGTCTTGCGTTGCAAAATACCCTTAAACGGTGTACATCGCAACACACATGCTTGACTTGCCAAAAAAGGCAAGGCATAATACTCTTTTGCACTTAAGCCCAACTCATGGGTTTGACCGAATAAATAAAAGAAATGTGCCCTTAACCTTCCCGCGTCAAAATAAACACAAACAGGCACACTTGACCACCCCGAGTCAAGACACACAAAGAAATGCGATTTTGACCTCTCCGAGTCGAAATACACAGAAAACTGTGCTGATCACCCCAGATCATAACCCAAAATCGGTCAAAAGAAAAAATATGCAATCGTGCTGCTCTACTCACGAGCAGATATACTCATTGCACACCCTGATTGCTCCAAAATCAGGCTTTTCCCAAAGACGCCAAACAAATATGTTCCACAATCCCCGTAGAACAGTCTCAAGGCGACAGCATGACACTCAGTCATGTCTGAATCACAAGAATAATTACCATTCTAAAATTAAAAGAAGACACTTTCGACTGCAGAAAACTTCCAATTCTATCTTTGCAGGAAAAGGACAGCCCTCCAATGGATGCCATATACGGAAAACCCAACTCCTTAGTGGAAAATACCACAGTGGCATCGATTATTTACGATATAAGTGCAGCGTGAGCACTTCAAAGCATCCACGAGCCGGGTCATCAATTCAACCGGATCCCGGAAAAGGACATCAAAATAATTGCACACATATTCGTGCATCGCAATCTCGGGAAACCGCCTGTCAAGCAACGTGCCAAAATCACCGATTAAATCGAATATCCCTACCGGCTGATACCCAATGCTGCACATTCGTGCAGGGGCCCCAGGATGTTTAAGCGTGTGCTTAACCATTAGCACATCCATACTTTTTGTGCGCACCCTAATGCGCTTTTGGCCTATATAAGCCGTGCTTGTCAAACCAACAAGTGAGATTTCTAACAAACAAATCGGCGAGCGCACACGGGGCGACAAAGTTAAAATTAAATAAAATAAAATATATACATATATGTAACATATTAATGTAAAGAAACATTTATACCAACCAAACCAATTAAACTAAAATTAAACTAATTTAATTCTACAATATTTGTGATATATACGTGTAAATATTAATATATATTTCTTTATAATTAATAAATCACCTAAAACATTGTACACTTTAAAACGAATATGCGAGTGGTTTAATTTCGGGCAAGCTCGAAGAAGGTACCTCGCGTAAACACCATTATTTGTAATTGTTTAATAATGTCAGACTCTGTTATACAATATTTGTGGTATAATTTACATATTGAAATTAAGAATTTAAAGATAAAATAAATAAAAAGTGCTTGTTTTTTTAGATTTATCCTTTTTTTATAAACATGTAAATGTATGGCATACATTTTTGACGCTCTTGACTACAAATTTCATATGTAAGAAGGATATACCATACATATAGTCTTCCGATACCGATCCATTATTTTTCCAATAAATGGCCTTATTAGTCTGCATCTCACGATCGGGTTCCGCTAGATGGCATTATAAAGATGACATTCCGTACTAAAAAAGTTTTTCTGACAATTTTGTGATTGGTTGATTCAGTTTTGTTTGAGCGTGCGTCAAAGATGGACACTAGCAAAAAGAAATTAGGCTATATTTTACAGTTTTTTGTTTGATTAGGGTGAAAATGCAAGCCAAGATGTTACAGTCAATTATGCACAATTTTGGTTTCATTCACAAAAAACCGTTTGGAGCCATTTGAATAAGGCTGTACCATATACGAAAAGAAGCTCGATTTATGGGTGACACCCGAGTTAACGTAAAAAAACCTCATGGACCGAATTTCCATCTGTGAATCGCTGCTGAATCCTAACAAAATCGATCCATTTCTAAAGTGGTTCGTGACTGACAATGAAAACTTACGACAACGTCAAGAGAAAACGGTACTGCTCGAAACGTGGTGAGCCGGCGGAAACGGTGGCCAAGCCCAGATAGACGGCCAGGAAGGTTTGCTGTGTGTTTGGTAGGATTGGCAGGGAATTATCTACTATAAGCTGCTCCCATACGGCAAAACTCTTTACTCGGAACGTTACTGTCAAAAATTGGACCGTCTGAAGGAAGCAATCGCTCAGAAGCGACCAGCTTTAGCCAATAGGAGAGGAATTGTGTTCCATCAGGACAACGCCAGGCCAAACGAATCGATATTGATTCGCCAGAAGCTCCGGGAGCTTGGGTGGGAGGTTCTTATGCATCCATCTTATAGTCCGGACCTAGCACCAAGTGATTACAATCTGTTCCTGTTCATGGCGAACAATTTTGCTGGTGAAAAATTCGCTTTAAGAGAGGCTTGTGAATATCGACTGTGTAAATTTTTTGCCAATGGGAAGGGGGGCTTCAATGAGAGGGGAATAGTGAAATTTCCTTTAAAATCGAACAAAACAGCACATAATTGACTGAATTGGGATCATTCTTAGTATGGTAATTAAAGCCTTCAATTTCATATAAAAATAATGGATTTCTTTTTACTACACCCAAAACTAATTTTAAGTAATCTATATAGAATATCAAATTTAGTGCTCTTCCAAATTTTTTGACGGATTTATAAGCTAAAATCTAAAAGACGGTTATAAATACGTATAATAAAAAAGTATTAAATAATCAATATAATATAAATATACCTCTGTTTAGCAAATTTGGTTGAAATACGAGTATATCCAAAACTAATGGAGGAGTTTGCGTCCAAATAGACAGAAAGACAGACAGACGGACAGTCAATACAAATATTGCTGTATGTTGTTCTTTTACTTTTTACTGAAATAAAAACCACACAATAAAAAATGTTAATTAAAAAAAATTCGTATTCATTTTTACAAAGTTTTTCAAGGAAAAAAATAATCTTCTTTATTAAAGAAGTCTGCAAAATTTAAGTTACCATCAACAAATTTCACAAGTCATGGACTTTGAAGAGTATAGTATTTTGTATGTATAATGAGAAAATAACCTCAATCAGTTGGATAAATTTTAATATTCTCACTTTCTTTTGAATAAGAAGATTTGTAAGAAATCTTAGCTTCCGACTGTAGAGTGTCATTACCAGGAAAAATTTTTTACCATTCCATCCAAATGTTTAAATTTGAAGAAAGTATTACCAATAATATAGAAATACGTGCAAGTAATACGCGTGTTTTAAGCACTTTTACCCCATTCTGCGACGTATTTATCAATACAGAAAAATATATTTTTTCAACTTACATTTAAGAAACTATGTAATTTAAAAATAACATAATAATAATTTATTGAAAATCCCTTACACAAATATATCTATAAAAACATTTTAACGCCTATATTCTGCTAATTAAACAAATGTATGTATTGGTATGCACATAAATATTTAACTAAGGTTATAAAAAAAGAAATAAATAAATATTTTTATTGCGGTGGTTTAAATTTTATGGTAAATGACAATTTTCGATAATTTTGGGAAGTCTAAAACAACGCAATCCTGTTTTAACTCCTTCTGAAAAGTCGCATAGCTGTTTCTCTCAATAAAAAAGAAAATTTTCAAATGTTAAAATAAAACATATAAAATTATGTCCAATTATTTCATAGTCATTATTTGAATGTCCACACATACCCGTGCCAATATGTACATGCTCATACATGAATATGTACTACGTAAGCTCAATATCAAAGTTACTTTTTGTAAGTATGTGAACAATATTTTTGATTTATTATCGTTTAAAAGTGACTCCACGTTTTCTTGAGAAATCCTCATTCTGACCCTTACGACAATGGAAAGCCTTTGAATTAATGATATGTAACGGCTTTTTGCTATTGCTTTCGCTTCGACAATTGTTAGTCAAAAGAGTTGAGATGATTGCCTCTTGTCTGCCTATTCCATCAAGCTGATCAACATCCATCCAGCCATCCATCCAGTCGTCGATAAGCCCATCGATGTCGCACCTGCCAAACTTTTCAGACGGCAAAGTACACATTTTTAAAAGATTTACGCATTTATTATTTGCATTATTTGAATATCCTTATTCCCTACTCCATATGTCTTAGGTAAATGCAAGTCTCTCCTGGATGTTCATGGGCGTATTTATCATACATATGTACATATGTATAAATGCTTGTACTTTTGCTTTTGATTTTCGACTATTCATCATCAAAAAAACTACAACAAAGTTAAAAAGTAGCGCAGCAAAAGCGGATCTGCATGCATTTGCATATATTTTCGAGATATTTGATAAAAGTGTTTCGCTAAGCGTATGTATTATCAATGCGAGTGACTGTATTTAGTACAAACACATACCAATGGCACCAACTTGGCATTTGACAAATTCTAAGGCAGCTGAGACAATGACAGACGAGGGGGTAGGTAAGTGATTATTTGATACGAATTCATTCCCAAAAAGCGTCAGTCACATTTAAGCCATTTCTACACACAGGCATATGCGTACATGCTTCTGCTGAACCCTTGCGATTTCCGCCTTTGACCTTGAATTATTTATTTAAATTTTATTTAGGTTGAAAAGAAAATCCGAGTGATTAAGTTTTCTTACTTTCCAGTTGAAGTCATTTGTCAAATCTGTGGAAATTGCCATATGGGCCATCAACGCTAAGTTGATAAATCTTCGAAATAAACACAAAAGGAAGCATTAAGTACTCGGACTACATTGTTGTATTAGAAATTCTTACTGAGAAAAGTTCTGTCTTTACATTCCCCGCGTGGGCCGACTGCAAATAGAAACATTAAAAACTAATTATTAAACATTACGTTTCAGTAGTATTATAGCAAAAAAAAAAAGTCAATCAATTTTATCATAGACTCCGGGGCTGAGCAATTCTTAATCACCTAGTAGTAGTCAAAAATTTAATATATCTTATATTTATATCTTTTAAAACGACAATCGCTAAGGACGTGTTACAGTTGACTTGTTTGCAGCTATTGAATTTGTATTTAGATACAATTGATAGTCATTTTCGCCGAAATTTACTCAGTCAAGGCATTGTGTTTTTCGAATTGCAGAGGTGTAAGTGGTCAATGCTGTAGTACCGGCCTTTGTACGAGTACAAAAATAAACAAGAGCAAACGGACTTGTACATCCTCTGCTATCATAATACACTACTAATTCGTTAAGCAAATGTGTGAATCAATATTAAATATATATGTAAGCATTTTTAGTTTTTCGTTGAAATTAATACTTTTAGATGCAGGCACAACAACAACATTGAAAGAGATACTTAACTATACAAGGTCAATATCAAAGGCACATTAACACTAATTGCCATGAAATCATTCGGTAACGTAGAAAGTAATAATTAAATATACACTAGTTTTTGTTGAGTTCAGGTTTGAATCAATATATGGTGTGAGCCACAAAGGAAGAAGTGTCAACCCACCCAACAAAATCCTCTCAAGTATCTTACAAAATATGTTAGCGTAAGGGAGATACTCAAGTTGGTTGGATAATTAAGACTTTGGCGCTTTGGGGCTTTTTACGGTGTTTTCAGTCGGGTTATTATTCGGAATTGTATGATACCAAACCGAATTCAAATCGATATTAAGCGTGACTTTTTTAATCTAATAGACGAGGATTGAACCGTGTAAGTAAGATCTTAAAATATAATATAGCGATGATATCGAAATAATTAATCTCAACGATCCCATTATTAACTCTGCTTCTTCGGATTGGACAGATAAACGAAGCGCATGGAATATGATGACAATATGCAATACGATGTTTGGCGATAAATGCATAGACTTTTATGTGTTAGCGACAGCGAATACTGCAAAATTTCGACAGAATAAGAATTGCACTCCTTTGGGAAGATGAAACAGAGAGAAATCTGGCTTCGCTTGAAGGTATACAAATCGGTGTCAATAAGCTAAAAAGATGAAATAACTTATGTGCTACTACAAAAGCATAAATATCTATGTATAAGTCAGCACATGTTGTGACATCTAAATGCTATTTGAATTTAGATAACATACAGTGTAGTGAGTAAAAAAGCTTCGATTGAGCCATGTAAATATGACCATACTTATTAGCACGTGCTCGAGCCAACATAAATGTTCCAAACACTAATTTGTCATCTCATTCTTGGCCTGATTGATGATAGAAAGCCATACCTGAATGGGCATTGAATGAAATTCCGCTAAATAATTACCTCTTAAAACACTGCGGTGCTTCACCACAGAAATAACATCACAAATCTCTTTTCAGCTGGAACGTGTTCACACAGACGAAATATTTTAAGAGATTAGCGGTACTGTACATAGTAGATATGCATGCAAAGTTAACAAAAATACCGACAACAACAAAAAACTATTTTTTATTTTTCTAAAAACGAAAGATGCATGGAAGAAAAAAATGGTAAAATGATAATAACAGTCTTAGAGTGGTGCGTGAGTGCTGACGTTAGCTGCCGCAGAAGTCAATCAGACAGCGAGACTACGAGAGAACCACTGATCCGTGTCTTCCATCAGCTGCTTTCGATGCTTACAATTCACATGCCACATGTTCATTCGGCAATCCATTGGCATTGGATGCTGCAGTCACTATGTTGACTATTGTTCAGTGCTCATTTTGTGCTTCTAGCAATCGCCCGCAGCAGGACGTGGCATAGTTTAACGCTTTAACGAGTAATGTCAACAAATCGCCTCATTTAAGCTGAAAAAGAGAACACACAAAAAATATGTTAATAAATGTATAAACAAAAACACATCCATTTACTCAAATTGACTCACGTGCTTAAGTATGGACATACATTCACAACCAAAATATATATGCATATATATGTATATTATATATATGCATATATATATACATTATATATATACATATATGTACATAATTAATAATTACAAAAAATCGTTTAGCACTTTCTGTGTTAGCCGCAAAAGATGAGGGCTTATGATGTGCCGACAGCTGTATTTGCACCTGAATGTACTACATACACACGGTACATTATCTCCGTCAGTTCATATGATGAGATCATGAGGCCCGACTTAAAACTATAGGAAGAAGTAACTCGACCGATAATCGCTTGTTTGGTTCATATGGTATATTGAACAACATTTTTTAGTAACAATTCATATTTTAAGAGTTGCTTTCTATTGCAAACGAGGTTTTTCCCTTGCAATTGAAATATGTGTGTATAAATAGTTTTGCTCCTATCTACATACATATCTGTTGAAGGAGAAACTTTCATCTAATAAAAGTGCGCACCATCTCTCTAACTCCAACCCTCTCTCTCTCTCTCTCTCTTTCTCTCCAAAATAACAAATAGACTAATAATCAAAATTATGGAAGATTTTTCTAAATGCGATTACTTATATACTCTACATGTGGTGGGATTGCAAGCAAAGAAAGGCTCCTCAATAAATGCCACTCAATTCCTCGAAACAGATTGCGAAACAGAAATATACTATACGAAATATACTCTATAATTATAAATGTAAACGAGGACATCACGGTGTTACTCTGGAATCCGTATTGAGATCAGAATTGATTTTGCATCGTTTTGTATTTCGGACTCGAGATCAAAAAGGTGTTCTGCAATCCTATCGGAATTAAGAAATCCCAATGAACCTCAAAAAATGCAAGCTGATTTTGGCTTCCTTTAATTTACTAGAAAGCAACGTCGACCAAATGAGCTACAAAACAATAACACTACAATAACGATAACGCATTCTTAAGCCACCTAAGATTAATAAATTAACATTTTATAAATTATCTACGAACAACTTTTTGCTCAAAGCAATTCACCCACTTTTCTTAGTTATTTTATGCTTCATAAAATAAAATCCTAAAAAAAGAACTCAATCCCCCAACTAAAACTACGTCGGATAATTCGAAATGCAAAGCATTAAATTCGTTGAGTAATCGGATTCGAGCATAGATTCCAATATGTTAGGACATTATTATGCAATTTCGATCGGATTCAATTCCAAAATCCTTTCGACATCGCACTTTTGAACAGCCCTGATAAAGTTATAAGTCACAAGAAAATAGATAGAAATTGGTAGCACTTAACTGTAACTTTATTCACAGTTTACTCAAAGATTTTGTTTTCACTGCAGAATACACAAACACTTGCATACATATGATATTTTAACAGGGCTTCTGGGATTAATTTACCCACCAATTGGTCATCCACCAACCAATTTCATTTACAAAAATATCCGGTTTATTTCCATCATGTCCGTTTTGGCAGCACTTTTACCACCAATATTTGGATTTTGATAGTTTCAATTTCACCAAAGGGGTGGAGGTGGGTCTGGCAACAGAAAATAATAAAAAAATAGAGAATATACATATTTATTGGTTTTGGGGGTTTGAGTTGGTTATTGAAGCTATCACCCATCGCATACGTGAACCAATTTAACCAACTGTCTTTGTGCAGTGTTGTTGGAATTTAAATTCTGTAAATCGATTGGTATGATTGGGGGGTGCGTAATGCAAAATAATTGACTTTGATGTTTTTTCCATACATCTGAAAGCTTAAATTTATAAAGGTTTTTATTTTTTATTGCCAAAGCGTTTGTTATTATTAGGTACTTATTATCATTTATTGAGTTGAAAATTGTTTTTATAGGACGATAAAAAATGCCTATAGGAACCCAAAAAAATGTAATGTGGAAAATATGTTTGAAGTTTTAACTGCCAATTGCTTTAGGTAACGGATTCATAGCGGGGGAGAGGAAATCAATCAGGTGTTTACATACATATGCATATGCCCGTAGGTATATATTATATGTATGTAATGTTTTTAGCATTTTTTTCCGCTAGTAAAGTTTTAAAATTTTTGCACTTATGTAGTTGTGTTTCAAAATTGCTCTAGGATAAGAAGCTATGGCTGTTAATACTTTGGGACGATCTTAGCTAAGCTTACCTCGGAGTTTGATTCATCAGACCACAGAACCACAGACCACAGACCAATCTTCTTCCGTGAAATGTTGATATCGGCGAGACCATTCCAAACGATTTTTCCTATTTTTTTCTGAGAGCCACGGCTTCTTTCGTGCTTTACATCCTTTTAAACCTGCTTCCAGAAGTCTTCTTCTAGCTGTTCGAGCACTAATTGGTTTACTAAATTCATCCGAAAGGGCAACTGCAAGGGCAGAAGAAGATTTTTTGCGAACCATGAGAGACTCGCGTATAAGTTTTCGCCCTTCTCGTTTACTGGTTAGACGCTCTCTTCCACTTTTTGATTTATTATTATGGGATTTCGTCTCCAAAAATCGTCTCATAGCAAATTGGACCGCGCACCATCCCACCAAATTGGCAATCTCAACCTGAGACTTACCTTCTTCACTTAGAACTTGAAATCTAACTCTATCATCGTAACTAATTTCACTTTTTTTAGGCATTTTGGTAAATATGAACTGTTTTTATAAGATTGGTAACTTTTCATTAAATGTAATTTACACTTTCACTATCAAATTTTAAATGCGAAAATATTTTAAGAATTTCTTAAAAATGACAATTTTTAGGTTTAGCTTACCCAGAGTGCTATGACTTTTAATATTACACAATTTATTCGTTTAATCAACAGTTAAACACCCATGTAAGACATTTACAAAAAGAAGTGGCAACTTTGATAGCCACATTTGAGAATACTTGTATTTTAGTGGGGTGCCTAATACTTTTGGCCAAGGCTGTAATAGCAAAGATAATATGAACTTAACATTATTTAAATATTAATACTTGTATAAAATGTTAAAATCTCCTCTAGTTTTCAGCAATTTTAAATTTTTGTATAAAAGTTTTATAATTCATAACTTTTAATGCACTAAGCATTGCAAGAAAAACAAATAATAATAAATTAAGTATAATACAATTTGAGATATAATTTAACTTGAAATTTCTGTCCATGATGAAGCAATCTAGACTTAAAAAATTTTTATTACTGGTGTATTGCTGTTGCATCTGACATTGCTTCATTGTGATCGTGTGATTTTAAATCTGAAGCACACAAAATTTCTCCTGCATATCGTGCAGCTATTTCATACGTCCTAACTCTATCACACACTCCAGTAGACGATTTTAAAATGGTAATACAAGATTATCCATTTTGCGGTTTCGAAAATAAATGTAAATAAAACGCATTTAAAACAATTTTTTCATGAAATTCCTTTTTTATTGTAAAGTTTTAATTGTGGCATTATATGTGAAATACTACATCATTCATTCATATCGTCTGATAAATTTTTGCAAAGTTGGATCCCTTTGAGGTATTTTTCCACCACTTTTTGATACCTAATGGATGGTATCCTAGCCATAGCCGAATGTTGGTTTTCAAGTGCTCAAGATCTAAAGGTTTATCCACATAAACATGGTCTTTCGCGTAGCCATACAAAAAAGTCCAATGGTGTCCATTCGCACGATCTCGGTGACCAATTTACAGGTTACGCTGAAATTTCTCTCGCAATAAAATCATATTCGCTCGTGTTGTGTAGCATGTGCACCATCTTGTTGAAACGACATATTGCCCAAGTCCCGTTATTCAAACGCATGCAAAAAAAAATCAGTTATCATCCACCATACCGCTTGGGATTGACAGTGACATTCTCGCCGTTGTCGTTTTCAAAGAAGTAAGGTCCAATCACACCTCCGTTGTCAATAGACTTTATATGGATATAAATGTAAGTCCAAGTGCTACGTTAAATCATCCAGGAAAAATTTTAACTAAAACAAAAGATTTTTGATTTGACAGTTAAGTTCGAAAGATTTAAAATACAGCCCTGAACTTTTGAAACCACGAAATGGATAGTCCTTTACCATGACAATTACGCTTATGCATAAAATGTTTTAAATTTTTTTCTCTAGCGAATAAAACAATTTTTAGGAGGTCATCAATAGGAACGGGTGCCACTAAGGAATTGGAATTTGCATTCTGTTCAATTCTGTTGATCTGCACTCGGTAGTACAGTGCCCAAGCCACTCCGTAGCTTAATACAGCAATTCATATCACTACATTTGACCACTTGAGGAAAATATTGGGATTCACATACATTCCTGTAATATCAATCTTGAGAAATAGGTGAACTTTTTCGCCAACAATGGTTATCGAACTCCATATTTCCATTCAAAATTTCTCCAACAGTTTTAATTCCAGACCTTGACAACTGGGCTGCCCTGTTAGGCGGGATGAGATGCAAAAGAATCATGTGGTAATACTCGTCCAGGTATATTACCCGCATAAAGAATTACCTCTAAATTGTTATTTTTAAAATGTTTGATTGATTCGGCGATAACTTTCCCATATCGATGATTTTCGTCAGGCTCTCCATCGATCATAAAGACCACTAAAACTGCATTTTCTTAAATATGCTTATACAGATTTTCGGACATTTCATATTTATTGATCTTCAATTATAGTAGAAAAGTAGTTTAAGTAACCGACTACCATAAAAAATTATAAAAAATTTCTTACTTAAGATTTGTCTCCTATCGCTTTAACTCTCTTTCCGAACCTATTTTCTTGCATTTTTTATAAATCCCATTGCTAGAAAATACAATACACTTTATAGATTTCAGTATACTTTTCAAGTAGTGCATGTAATACCGCGTTTGCTTGCTGCTGCTGGGTTTTCAGTACGCCGTCTTAGATACGTCTGTTACCCTCCAAAGGCCATCCAACCTGGCAACATAAGCACCTATTTGACGCATCACTGCCCCATCGATACTCCTACAACTTTAGAAAAGTCCTCACTTAGGAAGAAGTATACGTGCTTTGCGGTGTCCCCTGCGCCAATTTTGCTTAGATTTTTAACAAATCGAGATATGATCCCATCGTAACACAGTTTGTATGTATACGACTTCCTTTAATTGTTGTTTAGATGAGGCAAAGGACATGTCAACCAATTCTTTCAATGAAAATTCAAGATTTTTTAATGAAAATACCTAAAATAAAATGCAGTGCTCCCTTAAACGAAGGGTGGCTCTGACAATTGCGGCCGGGAAGTTGCTAAAGTTCATTCTTAACTCCTTTATAAAGAAAATTCAGATTAATGGATACCATGTTTATCCGTAAAAGCATTTTGACATCTTTTGCTAGTACAAATCTGAAAAAGTTAGTTTAATAAAAAAATTACCAACTTTATGTTATATATAATATATAATGTTAGTATATATGTATACTCACGTAAATGTGTGTGTGTTTTGACATATAATATTAATAATACCAACAGAAATTTATTTTCCGCAAATGAATTAATTTGTAAAACGACATTCCACCCATACACTCTGGTAGTGGAAAAAAATCCAGCTGAAAAAATGTCTATTAAATGGCATTTGCTTCAACCATTTACTTATGTACGTCCACGTGGCTATGTTCATTTTCGCGGTTTTTCACAATATTTCGCGATTCGTCCATGAGAAATAAAAACAAGTTATGAGCGCATAATTTCACTCATGTCCTTCAACCTATCCTATTGTGTGGTTGTACGGCGGTTATGGATGTGAGATTGTCATGCGAGTATTATCCATGTTTTGTTAGCTACTCAACACAGCAATGAAAAAATAGCGGCAATGCTGGTCTTAATGCTAGCTGCGGAAGCGGGAAACAGTAGTCAAATGCTTCCTCAACATGTTAGCCCGCGGTTTCCGCAATGTCAACGGCAAAGGAAAATAGGACTTGTGGATGACAACTTTAAAAAATAAAAATAGAAAATGTATAATTTGTGGTATTCCTGCTAAAGCGGCTCGGATGGCTTCTTGCCGACCACCAATCATTGCCTCTGTTAGTGAGAGGCAGGAAACGCCGAACATTTTACATGCAATTTGGTCAACACTGTGTTTAACAATTATGTTACCACTTCGTGATTGTGAGTGGAAAGAAATATTCGGAAATGGGGTATGAGATTCACAAAATTTTAGTGTAGTACTGAAATAAAAATAAAATATTAAAGATTTGTATATACCCCTGAGGTTCACAATACATCAGAATTGTTGGGAAAAAATTAAACATTAAAAGAGAAGCTCAATCCGAAGTCACATAAACGGTAATACTGTAGTACTCCAATTATATACCATAATTACCTTTTTTAAATGCAGAAGATGATTTTTGGGTTATTACAAAAATACCGTCAGACGTAGTAATTAATTAATATCAAATTTATTTTCTGAAATGAAATTGTAGATAAATGAGTTCAGTCAAACACTACAATTTTTAGTTCTGCGATTAAATTAGGTTACACGTAAAAATTGAAGTTTTTCTGCAGCAAAATGTGTGAAGGAAATAAAAATTGCTACGCTTGCCGGCACCTCAAATCTTTTTTGCTAATTTGTTAGTATTTCGCTTTTTTATTTAATTGCATTAAAAAATAAAGGGTTGCATATATCGTGGTTTCAAAAGTTTTTTTGATACCTGTCAAACTTAACCGTAAAACAAAACATATCAGTGGTACTCATTTAAAGTAGCAAACACATAGCATTTGTTGCAAACTTCGCAAACTGGCAATGCCGCAAATCAAATCTTCATTTTTATATGAGAAATTGTTTGCATGATCGGGATTGGTTAAATTATTAAATTTAAAATAAATTCTTCCTCACAAAAAAATTCTACAATCATCAATTCATTTAACGCTGGTATTTCCAATAATTTAATAAGCTTTTGTTTTTCACTTATTCTCGGCATAATTAGTATTTACTCTTGACAAATAGAAAATATCTGACTTATGAGAGTTCTGTCAATGGGGCGCTCATTTAACCGTAGTGGCAACTTCTCAATTTTGCCATTATTACATAAATGCCACATTAAATGAGTACCACTATTCTGGTTTAGTTAAAAGTCTGGAATTTATGAAACCGCACAACGCGTTAAAATTGTTAAAACCTACAACACAATCATCCAACTACACAAAAAATTGTAAAGATATTTGAAGAGATAGGATTGATTACAGGCTTATACCTACATCCATATAAAGTCCAGCTCACAAAACAACCGGAGCCAGCTGCCCATTCACAACACCGTATATAAAGGGTGGTTGAATTTTCAAGGGCCGATGTTGATTTTGAATTATTACTATTTAGGAAATTATTGAAATTTTATTTTATTATGTATGTAACAAAATATCGGCCAAATGAGCGCCGCGACCTCGGCGGCACACCTCCATACGATGGTCCAAATTTTCGATGACGCTGAGGCATAATGGAGCTTCTATGCCGAATTATCTCATCCTTTAGCTCTTGAATTGTTGCTGGCTTATCGACGTACACCTTTTCTTTCAAATAACCCCAGAGAAAAAAGTCCAACGGTGTCAAATCACATGGTCTTGGGGGCCAATTGACATCGCCATTACGTGAGATAACACGGCCATTGAATTTGTTGCGCAAAAGAGCCATTGTTTCGTTAGCTGTGTGGCAAGTGGCACCGTCCTGCTGAAACCACATATCGTCCACATCCATATCTTCCAATTGTGGCCATAAAAAATTCGTTATCATCTCACGATAGCGAACACCATTCACAGTAACTGCCTGACCGGCCTCATTTTGGAAAAAATACGGCCCGATGATGCCGCCAGCCCATAAACCGCACCAAACAGTCACTCTTTGTGGGTGCATTGGTTTTTCGACAATCACTCTTGGATTCTCATTCGCCCAAATGCGGCAATTCTGTTTATTGACGAATCCACTGAGGTGAAAATGTGCCTCATCACTGAAGATGATTTTCTTCGAAAATTTTCATAATAAGTCTGGATAACTTTAACACGTTGTTGGATTGTGTATCTCTCCATGGTTCAAATTGAGTAAGTCTGAAATAGAGAAATGTCAAATTAAATTCGGAAAAAAACTTGGCGTTTAGGTGTGGTTCACATTCAACATCGGCCCTTACAATTTAACCACCCTTTACGTGTACGTCGGTTGGGTCATAGAACAACAAGCAGCGATCGAAACTTTCTTCAGCACACTCGGGAGATGCGTAAATAAGCAAAATTTTCGCATTCCGCAGCTCCGTGAATTCTTAAATTATTGAAGAGAGGACATTGCACCAAAAAAAAATATATATATACATATATGTATATATTGGGTGTATGCATTAATTCGTGGGGTTTTCTAAGAGAGGGCTCTACTAGTATTATTTCGCGTCGTGTTCATCTGTGGCTATATTCATTTCAAAGGTACTGTCATTTCGCGTCGTTTTCAGTAGATGTCATTTGTTTTAGCGTGAACAACAAATTGTTTCATTCATTTCAAAATGTCGAAATTTGTACCAGAAAAAGTGTTTTTGCGGGGAGTTCTTCTTCATTACTTTAACATGAAGAAAAGTGCTACCGAAAGCCATTATATTTTAGTGGACGTTTATGGTGACCATGCTTTAGCCGAACGAACATGCCAAATGTGGTTTGCACGGTTTAAAAGTGGCAATTTTTCAACAAAAAATTAATTTAACTAGTATCCATAAAATACACCGATCTCAATCAAGAACGATACCTCACTGATGCACCGTGGCCTTGAAATATCAATGGCAAAACGGACGTAGCCCCCTGCAAAATCACAGTTAATCAAGAAAAAGTCATCATTTTAGCTCGTTCGTGTTGTGTAGCATGTGGCAGCATCTTTTTAGAGCCACATATTGTCCAAGTCGTTTTCTTCAATTACACACAAAAAAAATCGGTTATCATACGACCATAACGCACTGAATTGATAGTGATATTTGTAATTTTCAAAGAAGTAAGATCCAATCGGCGGCCACGAAAGCCGGGTGGTTATCATTTCCTACTGACACTCGGTAAGCCAGAGATTCGAATCCTTGTTCGACCAAAATCAAAAATTAAGGAACATTAATTTAAATAAAAAAATAAAATTAAGTTAATTTTTCTAATTGCGGTCAACCCTAGGCAGGAAATAACAAGCCCTCCGCTAATATTTTTCCAAGTTCTTCTTGCGTCTGGCATGCTTCTGCGTTGAGCATTGTCTCCAATTCTTCGTCTTGAAATTTTTTTGCCTGTCCGTCGTCTAAGTTTTTTCAACAACAAATTGTTGAAAAAACATCAAGGCGCGAAACCACAAATTGAAAGAGGAGCTCGGCCGAAAATCGCTTCAGCGGTTACAAAGCTTCAATTATATATATATATATACAATCTGTCAAGAATGAATTTTCACACTGCAAAAAAACATACTTTTTCAACTGAAATTGTTCGGATGGATAATAATACTTCAGCTTTGAAAGTTTTCGATGCAGTACCCGCCGGTGGAAGCAGAGGAAGAGGAAGACCTCAACTCCTTTGAAAAGATCAGGCAGAGAAGGACCTGGCTGTACTTGGTATTTCCAATTGGCGCCAAACAGCGAAAAAAAGAAACGAATGACGCAATGTTGCTAACTCGGCTATAATCACGTAAGCGGTATCTAAGCCAGTAAAGTAAGTAAGTAAGTTACGCAAGCTGGGTCCCATAAGAAAATATATTCCATACATTTATATTGGCTTTATGATTAAATTGTATAAAAGAATTTAGGCTGGTAATGCAATTCACTTGCTCTACAATGCCATGTTTTTGGTGTAAACTGAGTTGATGATTTGGTATAGTTTTGCATACGTGGAGAAAAGGAGATATTTTATTTTATATAGCAGCACTATTTCAAACGTTTA
The DNA here is from genome assembly GCA_037013455.1 of Ceratitis rosa. Taxonomy (NCBI): domain Eukaryota; kingdom Metazoa; phylum Arthropoda; class Insecta; order Diptera; family Tephritidae; genus Ceratitis; species Ceratitis rosa. Next base: position 2,432,246 of record JAWMAG010000012.1, read on the forward strand.
AAAGGAATATACAGTACGGTGGCATCACAGAGTGCAGACAATATTTGGTAGCTATTTTGGCATTTGTGGTGCTATATTGTTGTGGTTGTGGTTGTTGTAGTAGCGGTGGTGTTGTATTGTCATAACCACGTGGAAGTTTTTTAACCGATGAAAAAAGGCTCCTAATTCACCGCATATGGTTTTTTTTATGTACGACCAAGCATATGATTTTACAGAGTGGTCCAACTTTGATAATTTTCTTTTTATTTAGAAAGGGTATAGCTTGAAATTTATCCCACATACATTGACATAAACGTTTAATCCCCCTTAGCCCGTTACAACGAAGTTGCAATAAATAGGGATACTTCGAAGTTTCGCCCCTGATAAAATTGAAAAATTAAAAACAGAAACTCCTACTGTAGGTAAGAAAAAATAGGTGTAGCTTATTGTGAATTGTGGGCTACAAAAAAAATGTAAAATAAAATTAAAAAATTAAAAAACAAGGTATTATATAATACATTTTATATTTAGCCTTAATACTGATATAATAAATCTTAATAATTTTCAGTCCGCGAATATCCATAAATTAATAGCGGTCACTAGAATTTCTTAGATTGCTAGAAATAGTCAAATCAAATTAATAATGAATTGTGAAATGTCCAGCGATAAACATTAAAGTCAATGAACCAATGAGAACTGGTTGTGCTGGCTTTTCTTAACTTGTCTTACTTTTAAACTCTGTCAAAAATTTCCATAAAAAATTCTATTTCTAAACATTTCCAGAGGGATTTCTCGTTAAAACCTTATTCAGCCAATTACCAACAACTGAAAGAAATCGGCCTAACCATTCCCAGTTGATGAATAATAACTCCAGAACTTTCATACCATTTTTATATACAAATAAGTATATCCATAAAATAGCTTCAGATGGTCAAGAGGAAATTTTGTGATGAGTTTAACAAAATTTAGCAAATACATCACTTTATAATTCTTCTACTGGATTTTGGTATTTTGATTAACTTTTTTCATTCACCTGCATGCCAACAAAGCAGAAATACAACAACATTTATGCAAATTGATTGCATGAGCACACATACATACAAACCATACATTTAAGCCAACACCTGAGCTAATGCTGACTGACTATTCAACGCAACAATAACGTTCGTTACCGCACTTAACGCTTCCAATTGATAAACGATGCGTTGATAATGCGAAGCGTTTATGTTGCTGTCCCCACTTTTACACAACAATGCCGCAACCACATCACCGGTTGTTTCGTGGGCGCTTTTATGCTACAAACCACTTGATTTCCGGTTGCGTACCACATTTTATGTTCTTACATACTGTAAGGACTCGAGTAGACGGCTTGTGTGAAAATCCTTCCGCGATGGATTTTTTGATATGCAGATTTTTGTCACTTCAGTAATAGCAGCTAACGGCACATGCTGACAATACGCTTGAGTGATTATTCTGTATATGTAGTGTGCCCGCGTGGGTTTATCTGCGTCGGAGCATCACTCACAATACTAAAAGGATTTGTAGAGACATTTCGAATTATTGTGAATTTGAGTAAATACTCGCATATAAATACATATATTTTTCCATTCATAATCACATTTGAGACTGTATATGTAGCAGAGAGCGTGCGAAAACTCAAACAAACGGAAGGGTTCGTGAGGAGTGATGCTTTGAGAGGCGACAGGCCGTGAAATGATGTGTCAATCGCAAGGAATGCACTACACGCCACGCCGCTGCTGCTTGTTGGATGATTTCAATTTGGGACAATTGTATTTTGTTGTACCGTGTTTGCTGTTGTTGTGCAGTGTAGTGGTGTCAACGAATATGCAAATTTTGCGGTCGAATGTCAAGCGATAAATACTTACTTGCAGGGGTAGCCTTTGTTTGTATGTATATATGTAAATATATTTTTATGGATATATGTGAGTACATATGTAAATGCATTTGAATTTCTGAACGCTTCTTATTTGTTATCAAATATTTGCAAATTAAATCAAATATCCGCTTAAGGAATTTTGCTATTTCACTTTTAAATTTATTCCCTGATTGCATGCCTTGCATTATATTGTAATAACTGAGTAAATTCTACTTAACTTTAAAATTTTAACAAATTTATGATGATTTTCTTCTTATTCCTTATACTCCTCTGCACGTACAAAGTTGCGAGTTATTCGCCGGCGTTCGCACGTCTCCTATTAATGGTTAATTAAAAGTTTCATACTAAATTCCTTTGAAGTTGTAATCATCTGCTTTGTAGAACTTTAAAACTTTGCCTACTCCACTTCACGTGGTGTCAGCACAGTGTCCATGCTTAATAGGAAGTTTTTAATTAAATGCACAGTTTTTGAAAATTATTGTAGCATAATTTATGGCGTCAAACAAAAGATGTCTTGCATTGTGCCGCATTCGCTTGAAGCGCTAATTCTGTCCAAGTTTTGGATAAATATCAACTTCAAGTGTAATTTTAAAGTTTTCATAAATATGTAATGTTTTTATCAGTAACACAATCATCTAGCAATTTAATGCCATATATTAATGGTCTTTTCATATTACCTGTGCGTCTTAACGTTTTTAATAAAATGAATGGTATTTTGCTCGTGAATATTAGATGTAGCAAAACAAATCCATTATTTTTGCATGAAATTGAATGGTTTAATTTTTACTTTTCGTATCCAGCCTTATTCAAATGGTTCCAAACGGGTACAGTCTTTAGCTCTTGGACAATCGAAACACTGCTTTCATGACGGTCGGACTCGACAATGTCCATGATTTTATCGACATTTTCGACAATTGACCTTCCACTCCGTGAAGCATCTTTTATATCAAAATTACCAGAATAAAACCGAAATTGTGCATAATTGACTGTAACAGTATCAGGACCATAAAAGCTATTCACATTTTCAGCCGCCTGGCTTGCGTTTTCGCCCTTATCGAAGAAAAACTGTAAAATATAGCGTATTTTCTCTTTGCTAATGTCCATATTTGAAGCACGCTTAAACAAAACAGAATCAACCAATCACAAACTGTCAGAAGAGTGAATTTTTATCATTTACATAAATAAATTATTTATTACATAAATATTTATATAAATAAAAGTAACAGATTTTTGTTTTATTACAATTAAGACGATAAAAAATACAGCCAAAGCAGAAAAAAAAATTACTGAAAATAAAATTATTTTGACGCCAAAACAATCATAATTTTTATTCAAAAGAAGTAAATTATAATTTTCGCAAAATTCGCACTCAGCTGACAGTTGGTAAAAAACATACACTCCAAGTTTCAGGCCTCTACGATCAGTAGTAAATACATAAAATATAATTCACCCATTTTTTGAATCGTTATATTTCAGAAACATTTTGTCTTCAAGAAAAGTGTACTTGCCGTCTAGCTGAAAATCGCAAAAAAACCTGTTGATCTATGTAGGTATAAGGATTATTTAGATTTCATTTTTGAAAATATTTTTAACAGTCCTGAATATTAGGCTGGTGTCGAATTTTTGTTATTAAAATTGACTGGACTATTTTATTAAATTGCAGCAAATAGAAAAAATAAACAATAACCAATGTTTTTCAAAATTTATGCGGTAATAGCTATGAACGTTTTTAGGAAGATTTTTAAATAATATAATATTTGTTATTTTGTTAAACTCTGTTTGCTCTTACTCTTATTGTTTTTGGGCTTCAGACGTGACATGATTTGTAGCCTTCGGTGGTGTTTCCGAATAACATCTGCAACCACTTTGATAAGAAAGTCGCGAAGGCAAAATTTGTACAATGCTTTATTTTGGAACCTTTGCACAGCATTAATCTACACCACATCTCTACACTTGTATTCTGTATGATTTTTTGACTTACCAAATTGTTTTATTGCTTTATTTATTTATTTATCTCTGAGTCTATTCGCCTATTTGAGTGTATTTGGTTGAAAAATTATTTTAGTATATTTCAATTCCGTTTCATACGAATATAATACTATCGCTTTGACGTTTGAAATCGATATTGATAATATCTGTCGTTTATTTTGAGGCTATCAGTAAACTAAGTTTTTAAGTATTGTAGTAAATGAAATTTAAGGAAAATGGGTGATATCGGATCTACTCAGACTTATATTAATAATTAAACGGTATGATAATGTGTAATTGAGTCTGGGGAGGTCAGAGTTCAAATCCTAGTACGACCAACATCCAAGTTATAGAAAATTAGTTCAAATTAAAAATTAGGCTAAATTTCCTAATTGCGGTTGCCCCTCGGCAGAGAATGTGAACCCCTCTGAGTGTATTTCTGACACGAAATAAAGGCTCCTCATAAAATTCCATTTGCTGGAAAAACCTCAACACGGAAAACCGAAAATCGCTTCAGCGGTTACAAAGCGCCTATTATATATACATACATATATGTGACCCAGCGAACTTTGCCTTGCCTTAGTTACAAGCCTTTTTATTACATTAAGAGGGATAATAAAATATATGTAGATAGTTCAACTCTGACTGTGAATTATTTGAATGAACTCGATCAGCAGAAAGGAATACGGTAGTCGGCAAGCAAGAACAAACAACAAAGATGATTTGCCAACACGCCAACATGGGCAATTCTCATAAAATTACTTAAATGAAACTAAGCGGATAAGAAAAGTACAAGGAGCCCATACGAATGAAAGTAAAAAAATTTCAAGCAAATATAAATAAGATTATTATTATTGAATGATGCCATCGGGTTATGGAATGGACCAAGCCAATCAAATATTTGCTCGGTGACCCTTGGTCCACTTTCGAAAATTTTTATATAAGAATCCAAACCATAGAAACGATTTTTTTGAATAGATCGGTCCCAGGTAATATTCTTGCTAAACTAAGCAAATTCAAATTCTTCGAATATATCAGTCCCAGATCCATTTCCTGGGGTGAAAAATAGTTGTTATGTTGTTCTCAGACCTACTGAAGATGCACCTAAAGTTTCATTAAAATCGGTCAAGCCGTTTCGGAGGAGTATCGTGTCTAACACTGTGACACGAGAATTTTATATATTAGATTATAAAAAAAAAAATTTTTGCTGGATAAACATCCATATATCACTTTTGAAAATTAAATTATCCCGACTAGGACCAGAAACATAAAAAATAATAGTTAATTTTTAATAATTTTTGATTATTATTTTAGTGACTAACTGAATTTGCACTGTCAGCATAATCGGGGTTGGATAATTAAAAAACCAGTTGATTGTAATTTCATTATTTATGCAAACTATGGTACACACGATACAGCGTGCTATAAAGCAAGCTGTACAACATGTTGAATCCTTTACTACATATGTTACAACTGTTAATCCAACCAGCTGTAAGCTTCATTGTATCTTACTATTTCTTTTTTATTTTATTGTAAGAATATTGCAAGAAGCAGCCAAAATGAGCTATATAGTGCCTTATGTATTTTTCCCAGATGAAGCTTTTGCTTTGAGAACAAATATTAGGTCAAGTAAGCGCTCGTTCGGTTTTAATCTAAGAGATGGCGTTATTGTCCATAGTACTAGTGTTACGTGTCGCATCATGTCATACTATACGGCGCTGAAAACGTGTTTACTCGCGCTTAAATCTTCGATCAAGGCGAAAAAGCAGCCAAAGCGGCTGAAAAAAATAATTTAGTTTACGGGCCCGATACTGTAAACGAACGTTTAGCACAAAAGTGGTTTGCTAGGTTCCGTTCCGGTAATTTCAATGTCAAAGATGCACCACGCGCCGGGAGGCCTGTCGTCGAAAATTGCGATAAAATCATGGAAATAGTGAAAACAGACCGTCACGTGAGCACTTATTTAATTGCTGAGGAACTAAAGATAAACCAGATAGCCGTTTGGAACCATTTGCATAACCTTGGATTCAAAAAGAAGCTCGATATTTGGGTGCCACACGAACTAACGCAAAAAAAAAACATGATGGATTGAATTTCCATCTGCGAATCGTTGCAGAATCGCAACAAAATCGACGCATTTCTGAAGCGTTTGGCGACTGGCGATGAAAAGTGGATCACTTACGACAACGTCAAGCGAAATCTGTCGTCGTCGAAACGCGGTGAGCCGGCAGAAACGGTGGCCAAGCCAGGGTTGACGGCCAGGAAGGGTTTGGTGTGTGTTTGGTGGAATTGGCAAGGAATCATCCACTACGAGCTGCTCCCCTATGGCCAAACGCTCAATTCGGCCCTCTACTGACAACAACTGGACCGCTTGAAGGCAGCGCTCATCCAGAAGAGGCCATCTTTGATCAACAGAGGCCGAATTTTATTCCATCAGGACAACGCCAGGCCACACACGTCTTTGGTGACGCTTCAGAAGCTCCAGGAGTTCGGATGGGAGGTCCTAATGCACCCACCTTATATCCCGGAACTGGCACCAAGTGATTACCATCTTTTCCTGTCAGCTCAGCAAGAGTCAGGGTGGAAAATGCTTTTGGCCTCACGATTTCGTGTTTTATATATACATATGTATTAATTTATGTCCGGAAGAAGTTGCATCTTGTTATCTCCATAACTATTTAAGACGCACCCTTAATATAAGTTCATCTCCAAAATTATGTGAACCTTTGGAAGCAACATTTCCTAGAAATCCACCGCTAGAAGCCAAAGGGGACCGGAAAAATATTTGCGAAGCCATTCAAGCTTTTAACATAAGCAGTTTTCATTATTCCTATACTTTATTTCGCCTTTCTTCATTACAAAATAATCTGTATTCAAAAATTAAAATACTCCGACCAGAAGAAAATTAAGAAAAAATACACATTGTCTTTTTTCCAAATATTATATTAAAATCGAAGTTAAAACGTTCTTTTGGTTTGTTCTCTTTGTTTTTTATAACCACATTAGCTGATAACTCACCCACAATTTCACAGTGAAAATTTTGCTTGTAAATTCCAGCATCGTCTGACTGAAATATAACTTTTTTCAATCTCTCACTTTTTCTCTCATAAGCGTACGTGAACGTTTTCCGGTAAATTCTCGCGTACGAGACACTTGAGAATGTAATGAAGCCTACTTTCGCCGCAGGAGGTCAAATCACGTTTGTAAAGTTCTTTCGATTAAAAAATATTTTCATAATTATGTAGGTGCATAAGTGCAAGCATACTAAGAGCCCAGATCGCTATAAATGGAAACTCCTGCTGTTCACAAATTAACTATAAATCCGAAGCGATCCGTCAAACTGCCTATCCAAACAGCGGTTACAGCGGAGAGGAAATTCATTGCTGGTTCTTATCTCAATGCTGTTTATTATAGTTTACTACTACCTCAAAGATCGCATTTTTAAATCGGACTACACTATAAACTTGGGGTAGATTAAGTGTGTTTACTTAAAGGCTGTCTGGACGAGTATGGTAAGTTTCATAAAGCAACAAATGAGGTTAAGTTGACCCTATTTTTGACCGTCTAATGCAAGTTCTACATAAAATATCCGACGCTTGGACCATCCTAACTATACCAATCCCGAGAGACATATTGAATATATTGTTTGATGAGTCCGTACAATCGAGAAGACGGTCAGTTATTTGCAGTTCGGTTACGACCATAGGTAGTCTGCCTTACTTGTTTTTATTACTATTAGTTTTTCAATGTTGTATCCGAGACGGTCAGTGATGGTTTGCAGAGGTTGTCTTCTCACTCGTTACATTACACAATTACAACATTACGGTTGATTCGAAATACAATTATATGCACATGCGAGTATGTACACAATATTACGAAATTTGTCATGTTATGTTGATACGAGCACTATCATTCCATCATTCCAGCGATCCGTCAATTCGTGTCTGTAGCATTGCGGGCATATGTCTCGCGTTGACGTTGGAATGGTATCAATCGCAATCATAACTAATGCTCACACAATCATACATACTCACATATGTATAAACATATGTAGGTATATACATAGGTTCGTAAAAATTTATGCATTATGCGTCTAAATCGAATACTCTTATTGCTATTGGTTACTCTTTGCCTGGTCAATTGTTAATTGCATTTTTTGTCTCGGTCATGTCGCATCGCTGTGAATCGTATTCGTATACATTGGATCGCATTTCATGTAATTACAACCACATTGATTCATAATTAATTGAAATAAGCGCAGGCGCATGTTAGGCGTGAGTGGTGAATGGTCGGAGGTGGAGGTGGAGGTATAATCAATGAATAGATCGGAGTATACATACATATAGTTGCGAAAACACTGTCTATATTTAAAGAATTTTGATTGTTCACTTTGTGTAACTCAGCTGAGTGCAGTCGGTGCCACACCCTTGGTTGCTGTTTTGTTACTACAATTTATTACAACCTGCATTAATGTTATTCCATGAACTGAGTGATGATTTAATGAGACACAAGGACAAAAAATGAGGCATGTTATGAATGAAAATATGTGATCCATTGAACAAAGTGGCTACTTAGCTAAATGCTTACTTGACGCGTCATCGAAATGCACTTCTAATAGCAACTAAATATATCTGACGGGCCAGGTGATAAATGAAGGGGCTGCCAGTTATTTCAATCCAGCTTTACAGACATTTTTGGATAAAAATGGTTAAATAGTCAAGGAATCAGAACATTCTATTCAAACTCTTGAAAATTATGTTAAAGTCATATTTGTCCGTTCGTTCTTTCGCCACGTCACCAACATACGTAAAAACGATAACGCAACTAATAATTTTGGGTAGTGGTTACTTTGGGAGATAAAAGCTAACAAAGGTTCAGAGTATTAAAGTCAGGGTTTTGATAGCTTACCAATTCTTCGTCGTTTCATCGTTCTTTACCGGTGTAGGATAAGGTTTTTTTGCCAGCTCAAACTACAAGATCGAGGCCCAACAGTCAGTCAGCTGTGAGTTAAAAATGTGAGCTGCCATACACAATCCGCTAAAAACTAATTATACCTAGTTATAACAAAAGTGTGCAAATAAGCTTTGCTGGCGAATGAACAACAACCCAAGTCCAATTGAATTTTCAATGCATAATTTAAGAGGCAATTTTTTTTATAAATAGTAGTAAATAGTTTCGAAATATATTGAAAAACCCACACAAAAATACTACTTAGACAGTAAACATTAACATTTCTTGCGAGTCTTAATTTTTTTATAAAAAAAAATTCTATGTAGATATGTGACAATAATAAAAAATTAAAAAATATCTACCAAGTTAAGGATTAGCTAGTCGGATAGAGTTTTCATTATTTTCATGAAAATTGTGTTTTTAGAGTGCGCTAAGTAAATTTAATAAATAATTATAAGGGCAGAAATTATACTCAAAGTTTTTATTCAATTATACCTAACTATAGTTTGACCATAGTGGCAAGGTTTGAAAATGTTATAAAAAAATGCACATTTTTCGGAGCTCTCACGAGATAAAGAGTTTCGTATCATATTATCTTTGGCAACGTTGCGAGATAGACAGCCTGCTATCTCTACACTGCGAAACGGCAGTCCTCATCATACCAGCTGTTTTTGCGACCTTTCCGAAATCGAGTAGTTTCGTTTGGAGCTGTACGTAGAAAGTTTGAAATTCCGTTCCACAATTCCCGCATACCGAGTTACTGATGAGTGCTCTCAGAGAATAGGAGTGCCAGTCGAGTAGAAAACCACTTGGCAGTCTGTTGTGATTGCAGCTTTTCGACGTCGAACTTGTGTTTCTTGATTGGCCTTCTTTAATCCACAGATGCGGGTGCGTATCTTCGCTGCAACAAGATGGTGTATCCGAGTCGATGTTGGGTCATCGGAGTGTACGCACGTCAAGAAGACTGGAGACATGCTTTCCGTCTATCGCAACGTGAGCGATCTGGTTTTTAATTTGTTCGATTTAATACTACAGACGACCATATTTTGGGCTCCGGCGGTGTCGATCAGCCTCAGCAAATTTGGGGATGTTTCAGGCGCTCATAAAAGGTAGCATTGGTCACATGGTCCTTCTCCTCCGTCGAGTCATCGACGTCAAATTTGCACTCCTTTATATGGCCGCCGTAGTAAATCTCACAAAGACTTACTAGTTCACCGCACTTCGTGGACGGCGGTGATGTCAGCCTTTATTCTTACGAGAACAACAACCAGCTGGGCAACGGGACCTTCCCAAAGAGACCAGACATTACAGGTGCATGCTCATACCTAAATCGTGATTTTTAAAACATTTGCGGGAGCCGTCATCAAAACAGGGGTATACAATCCAAGGTGTTTTGCTAACTTAAGCGTGTTATTTTTGTGAAGAAACATGTTTCTGTCAATATGCCTGAATGGATATTACAGTGTGTGTTATTTACGGACTGGCTTTTTGGGTATATCCAAATGTATTGCTAACCTGTGCTTTAATTTATAATCCTCATATTTTCCTTTATTCTTCTTAACCAAAAAAAAATTTATTTGTTTTCCTTTATCATTTCTTTCGTGCTAAATTTATCTGACAATATTTATATTCATACATATGTTATATTTTTAGTTTTTAATAAAAACCAAACAAAATATTTAATACTTTGAAGGACATAAAAAACCGTAAAACTGTTGCAATTTCTAGCCCTTTATAACTAAACGCTATTTAATTGTATTATAGTAGCCCTAATTTTGGAAAACACCATTGAATTCTACAAGCTTTCGAAAGAATTTTGCAATAGCCGAGTGGTTAGCACTGCCTACTACTATTCGGAAGGCCTCTAGTCGAGGTCCGTCCGTTCAACATCATAACTATAGAAAACTAATTTTTCTAATTGCGACCGTCCTTCGGCAGGGAATGTCAACCACTCCGAGTGTATTTGTAACGTGAAATAAAAAGTTCCTCATAAAAATCCATCGGCCGTTCGGAGGCGGTTATTATAAGCTGTAGGCTCCTCCATTTGATGGAAAAACATCCAGACGCATACCACAAATTGAGAGAGGAGCTCGGCCGATACAAAGCGTCAATTAAAATATTATATATATTCAGTGGATTTCACGTGTCTCACCGACATGTAAATCTTTACTGCTAGACACGTTTTTGATCTTTCTTGTCCTCTGTTCACAGCATAACGACAATATTATATAAGTAGTTGATATATGGAAGTTTTCGAACAGTTCTTTCACTAACTTTCAGCAATTTTGGCCATCCACTCGGTATCATATTTTTTAAATTATTGTGTTATTTGCACCGTTTTATTATAATTTTAAAAATTTTCTATATTTTTAGTTACATCTAGAACAGAGAGAAAAAAGAGTAATTATGAGTAATGCTAATAATATTTGAATCTTAATAAAATAAATTAAAATTATAAACAGTGGTTTCATAAATTAACATTAGTGCGTTACAAATCGTACTTTTTTCTGCTCCTTTGTATGTACGTCAAAATTCCATCACCGGTTGATTTCGCCGAATACTTCTGCATCATTTTCCAACAGGATACATAAACACTACAAGCATATGTGTAACATCGTGCGCTGAAAAGCTTGCTACACAAGTATGCCATATATAAAAGCAGCATTTGCTCCGCCCATTTCGCATTTGAGGATGTCCGGGCAAGCCCACAAGTGATAAAAAAGATAAAAGAATCATGAAAGTAAAAAAAAATAATAGAAACTTTAGAAAATTTAGTGGAATTTCAGCAATAACTTCAAAGGAAAAAAATCGTTAGCAGTGTTCCCCAAATTACGTTCACTGAAAATTGGAATACCACATAAATGGATAGATGAAAACTAACTAGTTTTACGGTCTTTATTTTTTTAAACATTGGACAATGTTTTATATCTATTTATATTTAGCTTTATTCTTTGACACACAGAATTTATAGATGAAGAACAGATTATGTATTTACAACGACCGGCGTTATTAAAGTAAAGATCTACTGTTTGGTGAATGAGTGGCTGGGAAATATCTGAAAAAAATTGAACAAAAAATCATTCAAAAATATGTGCCTTTCAGAACAAAAAAAAAAAACAACTTATAGATTAACTTAATGTATTTGAAAAAAAGTATTTTGAAATTTATAATTTATCTAAATAATAAGTTTTAAAATATTTTTTTTTTAATAACTGTCTTGTACAAACTTTACTGCTCGCTTTATGGCAACTTGAGAAATCTAGAAACAAGTTGTATTTGGAATTGCAATTTTTTAAACATTTTAATTGTTTTTTAATAATTAACTTTCTTTTCTTGTATACGTGTTAATAACGATTTCCTTTATTTTATTTTAGTTTTGTTGCTTATAATATTTTTTATATTGGAAATTGTTTTGTTGCTTCTATTAAAATTTATATGCTTCGTTATACATTTGCAAAAACTTTTTATGTATCTGTGGTACCTCCTTTATAGTTTGTGCAGTATTTGTTGCCAAATATAAAGTTTCTGGAAACTACTTTCTTTCGCATTACGGTACCGTGACATCCTTATTTTCTTTTTGTTGTTTTTCTTGGCAATATACTCGTATAAGAGTATTCACTCGCTGCTGCTCAAGTATTGAATGTGGTCGGCTGCTTTTGCTAGTGGCTTTGTTGTTGCTTCATGCGCATTTGTCGACAGCGCAAAAGTATACTTGCCACATCTCGGCATCCAATCGTGGTGCCTCCTATTCAGAAAGTCCACGAATCAAATGCAGAGTTTGTCTCACGTCAAGTCACCCAGCTCGTGGTTTTCCACAGAAAACTAAAAGAGTGGCATGGAAGAGTCATAGATAAAGCATGGCGTTAAATGCAACTTGCAATTTTATATACTCATTCACTTTTTCCTTTCATATTCCAAACATTTATATATTTATTCGCAGCTTTACAGTAAATAAATAAAACTGTAATTTATTTACCTATCTGTCACCATCGTAGCAATTTTTTATAAACCTATATTTTCTTTGCATGGCGTCGTCCTTTGGTCGGTACCAATCTGCAACCACTCCTCTTCTCGTATTCACTCCAAATGCACTTGCAATTTGTCCATGGAAAATTGCTTTTCTGCGCATTTGTCAAATAAATTTGATTTCATTTCAGCTTTATCTCGTCCATAGTCTACACTTCTTGCCCTTGTCTCCTGAGGATTCCCGGTTGGCTGTTATCGTTTTGTTTTTCCTATAGTTTTTAGTCAATATTGCATCATCAGTAGTTTGCACTTCGTCAGCTTCGCCTACTCCTTACAGATATTTTCTCCTTCCCCGCTTTTTCATTCTACGTATTCCATTAAAATGCGTCTTTGAATTTAAATTGGATTTTAAAAAGTTTATCAAAATGCAGTTCGCTTGCACTTCCTTGGCTATGAATGAATAATCAAAAGGCGCCTTCACCGTGGCGTAGAACTGAAATAATTTGAAAAATTAAGCATTATAAAATGGAAAACATTAAAGACTTTGACTAATAATAACTTAATTTATGGGTATAACGCAATTAATCATTGGAATTTAGTTTTACTTATTAGGCTTGTTTATTGAGCAGATCTAGGCTATGCCAAGTTTGAAAAAAAAGTTTCTCATGAAAATATTTTTGCTCTTATTCATTCTTATTCTACTTTTTGTTTCATGAGTCTGCTCTAAGCAGAAATAGGCCAATTAGAGCACGATTTTCTGCTCTAACAGAAAAATTATTAATTTTATTAAGAAATATTAATATTAAATACTTAAGTTATTATAAATTTTGTTTACAATAGGAATATCTAACATTCGCAATTGAAAATTGTCGCTCGAAAAGTATTTCCCTTAATTTGTTATTTTTTTGATTACTAAATATTATTTTAGTTACATGAATTTGCTTATGAAATTATTACAATGTTTGAAATCTCTAGTGGAGCTCTCATAATCCTTAGTCTTATGTTTAGACTAAGGTTTGAGAATACTGAATTTAATTCTATTTGCATTCCAGCAGAAATTGCTTGCGCAACAAATCATTATGCTCCTTAACTCGTAGCATAGATGCTTCACTGTATAAGCGATGCTCTGGTGACATCAGATGGTTTCCTGTTACGGTCCTGAGTGCGGTGTTTTGGCAGGCTTGTGACTTCTTCAACTGATCCTCGCTGGTACTTATTTTAAAATGCAAATTCTTTGAGAATTTTTGCAATGTATCGAATTTTTGTAAGGAGTTAACAGATTAATTTTTTTTAAATAAGTTCTGTTATTTGGTTTTAATTTTTTATTAAAAATCTATATAACGTTCGTATCCTTTACATGATGCTGTATGCCCATGTTATCTGATGTTGGGTAGGCTTATCCCAAGAAAATTGGCGTGTGTGTGCTGATAATAAATTTTCCATCCGACCGTATTTTTTGTTAGAGCTGTTGAACTCATCTAACCGCAATATTTGAATATCTCAGTCGTCCTTTCTCTATCCACAAACGCATGTCGCTCAATCCTCGATAGATTTTCCCCACAGTTCGCATTGCAATCGACTGCAGCGTTAAGAAGTAGGTAGTATTTTTCTGTCTGTAGGCAGTTTCTATAGGTAGGGACTTTGGCATTCCATTCCGCATTCTTAGTGAGTGCTCTCATAACAGAAGTACAAGCCCCTTAGCTGTTTAAAAATGCATTATAGCCACCTGAGATTCAATAATGTTTATTTTAGTTCTTTTAGCGATTTGTATTAATGAGTTCATATTCTTACTTTACTAGCGTAGACACCGCTTAATTATTATAACCGAATTAATAACATTGCGCCATTCATTTCTTTTTTCGCTGTTTGGCGCCGATCGGAGATACCAAGTACAATCAGATCCTCTTTACCTAGCCTTTCCAACTGAGTGAGTGGCTTGCTCTTCCTCTACTTCCATCACGGGCAATGCATCGAAAACTTTCAAAGCTGAAGAATTCTTATCCATCCGGACCACATGACCTAGCCAGCGCAGACACTAACTTGATTCGCAGAACTATGTCAATGTTGTCGCATATCTCCTACAGTTCATCATTTCATCGGCTTCGGTATTCGACGTTCCCAATTCATAGAGGACCCTAAATCTTTCGTAAAACGTTTCTCTCGAAAACCCCTAACGCCGACAATCGGATTAGCGACTTGTAGAGTTTGATCTTTGTTCATCGAGAGAGGACTTTACTTCTCAATTTCGTACTCAGTCCAAAGTAAATCGACATTTGAATCTGAGCAGTCAATTGATGTGATTAACAACAAGAGCAAAAGCACCCTTTTTCCCTTTATCATACTCCACACATAAAGCATATTGCTTAAAAGCAATAGATAATTTAATTAATTTCATGTACAATATTATCGACAACAAGCGTGTTAATCATTTTAATGAACACGAAACGAAGTCTGCCGCCTAACAACAACACGGTCAATAGTCGATGGGCAACCCCTTAGAAAGCCAGCAGTTTTCAACGGCGCTTATGATTGTTAAGTTTGATGACTAAAGCAATAAAATTGACCACAAATTAAATTGATAGCATGACGGAAGTATGTATTTAGTCTCTTGACGGACAAAACTCTTGTTACGGCTGGGTAGAGGAAGCGGTGCGTGGAACACATGAAGTGCGAAGCCCAATTGAGCGGAACAATACAAAAATTAGATGAAGAGTAAAGGGTCGGTGACAAAGTGTGGAATGAAGGTACACATTCCTGAGTGATTATGTAGGACCTCGCACTAAATGCATGAGCGCTCGTGCACGTGAGGCGTTAAGGTGTTGCAGTGATGCCGTTTATGCAACCACAATTACACATGTCCGAATATACCAATTAGAATACAAACACACACTTGCATAGCAACATAAAACCGTAATAATTTATGTGGTTAGTTTTCGCCCGAAGTTAGAGAGCTCATGACAAATAGTGTTCGGACACCTTCCTTAATTGTTTCATATTTATTCGAATGGGAAACCACAAATGGATGTCCCATTGCACTTTAATCAAATTAAACATATTATAAACTCAACAGATTTTCAATGAACACAAAATTTGTTGGCATTAAACGCTGACCGAAGGGAGAAGTTAATATATGCCCGGTGAATAGACATTTCCGGCTCACTGGCTGTCTGCTTGCTACACAGTACGTATTTATTGTTTTCGGTGATGAGCTCGGTGATTCCACCCTAAAATTACCCCACGCTTGTAACATGCATCAGTAGATACCCAAATTTTCCTTTTACTTTATTGGTTTTGTTTTTCAAAGGTTGTTGTAAAATCCTACCATTTACCAACCGTTATGTCCACCTTAAAATGACTTTCATTTGTTGCACAAATGTAACAAGAGTCAAATAGCAATTGTCCAATCATTTATATGTGGGTGTTCCTAGTAATTGCCACATTGTCCAGTGTTCATTGTTCATCGTTTATTGCCGCAATTTTCACTTCATTTTACGGTCTCCCAATTTTCACTGAGATTTTGTTTAATTGTTTTTAAAATTGCCAAAAAATTGTTCTGGACACATGTGGCAAGCAACGTGCCTCACAGTGTGACAATTACATACATACACGCATACATTTGTTCGTTTTATATGGCGATTTTCCCAAGTAATTTGTCGCTGTCAATTATAGCAATTTTGTAAGTATTTAAATAGAAATACGTACATACATACGATTTTTTGAAATTTACTAAAATCATTTATATTTATGTATGTATGTAAGTGCACAGTTTTGGTCGGGAGATAGATGATTTGTCATGATCCGTGAAGTATTCGCAAGGAAAACAACAAGCGATATGTGAAACTTACGACTGTCTTCATTAATTGGCCCGAAGGGATTATCGAATTACTGCCGCGGATATGCCTAATACAGCCAAAATGATGTGATGTATCACAAAGTTTACCCCAGGAAAACTGGAGTAGGTTCCTTCCAAAATCATCTAGTTCATCCAACCATATATTTGCTGATCTCTTTATTTGTCAGTCGTTGTATTTGAATAGCGTATTCGTTAATCTATCAGCTTCCGCCAATATGATACTATTTTGACTTCCTTACAATTGATTAATGAAACGACTATTCCATGGACCCTCTCTACAGTATTACATTCCTCGTCGTACCAGTATTTCGCTTAATCTCCTTCCTTTGCGCCGGTAAGTAAGAATTTTGAAATGACACACAATTCCTAAGTACTTAATAAACCAAATGTATAGTTTTACTTTTTTTATTTTTCAATATAATCTCTCTCAAGTGAAATACACTTCTCACATCGTGAATACAATGCCTTTATATCCTTGAAAAATATTCTTTAGATTTCTCTTCAAAATGCCGCTTCCATCTCACTGTCGTTTCCTATTTCTTTTTTAAATTTGAAAAAAGGAAAAGTCACTGGGAGCCAGGTCCGGGCTGTAGGGAGGATGGTTAATTTCTGTAAACACAGTAGCTTTTCAGGCATCCCTCGCAACCCGAGCGGTAGGGACGGGTGTGTTGAAGAAACAGCACACCACGTGCTAACTTGCCATGTTTCTTCTGTACGATTGCCTCATGCACAACTCAAAAAAATCTTTACAACTCTGCAATCGTCACTGTTTGGTGAGTGACGTGAGCATTCGCGCACTCATTTCTTCATATTCAAATGTGCATGCAAAATCTATCACAATTTAATTCTTTGATCAGCCAGTACTAATTTTTCGACTTTCTGAACATTTTCTTCGGTCACGACCGTCATTGGGCGCCTCTAGCGTTGGCCATTTTCACGGGTCTGTCCTTGCTGAAATAGCCGAGCTCATTTTGCCATCATCGTATATGAAGGGGCAAAGTCCTGAAGAACCGATGACAGCTCTTTGAAAATGATGAATAATGGATGTTTGTTGGCTACCCGGGGCAAACATGGTCTAATGTATGTATTTGCATAAAGATCATTTCTGGGCGCTTCCAGGTGAATGAGCGTCAAGTATTTCCCAAATTGAATGAATACTTCTTATAATATTTTCGTATTTATTCACATGATCATTTTCTAAAATAAATTTTATAAAAATCATACAGTGTTCGTTCAACTTGTACAGTTTAAAATTTATATGTAAAAATGTATTATTGTTTTATACGTTACTTCATGTTTTCGTCAAAAGTTCAACTTTTGTGCTTAAGCTATATATAAAAACATACAGCCTTGGCCAAAAGTATTAGGCACCCCAAAAATTACTGAATTTTTTGTTTTAACAAGTGAAGTAATGAAGTTTTATTAGTAAAACAGTGAAAATACAATGAATTAGTGATAATAATATTAATATTTAGTAGGGCCTTCGATTTAATAACGGCAGCAATTCTCTTAGGCATGCTGCGTACAAGCTTTGCACATTCGTCCGCACTTATAGCGTACCTCTCGTTAATTAGGGCATTCTTTAAGGCAGTTTTTGATGTTATGCTGTGTTCCTTAATCTTGCGTTTTCAAATAGCCCACATGTGCTCAATGGGATTAAGATCTGGAGACTGTGCAGGCCAATCTAACAAAGTAATGTTGCTACCTCTAAACCAACGCATCGTAGTCACTGATTTGTGACAAGGAGCATTGTCTTGCTGAAATTGAACCCTGTCTAAATTAGTATCGCCGAAAATGCGCGTTAACGAAGGCAGAAGAACAGCTTCTAATACATTTATGTACTTTTGACTGTCCATGCGACCCTCGAAAACGAACATTTCGCCGACACCATCAGCAGCCATGCAGCCCCAGATCGTAATGCTGCCTCCTCCATACTTAACAGTGTGTACCACGCAATCTGGATGATATTCATTCCCAACCCGTCGCCTCACGAATGTCACACCAGGTGTTCCAAATATCTGTAGAAAAGAAAAAATAATGTTTTCATAAGATTTGTATTCAAAATTGCTCTAGGATAAGAAGCTATGGCTATTAATACTTTAAGACGATCTTAGCTAAGCTTACCTCGAAGCTTGATTCATCAGACCACAGAATATTCGACCAATCTTCTTCCGTGAAATGTTGATATCGGCGAAGTCTTCTTCTAGCTGTTCGAGCACTAATTGGCTTACTAAATTCATCCGAAAGGGCAGCTGCAAGGGCAGAAGAAGAACTTCTACGAACCTTGAGAGACTCGCGTATAAGTTTTCGTTCTTCTCGTTTACTGGTGAGACGCTTTTTTCCACTTTTTGATTTATTATTGTGGGATTTCGTTTCCACAAATCACCTGATAGCACATTGGACCGCGCACCGCGAACATCACACCAAATTGGCAATCTCAACCTGAGACTTCCCTTCTTCACTTAGAACTTGAATTCTAATTCTACCATCGTAACTAATTTCACTTTTTTTAGGCATTTTGGTAAATATGAACTGTTTTTATAAGATTGGTAACTTTTCACTAAATGTAATTTACACTTTCAAATTTTAAATGCGAAAATATTTTATGAATTACTTAATAATGACAATTTTTAGGTTTAGCTTACCCAGAGTGTTATGACTTTTAATATTACACAATTTATTCGTTTAATCAACAGTTAAACACCCATGTAAGACATTTACAAAAAGAAGTGGTAACTTTGATAGCCACGTTTGAGAATACTTGTATTTTAGTGGGGTGCCTAATACTTTTGGCCAAGGCTGTATTTCTCAGTCGGACCGTACTGCTTAGAAACATGTGCGTGTGTACGATATTGAATTGAACTCTTCATGCATCATCAGAATAATAATGTCTTGCACCCTAAATATATGTACATGAGTAATGATGGTAAACGTATGACACCTCCCTGCCTCCAAATAACAGTAACAATTCTTGGGTCATTTACATTTTAATTTGAAGTAAACGTTTATATTCGCACAATTAAATTGCAAACCGCACGTACGAGTATTGCAGATATGGTACTTTCATGGGTTGCAACACATTACGGAAATAATGGAAACTTTTTTAGTATGCAACGCCAATGTCATATCACACAAATCCCTATCAATCATAATCGATCAGTGTTTTGTGGTATTAACGTAGAATTGGACAAACACGTGACAAAAGAGCAAAGGACCACAGGATACATTAAGGGTATTTTCGATCTGTCGCATTCAGTCTAAGAGAGTTTTTGTTATTGGTTTTTATTTATTTTATTTAACGCACTATAAATAATTTGGCAGGAAGAACAATTTTTTATACATGAAAAGGTTGATATTTGTGGTTTTTACATTTATAGAACTCATGAAGGATAGCCCTATTATAAGCTATTTTCATGAGTCGTCGAGTTTGTAATTTGGTAAATCATTTTCTGCTATTAGTATTTTTGTGAAATTATTTGTCTTATTATTATTTACTTCTTTACTATTAAAATATTTGGATTACCGTTGTAGAGGCGAAATGCTTCAGATGATTTCTTTTTTATACTTTTCATAACATTACTCCTCATAAAAATCCTTTGACCTGTCATAGGCGGTTAATTATAAACTGTAGGTTACTCTATTTGTTGGAAAAACAACAAGAAGCACACCGCAAATCGGAGGGCGAGCTCGGTCGAAACTCGCTTCAGCGGTTCCAAAGCCCCATATGAACATATATAAATTAGGGTACAAAGAATTCCTAAAGCTTTGATTGAGATACAAAGAATTCTTCCAGCTTTGATGAACTTTTTTAGCTTAAGATAAGTTTTCATGCAAAATACGGTATAATGACGTTTGTGGAATGTCCAATTCCGAAAATCGACTAGAAATGGACAAACCTGGATTTTTGTTGTTGAGCGACGTACATGTGTTTTATTCTTCTCAGAACTAATTTGTCTCAAAAGCACCATTTTTTCCAGCAATTTTTATTACGTAGTTTTTACTTGTCTATTGTCAAAAAATTACAGCTTCAAAAGCAACAAAAGCGACGATAAACATTCTTTTTTGGAATAAATCGATTTCTGGGCTATTTCCAAGTAAGAAGGAAGCCTATCAGGAATTTGAAACGCAAATTGTTTGTCATTTTATTTTATCCATTTTTAGTACAGTTGCCAGACAAGATTTATAGAATAGAAGGTCACGACAAGAGCGAAATCATATGTTGTTGGCTCAATTTTGTGGATTGCCGAAGATTTTAAAATAATTTTGCATCGTTTTATCTATAAAACAACAAAGCCGTGCATTAAAGTTTTTTAAAATTAATAACCATCACAAATAAAATGTATTGAATCATTTTTTGTTGAACAAATGTACTTTAATTTTCAAAAAATTTTAAATTATAAAAATTAATATTATTTTTTAACAAGATTTTCTCTTGCTAGCAACTCTAACTTTTGGTGTCATGTAATACGAATCGCATTTTTATAAAATATTTAATATAAAATCCGATTTTCGCATATTTTCTTTATCTGCTGAAAAGCTTTTGGGAAATGGGTGAAAATACCGTGTTGAAAAATTAGAAGGGGTTAAAAAATTAAAAAAAATAAACTTTTGTAAGTAACTCATATTAATGTTTCCTGAAAAATTAAAACAAAGGCACGATATTGTAGGAGAATCGTTAACCGCTCCATTTTATGAATTTAGTGAAATAAGGTTTTGAGCTGAAATTTTGGTATTAAAAAAACGTGAATTGTCGAATAATTAAATATAAATATAACATATACATATTACAGAAAATTTATCCCATATTTATTTTATTAGGATCCCATACATATGTATTTTTTAATGGAAGAAATACTGTTTGATTGTATATAGGTATATCAAGTCTTGTCCACTGTATATATGATGAAGTTGATTCGGTGACGTCAACGGTTGTCGTAACCATGTATTCCATAAACCTTGGTTGCCAGACGTACTGATTTAGGAAAGGGTCTATTGATTTTCGCCCGCTTCATTTCCCTACGCAAATGTCTGTATTTTTCAGAAATTTTTCATTTGATCTTATTTTATTAATAAATAATTTGCTTTCAAGGTAAATATTTTGTCCACCCGAGTCAAGGCGTTAAATTTCAAATGGATCTATTTTTGTATGGGAAAAATACTTGGGCTAGAATCTTTCTTAAAAGCAAGCACAATTCTAATTTTTTTTTAAGTTTTAAACTTGAGTTCATATGCTCTCTGCTGGATATATAATAAGTTATTTAATTGGAAAACATTTATTATGGTATACACAAGGTATGTTTTCTGAGTGTGCTATTCTATAAGCTGTATCTTGGCGTGGGTTACAAGTTTCGTATTTTTTAAGATTATTGAAATATGACATAAGGCATAAGACAAAGCTTGTGATTTGCTTATGTATTTCTGTACATACACATATAGACTAGTGAAAATAAGTAGTTGAAAAAAGGTGACTTGCAGCATTTATACATTCAACGTAGATTATCATCATACCTACTCCATATCTGAGGTAAACAGAAGAAGGAGTGCAGAAAATATGTGTGATTCCATCCTAACATACATATATAAAAGATAGGAAGAGCTCAATGTATTCCCTTCATGGATACCAAAATCTTTGTTTCCTTTTGAACCTTTTGGAAAAATTTAGTATTAAATTTGGTATATACTATATTCTCTTATTTTATTTTATTTTGAATTCATTCATTACATTAATAATTATATTTACAATCAAAAGTGAAGTGAAACAAAAAAAAATCGTTTTATCCCGTTTTTATCATGGTGGGTGCTTTCCAAGAAAAAAAGAAATAAAATAACACAATATAAACTCATTGGTTTGAGGCGAGTAGATTAATAATAATGGTCCACATAGGGAAAGGTGACATTACCGTTGAATACATTGTAGTTTGAGCTGCAGTTGGCTAAATAATGTGCTAACTTATCATTAAAAATATAGTTTTGTTTGAAAAATGAATTAAAAAACAATTGGATATCGGCAGTGCCAGAAAAAGAGCTAATACCATCTGTACGAGATATGCGGCTAGAATGACATAGTTCAGCTAATAAAGAGATATTTGGTTAGGTCATTTGGTCCGGAAAACAAAATCCTTTCTGAACAAACAAAAACCAAACTTTACAAGTCCCTCATCATTCCCGGCCTGATATATGGCGCAGAAACGTGGACGACATAGGATGGGTTGGCCAAGGAAGTCTTTGATGGTTAGGTCATGCCGTACGAATGGGTGAGAGCATTACAGCTTTGAAAGTATTCGGTGCAGAACTTGCTGGTGGAAGCAGACGAAGAAGAATACCTCCATTACGCTGGAAGGAAAAGGTTTCCGTTGGCGCCAAACAGCGAAGAGCAGGGGCGAGTTGTGCGCTATTGTTGATCCGGCGTAAGCGGTACCTAAGCGAACGAAGAAGAAGAAGATATAAACATCAATACTCCGACCGTAAGATTTCTCTGGCCGACCGTATGTTGCCTTTCATTGGCGATCTCAAAGATATTTTATGTCCAAGTTCATAGATAAATTTTTATTTTTATTTTGTGATGATTACGGCGCATGTTAAGAAGGTTAAAACCGATATAATTCCTTCATTTCTCACAACTATCTTCACACGAAACGAATTTTACAGTTTTACCTGATTTCAAAAAAATTATTTCATGAATTCTAAAAATTTAAACAGATGAGCAGTAAATTTACTTATTTTTCGGCTTTCCTTTAATGTATACATGCATATGTACATGAACTTACTATGTACTTAAATACACAAAAAACATTTGAGACGACATAAACAATGGACCGAAAATGCGACATTTCGAAAATTCTTTAAATGAGTACATGGCCGGAACGCTTTCGACATTTGCATTTCAAAACTTTTATTTGATGACATTTCCATGCAACATGTTAATGGCTCTTTCATTTTGCGTGCCTCTTTTTATTTTATTTTACAAGTTTACATTTAATTCCGGTTCGTCAGAAGCGCTTGTGTTAATATACATATGTACGTGGCGTATAGATGTATGAATATGTGTTCAGACGAAATGAGAAAGCATTGTGACCACTAATATATGCTGCCTTTTTCAGTGAAGGGTCTGCTGTTTGTACTTATGTATACGAGTATGTGTGGCAAGTGTGCGGATTTTTCACCTGACAAAGTCCACTTCAGGTCAAGTAATATTCAAACAACTTTAGGCGAGTATGTATCCAACACTTTCAACGCAAAAAATAAATTTATAATAAAGATATAAATATATGTACACGTATGTGCATAAAAGTACAGTATAAAAAATTGTGGAGAAGTAGTGTTTTATTTTTAATTTTTAGTACTTTGGGTAAAAAACAGTTCCATTCGTCATTTATCTGGAATTATTATGCGTTTTGTAGGAATCGGCCAGACTGCGCCATTATGACATATAGCCCCCCTATAATCGATTTGTTCAGATATGAGAATTATATTTAAATGTCCATGAAAGGTATAGAGGCTGCGGCATGGTCTAAAACAGCAGTTATTTGTTGTTATTAATATTTTTAATGCATTATTTATCGACTTTAAAGTATTACTCGGTTCTAACTGAACAGGACGATTATATAATATTTAGCAGATACTATAGAATCGGAACTTTCAAACAAAAATTTCTTTCAAAACTTTAATTACTTGCTTTTTTAATGAATAAAATAAATAGCTTTTCTACACTCTTATACTTGAGTATTTGCCCCCATTTACAATATTTTGCCAACGATTCGTTAGGCCTGTCATCTATCAAGAGAAGCCACAGTTGAAAGAATAAATACGGCGAATACGTAGCAAGCACAAATAAATTCTGAGACTAACATATAGTCCATTTTAGAAGTGAAGTCTTCCTTCAGCAACCCCACACCACACTGGCCATTCGTTGCGCTCTGATGAGCCATTGGTACCAGTGCAGAGGGTAGACGCGGTGGTTTTGTGTCTTGTTTTCTAAGTGGTTGTTGTTATTACTGTGGCCACAACAACGGCCGCAATTATTGTATAAATTAACGTCACAAACAAATGTTACAAACGCCATCAATGAAGTGGAATGATGCGCCACTACTACGACAAACCAACTCCCCTCGATTCTTCCATCGAAATCCGGAACAAAATCGACTGAATCACTGTACTTAAAGTATCTCTTCGCAAGCGACTGGACTCTCACACACAATTTGGCTTACAAATGTGCCTAATTCGGTGTACAATGTTTTCTCACCCTCCCGTCCACCTCCACCTCTCAGTTCGAAACACAAACTAAGCGCAAGCATACCTACATTTGCATGTAATAAACTTCCCGCAATTTGCAGAACGAAGAACTTAGAGGGGCCCTAAATGTTGTATATTTTCGCCTTTTAATATTACTAAAATTTAATATACACTACTTCATCTTCTTCAACACTATACTCAACCACTACCGAAGGAAATCCTGTGGCTTATACAATATAACGTCACACTTGATAGCACACAACTCATTCAACTGTCAGGACAAATGCGACAAGTGAATCTCAGATTTATGTGACTTTCGCGGCTTTTGGCATCCAAAGGCATACCATAGGGGCGGTGCTAGTTTCAATTGTTTTTGTAAGCACTTCACTCTCTTTTGTGCCAGCGATGGTAAACATTTTTGGTTTTTTATTGTCCGATCCACCATTTGGGCTTTTAGTTTTGAACAGGATTTTGATTTATTGGATTGACTGCACATTAATGATGTAATGAAAAAAGATGACACTAAAGTCAATGATGTGGAAGTAAATCCTTCAGAGCACATCTGGTCTTTCAAGTGTTTTCGTGTTCTCCACATTAATTTACAGATGACGTAGTATGTAAACTTTAGTGTTTTTCAAAATACGTTTTTTAAATTTGGTAATTTTGAGCAGCAAATAGCTTAAGAGTAGGAGAAAGCGCTAAAGTGAGGTTTCATTTGTTAATTGTTCCAACTGAAGTTCTTGCTGGACCAACATTCAAAATTATAGATAAAGTTGTAATTGATACCCCTAGGAAAGGAACAAATGCTAAATTGGTTATAAAGCGTTTTTAAAATTATATAGGTATGTACGAGGATATGCATATATTGTACATAGAGCAGATTAAAGTGAAATAAGTTGATATAAAAACAAAAGCAGAGTTACAAAATTTCAAATGTTTGGCTTTGAATATCGCACTTAGTTATTTTTTAACCTACTTAAGGACGCGCTTAGTCAGATATTACTCGCTTGACTACTCTGATCAATTCTTACTTTCAATAAAGTCAACTATTTTTTTAATAATATTAGCTTTCGCTAACTGCTATGATTTTGCTGCACACTTCAATATTAATGTTAACATTATCTGTTAAAAATTTAACATTAACGATAGCTTTTCGTTTCGGGTAAAAACGAAAATAAATTTATTTTGATAACTACTTTAACGTTAATATTTTCGTTTCAACCGAAACGATAGACATTTTTCAATTAAGGTAAAATTTATTGTTGCGATGCAACCTCGAAAGCCTCATAATAAGTAATAAAATCTTAAACTGAACTGAACATAAAACCCATTAGCAGGAATCGGTTGCTGGCTTAACGTAGCTTTTTAGAAGCCTGGTTTGTCTCCGCTCTTCAGTCGGTTTGACATGTTGCAAAAGCCAATATGTTGCCCAAAGGGTTGCGATGGTTACACGGTTTGTTAAGTTATTTAGTTTCTGGAATTTTTGTATTTCATAGGGTTATCCATTTTGCAGTTCTCTATTTAAAAAAAAAAAAAAACACAGACAATTAAAATTTAATGGGGATTGTTTATTATCATTCGAAAGAACATTCTGTGGCATTTATTTTTTGAATTTTTATTTCTTTCAAACGTTGAGTCCAATTTTTGATACCTCGTTCGAGAATTTCGACTGGTAACTAGTGAATAACACATGTGTCGCGAAAAGTTCTCTCAATAAATCCATCGCCATTGTTCGATGATTTCACCGGTCCACAAACCTCACCACCCTTCAACCTTCAGGTTTGCTTGTTTACACTGTCTTCTTCTTCAAAACAAACAGAAATAGCATAACCAAAGATAATATGATACGAAACTCTTTATGTCGTGAGAGCTCCGAAAAATGAGCATTTTTTATAACATTTTCAAATCTTGTCACTACGGCGAAACTATAATTTCTGCCCTTATAATTAATCATTAAATTTACTTAGCGCACTCTTAAAACACAATTTTAATGAAAATAAGGAAAATTCTATCCGACTTGCTAATCAATAGATATTTTTTAATCCACTATTATCGTCACATATCTACACCGAATTTTTTTTTATAAAAAAGATAAGCCTCGCAAGAAATGTCAATGTTTACTGTCCAAGTCCCGTTTTCACAATGTCGGATTAATTTAACCTTTAACCGGAGGACAGCTAACCGTCAGATAGGCTGATGTGAAACTTTCGTTTTCACCAAGTTCTGGTTACTTAACTTCTGGTTAGTTTGATCATTGTGAATATTTTAAGGTAAATTCACAAAAATTTACGTTGTGAATACATCAAAACTGCATGACAGCTGGTATTTGCTAACATTTTCCATCATTCCACACGATATGATTGATTGTTTTCTCTTTTATTTTTTTTTAATTTAATTTTTTAGCTATAGGAAAAAATTGTAATTTAATGAAAGGATGGTTTCAAATCACATGTATAAATGTATAGGTATAATATATGTGCATATATAGTTTCCTTGCACCTCAGCTGTGTTTTCGTCGGCATCAACGGATGTTTCTGCTCGTTCGTTCGCTTGAGCTTCTACCTCATCTTAATTACAATCATTCTGGATAGCAAAATTGTGCAACATTCTACAGGCAACAATGATGTTCATAGTTGTACTCAGCGAAACTCTCAAGCCCCTCGATATTCAATTTCGAATACGGATTTGAGATTCATTCTAAAGCCGTTCAGCGCCAAGATTGGGATGTAAAAGTTGACACATCATGTAGTTGGTGACTAACCATAACCACTGCCACCCAATCAAAAGAAGTCCCTAAATTTGTTTTGTTCAATCCGGTGGTTCAGACAGCTATTATTATCACCTCCATACAAAGTCCATTATTTCCATTTTGCAAGTATCCTTTACTGCTTCGAAAACTTTCGGCATTTTCTTCTCCACTTCTGCTGAAAATTAAAAAAAAGAGCACTTTTGTTTTTAGCGGATTGTGTATGGCAGCTCACATTTTTTACTCACAGCTGTTTGTTGGGCCTCGATCTTATAGTTTGAGCTGACAACAAAACCTAATCGAGGCCCAAAGATAATCTTTGACATGACAGTTTGACAGGACTCACTCGTGATCTGTTAAAAAAGGCTATTGAAAAAAAGTCCCTCTACTACCTCTACCGGATTTCATACATCCAAATCGGTTTTATTGTGGCATTATATAGAAGGACTTTGTTGCTAAGGCTAAGTCCAGACTCCTTGTTTAAAAGTCAATGCAAACTGACTGATTTGAGTTCGAGCTTCAGCTTTTTAGCGGAAACTTAAGCGCCTGTCTAAGTGGACTCCGAGGTATGTGATTTCGTCAGCTTGAGGAATGGGTACTTGTTGAGTTTGACAGTAGGGCATGTTTTTGGCTTTATTATAAAAGTTATTTTGCTCGCACTTATTTTAATTAACTTTTACGCGTCATTTTGCTAACCATTCTTCAATTAGGATGTTGTTCTAACACTTTTATGGCCATAATATTGCATTTTTGTCGACTTATTATAGCAGTATCATTCGCAAATGTTGGCGTCATTACTTTGTCACTTGTAGGAATGTCTGCGGTGAACAGTATGTACAAGACCAATGACAAGCTTTGTAAGGAAAATGAGAGCAATGAGCGTCAGTTCTCTGAGCATTTTCGGTGTAATATGATCGTATCCAGGAGATTTTTTTCCTATCTGGGACATTATGGTTTAGTGACAAAGGTGGATTATTTGTTGAAGTATTTAGTTGAAATACCGTTTTGACGTACTCTGGCCTATAAACCGTTACGTAGACTGAAAGTTGCTTCCGTATTTACTGGGGACTTAAGGTTTTTGGCGGCCGCGAGTGGTTAGCATTGCGTACTGCCATTTGGAAGTCACGGGTTCAACTGTAGGTCCTTCGATTTGTTGGGAAAACATCAAGACGCAAAACACAAATTTAAGGCTTTCATTTTACTTTTCGTATCCAGCCTTCTTCAAATGGTTCCAAACGGTTTTTTGTGCAATCTTTAGCTCTTGGGCAATCGAAACAGTGTTTACATGACGCTTACATCAAAATTACCAGAATTCAACAGTATCAGGACCATTAACGCTATTCACATTTTCAGCCGCCTGGTTAGCGTTTTCGCACTTATCTTCGAAAAACTCTAAAATATAGCGTATTTTCGTTTTGCTAATGTTCATCATTGAGGCACGCTCAATCAAAACTGAATCAACCAACCACAGAACTGTCAGAAAAGCGTTTTTAGTAAGAAATGTTATCTTTCTAACTCAGTCTAGGGGAACCCAATCGGACTTGTACAAAGTAATGGGTTTCTTTTTACTACACCTAATATAGGTATATGCAAGGTGTTTGCAAGCCTTCCAAAGCGATTTCTTAGTAGAAGCCCTAGGAGTCAAAGGCGATAAAAGAGTTTTCGCAGTCCTTTCAATAATACAACAATAGTTACTGCTGTCTATGTATTTTTATATTTTAGCAAGTTAGATCTGGTTGAGGTAGATACTGACGTTTAACTGGCTCTGCATTCCATTTTATAATTCCTCGGGAGTAATCTGTGGCTAAGTCTACACAGGCCTCAGCAAATACTAAATTTCTATTTGCGTTTTAAGTGACTTCAAAGTCAATCAGGTCAAAACTACCAACTTACTGAGCTTCAACTAAATCGAACCTACTCAGAGGAAAAGGTAGTGTTCGCGTTCAAAATATAATAAAAGGAAACGTACCCGATTTTAACTGAATGGTGCCATAACTACGATTTTTTCGAATAGATCAGTCCCAGTTCCGCTTTGAGGATTTTTCTCACTGTGTGAATCTCCACTGAGCTGACACAAATATTTCAAGATCATAATTAGCTAAATCACTCAAGGAATTTTCGAGTTTTAGCCCTTCAAATCAAGACAAATTGATTTATATAATAAATATAGATATTTGGCGTCAACATATGTCATTGACAGCTTGCAATCAACTGTCATATTTTCACTTTGACAGCAAAAATTTCATTTTTAAGAATTTTTTTGAGAAGTCTTTAGAATTTATTGATTCAAAAAGTTTATATACTTATTATGGTATTATTCAACAATACTTTAATCCTTATAACTAGTAAAAATATTTCTCTGGAGAAGAGTTACAGCTGATTTCCAGGATGTCCTCTGAAAAAAGACGTCTTGCGGCGACCACTCTATCTCTGAACTAGATCATCTGAAATTAAAAAACCAAAAAGATTTCATTAAAGTAATGTTAAATGTAAGGATTAATCACGAAGGAATAAGCAAAAAAATTTTTTTGTCAAAATGGCGCCTTCTCAAAGAAAAAAGTCGATTTTTCAGCGAAAGTTCGATTTTAAATTGTTTATAAAAAAAATATTTATCGGAAAAATAAAATCTTAGTTTAATCACTGAAAAATATATTCAAGAAGCTTGTGTTAAAATTTTAGACAAATCGATTCAGCCGTTTTCGAGTTATAGTGGTCACCGACTTTGAAAACACCATTCTGAGAAAAGTTAAAGTTATACTTATACCTACTTCCAAGCGCTCCGAAACGTCTTTACAAATGTGCGTGTAACTTCGAAAATATACCTATGCCGGATCGATTTGAAATTTGTTGTGTGTATTCTTAAATATATGTAGATACAGAAAATAAAATAAAACAAATCGATTTTTTGAAAATCATAACTGTATATAGCCCCTT
This sequence comes from Ceratitis rosa, assembly GCA_037013455.1. Classification (NCBI taxonomy): domain Eukaryota; kingdom Metazoa; phylum Arthropoda; class Insecta; order Diptera; family Tephritidae; genus Ceratitis; species Ceratitis rosa. The sequence goes on from JAWMAG010000012.1 coordinate 2,462,771, forward strand.
AATACACTAAACATGCGTGGTTGGCACCATTTTACAAATGATTTTGTTAAGCCATCAATGTGCCCACATAGAAAAACTGGCAATCAAATAGCTGGCAATTATCATTAAAAGTAATAGTTGGAATGTTATCGCTGATTTGCTGATGACACGTGATTTTATGAATTACATACTTCTGAAGGTGCATAACAGGGCCGCAGAGGAAATATACTAACATCCGGCAAAGTACAAACCATCACTTCCTGTGACAAAATCAAACTTAACGTATTTAAGTGTTATTTTTTTAAATCATCCCTATTTCCTAGTTATGTACAGCCTTGGCCAAAAGTATTAGGCACCCCACTAATTACTGAATTTTTTGCTTTGACAAGTGAAGTAATGAAGTTTTATTAGCAAAACAGTGAAAATACAAGGAATTAGTGAAAATAATATTAATATTTAGTAGGGCCACCCTTCGATTTAATAACGGTAGCAATTCTCTTAGGCATGCTGCGTACAAGCTTTGCACATTCGTCCGCACTTATAGCGTACCTCTCGTTAATTAGGGCATTCTTTAAGGCAGTTTTTGATGTTATACTGTGTTCCTTAATCTTCGTTGTAAAATAGCCCACATGTGCTCAATGGGATTAAGATCTGGAGACTGTGCAGACCGATCTAACAAAACAATATTGTTATCTCTAAACCAACGCATAGTAGTCGCTGATTTGAGACAAGGAGCATTGTCTTGCTGAAATTGAACCCCGTCTAAATTAGTATCGCCGAAAAGGCGCGTTAACGAAGGCAGAAGAACGAACATTTCGCCGACACCATCAACAGCCATGCAACCTCAGATCATAATGCTGCCTCCTCCATGCTTAACAGTGTGTACCACGCAATCTGGATGATATTCTTTCCCAACCCGTCGTCTCACGAACGTCACACCAGGTGTTCCAAATATCTGTAGAAAAGAAAAAATTATGTTTTCATAAGATTTGTATTATGTCTTCAAAACTGCTCTAGGATAAGAAGCTATTATTACTTTAAGACGATCTTAGCTAAGCTTACCTCGAAGTTTAATTCATCAGACCACAGAACATTCGACCAATCTTCTTCCGTGAAATGTTGATATCGGCGAAGTCTTCTTCTAGCTGTTCGAGCACTAATTGGTTTACTAAATTCATCCGAAAGGGCAGCTGCAAGTGCAGAAGAAGATTTTTTGCGAACCTTGAGAGACTCGCGTATAAGTTTTCGTTCTTCTCGTTTACTGGTTAGACGCTTTTTTCCACTTTTTGATTTATTATTGTGGGATTTCGTTTCCACAAATCAACTGATAGCACATTGGACCGCGCACCGCGAACATCACACCAAATTGGCAATCTCAACCTGAGACTTCCCTTCTTCACTTAGAACTTGATTTCTAACTCTATCATCGTAACTAATTTCACTTCTTTTAGGCATTTTGGTAAATATGAACTGTTTTTATAAGATTGGTAACTTTTCATTAAATGTAATTTACACTTTCACTATCAAATTTTAAATGCGAAAATATTTTAAGAATTTCTTAAAAATTACAATTTTTAGGTTTAGCTTACCCAGAGTGCTATGACTTTTAATATTACACAATTTATTCGTTTAATCAACAGTTAAACACCCATGTAAGACATTTACAAAAAGAAGTGGTAACTTTGATAGCCACATTTGAGAATACTTGTATTTTAGTGGGGTGCCTAATACCTTTGGCCAAGGCTGTAGTAGCGTGATAATCTGAGCAAAAAGCTACTATATACCAAATATCAAGCAAATCGAACGAAGTCCACTTTCCTTTAAAAAAGTGGTGCTTATCTTAATTTAGGCAAGAAGATACCTATATATCAGATTTCAAGTAAATGAACCCATACTGGTGGGGGAGAATGATTAAATGTATTCAAAATACGCACTAGGCTCGTTACAAAACGTGGTCTTGTACCCAATCCCATGGATATGTAGGCATCTGACACTTCGTCCACTTCCCCGAAAATGAATTTTATTTTTCTGACCTAAGCACTCTCTGGGTTTTGTTGAAGCTAACCTTAAAATTTGAACAAAATCGGCTCTGTAGTTTCGAAGTCCACAAGCTGCATATAGAGATATGTAGGTATATGTACTCGTATATATACATACATACTCGTATGTCCAATATTTGAAAAAAATGCGAAATGCTTAATTTTGTTCAATTGTAGCCCTAAGGAGTGCATTCCATTTATGGGAACAGCATTGGCGCAAATATTTAAAGAACAATTTTTTAAAGAATCTACTGTTTCCAGATTTTGAAAATATTTAAATAAAATATTTCCTTAACGCTAAACCAATTGAACGAAGTGGCATTAACATTCACATTGTTTTTATATTTACGACATAAATTCAGATACTAACGGCCGGAGCATAATAAGTATTTATGGATATACATATGTATACTGATAGTAATTATTCAACATTTATAGTTGGGAGAATATATACGAGGGAATGAAAGTTATCTTAGGAAGCGGTATCGCTGCAATTAATTGCACTTCAGAAGAAACCAAAATCTCTCAGACTAGTAAAATTAGCGAAAAAGCGTGGAAATTAGTTACATAAAACGAACATACACGTAACTCCCTTCCTAGCATAAAACAATTGCTTGACTTTACCAACATACGAGTATAATTCAGAAAACCCGCTGTTAAACGAAGGCATAAAGATAAGTTCTTTAGATAAAACAACTAACTTTTTAGTGGTAAATCTTCTGCGTCGATGTATATGTGAAATGGAGGCTTAATTGCTCTAAACTGAAATAAGCAATTACATTCGAGTAAATACATATAAACATGTAAATATACATATGCAGGAATGCGTGTGTTGGTGTGGATGAAAATGATTAAAATAGGAGTAAGGAAGAGTTGAAACCAGGTACAGTTGCGTAGTATACCCAGATATATTAGATACATGGATACATGTATGTTAGTGAACCAACACACTTCAGCTGGCAGAAGATAAGTCTTCAATCAATCTATTTATTTTTGGTCGCATGGTTTGTGAAACTTATTTTATGTACGAGGGGCGGCGGATAATGTTGCGACCTAAAATATTTAATGTTTTTTATTTTTCAATATAATCACCCTCAAGTGAAATACTCTTTTCACATCGTGAATATGTATAATGCCTTTATACCACTAAAAATATTCTTCAGATTTCTCTTCAAAATGGTATCCTACGACCGCTTTCATCTCACTGTCGTCTGAAAATCTTTGTCCCCGTAACTACGTTTTTAAATTTGAAAAAAGTAAAAAGTTACTGGGAGCCAGGTACAGTCCGTAGGATGGATGGTCAATTTCTGCAAATTCAGTAGCTTTAAAGGCATCACTCGCAACTGGAGCAATGTGAACGGGTGCGTTGTCTTGAAGAAACAGCACTCCGTGCGCTAACTTGCCACGTCTCTTCTGTAATCAATTAATAATATTCCCTCGCCATCACAAAAAATGGCAGCCATATTCACTCCATCGACTCCTGTTTGGTCTCTGACGAATCCAAGTTTCATCAACTGTTATAATGCAGTTGCAAATTTCATCCAAATCATCTTGGCGCAACTCAAAAAAAATCTTTACAATCCCGCAATCGTCGCTGCTTGTCGAGCGGAGTGAGCATTCGCGGTACCCAATGCGCACAAATTTTTTTCATTTTCTTTCATTTTTTTTTTCATCTCTCTAAAAATTTCTCTCGGCGTACTTTTTTACAAGGAATTTAATCACAGCGCGGTGCTCCAAATCTCGAGAATTTCCAGTTTCCTTTGACATATTGTTGTTGCTTGTTCCAGGAATGAAATGTGAAAGAACCTAATAAAAGTTAAGTTATTTATAATAATAATGAGTCTCGTAATTAGTATTATCTGTAACAAGATGATGTGCCATCCTTAACTACCTTAGGCCGCCCCTCGTATGTCTGTTTGGAGATGCTTCGTGGTTTCCTCTACTGCATAGAGGCATAAAACGGTTGTTGGTGCCAGTTGTTGCTGTAATTTAGGTCTTTGTAAGCTCTTTGGTGTACGACGAAATTTCATATTAATCAATAGTATTTTAACGTGCTGTTACGTAACACCGTTCAAGGAACAAAGTCTCCACACCCAAGTGTACCGTACAGTCGTGTCAACATACAATTAAATGCAATAAAAATGGTGACAACGATTCTGCGAATGGGTTTGAAAAATTTCTCGCAGCCATACGTAGGAGTACTTAAGTGTAGTCGCCATAAGATAAGAAAAATTTAAGAGCTTCGCCATATTCAAGAGAGAGTGCGCTCAATGGCAAATGGAAACTGCCGAGTGGTTGAGGAGTAGTGGCATACACTCAAACGTACTTGAAGTTAAGACATGAACGTCCTGTACTTGAATGGTTACAACGAAACGATTGTATCATCAGGGTTTCTTTGAAGTGGCATTAATACTGGTTGCAGTATTACTTCTGCTTCTTATATCCTCTTTCATTTCTTTTAAGGCTCGTGGAAATGTTTTGCTTTTGACATTTAACAGACGCCATTTTTATTGTTGCTTCTCAGCGCCACTTATCCTACTCCCATCCATAGTGCCACTTGTCGTTGGCTATCCAACGTCGACTCCCTTTTTTTACATTACATTGTATTTTTATTTTATTTCTGTTTATATTCGCCCCGAACAGTTTTAGAGACTTCAAACTCGTTGAAGCATCAGAACTTGAAACGAATACTGTAAAATGTTTTTGCTATTTGTCGTAATGATGATGCACTTGAGCATCAGTCAAGTGTTTGAGGAGGATGCTTGGGCTGATTGGCGCCTGAAATAAGCGGGGTCCTGTGCGCTTAATTGAAATGAATACGAAATTGAATTCAATGTTTTTCATATATATTTAGATATTATTCCATACCTAGATATATGTATGCTATAAAGTCATTTGAATGGACTTTCCTGAACCTTTCTATCTAAAGCGATATAGGTTCACGTTACTCTATATTAGTATTTCCAACGGATTGAAGTTATTCCTCTTCTGGGCATCCATCGTCCAGCACTGCAACGAGAATTTACAATGCTAGATTGGTAGAGTGTAATTGGATGTAGTTAAGCTTCTGGGTATGCTGTTACAGTTGCGAGGATATAATCAATTCCTACTCTTGCATCCACGTCGTGCACGCTGGAAACGTGAGCAACCCTTGTGCAAGATGCGGTAACCAATCCGTGTGGAGCCTTGGGTCACGGCTAATGAGAGAAGAAGCTTCAGTGGAGCCACTCTGTCTTATGCGGTTTATAAATGTGTAAAAACTTTAGAGTTACTCTCCTAGCAAGGTTGTGCGCTGGATTTGAGACCTGCCTCGTAGAAACCAGCTCCAATGAAAAAGATAACAACGCCTCAGATGACGACCACCTTTCTTTTGACGACCACCGCAAACGAATTAAGGAATACAATTTGAGAGCATGCACCTGGAATGTCTGATTCCTTAATTCGGAAGATGCCGCTGTCCAGCTGTTTGATGTCCTTGTAAGAATAAAAGCTGACAGCACCACCGTCCAAGAAGTGCAATGGAAGGTACAAGGACGAAAGCGAGTAGGTTCTTGTGACATTTACTACAGCGCCCATATATAGAGGAGCGCAAATTTGGTGTCGGATTTGTGGTGGGAGGGAGACCACATCTTCGAGTACTGGTATTCACCCTGGTGGATGAGCGTCTCGCCACAATCCACAATTTTTCAACATATTGTTGATTTACGCCCACGCCCCGACGGAAGAAAAGGACGATTTGGCCAAAGATGCCTTTTATGAGCGCCTAGAGCAACTTATGAGCGCTGCCCCCGACACGATGTGAAAATCTTGCTTGGCGATTTTAATGTCAGGATGGGCAAAGAAGGCATCTTTGGTACGACTGTCGGAAATTCAGCCTTCACAACGAAATTCTAAAAACGTGCGAAATGTGAATTTCAATAGGCTTTGCATTGCTTTTGTCTTGATTCCAACTCTTATTCTGGCATATGAATATGATTTATCGACTCGTTTTTCATATTAAGAAAACAAATTTGTGGACAATTTTGGCGTTAATTGTAAGCAATGACGGCGAATGGAATTGGTTTATTAATTTTTATTGAAAACATAATGGAATAGTTACTTGAACAAATTTAAGAAATATTTAACAAAGCACGACAAGGATCGAGCGTTTTCTCTTCCATCTTTGTCGCTTCTCATATGGCTTTATATACTCTTTTTGTACTTATTCGAAATCTTCATCCTTTTTTATCTTTTCTACATAATCTCCACTGATTTCAATGCATTTCTTAAGCCTATAGATCCACTTCTGAAAACAGTCTTCAAAATCTTGCTTTTTAAGCTTATCAAGTTCAGCATTATCCGCATGAATTATTTCCTGGTTGCTGTTTCTTTTTAATTTTTTTTTTCTTAATTTTTGGATATAACCAGAAATCCCTAGGTGCTATGTCCCGGAAATATTGTGCTGAACGTATTTCTTCGTACCCAGAGATCGCAATAAAATTACTCGTTATTTCAGCCGCTGTCATTATGTAAAAAGTAGCGCTGCAAATCCTCTTTCTTTCTGTTTTCCAACAAATTTTTGATCACGTTTGGTAAACACTCTTCGGTGTACTATTTTGCAGTTACCGTCTGACCCTTTTCCAGTGGAAGAGCAGCTACGATTTTAGATCGGGTGAAGTAAACTGACATCGTTACTTTTGCTGCTGATTTTTGTTGCTCAGATTTTACGGGTGGGTATGCGCCTGTTGAGCTCCATACCATGGACTGCTGTTTGGTTTCTGGATCCTACTTATAGAACCAGGATTCGTCACCAGTAACGTGATACCCATCGATCAGATTTCTTCGTATATCCCAGATGATTATTTAATATTCCCTGTGCAGGCATGACATTTATGCCCAATTCGATTACAAAAGATATGGTATTTTTAGATTTAACAAAAACAAATTGAAAGTTACCAACTGACCCAACTTTTATTTGAGCAATTGAGGCGTTTGCGCGAAAACATCCTACGTCAACAGCCGGAATTGTGGGCCAACAATTTCCGGAGACTTTCATGTCGATAATGCACTTCGCACCGAGCTGTAGGATGAAAAAATCGTACTATCGATCAATCATCGGATTTCGCCAGGTGCAACTTTTTTTGTTTCCAAAACTCAAGTTATCACTCCGTGGAACCCGTTTCGACTCGATTGAGGCCGTAAAAGAAAATTCGCCGAGGGAACTGAGGTAGACTGATTTTAACAGCTGCTGCAAACAAACCGGTTGACATATCGCGCTCATTTTTGGCATAGTAATTAAGGACTGGACAAAAAAAAAGTGCTGAAAAATATTCAGCGCGGGCAGTTTAAATGACAATTTCCGGAAACTTTCTGGCGTTAATGTATATACTATATATATTACATAATTATATAAAATTTACCATGTATTAAAGTTTTGTGGTAATTTTCATCCACATACAGATATTTTACAGTTACGTCGATTGCAATTATTCATTCCATTTTCTCCAACTTCTATAATTCTTTTATATGTTAAAAATCTACAGTAAAAAGTCTAAGTAAACACCTTCACCTTGGATGGGGCTATGTATATAATTTATATTATTTTCGATGTCAATATTTATTTGTATGTATTGTATATGATCTTAGTAAGAGGAATACCAAGTTTCACTCTTTTACATGCTTTTTTGACAACAAACCGCTTCCGAAGAGACACGCAGACGGACATGATTAAATAAATAAATCAACGTAGTTCTTCATTCTGATCCAATCAGGTAAAATTTGGGTGGGTCTATTATTTCATGTTCAGGAAAGATATAATGAGATATGTATTTAAAATGAACATAGGTATGTATGAATGTGCATATATGTATGTATGTACGTGTAATTATAAATGAGATTTGAAATATTTGTCAATCAAAGCGTTCTTCCATTTCAACAAAGTTTTGATTTTGGGAAAGTTTGGACGAATATTTATAATATCTGTAGATGTAATGATCCAGCAGCAGTACTCGAAAACTAAGTTTTCTACGTGCAGTCCTGATAATAGTTGGGTATATATGTATGTGGTAATGTGAGTTCTTTATTATAATATATTTATTAATACAATACGGCTGTTCGACGTGAACTACAAATTACAACTTAACTTCAATAAATGCGCGAAGTTATGACAAAGCGAAATAAGCGAATAACATCAGGTGACCAATAATCTATGTGTCCTAATATTAATTGCTAGGTAAGAGAATGATAGCATTAGTGCAACTTAGAATAGGGAATAAAGAATATGAATTAAAGGATAATGCAAGATAACTTAACTCTTAGTTAAGTACAAATAAATTAATTTAATATTATTCTTTGTTAAGAATGTAGTGTTTTTAATCTTAACTTAAAGTATGGTAAATAGAAATGAATTAATTGAAATAATATTATATTATAAATTATGATAAATATGAAAGAAATTGATTTCATGAATTGAAGATGTAATGTGGGTGGCCCTACATATACACAGTGGAATTAAGTCAAATTAAGACATATTAACAGAACAAATTCCTAAAGCATGTGAAAGAACGGTCTTTAAGTAATGAATGCATGGATTCAGACATTACTTTCTGCCGAATGTGCATACGTGTATATTTAAGAAACTTAGCTGAAAAGTAAAGATTTTAAAGTAAATACATGTATGTTATAATTTCTGCCTTTACGTTGAGTTTCGGCCAATCGATCATGTTCTTCGCGGCACCTGTCGTTTTAGGTGCCTTTTCCTAAAAATATATTTTTATTATTTTACATTTTAAAGAAAAAAACGGCAAGCAATAGAATACTAAAATTTCGTTTTTCTTTGCTGAAATTTTGTTAAGCACTTTTGTAATATAAATCGAAAGTAAGACTTATGATAACTAAAAAGTGTAGATTAATCCAAAAATATTTTGTATAGGTTTGTATCCAAAGCATTTCATCAAAAGTACGGTTTCAAAAACATATTTTAACCATGAGCAAAAAAAAAAGTTAGTAATTTTGAAGAACACATGTGTAAGTATGTATATACATATATAAAATGTACACATGTGTAAGTATGTAGGTAGGTATTTCCATACAGGAGTAAAAATATTTTTAGTTGGTATTTACGATTGGCTCTCTTTTGTGGGAACACGTTTCCCAACCAAAACTGACACTAAAGGCATTTCAGTTAAACAATCCAAAAATATGCAATTTAAGTTACTTTATGACTTCACATGTTCAACAGCTAAATTGTTGTTGATTGAAGTACGGATATTAGAAAGGGGTGAAATACCGCCACACATGGATCTAGGATGTATGTATGGATGTACATATTTATGCTTTGTATTATGTATGAGTCAGTAAGTAAATGGTAGCAGGAAAAGCAACAGTAATGCGATATGCTACATATAGGTTGGTGACAGCGGCAGTGGGAAAAACGTTTTGAGCAGCGCAAATTATGTTGTGTAGATCATTGTTGGCGATACATAAAATTTGCATATAATTTACATGCATTAGCCCACTGTTCGCGGTACTTGCGGCAGGCGAAGTGCGATTAGTACAAGGCAAAATATTAACCGGACGATGGATTTATGCCGTTGTGTGCCCCTAAAACCTGAAATGTCCTCCACACATGCATATACAAACCTGAAGTATTCATTTATGAAAATATTTATTAGTTTTTAATACATTTTTAAGAGGTTGGCTATTGTCTGCGAGGTAGTAATTTAATTAAAAAATAAATAAAAGTACTTTTAGGTACAATATTAACAGTTGGAGTTCATTAAATGGTGTTTACGCTCCTTCAAATGCCTTATTATGCTCATTGCAATAATTTAGAATGAAAAGCGGTTGATTTGGTAGATTTTGAGAACCATGTGAGGCAGACAGCTGGTCAATTTGCCGGCTGTTGCGGTCTTGTAATAAAGCTTTGGCAATTAAGACTGATGTCTGAATGGCTGTGGGAATTCGTTGGCTTCTCAAATTGGGTGACAGTTCGTTGCACGAAGTACGCTGGACATCGGCACTTTTGCCACTCAATCACTGCTATTTAAATATGTAGCTCGTAAATAGAGCAATGGGAACGATTTAGATTTACTAACACCAATCGCAATTTAATGTTTGAACGAATACCCTTCTCTGCACTTAATTTGAAAAAAACGTTTACGAAATATTAATTAACTGATTGCGGTGATTTCACTCTTTATTACTTAGGCCTTTTATTTACATATGCCGTTATTTGATAGTGACAAGTAAGTCAACCGAAATATGCGCCTCATGATTGAGTAAAATTCGTTTGAATGGCCCATTTTCAAGCGCCCTTAGAGTTGATGTTGGCATCGGTAGCTTGCTTGCGACATCAATATGACTGACAAAACGTAAACGCAGATTAGCAAGACAGTGTTGACGGTGCACACCACATTTCACACAATGTCCAGTATTTCGTCTTCTGTTATGCGGTGTTCTTCGCCGATCTCCCTCATTAGGCATTCACCTGCTGCACCACAAGCAAATTTACGACTACTTCGAACCTTTCTGTTGCTGTAAATTTGCGTGTGACTTTGTTGTTTACCCTTCATTTATCTTCAAATCGCTAACTGACATTTATCGCATATAGTTTACGCCTATTTCAAAATAAAAAAGACGAATGACAGTGCTTCAGCAATTATAAGTCTATTGTTATTAGTAGTGCTTTGTTTGAAACAACGGTATTTATAAGTATATATATAATATACTAGCTGACCCGGCAGACTCCGTACTATAATTGGCGCTTTGTAACCGCTGAAGTGATTTTTCGGCCGAGCTCCTCCTCCAATTTGTGGTTTTGCGTCTTAATGTTTTTTCCAACAAATGGAGGGACCTACAGTTTATACTAAGCCGCCTCCGAACGGCTGATGGTTTTTTTACGAGGAGCCTTTTTATTTCAAGTCCGAAATACACCCGGAGGGGTGGACATTCCCTGCCGAGGGGCGACCGCAATTAGAAAATTTAGCTTAATTTTTTATTTAAATTAATTTTCAATAACTTTTGGGTGTTGCTGGCACTGGGATATGAACCCGAGCCTTCCGAATGTGAGTACGCAATGCTAACCACTCGGCTATCGCGGCCGCCGTACTGCCTCATCGATAAATAAAAGACCTAATCTTTTGTATAAAATGATTTTAAAACAAACAAATCGAATCCGTATTTAATAAAAACAGCATTTATTGAATAAAGCATGAAGTTTTATTATTATTTTCAATATATCATGTTGCTTACTTACAAAAAAGAGTTTTCCTGAAATACTGGCTATTTATAAGGTTTAAATTTGATATTCACAGACACGCACTGTTAAAATACAGTCTGTTAATTAATTTAAAGCTTTCTCATAAACTATATTTTTTGTTTTGTTTTGTGGTGCATAAATAAACAAAGAAGACGGTTTTCCGACGCGCGAAGACGCGACGTATAATTGTCCATGCGCGAAACAGGGAAACTCCAAGTTGATTCCACACTTCTAACGACTGTCCTTGCGATTTATTTATGGTCATCGCAAAGGCCAGACGTACTAGAAATTGTAAGCGTTTAAAATCGAATGGTAAGTCCGTTGGAATCATCGGTATCCGCGGGATCAAGACATCCTCTCCTTTGTATTTTCCTTTTATGATTGTCGCCTCAATGACGTTATTCATCAGTCTTTTCACAGCCAGTCTTGTTCCATTGCATAGTCGAGGTTGATTAATGTTACGCAGCATGATGACAACTGATCCTACTTTTAACTGCAAATTGTGAGGTGGTAATCCAGGCAATTCCAGTGAATTTAAAAACTAAGTGGAATAGTTGACTACGTCATCCTGGTTCATTACGGTGTCGACTGTTTTGAAGGAAACCAACTGTCCTGGAAGAAAATTCTGAATGGTCGCATTAAGATCCTCGACATCTTTATTTTCCGCTGCTAATATTGCTCGTTCACCCAGCCAATTATGGTTATTGAACTTTTGCGCTATATCTGGGAAAACTCGCTGAATAAGCTTCACTTTTGAGTCTGTGATGTGACAGAAATCTGTAGTCTAACAACTGCTTCGCTAACACATTTGCAGTTTCATCTTGTTGCAAAAATACTCGCATGTTAGTTGTTAAGTGGAGTGTCTTTACGTACTGCCACAAATTTGATGATTTTAGGCATGCATTTAGTTCATCAGCAACAGTTGATCGGGGAATAACTGGAAGAGTCTGACGAAAATCACCTGACAACAGAATCATAGCCCCACCAAAAATATTTTGGTTGTCACGAAGATCTTTCAACGTTCTGTCCAGTGCCTCCAGTGACCTCTTAGGGGCCATTGTGCATTCATCCCAAACAATCAATTTGCATACCTGTAGGATCTTGGCCATTGCGCTATTTTTGGCGATGTTGCATATTGGTGTTTCGGTGATTTGCATGTTTAGTGGTAGTTTCAAGGCAGAATGTGCAGTTCGCCCGCCTTCTAGTATTCTTATATAATACCTTGAAAGTGGGCATGAAATTGTCTTGTATAATATGTGTAGCACCAAATGATGTCATCTGGAAACAGTTGTTATATTTCTGAATGTTGGTCAAGAAGTGCTTAGAATCATTTCCAATCCCAGAAACTAAAGAGCGTAAAGGATCTGGTGGTGGGACCAATTGTGGCAATTTTACTTTGCCTTCAGCACAACATAATTCAGTAGACTCACCAGTGTATTTTAACGCCTTACAATATTTACAAATTGTTTTCATTTCCCCAATTGTTACCGATTTGTCGGCAGAATAATCAATTTCCGGATCATAGTGGAACGCAGCTCGTTCAAGAATCACAGGAGCACTGCGTCTGCGGATTCGCTCAATTTCATTATGTTTAGCTTGCTGTTGTTGTGTTTGATGTGCACGAACTCGTTGCATTCTAAGCCCATCTCCTACATTATCACTCACTAAAGAACGCAATTCTGACATAGCAATACGACTATTTTCTTGATCTGTCTGTCTCTGGTCATCAGTGCGGTTAGCACGTGAGGTAGCTCTTCGCACATTTGATTGACTACGACGACCTAAGTCAGGTCGTCTTCTCCTCGGCATCGTTAATTGCAATTAATCAAAGTGAGAAAATTTCCCGCTCATTTAGCAGTAAAGTGTCACCATCACAAAAAAGAGCACATTACTTGGAATGTCACTATCACAAAGGATTTACGTTTTTATGGGAAATAGAAAAATGCTGTTTTGAGGATTTTCCCGGCAATTATTCGAATTTTTCTCACCTTTTGAACTTTCCCTAGACCTCCACGAATAATTAAAGACCAAGATAAGATAAATCCGTTCAGCCGTTCTCGAGTTTTAGCGAGACTAACGAACAGCAATTCATTTTTATATATATAGATGTATGTACATATGTACTAAACGCTATGATCGCAGAACTACAGTAAACCCAATTTTGTATACAATTTGAGATTCAATCAATGATTACAAAAGAGTCTTTACCTACTCTCGTATATCACAATTATGGAAAAATTTTTTATAGCTTTTGAAGTTGCAACTTAAAGCCTTTTTTCACTTTCTTTCAAGCACTGAAGATGTCTTTATTCCCTTCACTGGGTTTTCACTCTCGGCGTATTTTGCTTATTACAACTTTTTCTCCCATATTTCTAGAAATAATTCAAAATTTCGATAAATATCCGTTGAGAAGGGTTTTTCGAATGCTCTTTTATGTGACTAAATTATATATTCTAAACTTTTAGCTTCATAAAACTAATATGCCATGGGCAATCAATCAGATGTAAATGTTTATTCTCTTGGTCAACCATATTACTGTAAATTAAAACAAAATGGAAGAGAAAATAAATTTATTTATTATAACGAATATGTAAATACATATGTATGTACGCAGACAAATAACTAGATGAAAATGTTGTAGTCTTCACAGTAAATTATGATCCGCCCAAAGAGGTGGAATGTAATGCAACGTGTGAATAAAAACAGGCGAGACAGGTGAAACGGAACTAAAATGAATATACGAGGATGATGGCGATTTGAACAAAAACTTAATTGCGATGTCGCATGTGCTGAAGTAGTTGCAATTGTCGTTATAATGTTTTAAGGCGGTCGAATGATATGACGGCCATTGCTGTCATTGATGACACACATACATATGTATGTATGTATATGCATATGCATGTGTACGTTTAGTATTTGCTTAGCTAATTTTTTGTAGCACCCCAAATTTTTTTGTTAATAAAATACCACACGGACGCAGTAGCTTAGTGGTTAACAGTGCGTACTAGCCTTCGGTAGGTCAGGGTTCGTGTACTGGTCCGACCGACATCCTAAAAAAATAGAAAATTTTTTTATAAAAACAAATTAATTAATTAAATGAATTTTTCTAATTAGTTCGCCTATCAGCAGTTAATGTCAAAGAACCGACTATATCTCTGACATGAATTAAGAATAATAAAATTTAGCCTGCTCCGATTGTTTTGACATTTTTTTTTTGTCTTGAACCAATGAACTGCACTTTGTAGAAAATTACAATATATACTCGATGACTCGTTTGAGCGTTTCGATTGGTAACTGGCGAATGACACATATACTTTAGACTTTTCATATCCCCATAAGGAAAAGTTTAACTTGGTGGCCAATCAACCACCGGTCCAAAACGTGATATTATCTGCTCACCGAAGTGGTCTCTCAATAAATCCATTGGCTGATTCAATGTGTGGGAAGTGGCGCCGTCTTGTTGAAACCGAATCTAGCCGAGATCACGAGCTTCAAATTCAGGCATCAAATAGTCGGGCGCAATTGACAGTTATGTTCTCACCGGCATCATTTTTGAAGAAATATGGACCGGTAATCAACCGGCCCACAAACCACACCAAACCGTTGTTTTTTCTGAATGAAATGGCAGCTCATGAATCTCTTCAGACTGCTGTTCGTCCCAAATGTGGCAATTTTGCTTGTTTAGATACTCATTGTGCCAGAAAGGGGCCTTATCACTGGCTGGAAAACGTCGGATTTTATTTGAACCATAGAGCAAAGCGGTGTCGCTTGGGAAGTTATTGCACAAGCTGTATTTTGTACGCTTTCAATTTAAGATCTCGTAGTAAAATGCACCAAGTCGTTCCATACGTCGGTCAGATTTGCTGCGAAAGCCGCAGAATCGACTCTCCACGGTCTTCTTATGCACTCTCAGCTACGGCCGCTAAATTTTCTTTACAGAACGTGAATTTTCGAACTAAAGTTGAACGATTTGTAAACGTCTTTCCATTATGAAATGACAAACAATACTGAAATAAAATAACATGACAGTTTGACACGACTTACGCGTGATCTGTCAAAAAAGGTTATTGAATAAAGTAATTCTGTTGTTGCAGATCAAAATTTTGTTTTGAAATAAAAATCGGAGTAACACGCCTTTAAATATTATCTTCTTTGCATAAAAAAGCTAAAACGGAAAAGATCATTTTTTTAAATAAAAATAATTGTGATAAAAATGGTAGAAATATTGTGCGTAAAAAAGACGTAAGAGTCATAAAGTCAAATTTACATGAAGTTTTTATTCCATTTATGGACATGAAACGGTATATTAACTTTCGAAATAAGTAAGTACCAGAAGTAGAAGAAATAGACATCACCGATATGATCAGATTGACGAGTGGAGTTGATCCTTCTGTCCGTCTGTTTGTATGCAAACTTGTCCCTCAGTTTTTCATTTCAACGATTATTTGTCGAAAAGGGCAGAATCGGACCACTTAATATGCAAATAAACATTGACATTATGTTAATGTGGTGTTGCCATAAATATATTATTTTCGAAGCTTGGTAAGATTGCCACAAAAAGTTGTATTTAGCATGAGTAAAGAAAAAGCATGTACTTACAATATAATGAAATTTTATTATGAAATATCCAACGATACTCGGCTTTTCCGCCATTTTAGAATTTATGGTCCTTGAGTCGCCAACACCTTTGACATATTCAATTTTTAGTTTTTAAAAGGGTAAAGTCAAGGGTTCGTGATTCCTACTCCAAGCAAAATTGTTGTCAATTAAATAATATGTAAGATTCGTTGGCGAAATTGAGATTTGTGGTTTTTTAAGTGTGCCATACATTTTTCCCCAGCAAACACTCTGGAATTATCGGCCCAACAAAGCTATGTCGGACTGGGTCACTATTATCATAAACAATTGTTAAGGGTGTTGAATGAAATTCCTTCAAATTATAATACAGACACCACACAATCCAGGCAAAAATCCCAACAGAGTATAAAATAATTGAAATAATCGCCCGACTTTTCATTATTTTCATATTTTTTCAAGGTTACTTACCTTGGTTGTCTTCCACTCAAATGTTTTGCATCCAATTTTTCCATTTTAAAGTTTTATATTTGAACCATGTCGCTTTTTCATTAAGTTTATATACAAATTGGACAAACTAATAGTAATTTATTTTGTCTTTTCGGGGTAATGATTTTGTTTCATCTGGATATTGAGTTATCCGTATGTTGCCTGGTCGGAATTTTTTTTTTGTGTCTGTTTAATGTTGTGTGATTATGGAGTTATCGCTTCCACAATGTCCAACCATCAGAGGATTTACATTCACTCGCTTACTAATCATTCACTAGATTTTTTATATCGCAATAATTCAATACTACTATTTCTTAAACTTTAATATTTACAATATTTTCAAAATGTCGACACCGTTGTCAAACGAAATATATTCTATTAGAATGTGTGTTTGTAAGTACAACAATAATTCCAAATAAAATTTCCGTAAAACTCCAACAGTACGGAGAGTATATGTACGAATGTAGGAAATGTATATGTGTTGTATGAAGACGGAAATAAGGTTGATTTTTTCGGTAAGATTTAATATTTTTCGAAGTTCATTATGCAAATCTTGTTGAAAAAAATTCTAATGGAAGCTGCTTACAAAATTATACAAAAAAATAAGCTAATATTTATTTATACAAGAGCGTTTCTGGGGAAAAGCGGGCACAGAAACATAATTTTTTTTAAATATATTTTCTGTTTGAGTTTGAATTGCCATAAATAAAAACAAAAGCTATTTGAGTCTAAAACGATTCTTCACAAATTACGAAAAAGAAAGCTTTAACTCAGGGAATCTAACAAATACCAATGCAAATGCTCCAAGAAAAAGTTTGAATTATTGTGAGTATACACAATCATATATACACACATATGTACATATTAAAATTTATTTATGTAGACTCGTACATATATTTATTTGCGAGATTCTAAAATCAAGAAAATCATTTAAAAATGCAGATAACTCCCAACAACGGCTACCACACCCACCTTTCCGTGCCACAGTGGTAAACGTCCATTTCCTTTATTTCAGCCTGCGCCTCCTTAAATCCCAACGAAATGCCAAATAAAATTAAATGTTTACTGATGGAAAAGTCTCTCGAAATTACAACCAACGGTATATGCTATGACTTCAGCGTCCATTCTTCATTTGGGTTTGTTAATTGAATTCGTTGGCGCGTTTCAGCTGTTTGTTTTAAAGGACGCATTGATTTGATACGCTTATATTGGTTTTTAGAATATTTAATTCGTCGCATGATTTCTGGAGAAACGTAAACGAAATGTGGATGTAATTATTGAATGTTAAAATACCAACGCCATTTTGACTTTTATGAATTAGTTTACTTTGTGATTTATTAAAATTCGGTGAACAACAACAAATGAAGATGGATGAATTTAATTATTATAATTGCATCTATTCTTATATCTAATTTCATAAGCTAAGTTTTTTTTATACCTTCCATGTACATGAAAAGGTATTTTAACTTTGGTCAGATATTTGTAAGTTCCTTAAGGAGAAGGGATCTACTCATCAAAATTTATACAGATCGGGAAACTGTTGCGTTCATTTAATTATCATAGTCTATCTGTTTGCATTCTAACTATACCCTCACTTTTTGCATACAAATGCACTTACTTACTTACTTTACTGGCGTAGACACCGCTTACGCGATTTTAGCCGAGTTAACAGCATTGCGACTTCCTCTTCCTCTGCTTCTATCGGCGGGTACTGCATCGAAAACTTTCAAAGCTGGAGTATTCATATTCATCCGGACCACATGACCTAGCCAGCGTAGCCGCTGCTTCTTGATTCGCTGAACTATGCCAATATCGTCGTATAGCTCGTACAGCTCATCGTTTCATCGTCTGCGATATTCGCCGTTGCTAACTCGAAGATGACCATAAATCTTACGCAAAATTTTTTCCTCGAAGGCTCTTAGAGCCGACTCATCATATGTTGTCATCGTCCATTCTTCCGCACCATATAGCAGGACGGAACGATGAAAGACTTGTAGAGTTTGGTTTTTGTTCGCCGAGAGAGGGCTTTACTTTTCAACTGCCTACTTAGTACAAAGTAGCACCTGTTTGGCAAGAGTGATTCTGCGCTGGATTTCAAGGCTGACATTATTATGGGTGTTAATGCTGGTTCCTAGATAGACGAAATTATCTACGACCTCGAAGTTATTACTGTCAACAGTGACGTGGTAGCTGAGTCGTGAATGCGATGACTGTTTGTGTGATGACAGGAGATATTTCGTCTTGCCCTCGTTCATTACCAGACCCATTCGTTTCGCTTCTTTATCAAGTCTGGAGAAAGCAGAACTCACGGCGCGGTTGTTGAGGCCAATAATGTCGATATCATCAGCGTACGCCAGCAGCTGTACACCCTTATAGAAGATTGTACCTTCTGTAGTTATCTCTGCAGCTCGTATTATTTTCTCCAGCATTAAATTAAAAAAGTCACACGATAAAGAGTCACCTTGTCTGAAACTTCGTTTGGTATCGAACGGCTCGGAGAAGTCCTTCCCGATCCTGACGGAGCTTTAAGTGTTGCTTAACGTTAGTTTGCATAGCTGTATAAGTTTTGCGGGGATGCCAAATTCAAAGGTGGTGTCGAAGGTAGCGTTTTGTGGATTGGGCAGAGCTCACTCAGGTTCCAATCGTCAGGTATGCTTTCATCCGACCATATTTTGTAAGGAAGCTGATGCATGCCCCTGATCAGTTCTTTACCGCCGTATTTGCATAGCTCATCCATCCATCGGTCCCCGCCGATTTGTTGTTTTTTATCAGACGGGCGATTGCTAATCGGACTTTTTAATAGTCGGGTAACGGAACAACTTTTCCATCTTCATCAATTGGAGTTTCGGGTTCACCATCTCCGGTTGTTTCCTCTTCACTGCCATTCAGCAGGCTGGAAAAGTGCTTCCTCCATAAATCCAGTATTG
Source organism: Ceratitis rosa (assembly GCA_037013455.1). Lineage (NCBI taxonomy): Eukaryota > Metazoa > Arthropoda > Insecta > Diptera > Tephritidae > Ceratitis > Ceratitis rosa. Next base: position 2,482,018 of record JAWMAG010000012.1, read on the forward strand.
TCTGGGCATCTGTCATTAGCTCACCTCCCTGGGTCCTACAGGAGTTTGCTCCATTCTTGAAACCTTCTGTAAGCCGTGGTATCTTTTCATAGAATTTCGAACCCTTGTCGGCCAGCTTCTCAAGCTCTTCATACTCACGCATCTCGGCCTCTTTCTTTTTTTTGTCAGCAGATGCGTCTTGCTTACCTCTTCAGATCTCGGTACCTATCCCATCCCGCACGTGTTGTGGTCGATCGCAACGTTGCGAGGTAGGCAGTCTGTTTTCTCTCCACTGCGACACGGCAGTCTTCATCGTACCAGCTGTTTTTGCGACCTCTACGAAATCCAATAGTTTCGTTTGCAGCTGTACGTAGAGAGCTTGAAATTCCGTCCCATAGTTCCCGTATACCGAGCTGCTGATGAGTGTTCTCAGAGTGCAAGCATACAAGTGGTGTAGAAAACCGTTCGGCAGTCTGTTGTGATTGCAGCTTTTCCACGTCGAACTTTCCTTGTGTTTGTTGATGGGCGTTCTTCGAAACACAGAGGCGAGTGCGTATCTTCGCTGCAACAAGACAGTGGTCTAAGTCGATGTTGCGTTCTCGGAATGTACGCACTTCAAGTACACTGGAGACATCCATCTATCACAACATGATCGATCTGGTTTTGTGTTTTTCAATCAGGGGACAGGCAAGTGATTTTTTTTTTGTGCTGTAATCTAGTACTACAGACAACCATATTTCGGACCCCGATCAGTCGATCAGTCTCAACCCATTAGGGGATGTTTCGTTGTGGAGGCTGAATTTTCCAACTTTCGCACCAAAGGTACCTTCTTTGCCCACCCTGGCATTAAAATCGCCAAGCACGATCTTCACATAGTGTCGGCGGCAGCTCTCATAAGTATGCTCTAGGCGCTCATAAAAGGCATCTTTGGCCAAATCGTCCTTCTCTTCCGTCGGGGCGTGGCCGAAAATATATTGAAATATTTTGCTTTGATGCGGATACACAGATGTACATTTAAATGATCATTTTGTCGGAACACGCTAGATCGAATCACTATAGTATATATAATATATATATGATTGATTAATTGGTTTTAGGATTTTGGGTGATAAATTGGTCAAGAAAAGATCTAAGAACATGGAATTTAATATTCTTCGCACATAACATATAGCTCCCATACTACAGATTTAAGGCCTTGGCAAAACTCCACCAAAAATACTCGTATATAATGGGCGCTTGGTAGCCACTGGGGCGATTTTCGGCTGAGCTCCTGCTTCAATTTTTCTTTTGTTTTTTGCGTCTTACAGTTTATACTAAGCCGCCTCCCAACGGCCGATGGATTTTTATGAGGAGCTTATTTCACGTCACAAATACATTTGGATGAGTTGAAATTTCCTGCCGAGAGGCGGCCGCAATTAGAAAATTTAACTCAATTTTTTATTCGAATTAATTTTCTATAACTTTTGGGTATTGGTCGTATCAGAATTTGAACACCCAGGCCTTCCGAAAGGCAGTACGCAGTGTTAACCACTCGGCTACCGCGGCTGCTTCTAAGGCCCGTTTTCACAATGTCCGGTTAAGCACTTAATCAGAACTTAATCGGAAGGTAGCAAAAAATTCGTTTTCACAATGTCCGGTTAAGGCGCATCTGTCAATTAAGTTGCGGTTAATTCTAAGGCCCGTTTTCACAATGTCCGGTTAAGCACTTAATCAGAACTTAATCGGAAGGTAGCAAAAAATTCGTTTTCACAATGTCCGGTTAAGGCGCATCTGTCAATTAAGTTGCGGTTAACTTAACTCCAACATCGAGTGGCGATTAGCTCTTAACCAGAAGATAATTTGACAGCTGCAAATTGTAAAATAATAAAGGAAATAGTATTCCGACAGTGGTTTTAAAATAAATTTTATTATGGAAAATTTGGAACGCACGCTGCGTTGATTCAGAGGCGTATTTATAGGTAAAGAACGTGCCGTACACAAATAAATTTTTTTGAGAAATATGATGAAGAAGTTTTTATTCGTAGATTTCGTCTTTCCAAAAATAGTGCAAAATACGTTTTGGAAAAAATAGAAAATAAAATTAGAAGCCGCACTGAAAGGTTTGTGAATATAGTAAGCTTGGAGTAAATAAATATTGTTGATAATTTATTTGATTTTGCAGGAATCAAGCACTTAGGCCAGCGGAAATGTTGCTTTTGACATTGCGCTTCTATGCATCAGGAAGTTTTTTGATTTGTGTTGCTGATTTCTGCGAAGTAAGCGTGGCGACTGCAAGCCGGGTGATGAATAAAGTTTCTATTGCTATAGCGGCACTTCCAAAATCATTCATCAGAATGCCACAAACAAACAGAGAAATTGAGAACGCAATGCGCACATTTCACCGAATAGCGAAATTTCCAAAGATGGTGGGGTGTATAGATTGTACTCATGTCAGAATCCAATCACCTGGAGGAGAAAATGCCGAAATTTTTCGAAACAGAAAAGGGTACTTTTCCTTCAAAGTACAAGCTTTCTGTAATGCAAAATTGGAAATAATAGATATGATATGATAGCAATATTTTTAATAATAGTCGTCTGAAACACCGGTTTGAACAAAACGAATTTAGGGACTGTTTTTTACTGGGTGACAGTGGTTATGGAGTCAGTAGCTACATGATGACTCCACTTTTACATCCCAATCTTCGCGCTGAACGGCTTTACAATGAATCTCAAATACGTACTCGAAATTGCGTAGAGAGGTGGTTTGGAGTATGGAAACGTCGTTTTCCAGTACTATCCCTTGGATTGAGAGTTTCACTCTGCACAGCTATGAACATCATTGTTGCCTGTGGAGTGTTGCACAATATTGCCATCCAGAACAATGACTCTAATTTGGATGAAGTAGAATTTCAAGTGCATGAACCAGCAGAAACATCCTTTGATGCCGACGAAAGCATACACATAGCTGAGGTGCACAGAAACGCTATTGTAAGGTCTAGCCTAATTAGAGATTATTTTGCAAGGTTGGTTTATTTTTATAATAATTTATAAGATCATTTATAATTATTGTTTTCTTTCAGGTTATAACCATAGATATATATTACATATGCAAATTCTATACCTGTACGTCTTTTTTCCAAATAAAAATTTATTAAACGAATTTCATTTAACAAAAATTTTATTTTTATTTATTAAGCAAAAAAGGAATTCAGGTACATTATTTTCTTCAGTAATAAAATAGATGCTTAAATTAATTCTAAATTAATGAGATCCTCAAAACTTCAAAAGGAACCAAAAAAAAAGAAAAGTAAATTATATTATTTCAGCTATTTACATTCTGGAAAAGAATTAAAAATGAAAATATAATTTTTACAAACAGAAATAGTTCAAAGCCATTCACTTGGAACTTTCTGCGCCTTATAATCAATTTCTATTTTTAAAAGTTCTAATTTCATTTTTAATTCTTTTATTTCTAGATCATGCTTCTCCTTCGCCATTGCATGTTTTTCTGCCGCTCTTTTGTTTTCTTCCTCCCAAAACAAATTGTAGGAATCAGAATTACATTTCTTCGATTTTTTTGACCTCTATATATAAGTTTTTCATCTTTCCTCATCCGCAATCTATTTGGATTCCATGAGCTTCAGTCAGGCGTAGGAATCTGGAGGTGTTTTATATAGATTAATGAAAGTGAATGTAAATATAATTATATTAAATTACATCCTCTGGACTCCTAACAATTTCCACACACTCCTCCACTGTTTCACTCGGCAAAGAAACACCCAAACACTGGTGCGCTGGGTGCGCTGATTTTTCATATGTGGGGGAGAGTACGCTGATGGCTGAAATAATATATGTATTGCTAAAAATCCCACTGCATAGAATTTCATGCGAAATATCTTACCATCGCTGTCAAAACCATTTTCCAACCCGGTTGCAGATTGTCCCATTAAAGCAGCAAGCCTTTCAGTATTGGCATCTAGCCGCTGCTTAAAGAGTCCGCCACCTGTTTTATACAATTCCATTTTTTCTTTCGCCAAAGATTTCCTAGCCTTTCTCTTCAAATTTTCATACTTTTCTCTTAAGTTTTTGGACCCTCTCCGAATTCCCACTTGAACCTCAAATTCAACATCAATGTTTTCCCAGGCTTTTCGTTTTTCCTCCCAGGCCACTGCGTCAGTCTTTTTATTTTCAATTACATTGGAGTAGCGCTCCGCCAATGTTATTAAAACACTTTCTTCAGTGCTTGAAAAATTTGGAAGACGATTTCTGTTTTTATTTTCCATTATATTAGAATGATTAGAAAAATACAACGGATAAATTTAAAAATTGCACGCAAAAATGTAAAAATATGAGGTGTCACGCAGTTTTTGTCTATTCACAAGAAACATTTTTGTGAATTTACCTTAAAATATTCACAATGATCAAACTAACCAGAAGTTAAGTAACCAGAACTTGGTGAAAACGAAAGTGTCACATCAGCCTATCTGACGGTTAGCTATCCTTCGGTTAAAATTAAATTAATCGGACATTGTGAAAACGGGCCTAAGAGTATCAAATGCTCATATATGAGGTTATTAGTTAAAAAATCCGTGAAAAAAGCAGCTTCCAAGCGTGACAGTGAAAATCATCTTCCCATTTCGATGATTTTCACTGTCACGCTTGGTAGCTGCTTTTTTCATTTCATAGTCCTTTCCAACAAATTTTTCAGATATGAGAATTAATATTAAGTGAAATACCATAGGTTTGATATGGTCATGAAATGTATAAAGACTTCGGTCTGGGCGAAGACAGCTCTTTTTTGTTTTTTCTTACTTTGAACCTCTTAACTTTGTAATGTAATATATATGTTTAATTGTTCGAAAATGAACTTCAACCACATTTCTTTAAAACCATCTTTTGAAATAAAATTTTGTATAAATATTTGCAATTACATATAATCTTGGTAAATTTATTTAACAAGTTTTGCTATTGCTAGGTGACTTCTAGAAATTAAAATAATGGTGTAAATTTCCATATTTCTAAAATGGTACATTTTGTAAAATTGTATATAAATTAAATAAAAATATGAAGCCGATTTACTTTTGAAAAATTAGTTATAAACTCCAGAAGTGCAAAAATTGCGGTTTCAACTTTTTTCAATCAAATGCCATATTTTATTTGAATTATCGTCCACTTCCGAATATTTAAATATTTTTAAATGAAAGAACTGTTTAATGTGTAAAAAAAACTTTTTATAAAAGCGTTTCTGTCTGTAATAAAATAACGCCGAATTGATTATTTTCAGTGGCAATGTAGATTCCGAGAATTCTTGATTTGGCGCAAACACAAACACATGGCGGGTTTGTCTGCCATTTATAGGAAAACTTTAAATATTGCTTACATGAGACTAGATCTACCATTAAAGTTGCGTTATTTTTGCACAGTTACTACTTTTTTTTAAGCCTAACTTTTTCTAATAAAGCAAAACATTTAATGCAATATTCTCAACCAAATATGCATGAATAATTACAAATGTATGCATATGCTATACATATATACTTTAATTTTATCTTTCAAAATGAATAACGCAATATTCGTATAACCAACGCAACGCCTGCTGGATAACACTATTCATAAGATGAACGAATTTTTTCTCAGGCTTTCAGAGGTTCATTAATAATAAGAAATGTTAAAATGGAAAAGCTCAATATCATTCTTTACCAAGGCAAGTAAGCACTGACCCCAGTTATTTTCTCCGTCTCCCGTCGTATTGAGATTTTCACTGTTTGTTTGTACTTGAATTTCATTTGCCAAAAAGCTTCTGATGTACTCATTCCAGCGCCTGTAATTTATGCGTGTGCGTCGTAAAGAAATGTAGCCAATGCACACAAGCTGTGGAAGACCGCAACTAAAGGGTGGGGGGCAAACAGAAATGGGCACTGTGGTGTGATTGAGTGAGTAATTTTTTTGTTTGGTTGTTATCGGAGTTCGAACATCATAAAAATACTGCGAGTAAATATATATGTATGTATATAGTTATGTTCAATCACATACTTATTATATATTTGTTGCCACTTAATACATACTTGACGATCTAGACACCGCAATGTCATTACGAAACAAAAATTTACGGAGATAATAATATCCCTTAAGTCCCCCTTCCCCAGAAGGGAAAGCTATAACTTTGAAATAGTGTACTATTTTTAGGACGAATTGTACACTGTTACCCTGGAAGAAATACCGAAGTTCGATAACCGGCTGTTATTTTCGTTACATGACAAAACTCATGTATACTGGTAAAAAGTAATGCATTTTTTTACATAGAATTGAAGGCTTTATTTACCATAGTTTAAATTATCTTGATTTATGTCAAATATATACTTATCGGGCAAAAAAGTTTTTGTCATTTTAAAGGTAATGCGATTATGTCTTTCTCTAGAAGCCTATTCTTCACTAAGCAAATCGTTCGCCATTGACAGGTACATACGGTAATTACTTGGTGCGAGGTACAGACTAACAGGTGGCTGCGTAATAACAACCCTGTCGTCCTTCTGGCGAGTCACTATATATAATATTATATATGTCTGGCCTGGTGTTGTCCTGGCGATTGTTTCCTTCACAGCCCCGGATTAAAAGTTTGGTCGTAGAGGAGCGGCTCATAGTGGTTTATTTCCTTGTCAATCCCACCAAACACAAACAAAACCTTGGTGGCTGGAGACCGTTTGTCCCGGCTCAACTCCCTTCGAACGCGATTTCCTTAAGAAAAGCTTAATAACACCCTTGATATTGGGCCATACATGTTGTATTAAAATATTTTTAAGAAGTACTGTGGATGTGGTTTCAAGCAGAGCGCATTCCAGAAAGACAATTTCTTAATCAAATTTTGAAGACTTTGTTTGTAAGGCCACGTTTCAGTTAAAGCAAAATTAGGTAAAATTGGGTGCCCAAGAAAATTATTTTAGTGGCGAACTACGTGTAGGTGTGGCTTAAGCTGCGCTTCCATAGTGTAAAATGAGATTAAAAACTAGCAAAGTTCTATGTCTCAAATAAAGGATCACCAAAGTTTTGAAATTTGCTAAATATTCACTTGACATGCGCATCTTCCAAAGGCCTATGTCTTTTAATGAACTACAAATTTATTGTGCAGCTTTCATATTTTTTTCGTTTGTAAACTCAGATTTTCAATAAACTTTCAATAGAAATCCGAATAATATTAAATAAAGCAAATTTTTTTTAAATCGAAACATCCGAATACTTACAGACTGTTTGGAAATTGGTAAGGTCCAATGTTATATTGCTGCTACCTATCCCGAGTAACTACTGAATGAAAGCTAAAATCTATGGTAAAGAGTTTTTCTATAGAAAAGCGTTTTCGTGTAGGGTCCGTTGCACAAACTCGCTTCTATTACTTATATAAATAGCTATATAGATACAAATACATACACGTATGTTTACATATATTCGTACATATACACACATGTGTTGATATACTCATGAAAATGTGGCATCGCGCTGGAAAAGCTATCATTCTCCCTCCGTTCCACAAACCCCTTCCTGGTTAAGTAAAGTTCAGCCTCGCTGACTGCCCACTGGCAACTTGATGAAGAAGCATTTCAATGAGTCCTCGAACCACGAACGGACAAGCATGCTGTTCGTGCCATTACTGCTGCTGTTGGATGCCACTTTCATCGCCGGTTTGTTGGCTTCATGCATAATTCAGCAGCACATTCAAAATGATTATTCTTTATGGGACTGTTTATTTCATCTGACCATTTATTTTATTTTTGTCCGAGTTTAACGTATTTCTCTTAAATGTTGATTTTTTTCAAATGTTCATCTGTATAATAAATACATATGATTACAAATATATAAATTCACATAGGAACATACATAGTTTCTGAACGTACTGAGTACTTTTGGTTTCAGTTTTACAATAGGAAGTTTTGACTACTACTTCCTCTGGCCTTTATTTTTGATTTGATATATTCATTGTTTTATTTTATTTTATTACATCGAGTCCTACAAGATCATATCAAATGGCGGACAATTATGAAAAAAGAAATTATAAGCGCATTCAGGAGATAAAAAGATTTGTGAAAAAATTCTAATTATCAAAATTAAACATTTCTTACTTAACTAATTTTAATTTCTAATAAACCAAAAACGTAATGTTTTACAACTAAACTTATTAGAAAAATTGTTATACATTCCTATTCAAAAGAAATGTAATAAAGTTATAATTTCTCCATTTCGCTTCTATAAACTAAGCCACGGCTCTATAGTTTCGATTCGCTGGGCGCACATTTCAATCGCCACTTATTGTATAACCAACCGCTAGGAAATTTTCAGCCGTTTGACAATTTGCAATACATTTGGCGTGGAGTTACAGTCGGTTTTTTCAGCATTGAAAAATTTTCCAGTGCTCGGTACTTTCGTAACCCCAACCATATTATAATATTATGTAACTATATACCTATGTACATCCAAATGTGCTTAAAAATACTGTGGCTAAAGGCACACATCCAAAACGGTTCATTGCGGCCTTTTACATTACTATTGTATTTACTTTCATATATGAGTATATTCATATATATATACAAGTATGTATGTTAGGGTAGTAGAAAAGAGTTCTATTGAGGCGCTTTCCTAGACCTGACGAAGGAGTCTTCCCAATATTCTCGATAGAATAATAGCAAATCGGCAAATTACTGAATCGCCTTTAAGAGAGGGAAATCTACAGCAAATACTCTACTACTGTTAGACTATCAGGCTGCAACTAAGCTCTCGTCAAAAGGTCATCAACAATCATATCCCTTGATTTTGAAAAGACGTTTGACAAAATAGGTAAAAACGCAGTAATAGACCAATGGAAAGTCGGCCCCAAAGTCATTAACTATATTCTTAATTTTACAACGGTATTCCTTAGGGATCGCCTTTATCTGTCATTATTTTCTTGATTGCTTATGACTAATTATGCTCTGTAATTTCTTTTTACATGGAAATTGACTTTTGCGCCTACGCATACAATTTCAATATTATAATTAAGTAAAAAAAAGAAAAATGTCCTGTAATTGACTTAAATAATCTTTTTCAGGACATCTCAATTTGGTGCGACTACTTAGGGCCTTACTTATCGCCATGAAAAAATCGGTACATTCATATGTGCTGATATGTACCGTACTGACAGGAAACACAAGCCTTATCACTTCTCACAAGTTGAAAATTTTACACATATATTACCTAAGCCTCTCTTTCGCCATACAGTTAAACATTGTAAAATGCCTAGCTACACCAAAATTTAACAACAATACTCAATCAATTTTAACAATTGTTTGTACTATAATAATATCTAAAATAAGTTATGGCATTTTTCCCTCTGGATATGCCCTAGATATCTTATAAACAAAGTTAAATCGCAAATTTGCGCTGCAATAACAACCGCCTTCGGTGCACTACGCCATACATCAACCGCAAATACATTTTTTGAATCAAAAGTAATGAATTTTGAAAACCCCAGAGACTTAACTACAGCTAAGCTGTTCAAAGCTCTAATAACAAAAAAATCCTCTTTACAATATCGGCAAGAACCTCTAAAAGAGGAAAAATTTCCTCAAAATAAAACCTGCCATAGGTAGAATTATAGAACTATACTCAGCAGTAGATGTACCCATAACCTAACTATAAATAGTACCTCCGATTTTCCATCATGGTTATTTAACCCAAAAACAGTTAACACTGCATTACATACCCTTAACAGGTCTAATAAATACCATAGCTACACATTCATTTATACTGACAGATCCAAAACTAACACTAACACAGCACTTCACATTGCATAACCTCAGAAAATGAAATTATCAAAACATTAATTGTTACATGCTATAGTTAAATATACTCAGCTGAAATTATTGCCATATCTGAAGCTTTAAACGTAGTAAAATACAAAAAGAAATTATAATGTCCAATTATCGTACACAGAACTTAAACCTTCTAGATGTTAAAAACCAGACCTAGCAATACTTCCTCTCGAAACAATGCCTCGAATGGAATCTAGCCAATAATTGGTATAAAACCACAAATTATACAAGTGCCAATCTAATGGACTTCTTACAAAAATCTAAAACAAATTCCTTCACGACGTTATAAAATTCGAGCGCCGTATGAAGAACTCAACCCCTATATACTGTACTTGTAAGACAAATGTCAAAGTCACAGTTAACCACCTTCTTCTTAGCTGCCCACTATATGCCACACATAGAGAATGAATTTTTACTAACACAAACCCAAGTTCTTACCTCTCCGTTCCTTCAGTCGAATCAATCTTCTTAATAACCAATTTTCTTAAAAGAACGAATATTTTTTATAGATTTAAACAAAAGGAATCTAAATGATATGCATACGAGTATGTTGAACAACTTTTAATGTTGAAATTCTGTAAACCACAATATACAATATTAAGATTACAATTTCAATAAACCAATTGCAGTGTACACTTTCGTTGCAGTATAGGTATGTGTACCATATGTATTATAATATGCATAAATTCTCATTTTGTCAAAACATATTGCTATGTTAGTCTTGAAATGGAAAAAAAAGAAAACTGAAACACCTTAATGTCCATATGCTCATACACATATATTTTCATATACTCGTACTTACATTGTTTGTGCATCTTTGTAGTACTATTATACTGTTTGTGCGGTCAAAGTGGCCAAATAAATTTTATTTGTTTTTCTACGCAATTGAATAAAATGTTCTGTTAATATTCCTGAAAAGTTTCAATCGCACATACTCAACTCACGGACAAATGGCGCCTTTGCGGACATTATCGCCATGGGCAGATATTTGGCAAATAGTTCAATGTTTTGATAATCATTTTTTTTTTTGGTGTACATTTTGTTTTTATTGTTTTTCTAAACTCTCGTCTACGGATAAATACCTTGGATGTGTGCACATGCTAATCATTTGCGAAGAGATTTTCAGTGTAAAGTTAAGTAACTTTGGATTGGAAAGTACGCTATGGTGTTCTTTCCTTTTACCCTCCGTTTACTGGTGTGGGAATTAAAAAATTCTTATATCTTCTATTTAATTTTTGTTCTCGAATTAAAATCCTGCCCAACTCTCATTTAAGGGTAAACGTACATGCATCCCAATGATTCAGTAGTTAGTAATATTATATAATCGAGGCTTAAATCCATTAATCGAAATGATATTTTTTACCACTTTTTAGTTGCTTACACATACACATACACTTTGTTTGGGGTATAAATATTCCAAGTTGCAGACACTACAAGAGGGTTTCGGGGTTTCTTAAAACACAGGGCAATTTTCACCTACTCTTTATTTCTGTTCGTTTTTTTAACCAACATCCAAAATTAATTAATTTAATTTTTTAATTTGCGGTAGGGAATGTTAAACCCTCCAATTGTATTTCCGACAAGAATACAAAGTTCCTTATAAACATCATCGGCCTTTCGGAGGTAGGTCCCTCCATTTGTTGGGAAAACATCACGACGTATACCATAAGTTGGAGGAGGAGCACGGCCGAAAATCGCTTCAGCAGCAACAAAGCAGCAATTGTATATATAGGTGTACTGGCTGACCCGGCTATAAGTTATTATGGCTTTCTGTACTTTGTCCAATTTTTATTTTGATAGCAAAGTATTGCAAAGAACGATTAAAAAACACCTATTAAGCATCATTTAAGTAGAAAAATTAAGTATTTTCATTATTTTGTTGATTTAACTACTTATTTTTCTGTTGAAAAGTAAGAGAGTATCATTTATATAATATTTTGAGTAAAGCGAACTTGACTCCAGGTCTCTGGCCCATTTCCAGGAAACAAAAGCATCCATTTTGGCATATCATACCAAATGTCTGAAATCTTAGGGAACAATTTTGAGGTTTTTAGAGATGATCGTTTAAATAAAATTGGTGGTGCAGTACTTATTGGTGTTCAAACTGACCTTGCTACGGCAGAAACTCATTTTGCGAAATCGGAAGCGATGGAATTTCTTTGTGTTAAAATACGTTTATTTAATAATAATATTTATAATGTCGCCAGTTATATCCCGCCAAATTCTGACTTTTCTACTTAATCTCTCCAGTCGTCAAGATTAAAATCTTTATTTTCCATTACTAAAACATCTGACAATGTTGTTGTGATAGGCGACTTCAATTTATCTTGTGTATCATGGAATTTTAATGACAGTTTACTAGTACCTAGCTCAACTCGAGATAATGGTCATGATTTCCTAAATGAGCTTTCTGATCTAAAAGACTTTGGACCTAATATTTTTGAACGACGTTTCGTCATTTTCTCTAAGTCGCTGTGATCCTTCGTTTTGCCCGAAGATGGTTATCATCCATCTCATGAATTATCTTTAGATAAAAAGGTAAATTATATTAATCTTAGAAATGCGCTGTCTACAATTTCCTGGCCAATGGATGCCGGAACCGTGGAAGAAAGCGTTCTTCACTTCACATAACAAATGAGCCAACCAGTGCTCAAAATGCTTTATGATTTAATAAAGAATTGAATAGCTTGAAAAATAAGAAAACTAGATTTTTCAAGCTCTATAAAAAGCCCCGCAAAATTTCTGATTATGGTGCTTATTCCGTACTTAGACAAAAGTATAATATTTTGAATAAGTCGTGTTACAAGAAGTATATGACAAGAATTCAAAATAACATTACTTCGAATCCAAAATCATTCTATAGTTTTGTTAATTCGAAACGTAAGACTTTTGGGTTTCCATCATCTTTGAAAATGAATGATGAAGTTTCTAATGATTGTTACAGAATCGCAGATATGTTCATAGACTTTTTCGAATCTAATTATGTGTCGAACATAAATTCAACCCTGCAGCCATTCATTTACCCTTACTTAATGCCTTCTTTTGATTGCGTAAAAGTACCATATATATCCGCTGATGTTGTTTATCACAAGCGTAATACCCTGAAGAGCTCATACACATGCGGACCAGGTAATATCCCTACTAGTGTACTTAAATTTTGTGCTGAATCTCTATATATACCATTTACGAACATATTCAATGCTTCATTAAAGCAAAATTTATTCTCTTCTTTGTGAAAAGATTCGTACATTGTACCTCTACATAAATCTGGTGGTAGATCTTCAATAGGGAATTACAGGGGGATAGCAAAGTTATGTTCTATCCCCAAAATTTTCGAAGCTATTATAACTGATCAATTAGCCCATTCTATATCATCAATTATAGATATCTCACAAGATGGGTTTTGTAAAGGTAAATCTACCCTATTGAACCTGCTAGAATTCACCAAAAATGGTAATCAAACAGATGTTATCTACACTGACTTCAGCAAAGTATTTGACAAGGTCTCTCATCCTTTACTTCACTTTAAACTCGATCATTTCGGGCTTCCACCTTCCCTTCTCAAGTGGATTTCATCGTACTTGATTGGTAGAAAACAAAAAGTTATTTTTAAAAATTTTACATCACGTGAAATAGCAGTAACATTTGGTGTTCCCCAAGGCAGTCACCTCGGTCCCTTACTCTTCCTTATATTCATCAATGACCTTCCAAATGTTTTTCTGCATTCTAAAATACTCATGTACGCAGATGCTGTCAAGCTCTTTAAATCAATTCATTCTATTGAAGATAGAGAGCTTTTGCAACTTGACCTAAATAATTTACTTAGGTGTGTGATGCGAACTGTATGTCCCTAAATTTAAATAAGTGCAAATATATGTGTTTTTGCAGAAAATCTTTCCAATCCTTTGTCTATACTACAAAATGGACCCTAAGCTAGAACTTAGAAATCATATAAATGCTTGTGCTAATAAGGCAAAAGGCGTTTTAGCTTTCATTAAACGATGGGTTAAGGAGTTCAAGGACAAATACATTACCAAACTACTTTTTACCTCACTTGTTAGGCCTATTTTGGAATATGGCTCAGTTGTATGAAATCCGCACTATAAATTGTATAGTGATAAATTGGAATCTGTACAAAAGCAATTTCTATTATTCGCGTTAAGAAATTTAAACTGGGATGCGAAGAAGAATCTGCCTTCGTACAAAAGTCGTTTACGGCTCAATAATCTGCCTACACTCCATAGTCGTAGAAAGATGCTCGGAGTTTTATTTTTAACCACATTGATAAGAGGTGCTATCAATAGCCCATACCTATTTAGCGAGTTTAACTTTACCATCCCTTTAAGATCATCTAGACACTTTAGGCCGCTTTCATTGGGCTCATGCAGAACAAACTATGCAATGCACAACCCTTTTAGATCTTTGTGTAACGATTTTAATACACATTTTCCCAACATCGATTCCTCTGACTCGCTTTTCTGTATCAAAACCTACTTACTGAGTGCTTTAAATAATTAAATAAATTTCCTTTTCTTTTCCCCATGCAATTTTATAGCAGCTGATGAACAAGTCTGTAGCTGTTTAGTGTAGCGATCGGTTTAGGGTTTAGGGCAGTCCGGACTGTTACTGGTTTTCGGTCTCCGGTCCGTTGGATTTTTCGATTTCCTTCAGACGCGCCCCTGGGTCGGTTGGGCGGGAGGTGGGTAACGCTGGGTTCGTCGTTAAAAAAAAATATAAATAAAATATAAAAATGTATATTTTTCAAATAGATCGATCCACTTCATGTAGAAAAAAAATTATTTGAAGTGCAAAGCACAATAAATACAATTTTTTTTGTAAAAATCCATCTTTGTAGGAATTCCAAGTAAATGTTTTATGGTAACGGATGGATTTTTCGAATAGGTCAGTCCATGGTCCACTGCTGGAAAAAATTTGTTTGTACCAAACTTACTATAGGCACAATCTGACAAAATATCAAGTCAATAAGATCCGTGTAACTTTTCGAAATATGCGGATCTCTACAAAGATGATAGAATGGATTAAAGATTCATGAAAATTCCACAGTTATAATTTTAACATAAATTCCTCCACATTAACATAACTTCATAATCATTTCACAATAATTCATCAAAAATCTTTTTTGACAATACTTAAATCTTTTGAGAGCAATATCAAGAGAAAAATTGCTAGTGTGGCACTATATAATTTCTGAAAACAAATTTTAGACTAATGAATGCAGTCATACAATGAAATTTTTGGTTCTGCAATTGAAATTAAGTGGCAGAAACTTGTTTCAGGTTGGTCACACATCGGAATTGACAGCAAAGTGTGTGAGGGAAATAAAAATTTGGCGAAAATTTGCTGGTCTGAAGGCACCTAAGCAGTATTTTTAAGAATTGCATTATATTGATACGATTCGTATGTATTGGCGCCCGCAAAAGCCAAGTGGTGGGTAGTACATACTACGACGCAGAAGGTCATGGTATCGAATCCTAGGCGGACCAACATACAAAATTATTGAAAATCTTTTTTAATTAAAAATGATTTTTCTATTTGCGGCCACTCCTCGGCAGAGAATGTCAAATCATCTGAGTTTACTTCAAAAATAAAATAAAAAGTTCTTATAAAAATCCCTCAACCGTTCGGATCTTTCTTAAAATAAAATGTGGGTCCCTTCATTTGTTGGAAAAACATCAAGACGCACAATACACATTGGAGGGGAAGTTCGGCCGAAAATCGCTTCAGCGGTCAGCGCCAAACATTAATACTCAAAATATGAATATGAACAAATGAACATACCATAAGTACATATACGATATACGAGGATGTTAATATATGTGATTTTCTCTGCTGAGTCAACTATACAATTTACTTTCATTCAGTGAGAATAGCTAGTACTTTCTGTCTAGAATGTCAATTTCTATTAATAGCAAACTAGTGATTGAATCACCCGTAGCTATTTGTGTTCCTTTATCGATTACCTTTATCAACAATCATCATAAATTAAAATTATACATGCAAACCGTCAAGGAAGTTGGAGTTCATTTGCATATACATACATACAAGTGCTCCTTAATGTCTGTTGGCCATTCGTATTGTTATACATATGTATTAATGTATGTAGGTATGTATGTATCCAACAAACAAATTAATAATAAAAATTGGTTTTAATCAAATTATACACATAAATTGACACTTGCACTTGTACCCGCATATTTTTTAGCATGCCGCAGTTTATTCAACTTTAATTAAGATTTTATTATCTGCGTTTATTACTGCATTTGGCCGTTTAATCATACAACTGAAGTTCCTGTGCCGTCATATATGATGCAACTTTGACGCTGTTTATGCTGTACTAAAAATACCAATAACCAAAAATATCTGAGAACGTCAGATTTGAGCGGTGGCGTTGCGTCGTTGGTTCACCTATTTATGAATAATAATATGTACATACATATGTAGATACAAATATTGTCGCTATAAACAGAGTATAAACAGATTGGCATAACGGGAAATTTTGGCTGATCACATCGCACCGAACGATTGCATCATTTCACAAATAAATAACCCAAAATTAAATCATCTTCACCTGCATATACCGAAATACTTTTAAGATCAAATTTATTTTCATTATTTATGTACATACAATACATACATACTTACTTTTATCATGATGTTGCTTCAGATTTGTTTTTAATATATTATATTACAGAATGTGTTTACTTCCGAAATTTCGCTCAATTGATTACTCGTATGATTATGTCTCATATTCATAATATTTTTGTACTCATATTTATAATCTACAAATATATATTTATTTATACTTTATTTTTAATGAAAATTTTTCCACTCCAGAAATAAGCAGTGCTAATAAATAGTATTTACGAATAAAAAATTTCAAGACATAACACTATTAAATAATTGTTGTTGCAATATTCACTAGCACATACACGTATGTATGTGTACATATGTTTTATAGGGCGAGTCAAAAAAGAACTGTGAATTCGTTTATTGTCTAGCGGAGTCTGGTCCCTCACAAACCAAGTTATTATTTCTGAAACTCCAAAATGGTTTCCAAATTTCAACCTTATTACTAAAGAATATAGACCGCTGATAAATTAAGGATATCAGGAAAAACACAACAATTTAGATTATTAAAAAAAATAGGAAGCAGTGTATCTTATTTCAAATGGCAACCGACTGTTTCGGTGAACGAAAATCGTGGATATACACGTATGTTTGTCAAGCAGATTTAGTTACATCGGCTAATTAATTAAATAATTGAACTTAATTTGATATAAGCACCAATAGATGCTTGGAAGACCTTAGACCAATTGACTTACACGCTTTGATCCCAGTTGATTGATATTCTTTCATAATCGGATAAAATTATGCGTGCATTTTAAAAACCTGCCATCATAGAGGATACTTATTTCGCAGCATTTGTTTGTATATCTGATAAGCAATCGGAAATATGTGTTTATTGAAAAAGAATATTTGTAAGAAAGATTAGAATGAACCCGATAATGCCAAACAACTTTCATACCAAATTTATTATTTGTTGTATTTGGTCCACCCTGTATATGTTTCCTATGCTACTGGTTGCCCACCTTGGTTGCTGATAATTTATTTGTTTACATTCACAACATACATATTATTGTTGTTTCTCTTTTTTCAGTACTAAATCAAGATTAAAGACTTTAAGTTGGCAACAAAATAATTATAGAGGGCAAGGTAAACAATGTGCTAGTTATGAATAGGATATATACCATAAATACAAACGTATCATATAAGCTTATGTTAGACTGGTTGACTCTTTGAGAAGTTCAACATCCATAGTTCAACATCCATATTGTTACCAGAAACACTTCATAGGATCAGAACCCTGGACTGCAATTCTTTATGTTGTGTGTCCAGTTGAGGAGCTTTGCTGCGCTTGAAGCAAATTGATGTAGCTGTGTTCTATTCTCTCCTTACGTCACCTGCATTTATTTCATATTCCAAAATGTTTATTAAAAACTTATTCCGCCATGCCCATCGTTACGTGTACTACATCCCACAAATTTAACAAAGATCCTGAATAAGTAAGGCCGCTAAAAAAAATCAAGACGCTTATTTTAGACTATTCTTAATAATCTTCTAGCCAAAATTAATTTTCGGATTAATTCGAAAGTAGTGATTGAACGAAA